>OU342746.1:43285531-43946067 GCA_910589775.1 Avena eriantha
CGAAGTTGAGTTGAGGAGAAGAAAGAACGAAGAGAAGCGCATGGCTGGACAACCAAAGAGGACTAGGAAGGGGTGTCCGAGAGGAAGGGCAAGGAGGCCAAGATCAACTATAGGACTTTGGATGCGGTCACCTATTCCTCCATCCGTCACCGTGACTTGTTTGCTGAGCTGCCTCGTGATGATGAGCTGGGGGATACTCGTTTTTGGTGTGCCGAACAGAAAGGTATCTATGAAGATATGTATGCCAGGCTGAACATTAGGCCTATGCACCCACTGATACTTGCTGATGCTTTGGAGAATGCTCATCTTGTGGATGCGATGTCTATGGATGAGAGGATGGGGCTGCACCATCTCATGTCTCTCCAGTGCTCCTTTGACTCTGAGGTGGTGAAGCAATTCTTCTCCACTTTGGTTATTTGTGGGGATGAGCGTCGCACTATGAAGTGGATGACTCATGACAGGCCTATGACTGCTAAGTTTCACGTGTTTGCTGAGGTTCTTACATACTCTTTCCGCAGCAGGGATAGAGCCAGTGGCCACCGCATCATCACCCAGCTGAAGCCCAACAAAGATGCATCTCTCTCTCCTTGCACTATGTACAATGGCATTGTGGGCACTCTGGCTGGCCTTTCTCCCATCTATGCTGCCTTAGTGGGTCTCTTGCGTGACTCCATTACTCCGAGTGGGGGCAACAATGACAGCATCCGTGGTCACCTTGTTCAGCTACTTCAATTTTCTCATGAGGTTGCCTCCTGCGAGGACGAGTCGGTGTAGTACATTCTGGATGTCATGGACTTCATTTACCATGAATTGACTGATGCTATGTTCAACCGTCTGTCCATTCCCTATGCACCCTACATTATGATGCTCATCAGGCACCTGCTTCCTGCTGACGAGTTTCACATTGACTCGGTGCATAAGACCAAGAAGATCTACACCAAGGTTCAGAAGACTTCTCACCCCTCATCTGCTCCTGAGGGCCTCATGAGGGATGCTCGCAGGCCCCCAGTGCCTCCCGTTGCCCGTGAGATCAAGCAGCTGAACTGGTTTCAGTGTAACATACTGTGCATGGGGGTGGACACGCGCAAGGGTCAGTACAAGGCATACAAGCAGCGCCATGAGTTGGCTCACTCCCAGCAGCTCATTCTCCACCATGTGTCCGGTGCTTCGAGTGATCCTCCGGCTCCTACACCTCCCACACTGTATGCTCGGTGGAACTCTTCCTCCGGGGTGAACTATGGTGAGCTGGAGCGTCACTTGTTCCCCTCTGCGCATGCTGCTGATGATGAGGATGAGGAAGGTGACGCCGAGGAGCTTGAAGATGAGGATGAGGATGAGAATGAAGACGAGGATGAGGACGAGCACTACGAGTGATCCCGTGGGGCACTAGCATCGCTCTTCTCCCTTTTTGGTGTCTCGATGTCAAAGGGGGAGAATTAGTTCTATTAGGATGTTCGTGGATTTGCATGGGTCGGCCATAAGCACTTGCATTTTTATATTCGTTGTTTTCTTGCTTATGCCCATTTAGCATTGAACTTTAAATTTGTGGTTTGTGGTTGCTTGAGACTCTATGTGGTTGTCTGGATTATGCTTATGGATCTATCTATTCATATCTTATTGCTGGAGGTCTTATCACGGAAGGTGCTCATATTGGTTATCCGGTAATAATTGTGGCTTATGTCAAGGTTGCCTTCCCTCTACCTCGTTGGTATATGTATGTTGCTCATATGTCTATGGAATAGATTCACCTATTTGTGTGCATTTGTATTCCAAAGCAAAATTCTATTATGCACTCATTGAGGGGGAGTCTCTTTCATGGTTATTACTGTTTGTCTTGTGACTTTCTCCTTCAAATCCTTGTATTGTCATCTAACACCAAAAAGGGGGAGATTGAAAGAACATTTCATGTTTTCCTATGTTTTGCGTGTTAGATAACAATACTGCGGAGATTATTCATGTGCGCTAAGTGTGCAGGAAGCTTTGAGGGGGGCAGGATTATCCGCCCGACCAAGGGCCGGATAATCCGGCCTACCTCATTGCTCAAAGGGAGCCAAGGCGCGTCGCTCGGTATCCGGTCAGATTTTCTCCCGGAAAATCCAAACTGGGGCGGTTTTTCCTCCCTAGGCCGGATAATCCGGATGTCACATAGGCCGGATAATCCAGCCCCTAGTTTTTGAGCAAAGGGAGCCAAGGCGCGTCGCTCGGTATCCGGTCGGATTTTCTTCCAGAAAATCCGAACTTGGGTGGTTTTTCCTCCCCAGGCCAGATAATTCGGCCCTCACATAGGACCGGATAATCCGTCCCCTAGAAGTTGATCAAGGGCAAGCTTGGCGCGACGCTCTGATAGGGGGGCGGATTATCTGCCGGATATTCCGAGTCTGGGGAGGTGTTTTCCCCAGGCCGGATAATCCAGCCCTCACTTGGGCTGGATAATCCGTCCCCCAAAGTGTCCAATGGCTGGTTTCTGAAGGGGGTATAAATACCCCTTCTTCCCCAACATTCAGAACTCTTGAATCATTCGAAATTGTCTAGACATTGTGCAAGAGCTCTCATTCGAAATCTCCCACTTCAACCACCCAAAGGTCTTGATCTTTGGGGAAATTGAAGGAGGAGAAGTTCATCATCATCATCACGAATCAAGCGCTTCAACTCCTCCGCATTCACTTGGAGAAATCCCTGATCTAGTATTCTTGTCAATACCTAGATCTTGTTCATTGTATTTGATAACTTTGTTCTTGTGGCAGCTTGTTGTCATTTCGGGAGCCTCCAAGTTGTGTGTGGAGTTGTTGCCCCGCTAGTTGTGTAAAGGCGTGCCCGCCTCGAAGGGTACCTATAGTGGAAAGGTGGATCATGCCTTTGGTGGCGGGATCCATCGGAGATCAGGGTGAGGCCTATTGTGGCGTGGTGGTCTTAGTACAGCCCACCCCTCCATAGCAGACGTACTTCGCTTAACAAGGAAGGAACTGCGATCAAACAAATCCTGTGTCTCCGCGTGCTTCACTACGGTTTACCCGTTCCTCTTCCACTCGCTCTTTACTCGCTAGTAGATAGGTTTGCATATAGGCAAATTCCACCTAATAGTTTATCTAGAGAATTTACCCTTTGTGCTAAGCCTAAAATTGAAAAAGTATTAAAATTTAGTGTAGCACCTATTCACCCCCCCTCTAGGTGCCCATACGAAACATTATACATGTGCTTTACGAAAATAACACACATGCAATGAATCAAGTGCTGGTTTAGGATAAGAACACACATGCAATGACGCTAGAGCTAGTTTACGATAAGAACACACATGTAATGAATCTAGTGGATCCATATGTGGTTCATGAAAAGAACACCCATGCAATGACTCTGGAGGAACCATGTGTTTTATGAAAAGAACACACATGCAATGACTTGGTGGATCCATAGGTGGTTCATGAAAAGAACACACGTGCAATGACATTGGTGGATCAATGTGGTTTGTGGAAAGAACATACATGCAATGACTCTAGCGTATCCTTATGTGGTTCATGAAAAGAACACACATGCAATGACTCTAGTGCTGGTTTAGGATAAGAACACACATGTAATGACTCTAGTGCTTGTTTAGGATAAGAAGACACATGCCATGACTCTAGTGGATCCATATGTGGTTCATGAAAATAACACAGATGCAATGACTCTAGTGGATCCATGTGTTTATGAAAGGAATAGACATGAAATGACTTTGGTGGATCCATATGTGGTTCATGAAAAGAACACACATGCAATGACACTGTTGGATCCATATGTGGGTTGTGAAAAGAACACACATTCAATGACTAGTGGATCCATGAAAAGAACATGCAAGTACTCTAGTGGATCCATGTGTTTTATGAAAACAATAGACATGCAATAACTCTAGTGGATCCATACGTGGTTCGTGGAAAGAACCCACATTGAATGACACTGGTGGATCTATCCGTGGTTCATGAAAAAGAACACACATGCAATGAGTCTAGTGGATCCATGTGTTTTATGAAAAGAACAGACATGCAATGACTCTAGTGGATCCATATGTGGTTTATGAAAAGAACACACATGCAATGACTCTAGTGCTGGTTCATGAAAATAGCACACATGCAATGACTCTAGCTGTGGTTCATGAAAAGAACACATGCAATGAAACTGGTGGATCCATGTGGTTCATGAAAATAACACACATGCAATGACCCTGGTAGATCGATGTGCTTTATGACAAGAACACACATGCAATGACTCTAGTGCTGGTTTTGGATAAGAACACACATGCAATGACTCTAGTGCTGGTTTAGGATAAGAACACACATGCAATGACTCTAGTGGATCCATATGTGGTTCATCAAAAGAACAGACATGCAATGACCCTAGTGGATCCATATGTGGTGCATGAAAAGAACGCAAATGCAATGACTCTAGCCATGGTTAATGAAAATAACACACATGCAATGACTCTAGTGGACCCATATGTTCTTTGTGAAAAGAACACACATGCAATGACATTGGTGGATCCATGTGGTTTGTGGAAAGAACACACATGCAATGACTCTAGTGGATCTAGATGTGGTTCATGAAAACAACACACATGCAATAACATTGGTGGATCCATGTGGTTTGTGGAAAGAATAGACATGCAATGACTCTAGTGGATCCATATGTGGTTCATGAAAAGAACACACATGCAATGACTCTAGTGCTGGTTTAGGATAAGAACTCACATGCAATGACTCTAGTGCTGGTTTAGGATAAGAACACACATGCAATGACTCTAGTGGATACATACGTGGTTCATGAAAAAGAACACACATGCAATGAGTCTAGTGGATCCATGTGTTTTATGAAAAGGATAGACATGCAATGACTCTGGTGGATCCATATGTGGTTTATGAAAAGAACACACATTCGATGACACTGGTGGATCCATATGTGGTTCATGAAAAGAACACACATGCAATGACTCTAGTGCTGGTTCATGAAAATAACACACATGCAATGACTCTAGATGTGGTTCATGAAAAGAACACATGCAATGAAACTGGTGGATCCATGTGGTTCATGAAAATAACACACATGCAATGACCCTGGTAGATCGATGTGCTTTATGAAAAGAACACACATGCAATGACTCTAGTGCTGGTTTTGGATAAGAACACACATGCAATGACTCTCGTGCTTGTTTAGGATAAGAACACACATGCAATGACTCTAGTGGATCCATATGTGGTTCAAGAAAAGAACAGACATGCAATGACCCTGGTGGATCCATATGTGGTTCATGAAAAGAACGCACATGCAATGACTCTAGCCATGGTTAATGAAAATAACACACATGCAATGACTCTAGTGCACCCATATGTTCTTTGTGAAAAGAACACACATGCAATGACATTGGTGGATCCATGTGGTTTGTGGAAAGAACAAACATGCAATGACTCTAGTGGATCTATATGTGGTTCATGAAAAGAACACACATGCAATAACATTGGTGGATCCATGTGGTTTGTGGAAAGAATAGACATGCAATGACTCTAGTGGATCCATATGTGGTTCATGAAAAGAACACACATGCAATGACTCTAGTGTTGGTTTAGGATAAGAACTCACATGCAATGACTCTAGTGCTGGTTTAGGATAAGAACACACATGCAATGCCTCTAGTGGATACATACGTGGTTCATGAAAAAGAACACACATGCAATGAGTCTAGTGGATCCATGTGTTTTATGAAAAGGATAGACATGCAATGACTCTGGTGGATCCATATGTGGTTTATGAAAAGAACACACATTCGATGACACTGGTGGATCCATATGTGGTTCATGAAAAGAACACACATGCAATGACTCTAGTGCTGGTTCATGAAAATAACACACATGCAATGACTCTAGCTGTGGTTCATGAAAAGAACACATGCAATGAAACTGGTGGATCCATGTGGTTCATGAAAATAACACACATGCAATGACCCTGGTAGATCGATGTGCTTTATGAAAAGAACACACATGCAATGACTCTAGTGCTGGTTTTGGATAAGAACACACATCCAATGACTCTAGTGCTGGTTTAGGATAAGAACACACATGCAATGACTCTAGTGGATCCATATGTGGTTCATGAAAAGAATAGACATGCAATGACCCTGCTGGATCCATATGTGGTTCATTAAAAGAACGCACATGCAATGACTCTAGCCATGGTTAATGAAAATAACACACATGCAATGACTCTAGTGGACCCATATGTTCTTTGTGAAAAGAACACACATGCAATGACATTGGAGGATCCATGTGGTTTGTGGAAAGAAAACACATGCAATGACTCTAGTGGATTTATATGTGGTTCATGAAAAGAACACACATGCAATAACATTGGTGGATCCATGTGGTTTGTGGAAAGAATAGACATGCAATGACTCTAGTGGATCCATATGTGGTTCATGAAAAGAACACACATGCAATGACTCTAGTGCTGGTTTAGGATAAGAACTCACATGCAATGACTCTAGTGCTGGTTTAGGATAAGAACACACATGCAATGACTCTAGTGGATACATACGTGGTTCATGAAAAAGAACACACATGCAATGAGTCTAGTGGATCCATGTGTTTTATGAAAAGGATAGACATGCAATGACTCTGGTGGATCCATATGTGGTTTATGAAAAGAACACACATGCAATGACACTGGTGGATCCATATGTGGTTTGTGAAAAGAACACACATTCAATGACTCTAGTGGATCCATGTGTTTCATGAAAAGAACAGACATGCAATGACTCTAGATGTGGTTCATGAAAAGAACACACATGCAATGACACTGTTTGATCCACGTGGTTCATGGAAATAACACATATGCAATGAATCTGGTGGATCCATGTGCTTTATGAAAGGAACACACATGCAGTGACTCTAGTGCTGGTTTAGGATAAGAACACACATGCAATGACTCTAGTGGGTCCATATGTGGTTCATGAAAAGAAGACACATGCAATGACTCTGGTGGTTGCATGTGTTTAATGAATAGAACATACATGAAATGACTCTGGTGAATCCATATGTGGTTCATGAAAATAACACACATGCAATGACTCTAGTGCTGGTTTAGGATAAGAACACACGTGCAATGAATCTAGTGGATCCATATGTGGTTCATGAAAAGAACATAGATGCAATGACTCTAGATGTGGTGAATGCAAAGAACAAACATGCAATTAATCTAGTGGATCCATATGTGGTTCATGAAAAGAACACACATGCAATGACACTACTGGATCCATGTGGTTTGTGGAAAGAACAACCATGTAATGACTCTAGTGGATCCATATGTGGTTCATGAAAAGAACACACGTGCAATGACTCTAGTGCTGGTTTAGGATAAGAACACACATGCAATGACTATAGTGCTGGTTTAGGATAAGTACACACAATCAATGACTCTAGTGGATCCAGATGTGGTTCATGAAAAGAACACACACGCAATGACTCTAGTGCTGGTTCATTAAAAAGAACACACATGCAATGACTCTAGCCGTGGTTCATGAAAAAAAACACATGCAATCACACTGGTGGATCCATGTGGTTCATGAAAATAACACACACTCAATGACTCTGGTGGATCCATGTGCTTTATGAAAAGAACACACATGCAATGACTATAGTGCTGGTTTATGAATAGAACACACATGCAATGACTCTAGTGCTGGTTTAGGATAAGAACGCACATGCAATGACTCTAGTGGATCCATATGTGGTTCATGAAAAAAATACAGATGCAATGACTCTAGTGGATCCATGTGTTTTATGAAAAAAAACAAACATGCAATGACTCTGATGGATCCATATGTGGTTCATGAAAAGTGTGGGGCCCCCGGATTAATGCTCCGAGAATCCCTGTTATGGATACAACCACGATCCCATGATCAGTTCGTCGTGGCACATAACCGACAAGTATCATTACAACATCCGAGAATATACCGAATTACAAAACTTACAAAATTGCCATTATGGCTACACCAAATAATCGTAAGCGGAACTTCATCCAGCGTAGAGCCCGAGCCATGCCTTAACCTACAGGCAACTAACTGGGAGAACGTCCTAGCTTGCATAGTCGCCAACGCCATCTTCTTCTTGAGATCTGGCCAAGTTAATAGCCAGGGACAATGCCAATGAGTACTTTGAATGTACTCGCAAACCACATTAAGAGAATTGTAATAACAAGGGGATATGCAATATGGCTGTAGTAGTAGGAGGGCTCCAAGAGGGGGTTCTTTTCTAAATTAGTTTCTCTTGTAGATATAGTATCTACATATCTTTGTTGAAAACTTTTGTAAAACATTTTGGAAACCTTTTTGAAAAGTTTTGAAATCATTAGGACTGGGTCACCCATTTGTTTCTCATTTACGGCCATCCGATGACCAAAATCCTTCCATACCTCTCTGACCATCCCGTGGTCAAAGCAGGTATCCTTTCCGACTATCCCATGGTCAAAACATTTTCAAAGCCTTTGCTTTTCCAAAAATCCTTTTTGAAAACAAAACCAGCACCGCTCTACAGCAACATTCCCAACCGTCCATGACCGCGGATGCGGCTATTCGAATAGATTTACACTCTGCAGAGGTTGTACACTTTACCCACACCATCCGGGTATCCTACCCTGATCTTCACCGATCGTGGGTCGAGTAACCGATCAAGACTCTCCAGATGCCCACTCCAATATAAGTGCCTACCCTATGAGTGTTAATCCCCTCAAAACCGGGACGTTGGGCGAGGACCAACCAGAGCGCTTTTTCCACTTCTCGAGTGTGCGCTTTCAATGAGGGGCTCATAGTAACGCGTGGAGGCCTGCCGACCCTTTGTTCCTTCTCCAGGTCCCACCTTTATCATAGAAGGCCCACCCTCCAGGGATCCCCGATCCCCTGTAGTTGTTGCGAGGAAGCTTATACCAAAATAGACAAACATCAAATCCAGCCCTGTCCCATACCAGAGTAATGTGGTTACACAGGGTTAATTGTTCTAGCAAAACTGCAGAGAACCAGGTGTGTTTTTGTAAACCTTTTTTGCCTCTGATTTTTCTCCAGTATTTATAAACAAAAAACCTCTTTCTTTCTCAACATCTCTTGGGAGGTCCCACCTCACCAAGGTTTTATCATAAAACATTTGGTAAAACTTTTTCCGGGGTCTTCCCATCCTCTAGCTTTTGCTTCGGGTAAATCGGGGTCTCCAAAGGGGTATGGTGGGTATGCACCATCTATTCTACTAGGGACAGGTAGGTGTCACCAAGGGGGCTATACTTAATAGTACAAAGGTATAATGGTTCGGAGGAGCCAAACCACTACCATATATATATACGTCAACATAAAGTAAAACAATGCAATTTTCATAAAACAGTAAGTAAAACATGCGTAAGTAAATCAGTAGGACGAGGCTTATGAGCAAGAAGGTGGCTTTCCTAAGATCAGCAATGTGGCATATCTTTAGATATCCCAGAATATCAATACCAATAATAAATACCACTTCGTCCGCTCTCCGATTTCATCGCAACTATCGTCGTCCAGACAGCACATGCAACCAAACCAAGCCACAATCAAGATAAAGCAAGGCAAGCGACAATACAATACAGCAAACAAACATACCACATACTAATCCAATCAGTAGGTTTTGAGAGGATTGGATTTAGGAGATGGAGATAGCCTTGGAGAAGGGGATGAAAATCCCTTAGGGTTTATAGTCTAGAAACTACCTAAGAGATGGATGTTGGAACAAGACCATATTCTGTAAAGTACCATTGTGAAAACATGAAAAACAGATAGGTATTGATAAAATGGAACCAACAAAAGTGGTTTCACTAATTTATCACTTTTCTTTGATTACTTATAAATTTTCTAGTGATAAATGCTCTAGTTTTAGGAAATAATTCACTAGAACTGTTCTGTATGTCCAAAAATTATTTCCTTGGATGGTTAAGTGGGGTCTGATGTACTGGTTCACTGAGAGTTGGAATAAAGTCAAGATAATTATCAGAATGCACTTAGCAAATTCCCTAGGGCAGTTCTGTAGAAAAAATTGTCTTTTTCACCAAATTTAATCTATAGAAGATTTTACTTTTATTCCAAGGACACAGTGTAGGTATGTGGAATACCTTTCTGTAGAATTTTGAATCACCCAATTTGGAGTTGTAAAACTTCTTCAGTGCTTTTTCTACTGGCATTACCCTAGGCAGAGAGGATTAATTCACAAAAAATTGACAGGGCCTCTATAAAATTTGATCTCCTGGATTTTGGTGGATCATAGTGTCCCTCATCACAGGGAGTTGTAAGTGGGTCAATACCTCTATTGGTTTGAACTAGATAAATACCTAAAGTCAGATCAAAGCTGTTTTTGTTATTTTTACTAAAGACCAACTACTATTCACCTTGGCATGAGACAAAGGTCCAGAGATTGGTACATTCAATGGCTACCAATGGCACTTGACTTCATTCCATTTGGAGTTGTGAAACTCATAGGGGGGATTTTAGGAGGGTTTTGGATACCTTCTAGATATGGATTTAATATAAAGAATCTATATATATTCTGGGCTATCGCAGGTACTGAGCGTTAAAGAAAACATAGATGTACCTAGGAAAATTTATATCTGGCCACTTTGTGTTGATTTCCATTTTTAAAAAGATTTAAACCAAAAAGGCAGAACAGAGCTGGTGGAGAAATATTAAAAAGGACAGGGAGATGGGCTGGTTTTCTAGGGGGACTTAGGCTGGCCGAATGGCATTTCGCCCACCGTGGGGAAGCCAGCATGCGGGGTGGATTTCAAATTCCGCTGGGTGGGGCCAAGCGGTCGGCGGGCTGGCGGGGCGAAGAGGTATTGAGCGACGGGAGTCGTTCGATTATATCGCGATCGACGGCTCCCGGCCGTCTTCCATCTCGCGGGCGGGGCACGGGGGCAGGAACCCTAGGCAACGTCTAGGCGGCAGCGAGGGCTTACCAGGTGGCTCGCCGGTGACCGTGGGGTGGCAGAGACGACGCAGTAGATGGCGACGATCCCGGAGATGGGCGGCACAGTGGGGGTTGACGTAGATCTGATGCCACGAGCCGTATGGTGGCGGGACAACGTTGGGAGCTCACCGGGGCGGCCTCGGGTGATGCTACACGCCGACTAGGAGGTCATTGAGGAGGGTGGGGAGGTCCGGGGAGTCTCCTTGGTGGTGCATGCAGCAGGGCTGAGGGTCTGGAACGCCGGGGTTGCAGGTGAGGCTCCGCTCGGTCTCAAGCTTGTGGCAGTGGCCTCCGGTTATCCTGTGATTAACAGAGGACAAGGTCAGATGTAGGGGGAGGAGGGGAACTCAGAAACGTGGCATGCAGGGGGAGTGAAGCGGGGATGAAAGCACCATGGACAGATCTTGTAGAAGGCCGAGGGGGCTTCTACTTCCTTTCCTGTGCGAGGCAGAGTAGGGGAGAGGATGGGGAGGTTCTGGGGAGGTGTAGTGGAGTGTGAGGGAGAGAAATGAGGGAGCAGGGGTGGGGTGGAGGCCTCTGGTCCATTTAAGAGCACGGGGAGGTTCATGGTGGACATGGCCTATTGGGCATGGGAGGGAGGAAGGAAAACCAGGGCTGGTGTTGCTATGGGCGATGGAGGGGGTGTGTGGGGTGCCTCTGGTCGTGCAGAAAGTGAGAGGAGGTAGTGGGTGTTGCTGCAAGAAGTTTGCAAGGCAAGACAACCACAAGAGGTTAAGCTCTAGTGTCCAAGCACTAGAGGACAAACTGTTACAAGGGATGCTGCAGTGCTGGTCGACCTGGGGGAGTTTCCTGGTGCTGAGGAGATGCATTGAGCAAGATGGGTGGGGTTTGGGTTTGGTTTTGGATCAATGCTTGATTGATTTGGCAAAATTGACCATTTGGAAGTGTGTGAATTAATTTCCAAATTTTGTATTGGACAAGGTGGGGAGATGATACTGGTAGGTAGATAAGGTCAAGATAGATATCCAGGAATTATTTGGGATTTCTCTAAGGAGTTTTAGTCAACTTAAATCTATTTGTTCAAAAACTACAGAAGTGAAGTATTGGAGATCATTTGCTATTTTTACACTGAACTTTGTTGGATTTTCCTGTGAGTTTATCCCAAATGTGAATACACACTTAGGGGAATTTTCCTAAGATTTATTGAGGCTTAAAAGTATTAAAACAATTATTATTCCATTTCTGCCATTTAAGAAAATAGGCAAAAAGAAATAACAACGGATCTCAAAAATATTTATTTTTGAAGTGGGAAGATGGGGTATGATATATAGGACTCAATTGAGCCCAAAGTTAGGGAAGTGTTTTGGCAAAAACCAAACTTTCCTTTGGGAGAGTTTTGGAGATTTTGACTATCAAAGAAATTAAATTGATTTGGAGCCAAGATAATTATGGGTAATATTGGATAAATCTTGGTGAGAAAGGTAGATGGTGTAGAAAAGGTGTAGCAAGCATTTGCAACCTTAGGATTGGAGATTTCAAGTTGATTTTGGTGGAATACCCTAGATTAAGGATCTAGGGTGGGGTTAATTTCATACCATCAAAACATGGTTGTAACTTGGAGTTCAGATCTCCCCTTGGGGCATGGGGTAGATGGTTGGATAGAACAAGTTATGTATATTGTAATGGTGTAGGGGTTTGAGCTTGATCCTGCTTGAGCTCACCATGGCAAGCTTTCAAACTTTGATTAAAATAAGCCTGCCAAAGAAGATTATCAACTATCCTTCAAAACCTTGTGGGTTTAAACAGCTCAAGGTTCCAATTGGAATAAGTGAATTAGGTAATGATATACCTATATGAGTAGAACACAACCATGCAAAGATTTGGTCAAAATAGGTTTGGATGGTGGTGTGAGCTTCTAGCAAATTTGGCAGGATGACTAGATTTGCAGGGAAAAGTTATTTTCTTGCCTGCAAAACCATCAAGAACTAGTGGGTAGGAGAATGATCTAACCAAGGGAAAAAGTGGGCCTTGTTAGTAATTAGTATGGTTAACAATATGGTTCAAGTTCATTTCCAATAATGCACAAGGGTTGGGAAAAGGAGGCATTCAAAAGGGTGATGTTGGAAACAAATTTCTAGACTTAGCCAGATTTGGCAGATTTAGGGTTTTTGGCTAGAATATTGGTGGAGATGATTTTGATGGGTTGGAAAGTACCCAAGCATCATAAAGTTGATGATATTGAAGAGTGTATTTAGTAGAAGGGATACATGCTTGCTATGGGTCTTCATTGACTTGGGAGCTTCTAGAATGGATCACTGCAGAATTGATCTGGTTAAGGGATTTAGATGACCACCTAGGAGTTAGGGATTAGATCCAGATTGGTACTCTGGCTTAAGGTGTGATGATGTGGAGACATCTTGATCCTAATTATGAGATCCTATAGTAGCTCATACTATCTCCTAAGCAGACAATTCAAACAGTAGATCAAGGCAACTCATTAGACAACAGATCAAGGCAACTCATCTTACAATCAAACCAACTACTACTAGGGTTACCATCAAGCTTAGCTTGAGTTAAAGCTTGATTTAAGGATGGGTGTTTTGAATAGGTTGGAGTTGAATAATATGAGAGTCTTTGGTATATCTACCAAGAGTAGAAATCAAATGCTTCATAAAAAGGTGTTGTTAATCTAGAGATAAGAATAGTAGAAGGTTCTATCTTGGAAACATAAGGAGATTATGTTATATAGATCTCCATAGTTTTATCAATAGAAGCTAATAAAATAGTTTTGGTTTCATAAACATCTTGGCTCAGGTTTTGAATTGTTAGAACATTTGAGAATATGGAAATTAAGCCAAGATAGTTTTGGAAAGTAGCTTTGGTCAACTGGTGTTAAGGTAAGGGAGTATACCATCTCATACACATTCATATGCATAAGCATATCCAAACAACAACCAAACACTTCAGCACTCAACAAGAAAAAGTTTTTGTTCCCCCTGATTTTTGCCTTCTGGACAACTAATCAGGATTGCTGAAATTGGGATGTTACAAAAAGAACACAAATGCAATGACTCTAGTGCTGGTTTAGGATAAGAACACACATGCAATGAATCTAGTGGATCCATATGTGGTTCATGAAAAGAAGACACATGCAATGACTCTAGCCGTGGTTAATGAAAAGAACAAACATGCAATGACTCTAGTGGATCTATATGAGGTTCATCAAAAGAACACACATGTAATGACACTGGTGGATCCATGTGGTTTGTGGAAAGAACAGGCATCCAATGACTCTTGTGGATCCATACGTGGTTCATGAAAAGAATACACATGCACTGACTATAGTGCTGGTTTAGGATAAGAACACACATGCAATGACTCTAGTGGATCCATATGTGTTTTAGGATAAGAAAACACATGCAATGGCTCTAGTGCTAGTTTAGGATAAGAAAACACATGCAATGACGCTAGTGCTGGTCATGAAACAAACACAGATACAATGACACTAGTGGATCCATGTGGTTCATGAAAATAACACACATGCAATGACTCTGGTGGATCCATATGATTTATGAAAAGAACACACATGCAATGACTCTAGTGCTGGTTTTGAAGGGAATCTGCCCGAGAGGCAATAATAAAGTGGTTATTATCTTATTATATGTTTATGATAAATGTTTATTTTGCATGCTATAATTGTATTAATTGGAAACGTTAATACATGTGTGTTTAATAAACAAAATACAAAGTTCCTAGTAATGCCTCTCATATCAACTAGCTCATTGATTAACAAGATGATCAAGGTTTCCTGATCATTGACATTGGATGTTGTTAATAACGAGGTCACAACATTGGTGGAATGATGTGATGAACACTCATCCGAAGTATAGCATTACGATCAAAGTCATTATGTTTATATTTCTATAACATCATACGAAGTAATCTTAGTCCTTAGACCGTGAGATCATGTTAATTGCTAACACCGGAAGAGTATCTTGATAACATCAAACCACACACTGTAACAGGGTGACTATAAAGGTGGGTTTAGTGCTACAAAGGTGTTATGTTGAGGCTTATGGATCAAGAGTGGGATTTGTCCACCCCGATGACGGATAGATATACTCTGGGCCCTCTCGGTGATATCACATTAAGATAGCTTGCAAGCAAGAGATGTGATCAGTAGAATGTTATATCACGGGAACGAGAAAAGAGTGCATGTCGGCAACTAGATCAAACTAGGTATGGAGATACCGATGATTGAATCTCATACATGTAATATATCGCGAGACAGAGGGATTTAGTTACTAGCATTAAAGGTTCTCAAGATCACATAAGTCATCGTTGAATGTGTAGGAGTCAGTATGGATCTCCAGGTCCCGCTGCTGATTATTGATCGGAGAGGGGTATCGATCATGTCTTCATTATTCGGGAACCGTAGGGTGACACACTTAAGGGATACCGACACCATTTGGAGCAAATATGTTTCAGATAAAGATTGAAGAAAGTGCTAGTATTATTTCAATAGACACCGAAACTGTTTCGGGTGAAATTGCTGAAATTGGTTCTGCATGTAATATTGAAATGTTGCAGGGGGTTTTATGTGAATGTTTGTTAATTAGACTAATTAACAAAAATCTGAATAAAATTAATAATAGAGTTTTTAAATGAGAGAGCATTACATTTGGAGAAACTTAATGCATTTAAAGTGGGGACTTTAAAAGAGAATGTGAAGGGGAAAATTTATGTGGAGGGAGTTACCACCACATGAATGAGGAGGTGAGGGGTCACCCCTTCGGCGCCGACCATGGGGAGGGGCACCCCCTCCTCCTATAAAAGGCCCCCCTCACACCCCTTCTTCCTGACACCTCCTCGTGAAGGATATCTCTCCCCCTCTAGTTATTCCCCATGGTCTCCGATTAGCGAGATACATGTTCCTCGTGGTTTATCTGGAAATGAGTTGCTGCTTCCGCTGCTTTGCTGGAGCGAGGGACGAAGGTTGTCGGGGTACCGGACGTGTGTGCGATCACGGATGCACCGCTGCTTTGAAGTGCTGGACTTGATGGTGCTGGACTTGTTGGAGCTGGATCTGATGGACGTGCTAGAGCCGGACCTGCTGGACTTCATCACGATCTTGAGATCGGCAAGTGTACGACTATCCACGAGTTCCAACTCGTTAACAAAGCTTTGTTGTCTTTGAGGGTAAGTTCTCTATGGATGTATATCCACCCATTGCTTGTATCTAGTAGATAGATCTTGGCGTTTAGTTCCCATCGTAGGAAATTTTTTCTTTTCTATGCTGCGAACCCCAACAGTGGTACCAGAGCCTGATCTATGCGTAGGTGCTTTGCACGGGTAGTACACATATGTTTATATTTGGGCGATGATGATCATGTTATTGCATCTTCTATGTATTTTGGATATTGGTGGCATAGTGGGATGAAGCGGCCCGGACCAACCTTCCATGTCATCGTACATGAGACCGGTTCCACGACTGACATGCAACTAGTTTTGCATAAGTGGCTGGCAGGTGTCTGTCTCTCCTACTATAGTCAATATCTTATTTACAACGAGTTGCTAATATCTTGGTTATCCTCGTTGTGGTTCCATGTTCATAGGGAAGACTGGTTCTACCTTCGAAAGCCCTAAGCCACGTAAAAAACTTGCAATTGACAAATTAGAGGCGTCTAGTTTAGATCGTGCTGGGCCAGTGTCTTGATATGGTATTGTTGTAAGTAGATGTATGATAGATACTCTTACAACACAGTCAACGTGTAAGTTCCATAGACCTTGGCCTTACACACCAAGGAATGATAGAGATCATACCACGATGCATATGATGGTGATCAAATGCATGGACCATATCATTCCACTTTACACATATGATGTTCGCATCTTATATTGCTTGTTTGGCGTTTTAGTAGCATTATAAGATGGTCCCTCATTTAAACATCAATTCGTCATAAACTAAATCGAAGTGAATTTGCATAATTTGTTGTAGTCATTGGCGTCTGTTCACTACCTTATGCTTAGTTTTAATTGAGATAACAGAACTATAGAATTTTGGATATTTACTTTACGAACTGGTATCGAATTGTTTTGAATGTCAATTTAAAGTTTATAAGTCCTATTGCAAACTTTCAGCAAACTCTATTTACTCCATGAAGTTTAGTAAGTAGTATTAAATCAAGAGTTAGAATTCTAATGTTAGTATCTAAAGTATCATGTTTGCCTCCATGATTATTGATATTCGAAAGTTGTTTTAATATCAAGATTATATAGGAGCTGAACAATGTTTCAAAAACCATCATGTGTGAAAGATATTGTGATATCTGAAACATTGTTTTTGGTTGCATTATGATAGAGTATAATTTAGCAAAATACATGTTCTTATATTCTATGAGAATTTGTGAAGGATGGAGATGCTAAGCATCTGAATCTCCCAAAAAGGTTTTGGGAACTAAAATTATACTCGCGATTCTTCCTTATAGGCTATAGCATCTTGACCATGAAAGTTGTCATGATAAGGAAGAATAGAAGATGTAAGTAAAATGTTTATACACTAATAGATTACTAAAGAATGAATTTTTGAAAGAACACCAAACATTTGATGATGGTGATCCACTTCACAATGCAAGTCCAAAGGTATTAGTATTTGACTATATACACTTTGTACTATGTGTCATGTGAATGACACCAATATTGATGTTGATGGATTCTTTTAAAAGAAAAGGAATTGCTGAAAGAGAATCTATAAAATATTTGGCAGAAAATAAAAGGTTGGAGATGTATAACTTAGGTATATAGAAGATATACATGTTATGGCTGTATTCCTTGCTTGTTAAACAATGTGGTTCTTAGGTATTGGATACCGAATTGGTTGGTGTGAAGTATCATACAAAACAACACAATTCATGAACTGCAACGGCCTAAGTAACTGGCAAGCGAATAAGTAATGATGTTCATCGAAAACAAATAAAGTGTTATTGTGTTTTTTGTTGTCGTCAAACCTAGCCTTCAAGATTTGTTTTAATAATTGTTATTTTGTTCCGGTATTACGAGAACAATGGTTGTTCAAATAATTACCGTATTCCATAAAGGTTAGATGAACTTTTACAAGTCTGATGGGATAAATCACATCCATAAACACTATTGCTAAAATGTCGCAAGACAAATGATTGAAAGATCACTTATGAAGTGACATCGCTGTTTAAATTATATTGGAAAACAACATGGAGAAACTCCATGTTGATGGAGTTTTGGAGTCTTTGATTTTGATCAAATGACGCTTGTGGGACTTTCCTCAAGATAATTGAAACTCCGTTCATAGGCCAAAGAGGAACGAATGACTAGATTATTGGAGATTGTACATGCTGATGTGCATAGTCCATTATGTGTAGCCATATGCGATGGATCTTTATGCTTCATATGCTTTCTCCAGAAATTTGAGTGAATATATTTGTATATTTACTTAATAAGGAAGAAGTATGAAACATTTGAAAATTCTTCAAAGACTTTCAAGATGAAGTGAAAAAATCATTGTAACAAGAAAATAAAAGAGTTTATGATTTGATCATAAAGGAAGATATTTGAGTTACTGTTTAGCAAAACACTTAAGATTTGAGGAATTGCTCCATGATTTTTGTTTCCCGGTAAACCATAGGAGTATGGCATATTCGAGAGATGAAATCAAACCATGTTTGACATGGTAAGATCAAAGGTGCCATTTATAAAACTGCCATTATGTTTAAAGGATTGAAGCTTTAGAGACTACCGCTTTTACACTTAAAAGAGCACCATCGTGATCCATTGAAATGACACCATATAAGTTATGGTTTGGGATAAAACCCGAATTGTCTTTTCTTAAATTTTGGTATGCTATGCATAAGTAAAATGTTTACAACCAAAGTCGGATAAGCACGTCTTTGTAGGTTATCCCAACGAATTTGTTGGGAATTTATCCATAACACCGAGAACAAAAGAGTTTGTCACTTGGAACGTCAAGTTTCTTGAGAAGGAATTTTTTGTGAAAAGTTAAGTGGGAGGACAATAGAACTTTGATAAGGTTGTTGAACCTTAGCTATATGTGCTAAGTAGCGCAACGCCGGAAAGTGTCCCGGTGGCGGCCACAATGCTCAAGGCTCCCGTGATTACAAAGGTTGTAATCTCGGAGATTAGAGTTCATATTGAACCGTGTGGGTCGGTAAGAATCAAATAGTAATATTTGATAAAAAAGTCGTTATTGTTTTGAAAATGATGAACCGACTACATGCAAAGAAGCGATGATGGGCCCTGACTCCATAAAATTACTAGAAGTCATAGAATCCGTGATAGTATCCATACAAGAGAATCAAGTTTCTGAACTTGGAAGACCCTCTAAAAAAGGCATAAATCCTATCGGCCGTGTTTGGATCTATAGAAAAATAAACATGGATGTTTAACATCTATGAAATAGTCGACATGTCGGAAATAAGTTTACGGCAATGTTCAAGGAGTTGACTATGACAAGATTTGATCTTTCATAGCGATCTATAGTCTTGACGGATTAATGTAGCAACCACTACTTATAATTTGATGTATGGTAGTTGAACAAACAAAACAATGTTCTTCTAATAGAATGGTTACCTAGGACGTGTACAAGACACAGTCCGAAGGGTTTTGTTAATTCAAAGGGTGCTAAAAGGGCATGCAAACTTCAATAGTTGAAGTAAGCATAGCGGAGTAGGAATCTTCACCATGATGAAACTGTTAAAAGAGTTTAAATTCATCGCAGATGATGAAGATGCTTGCATTTGCAAGAAATTAAGTGGGAGCGCTGAGACATATTTTTAATACATTATATATAGGACATATTGTTGATTGGAAATGATGTATCTTGTATTGACACAAGTTAAGAATTTCATTAAAATAAGATTTCAATGAAAGACTTGGGAAAAACCGGAATATTTGGCATCAATATCTATATGGATAGATTGAGGTGCTAATATGGTTGTGCCAGACATACATATATGAGATATTGAAAGGGTTCAATATGGAAACAACAAGAAAGGTTCTTGCTGCATGGAAAGGATTGTATCAAGATTCAAGTGTTTCAACACTTGGTGAGTAAAATCACATGAAGATTTTGATCGATTATACCGTGATATGTATATATCCAGAATGTCCTTTGCTCTAAATGTTATGAGCACATACCAGAATGATTCATAAGATGATCATTGGACGATATTAAAGATATTCTTATGAGCTTTGGAAGAACTAAGAATATATCATGTATAAGTGACAAATAGTTAAAGGTAGTTCATTGTAAAGTGTTACATTGATACTAGTTTTGTCACAAGATACAAATTAAAATTTATCTCAATTTAGACTATGGGTGGCACAATGTAATGGAAAGGATGTTCCATGATGGATTTGGATGAGTTCCAAAGTTGAGACATTGTGACGGATACTACAACAAAAGGCTAAGTATATAACTGCTATAGTAGCAGCAAAGGAGGGCATTTGTGTTAAGTAGTTTGTTATCAAACTAGGTGTCGTTCAAAGTGGGATAATACTATGAAGATATATTGTATGACAATAATATCAACATATTTTAACCCGAACGAACTAAAGGTCTCACCAAAGGACCAAATTTATACAATGCCATCTCATTTGAGAATGAGTGATGCATAGAGACACAAATACATGCAAATACACACGGACCTGAAACTATCAGATCCGGAGACTATGTTAACCACTAGCAATCGCGTATATGCAACACCAGAAAGCCATAGGTGTTCAATACGCAAAGTTTTTCAAACTAGATTATTGACTCTAGTGCAAGTGGGAGACTGAAGGGAATATGCCCGAGAGGCAATAATAAAGTGGTTATTATCTTATTCCATGTTTATGATAAATGTTTATTTTGCATGCTATAATTGTATTAATTGGAAACATTAATACATGTGTGTTTAATAAACAAAATACAAAGTTCCTAGTAACGCCTCTCATATCAACTAGCTCGTTGATTAACAAGATGATCAAGGTTTCCTGATCATGGATATTGGATGTTGTTAATAATGAGGCCACAACATTAGTGGAATGATGTGATGAACATTCATCCGAAGTATAGCATTACGATCAAAGTCATTATGTTTATATTGCTATAACATCATACGCAGTAATCTTAGTCCTTAGACCATGAGATCATGTTAATTGCTAACACTAGAAGAGTATCTTGATAACATCAAACGTCACACCGTAACAGGGTGACTATAAAGGTGGGTTTAGTGCTACAAAGGTGTTATGTTGAGGCTCATGGATCAAGAGTGGGATTTGTCCATCCTGATGACTATACTCTAGGCCCTTTCGGTGCTATGACATTAAGATAGCTTGCAAGCAAGTGATGTGATCACTAGAATATTATATCACGGGAACGAGAAAAGAGTGCATGTCGACAACGAGATCAAACTAGGTATAGAGATACTGATGATCGAATCTCGGACATGTAATATATCGCGAGACAAAGGGATTTCGTTACTAGCGTTAAAGGTTCTCACAATCACATAAGTCATCGTTGAATGTGTAGGAGTCAGTATGGATCTCCAGGTCCCGCTGCTGATTATTGATCGGAGAGGGGTATCGATCATGCCTTCATTATTCGGGAACCGTAGGGAGACACACTTAAGGGATACCGACACCATTTGGAGCAAATATGTTTCAGATAAAGATTTAATAAAGCGCTGGAATTATTTCAATAGGCACCGAAACTGTTTCGGGTGAAATTGCTAAAATTGGTTCTGTAAGTAATATTGAAATGGTGCAGGGGTTTTTATGTGAATGTTTGTTAATTAAAGTAATTAACAAAATTCTGAATAAAATTAATAAAAGAGTTTTATTAAATGAGAGAGCATTAAATTTGGAGAAATCTCATGCATTTAAAGTGGGGACTTCAAAAGAGAATGTGAAGGGGCAAATTTATGTGGAGGGAGTTACCACCACATGAACGAGGAGGTGAGGGGTCACCCCTTGGGCGCCGGCCATGGGGAGGGGCACCCCCTCCTCCTATAAAAGGCTCCCTCACACCCCTTCTTCCTGACACCTCCTCGTGAAGGATCTCTCTCCCCCTCTAGTTATTCCCCATGGTCTCAGATTAGTGAGATACATGTTCCCAGCGGCTTTATCTAGAAAGGAGTTGCTGCTTCCGCTACTTGGCTCGAGTGAGGGACGGAGGTTGTTGGCGTACCGGACGTGTGTGTGATCACAGATGCACCGCTGCTTTGCGGTGCTGGACTTGATGGTGCTGGACTTGTTGGAGTTGGATCTGTTGGACGTGCTGCAGCCGGACCTGCTGGACTTCATCACGATCTTGAGATCGGCAAGTGTACGACTACATCATCCATGACTTCCAACTTGTTAAAAAAGCTTTGTTGTCTTCGAGGGTTAGTTCTCTATGGATGTATATCCACCCGTTGCTTGTATCTAGTAGATAGATCTTGGCGTTTAGTTCCCATCGTAGGAATTTTTTTGTTTTCTATGCTGCGACCCCAACAGGTTTAGGATAAGAACTCACATGCAATGACTCTAGTGCTGGTTTAGGATAAAAACACACATGCAATGACTCTAGTGGATCCATATGTGGTTCATGAAAATAACACACATGTAATGACTCTAGTGGATCCATATGCTTTATGAAAAGAGCAGACGACAATGACTCTAGTGGATCCATATGTGGGTCATGAAAAGAACATACATATAATGACTCTAGCTGTGGTTCATGAAAAGAACACACTTGCAATGACTCTAGCTGTGTTTCAAGAAAATAACACACATGTAATGACACTGGTGGATCCATGTGGTTCATGAAAATAACACACATGCAATGACTCTAGTGCTGGTTTAGGATAAGAACACAATGCAATGATGCTAGTGCTGGTTTAGGATAAGAAAACACATGCAATGACTCTAATGGGTCCTTGTGTGGTTCATGAAAAGAACACACATGCAATGACTCTGGTGGATCTATGTGTTTTATGAAAAGAACAAACATGCAATGACTCTGGTGGATCCATATGTGGTTCATGAAAAGAACACACATGCAATGACATTGCTGGATCCATGTGGTTTGTGGAAAGAACATACATGCAATGACTCTAGTGGATCCATAATGTGGTTCATGATAGGAACACACATGCAATGACTCTAGTGCTAGTTTAGGATAAGATCACACATGCAATGATTCTAGTGCTGGTTTAGGATAAGAATACACATGCAATGACTCTAGTGCTGGTTCATGAAAAGAACACACATGCAATGACTCTAGCTATGCTTCATGAAAAAAATACATGCAATGACACTGGTGGATCCATGTGGTTCGTGAAAATAAAACACATGCAATGAGTCTGGTGGATCCATGTGCTTTATGAAAAGAACACACATGCAATGACTCTAGTGCTGGTTTGGGATAAGAACACACATGCAATGACTCTAGTGCTGGTTTAGGATAAGGCACATGCAATGACTCTAGTGGATCCATATGTGGTTCATGAAAAGAATACACATGCAATGACTCTGGTGGATCCATATGTGGTTCATGAAAAGAACACACATGCAATGACATTGCTGGATCCATGTGGTTTGTGGAAAGAACATACATGCAATGACTCTAGTGGATCCATAATGTGGTTCATGATAGGAACACACATGCAATGACTCTAGTGCTAGTTTAGGATAAGATCACACATGCAATGATTCTAGTGCTGGTTTAGGATAAGAACAAACATGCAATGACTCTAGTGGAACCATATGTGGTTCATGAAAAGAACATACATGCAATGACTCTAGTGGATCCATGTGTTTTATGAAATGAACAGACATGCAATGACTCTGGTGGATCCATATGTGGTTCATGAAAAAACACACATGCAATGACATTGGTGGATCCATGTGGTTTGTGGAAAGAACAGACATGCAATGACTCTAGTGGACCCATGTGTTTTATGAAAAGAACAGACATGCAATGACTCTAGTGGATCCATATGTGGTTCATGAAAAGAACACACATGCAATGACTCTAGTGCTGGTTTAGGATAAGAACACACATGCAATGACTCTAGTGCTGGTTTAGGAAAAGAACACACATGCAATGACACTGGTGGATCCATATGTGGTTCATGAAAGGAACACATGTAACATCCCAATTTCAGCAACCCTCATTAGTTGTCCAGAATGCGAAAATCAGGGGGAACAAAAAACTTTTTCTTGTATTAATGTTGCAGTGTTTGCTTGTGTTTTACTATGTTTATGCCTATGATTGTGTATTAGAAGATATACTCCTCACCTCAACACCAGTTGGCAAAAGCTACTTTCCAAAACTGTCTTGGCTTAATTTCCATATTCTCAAATGTTCTGGAATTTCAAAACATGAGCCAAGAAGCATTTGCAAACCAACTATTTTATTAGCTTCTATTGATCAAACTATGGAGAGCTATAGAATACTATCTCCTTATGTTTCAAGACAGAACCTTCAACTACCCTTCTCTCTTGGTTTCACAAAACACCTTTATTAAGCTTTGGAATTCTACTCTTGGTAGAGATACCAAGGACTCTCATCTTATTCAAACTCCATCCATTTTAAAATTTCCCAACCTTACCTCAAGTCAGACTTGATGGTAACCCAAGTAGTTGATTTCCTTAGTTTATAATATGAGTTGCCTTGATCTGCTAAGATGAAGTGCCTTGATCTGTTGTCTGATGAATTTCTTTGATCTGCTGTTTGACTTGTTTGCTTAAGGAGCTAAGTGAGCCATCATAGGAGCTCATCACTAGGAACAAGATACTTTAAACTCACCAAACCATAAGCGAGAATACAATCTGGATCTGATCCCTAGCTACTAAGTAATCATCTAAAACCCTTAACTAGATCAATTCTGAAGTGATCCATTCCAGAAGCTTCCAAGTCAATGAAGACCAATATCAAGCATGGATCCCTTCTACTCCCTCTACACTTCAACATAATCCACTTGATGATGCTTTGGTACCTTGCATCCCATCAAAATCATCACCACCCACATTCTAGTCAAAAAACCCTAAATCTGCCAAATTTGGCCAAGTCTAGAATCTGTTTCAACATCACCTTTTTGAATATCTCCCTTTCTCAACCCTTGTGCATTTTTGGAAATACATTTGAACCATATTGTATAAAATCCTAAGGACTACCAAGGACCACTCTTTCCCTTGGTTAGATCATCCTCCAACCCACTTGTTCTTGATGGTTTTGCAGGCAAGAAAATAACTATTCCTGCAAATCTAGTCAACCTGCCTACTTTGACAGAAGCTCACACCATCATCCAACCTTCTAAGGACCAACTCTTTGAATGGTTGTGTTCTACTCATATAGGTCTATCAATATCTACTTAACTTGTTCCAAGTGGATCCTTGTGCTTCTTAAACCCACAAGGTTTTGAAGGCTAGTTGATAATCTGCTTTGGCAGCCTTATTTTATTCAAAGTTCGAAAGCCTGTCTTGGTGAGCTCAAGCAGGATCAAGGTCAAACCTCTACACCATTGCAATCTACATCACTTGTTCTATCCATCCATATATCCCATGCCCCAAGGGGAGCCTTGAGCTCCAAGATCCAACAAGGTTTTGGTGGCATGAAAACAATCTTACCCAAGATCCTTAAATCTCTAGTTTTCACCAAAATCAACTTGGATTCTCCAATCCCAATGTTTCAAATGCTTGTTACACCTAGTCTACCTCATCTACCTTGATCGTCAATATTTATCAAATTTTATCCATATTTATTATGGACCAAATCTATTTAATTCCCTTAATAGACAAAATCTCCAAAACTCCTTTCCCAATGGAAGGTTTGGTTTTTGCCAAATGCCTTCTCCAACCTTTTGCTCAATTGAGTCCTATATATCATACCCTAACTTTTGCTCAATTGAGTCCTATATACCATCCCAAACCAAAAACTCACCGTGCACAATTCAAAAATCCCAAATAAACTCAATAAAACCCTTTCCACACTATTTGAATAATTAACCAAATAAGGACCTAAAACGTTCCTAAAAATATAGAAGAATTCCTTGAGGTGTGCCTTGATCATATCTACCTACCAGCATCATTGACTCACCTTGTCATGGTCAACCTTTGGGAAATATCTTCATGAACATCATCTATGGAAAATGGAGTATGAACACAACATGAACTAAATCCTTTCAAAATCCCTCCAAACATGCAAAGCAATGCACCACAGCACCCAACACTCTCTCTGGTCGATATATACTTTAGCCACACTGTAGCACTGCCCCTCATCCTTGTCCTTTATGCTTGTATGAGAGTAGAGAGAGAGGGAAACAACCACATAATGCCATAAATATTAAAGACTTGCTGCATCAGCCACCACTCTGTCCCTCCTCACTCTATGAATGACCCACACGACCACTCCACCGCGCATGAGACCCAATCCCTTGCCCAGACTCCTCCTCCTTGCCTAAATGGACATCGTCCACCATGGACATGCCTCCCTTGGTTTAAATATCTAGAGCCCACCCCAGCCTCTCCTCCGCCCTCATTTCTCTCCCTTGACACTAGAGAACTACCCCACGAGCCCCAGCTCCTCCTTCCTCTCCATAGCTCCTTGGAGAAGGAAGAAGCTCTACCTTGGCCATTCTCGAAAACTCACTCGTGAGCTCTATCATCCACTCCCCTTCCCCTGCATGTCATTATACTGAGACCCCCTCATCCTCCTCTAGCTAACCCGGCTATTCCTTTCAACATGCATGCACCGCAGGCACCAACTCCGGCGAGCACCGAAGTGAGCTCCTCGGGCGCACATGCGCGAGAGAGGTCCCAGCGTCAAACCCCACACTGTCGCCCATCAACGGAACCACCGCGTCGCCTAAGGGCCTCCCCGACCGCTAGCGAGCCCCCTAGTACGCGCCCACCGTCTCCCTGCTCCGTCCTAGGGTTCTCTCGCCGCCACACATAGCACTGCGAGGACGACGACTCCCGTCCGTCCATCGCCCTCTAATCCGACGGCCTCGGCTCCCCAATACCGCTTCGCCCTCTCCCGGTCGCCGACTAGCGGGCCCCACCCCAGGGGCTTTCAAATCTTCTTCCCGCGCGTGTTCTCGGTGCAGTGGGCTGGCGTCGACTCTGCGTGGCCCATGACCGCTAGATTCGGCCCAAAAGGCCCAGCCCCTTTGTTTATTACTTGTTTGGCAGATTTGTAATAGAATAGTTTGGTTTAATTTCTAAATAAAATGAAAAATAGCTAGAGTTGCCCATATATAAATTTATACAAGTTCCTTAGTGTTTTCCCCAACATTCAGTACAACAACTGGACCAAAATAAGGTTTAAATTAATTATAGTATATCACCCACACAGATGTACCATTTCTACTAATAAAATCCTTCTATGAGTTCAACGAATCCATTTTGAACAAAACCAATTTGTACTGAAAGGTATAAGTAGTACCTTGCATGTCACTCTGGCCCCATAGTAATTTACTTCATATTTTGTCCATAACAAAAATAACAAATACAAGCCTTATCTGCCTTTAGAAAATTCTTGAGGTCAAACCAACATGGGTATTGACCTAAATAAACCTCCAAGTGATGTGGTACACTAAATACAACCAAATTCCAGGCGATCAAGAATGAATGAACTTCTGAGGGTTTCTGATCAATTATAAATTTATGTATATAGTTTTATGACTAGAAAAATCATCTCAGTAACTCTGCAACTCCAAAAAGGTTGATTCCAATTTCTACAGAAAGGTATTCTAAATACCTATAATGTTTCCTTGGAATCAAACTAAAAGCTTCAGTAGATTTAATCTGGCGAAAAAGACAAATTGACTCTAAACTGCATTTGGGATTTTCCTGAGGGCATTATGGTAATTATTTCGACTTTGTTCCAACTCTCACTGAACCAGTACCCCAAACCCTACCAAACCATACAAGAAAATAATTTTTGGAGCTCCAGAACTTTTATGGTAAATTATTTCCTAAAACTAGAGCTTTTATCACTAGGAACTTCATAAGTATTTCAACAGAAGTGATAATGTGGGGCGCCCGGATTAATCCTCCGAGAATCTCTGTTATGCATTCACCACGATCGTATGATCAGTTAGTCGTGGCACATAACCAACAAGTACCAAGGTAAACATCCATTACTTAAGTGGATACATGTCATACCTTACATGCCATTATGGCTACATCAATAATCATCAACGGAACTTCATTAAGCGTTGAGCCCGAGCCATGCCTTATCCTACAGTCAACTGACTGGGAGATCGACCTAGCTCGCATAGTCGCCAACACCACCTTCTTCTTCATATCTGACCAAGTTAATAGCCAGGGATAATTCCAATGAGTACTTTTAATGTACTCGCAAACCACCTTAAGAGAATAATAATAACAAGAGGATATGCAATAGGGCTATGGTAGTAGGAGGGCTCCAAGAGAGGTTCTTTTCTAAAATAGTTTGTCTTGTAGATATAGCATATACATATCTTTGTTGAAAACTTTTATAAAACATCTCGAAACCTTTTTGAAAAGTAATGGAAAAAACTAGGATTGGGTCACCCATTTGTTCCTTCCTTTCGGTCATCCCATGACCAAACTCCTTTCATTCCTTTATGACCATCCCATGGTCAAAACATGTATCCTTTCTGACCATCCCATGGTCAAAACATTTCCAAAGCCATTGCTTTTCAGAAATCCTTTTTGAAAACAAAACCAGCACCGCTCTACAACAACCTTCCCAACCATCCATGACCGTGGACATGGCTATTTGAATAGATTTACACTCTTCAGAGGTTGTACACTTTACCCACACCATCCGGGTACACTACCCTGATCTACACCGATCGTGGATCAAGTAACCGATCAAGACTCTCTGAATGCCACTCCAGTATAAGTGCCTACCCTATGAGTGTTATCCCCCTCAACACCGAGACGCCATATATAGTTCATAGCCAACTGGAGCGCTTTTTCCACTTCCCGAGTGTGCGCTTTCAATGAGGGGCTCATAGTAATGTGTGGAGGCCCACATAACCTTCGTTCCTTCTCCAGGTCGATGTCTCACATGGACCCCTTCAGGAGAAGGCCCACCCTCCAGGGTTTTTTTATCACCTGTAGTCATTGCGAGGTAGCTTATACCAGAATAAACAATCATCAAATCTACCCTTGTCCCATTCTAGAGTAATGTGGTTGCATTGGTTAATTGTTCCAGCAAAACTGCAAAGAATCGGGTGCATTTTTGTAAACCTTTTTCCTCCAGCTTTCCTTCAACATTTTGTAAAACATAACCTTTTTCTTTCTCAACATCTCTTGGGAGGTCCCACCTCACAAGGGTTTTATCATAAAACATTTGGTAAAAAAATTTCGGGGGCCTTCCCATCCTCTAGTTTTACTTCGGCTAAATCGGGGTCTCCAAAGTGTTATGGTGATATGCACCATCTATTCTACTAAGGACCAGTAGGTGTCATCAAGGGGGTTGTACTCAGTAGTACAAAAGTGTAATAGTTCGGAGGCGCCAAACCACTACCATATATACAACAACATATAGTAAAACAGTGCAATTTTCACAAACAGTAGATAAAACATGCATAAGTAAAAGAGTAGGACAAGGCTTATGGGCAAGAGGGTGGATTGCCTGTGGATCAGCAATATCGCAATATGTCCCTGGACTTCTTCTTAGAATACCCAATAATACCAAAAATAACCACTTCGTCCGATCTGCGATTTAATCGCATCTAGCGTCGTTATGGATCACATGCAAGCAAACAAAGGGTGCAATCAACACAAGGAAAATAATCACCAATCCATACAGAAAAAAATACCACATAATACTTCAGTAGTTTTGATAGATAGGGGTTTTGACTAATGCTTGGTTAAGTAAGATACAAATGTGCAAAAATTATACCATTAGGTAGGTATGGCCAAAACAAGGCCAACAAAAGTGGTTCCATGATTTTATCACTTTTCTTTATATAGTTATTAATTTTCTAGTGAAATAAACTCTAGTTTTAGGAGATAATTCACCATAAGAGTTCTAGAGATCCAAAATTTATTTCCTTGGATAGTTCAGTAGGGTTTTATGTACTGATCTAAATAGAGCTGGAATCATGTCAAAATATTTACCTGAATGCCCTCAGGAAATTCCCAAGGAAGTTCTAGAGGGTTTTTGTATTTTTCACCAGATTTAATCTATAGTAGATTTTGATAGGAAAGCAATGCCACGAGGTAGGTATTTTGAATACCTTTCCGTAGGAATTGGATTCACACTTTTTGGTGTTGTCAAACGCCTTTAGTGATTTTTCTATTCACATAACACTATAGAGATAATTAAATCACCAAAAATTACTAATTAATCAATAAATGCTGGTATTCTAGGTTTTGCTAGGTATTGAAGGACCACATAACTACGAGTTGGAATCAGGTCATTACCCATTTTGGTTTAACCACGAGAATTTCTTAAAGACAGAAATATGTTGTTTTTATTATTTTTGGTACAGATAACATAGTGAGAAACTTAAGATGGGGCAAGGGTGAAATGCAAGTTACTTAGAGTACCTTTAAGTACCCAGAGGCTTCACTCCATTTGGGGTTATAAAACTCTCTAAAAGAAATTATTGGTGAAAAGTGTACACCTAGGTAAATGATTCACTATAATTATTCTGGACACTATTTGGGGCAAACAATGATACTTCATGTTTAAGAAAACATTCATAAACATTAGGAATTTTAGATATGGCCCTTTTGAAGCATTTTCCATTTTCAAATCTATTTAAAGCAACATGCATTTCTATAGATCTGTAGAAGGCTTTAGTAAAAGAAAAAGGGAGAGGGGCGATGCGGGCTAGATCTGGCCAGACCTAGGCCGCATGGCGCCGAATCGGCCCACCCGGGGAGGATTCCTGGGTGGGAGCGGTTTTGAATCCTGCCGGGCGGGGCCCATCTGTCAGGGGGACGCCGGGGCTGAAGGGATATGGGGCGGCAGGAGCCATCCAATTAGACTCAGATCGATGGCTCCAGGACATCTTCCTTCCAGCGACGGGGCGCCAGGGCAGAAACCCTAGGAACAAGCTGGGGTAGCAGGGAGCTCCCCTAGGAGCCTTCTCCAGCCTTGGGGACGCGGTGATCACCGCCAACGTCGTAGATGGGCAGAGGGATGGGGTTTCCACACGGGAAGGCAGACCTCGAGTCCACACCGGTGGAGCACTTCGGGAGTTCGCCAGAACTCCACCTGGGGGTCTGCAGGTCACAAAGGAAGGTTGGGTTAGGGCGGTGTCATCGCAGGGAGGAATATTGACTAGAGAGAGGGGCGGAGGAGGACCATATTGGTGGGGAGCTTCACCACGAGCTTGCAGCACCATTGGTGGTTTTCCTTCCTTGGCTCAAGCAACAGAGTGGGAGAGAGGGCGTGGGAAGCTAGGAGAGGGTGAGGCGAGTGAGAGAGGTAGAAATGAGGGGCGAGAGAGAGGCTGTGGCGGCTCAGAGCCCTTTATCTAAAGTGGGGGGTGTCTATGGTGCACCGAGTCCATTGGGGACATGGGAGAAGGCCGTCAGCAGGGGAGTGGTGGAGAGGGGCGGTTGGAGCTTGTGGAGAGGGAGTGGGGATGTGTGAGAGGCGCCTGCCAGGCTGCAAGGTACATGGGGAGTGATTAGACCACACTCTCTCTCTAGCCTCGAGTATAGGAAAGAGAAGAGAGAGAGGGGCTTAGGGCTAGCCATGGGCAGCTGCTAGGTGGTGTAGGGACCGGCAGTGGGTGCAGGTACCCGCCAGATAAGTGGAGAGGGGAGAGGGTGGCTGCTGTTTGTGAGATATGGGAAGATACCCATTAATGACAAGATCTTCTCCTCTCCTTCTTCCAAGTACAAAAGGCAAAAGAAGATATGCTACAGTGGAGGTATTGTAGCACACGACCAGGGGTGGTGTGGTATGCTGTGTAGAAGTATTGGACAAGTGTGATGAAGGTTTGAGTTGGCTTTGGTCATAGTTTTGAGAATTTCAATTCTTGGCCAATTGAAGATTCATGAAGAACCTCTTGATTTCTGATCTTGGAAAGCTGAGGTGAGGATGCTGGTAGGTGTATATGGTCCAGGTACATCTCTATGAATTATTTGAGAATTATTACATATTCAAATATTGCAGAAATGGTTTTTAGGATTTAATTTGATATTTTTGAATTGGACAAGGATGGTTTTTGTCTTGATATGGTCCTAAATATGGATCCCTACTTTGAGGAATTTTCCATGATTTAATGGTGCATACAAGTATTTTAAACATTTATTTTATCATTTGTACCTATTAAGAAAATAGGCAAAAAGAATTATTAAGACTCTTCAAAAATAATTATTTTTGAAGTGGGAGGATAGGGTATGGTTTATAGGTATCAAATGTGAATTAAATTGGGAAACAGTTTTGGAGAAAAACAAACTTTCCTTAATAGGAGTTTTTAGGTGTTTGTCAATTAAAGGAATTTAATTGCTTTTGGGCCACAATAATTATGGATAATATTTCGTAAATGTTTATTTACATGGTAAATGATATCCCCATAATGTTTCCACCATTTGAAGCATGGGGGTCTTGCGAAAACAACTTGATTTGGGAGAAAGGCAAGGGGTCAAGGATCTTGGGCATTATTATTTTTATACCCTCAAAGGCTTGTTGGATATTGGAGCTCAAAGCTTCCCTTGGGGCATGGAATATATGGATGGCCAGACCAAGTGACGTAGATCGCAATGGTGTAGAGGTTTGGTCTTGATCTTGCTTGAGCTCACCCAGACAGGTTTTTGAATTTTGAATAAAATAAGCCTACCAAAGCAGATTATCAATTAGCTTTCAAAACCTTGTGGGTTTAAGAAGCACAAAGATCCACTTGGAACAAGTGAAGTATATATTGATAGACCTATATGATTAGAACACAACCATGAAAAGAGTTGGTCCATAGAAAGTTGGAGGATGGTGTGAGTTTATGTCAAAGTAGTCATGTTGATAAGATTTGCAGGAAAATTTATTTTCTTGCCTGCAAAACAATCAAGAACAAGTGAGTTCAAGGATGATATAACCAAGGTAAACAGTGGGCCTTGGTAGTCCTTAGGATGTTTAACGATATGGTTCAAATGCATTTTCGAAAATGCACAAGGGTTGAGAAAAGGAGACATTCAAAAAGGTGATGTTGGAACAGATTCCAGACTTCGCCAAATTTGGCAGATTTAGGGTTTTTGACTAGAATGTGGGTGGTGATGATTTTGATGGGATTCAAGGTACCAAAGAATCATCAAGTGGATGATGTTGAAGTGTAGAGGGAGTAGAAACGATCCATGCCTAATATTGGTCTTCATTGACTTGGAAGCTTCTAGATTAGATCACTTTAGAAACTATCTGGTTAAGGGTTTTAGATGATCAACTAGTGGCTAGAGATCAGATCCATCTTGTATTCTTGATTAGGGTTTGGGGATTTTTAAGTTTCATGATCCTATAGGATGAGCTCCTAGAGTAGCTCATACTACTTCTAAGCAATCAAGTCAAACAACAGATCAAGGCAACTCATCTTACAAACAAATCAACTACTACTAGGGTTACCATCAAGCTTAGCTTGAGGTAAGGATGGTTAATTTTGAAAGGTTGGAGTTTGAATAAGGCAATAGCCCTTGGTATCCCTACTAAAAGTAGAATTTAAAAGCTTTATAAAAGGTTTTGGAGATCCTAGAGGTAAGAGTAGTTGAAGGATCTGTCTTGGAAACATAAGGAGGTTATAGCTCTCCATAGTTTTGTCAATAGAAGCTACTAAACTAGTTTTGGTTACAGGAGCATCTTGGCTCACGTTTTGAAATGCCAGAACATTTGAGAATATGTAAAATGATCCATGCCAGTTTTGTTAAATAGGTTTTGTCAACTGATGTTGAGGTAAGGAGTATATCTTCTAGTACACATTCATAAGCATAAACATAATCAAACAACAGGCAAACACTTCACAATTAAGCAAGAAAAGTTTTTGTTCCCCCTGTTTTTTGCATTCTAGGCCACTAATCAGGGTTGCTGAAATTGGGATGTCATAGACCTTTCCCCCTTAAAAGAATCTCGTCCCGAGATTCAGGAGAGTAGGGTTAGGGGATTTTGAGTCAAGGTTAGCGCTACTGGTTTCAAGGGTGCTATCTTACAGTACCCATCCTAGGAAGTGGTTACTATGTCGATGAAGTTGAGCTTCAGTCTTCCAGGATGCACGGAGAGTTGAGTGGAGTCTAGTCCTGATTGCGAGGGATGACCTTATTTTCCTTCTGGGCTCTATATCTCGAGGGCTTAGACTAGGCAGACTGTCTCGATGCTGAACCTCACGGAGTACTCGTCGAAGGATAGAATCTACAGCCTGGTGTACCTTCCTCTAAGGATTCGCAACTCTTCCTTAGGGTCGTAGCGTATCCTAATTCATGACCTTTCGGTCGAGACTCCTAAGTTTGCTTCTAGCGAAAGGTTACCCTATTTTTGTGGGAAAGACGCAGTCTTTCCCCCTTGGGATTAAACGGGGGGTAGATCGGAGAGTTGACATAGTCCTTCCTTCTTGGAGTCGTAGATTGGTGTTTTGAAGACTGTCATCAATCTTCCTTATGGAGTTGGAAACTTCCGATGACTTCCACGAAGGTAGGTCCTACGGGGCTTATATACAACAATTAGTCGTACTTATCCTAATGGAGCCTTTGAAGTCTCTCATCCTCTAAGCGATTGGAATAGAGGGGTTAGAGATCTTGTGGTCCTTCAGGTAGGTCTTCAGCTGAAGTAGCGAAGGGACTTCGTAGCATCTTCAGCTAGTTGCTCCTCTGACGACTCGCGAGTTGCTATTTGGCGAGACTATGCCTGATCCGGGGATCTATTAGGAATTATCTTATGGCCGACGGTCCTCTGGAGATTGAGTGGAAAGACGCAGTCTTTCCACTTATGAGCTTCACTAAGGTTCTTCGGGATGAGTGCAGATCTTCTGTCTTGGAGGGATGACTTGATGTTAGAGGAAGGTTGTATCTTCCTGGAGTCTTGACCTGAGATCTTCGAGTGACGACCTATTCTATAAACCTTGGCGAGGGTGGTTTCCTAACGTAGTCTTTAAGGGGTTAGCTCAAGGTAAATTAGCGATTTTTGATTCTTCTTGCTAGTAGTTAGTTAGGGTTGAAGCAATCAGCGTCGGGTAAGCGGTCTTCATTGGCATTTCTTGTGTTGCTTCTGCTTGATGGCGGAGTGGACTCGTTGTCTTCACGCTTCCTAATTATCTGACTTCCAGGGTGGTTCTGACCTTCTAGGGAGGATCATTCCGTTAGTTTGGGTAGGGTCGACCAGATTAGTTAGTCTCCTAAGGCGGTCAGAAGCTCTAATACACTAAAGGTTAGTGTGGTTAGGTCTTCACTTCTTGTCTTGTTTGACTTATCGGGTGGTTTCCTGTGGATATTGAGGATCCTTCGGTGATCGACTTCTGGCTTCCACGGGATTTCTTGCTGTAGTAGACTGATGAATAAGGGAGTGTTGTGCTATTGACGAGTATTAAGGGGTGAGTTGGACGAGGTGTGTCATCCTGCTGAGGTGAAGTCTTCGAGTTGTTCTGACTTGACGAGGTCGAACGCCTGATTCTTGCGGTGCTTTTCCGCTCATATATTCCCGAGGTTAGTCTAGGATATTGTTAGCGACAGCTATTAGGGGTGCCTGAGGTACTAGGTGAGTTATCGCTCCTCGGGTCTCCCTGTTACGGAGGTCACAATAAACCATAACATACAAACAAGGCGAACAGAGCGAGAGAATCGCAATGTCCTCAGCAGACAACACACATCAAGCAACACAATACGCATTTAGGCAAGCAAACATTACCAACTATAGGGACCAAGGAGTTAACTACTCGCGATATAGGGGAATCCTATCTTGGGACTATTGATCCTAGGTATCATCTTTCTTCAAGTCAGAGTCACTATCTTGCCGATGAAGCCTTCGTCATATCTTGGACGCTTCTCGATAGTGCAACACCCAATGTCTTCGGATTGTGAGAGTTCCGCTGGTAGAGCGATATTGTAGTCTCCTTGTGTTTGCTGGTAGTTGCTTGTCTTCATATTCCTCTCATTGTCTTCACCGGGTTCTAGATCCTAGTTATTTAAAATCCGTAGGTTTGGAGTTTGGACGAGAGTTAGAGGAAACCATTTTCGAAAGAATTTCCTTAGAGTAAGAGAAGAAGTAGAACTTTTTGAAACTCATTGAGAAACTAGTTTTCGAAAGCCGGGGTTTTCAAAATAAGGTTCCTGTGTAATGACCATGCTAATTAAGGTTCTCCTACAGTCAGGATCGCTCTGATACCAAGTCTGTGGGGTGCCTAGATTAATCCTCTGAGAATCCCTGTTATGCATTCACCACGATCCCATGATCAGTTAGTCGTGGCACATAACCGACAAGTACCAAGGTAAACATCCATTACTTAAGCGGATACATGGCATACCTTACATGCCATTATGGCTACATCAATAATCATTAGCGGAACTTCATTAAGCATAGAGCCCGAGCCATGCCTTATCCTATAGGCAACTGACTGGGAGAACGTCCTAGATCGCATAGTTGCTAACACCACCTTCTTCTTCATATCTGACCAAGTTAATAGCCAGGGACAATGCCAATGAGTACTTTGAATGTACTCGCAAACCACCTTAAGAGAATAATAATAACAAGAGGATATGCAATAGGGCTATGGTAGTAGGAGGGCTCGAAGAGAGGTTCTTTTCTCAAATAGTTTCTCATGTGGAAATAGCATCTACATATCTTTTGAAAACAAAACTAGCACCGCTCTACAACAACCTTCCCAACCGTCCGTGACTGTGGACACGGCTATTCGAATAGATTTACACTGTGTAGAGGTTGTACACTTTACCAACACCATCCGGGTACACTACCCTGATCTACACCGACCGTGGGTCGAGTAAACGATCAAGCCTCTCTGAATGCCACTCCAGTATAAGTGCCTACCCTATGAGTGTTATCCCCCTCAACACCGGGACGCCATATATAGTTCACAGCCAACCGGAGCGCTTTTTCCACTTCCCGAGTGTGCGCTTTCATTGAGGGGCTCATAGTAACGCGTGGAGGCCCGCGTACCCTTCGTTCCTTCTCCAGGTCGATGTCTCACATGGATCCCTTAAAGGAGAAGGCCCACCCTCTAAGGTTTTTTTATACCCTGTAGTCATTGCGAGGCAGCTTATACCAGAATAAACAATCATCATATCCAACCCTGTCCCATTCCAGAGTAATGTGGTTGCATGGGTTAATTGTTCTAGAAAAACTACAAAGAACCGGGTGCGTTTTTGTAAACCTTTTTCCTCCAGCTTTCCTTCAGCATTTTGTAAAACAAAACCTTTTTCTTTCTCAACATCTCTTGGGAGGTCCCACCTCACCAAGGTTTTATCATAAAACATTTGGTAAAAAAATTTCGGGGGTCTTCCCATCCTCTAGTTTTTACTTCGGCTAAATCGGGGTCTCCAAAGGGTTATGGTGATATGCACCATCTATTCTACTAGGGACTAGTAGGTGTCATCAAGGGGGTTGTACTTAGTAGTACAAAAGTGTAATAGTTCGGAGTAGCCAAACCACTTTCATATATACATCAACATATAGTAAAACAGTGCAATTTTCACGAACAGTAGATAAAGCATGCATAAGTAATATAGTAGGACAAGGCTTATGGGCAAGAGGGTGGATTGCCTGGTGATCAGCAATATGGCAATATGTCCCTGGACTTCTTCTTAGAATACCCAATAATAACCACTTTGTCTGATCTCCGATTTAATCGCATCTAGCGTCGTTATAGATCACATGCAAGCAAACAAAGGGTGCAATCAACACAAGGCAAATAATCACCAATCCATACAGAAACAAACATACCACATAATACTTTAGTAGTTTCGATAGATTGAGATCAGAGCATATGGAAATGCTTTAATTGCGTTTGAGAATCCGCCTTTGCGATGTATTTGTCAAATACCACATACGGAAGGGGTTTTGACTAATGCTTGGTTAAGTAAGATACAAATGTGCACAAATGATACCATTAGGTAGGTATTGCCAAAAAAAGGCCCACAACAGTGGTTCCATGATTTTATTACTTTTCTTTATTTAGTTATTAATTTTCTAGTGAAATAAACTCTAGTTTTAGGAGATAATTCACCAAAAAAGTTCTGGAGCTCCAAAAATTATTTCCTTGGATAGTTCAGTAGGGTTTTATGTACTTATCTAAATAGAGCTGGAATCATGTCAAAATATATACCAGAATGCCCGCAGGAAATTCCCAAAGGCAGTTCTGGAGGTTTTTTGTCTTTTTCACCAGATATAATCTACAGTAGCTTTTGATAGGAAACCAATGCCACATGGTAGGTATTTGAAATACCTTTCTATAGGAATTGGATTCACACTTTTTGGTGTTGTCAAACACCTTTAGTGATTTTTATATTGACATACCACTATACAGAGATAATTAAATCACCAAAAAAATACTAATTAATCAATAAATGCTGGTATTCTAGGTTTTCCTAGGTATTGAAGGACCACATAACTGGGAGTTGGAATCAGTTCAATACCCATTTTGGTTTGACCTGGAGAATTTCTTAAAGACAGAAATCGGTTGTTTTTATTATTTTTGGTATAGATAACATAGTGAGAAACTTAAGACGGGGAAGGGTGAAATGCAAGGTACTTAGAGTACCTTTAAGTACCCAGAGGCTTCACTCCATTTGGGGTTATAAAACTCTCTGAAAGAAATTATTGGTGAAAAGTGTACACCTAGGTAAATGATTTACTATAATTATTTTGGACACTATTTGGGGCAACCAATGATACTTCATGTTTAAGAAAACATTCATAAATATTAGGAATTTTAGATCTGGACCTTTTGAAGCATTTTCCATTTTCAAATCTATTTAAAGCAACATGCGTTTCTGTAGATCTGTAGAAGACTTTAGTAAAAGAAAAAGGGAGAGGGCCGACGCGGGCCGGATCTGGCCAGACCTGGGCCACATGGCGCCGAATTGGCCCACCCGGGGAGGATTCCTGGGCGGAAGGGGTTTTGAATCCCGCTGGGCGGGGCCCATCTGTTAGGGGGACGCCGGGGCTGAAGGGGTATGGGGCGGTGGGAGCCGTCCGATTAGACTCAGATCGACGACTCCAGGCCATCTTCCTTCCAGCGACGGGGCACCGGGGCAGAAACCCTAGGAACGAGCTGGGGTAGCATGGAGCTCCCCTGGGAGCCTTCTCCGGCCTTGGGGACGCGACGCGGTGACGCGGTGCTCGCCGCCGACCTCGTAGATGGGGCATAGGAATGGGGTTTCCACACGGGAAGGCAGACCTCGAGTCCATGCCCGTGGAGCACTTCGGGAGTTTGTCGGAACTCCACCTGGGGGTCTACAGGTCACAGAGGAAGCTTGGCTTAGGGCGGTGTTGTCGCAGGGAGGAATATTGAGCAGAGAGAGGGGCAGAGGAGGACCATATCGGTGGGGAGCTTGACCCTGAGCTTGCAGCACCATCGGTGATTTTCCTTCCTTGGCTCAAGCAACAGAGTGGGAGAGAGGGCGTGGGAAACTGGGAGAGGGTGAGGCGAGTGAGAGAGGTAGAAATGAGGGGCGAGTGAGAGGCTGTGGCGGCTCAGAGCCCTTTATCCAAAGTGGGGGGTGTCTATGGTGCACCGAGTCCATTGGGGACATGGGGGAAGGGCGACATTAGGGAGTGGTGGAGTGGGGCGGTTGGAGCTCGTGGAGAGGGAGTGGGGATGTTTGAGAGGCGCCTGCCAGGCTGCAAGGTACAGGGGGAGTGATTAGACCACTCTCTCTCTAGCCTCGTGCATAGGAAAGAGAAGAGAGAGAGCGGGCTTAGGGCTATCCATGGGCAGCTGCCATGTGGGGTAGGGAACGACAGTGGGTGCAGGTACCCGCTAGATAAGTGGAGAGGGGAGAGGGTGGCTGCTGTTTGTGAGATATGGAAAGATACCCATTAATGACAAGATCTTCTCCTCTCCTTCTTCCAAGTACTAAAGTAAAAAGAGGAGATGCTACCGTGGAGGTACTGTAGCACACGACCAGGGGTGGTGTGGTATGTTGTGGAGAAGTATTGGACAAATGTGATGAAGGTTTGAGTTGGCCCTGGTCATAATTTTGAGAATTTTAATTCTTGGCCAATTGAATATTCATGAAGAACCTCTTGATTTTTGATCTTGGAAAGCTGAGGTGAGGATGCTGGTAGGTGTATATGGTCCAGGTACATCTCTCCGAATTATTTGGGAATTATTGGATGAAGTTTGGTCCACTTTGTATTACATATTCAAATATTGCAAAAATGGTTTTTAGGATTTAATTTGATATTTTTGAATTGTACAAGGATGGTTTTTTGGCTTGATATGGTCCTAAATATGGATCCCTACATTGAGGAATTTTCCATGATTTAATGGTGCATAAAAGTATTTTAAACATTTATTTTAGCACTTCTGCCTATTAAGAAAATAGGCAAAAAGAATTATTAAGACTCTTCAAAAATAATTATTTTTGAAGTGGTAGGATATGGTAGGCTTTATAGGTATCAAATGTGAATTAAATTGGGAAAGAGTTTTGGAGAAAAGCAAACTTTCCTTAATAGAAGGAGTTTTTAGGTGTTTGTCAATTATAGGAATTTAATTACTTTTGGGCTACAATAATTATGGAAAATATTTGGTAAATGTTTATTTACAAGGTAAATGTTTATTTACATGGTAAATGATATCCCCATAATGTTTACACCATTTGAAGCATGGGGGTCTTGCGAAAACAACTTGATTTGGGAGAAAGGCAAGGGGTCAAGGATCTTGGGCATTATTATTTTTATACCCTCAAAGGCTTGTTGGATATTGGAGCTCAAAGCTTCCCGTGGGGCATGGAATATATGGATGGATAGACCAAGTGATGTAGATCGCACACACTATAGAGGTTTGAGCATGATCCTGCTTGAGCTCATCAAGACAGGTTTTTGAATTTTGAATAAAATAAGCCTGCCAAAGTAGATTATCAACTAGCCTTCAAAACCTTGTGGGTTTAAGAAGCACAAAGATCCACCTGGAACAAGTGAAGTAGATATTGATAGACCTATATGAGTAGAACACAACCATGAGGTAAGGATGGTTAATTTTGAAAGGTTGGAGTTTGAATAAGGTAATAGCCCTTGGTATCCCTACTAAAAGTAGAATTTAAAAGCTTTATAAAAGGTTTTGGAGATCCTAGAGGTAAGAGTAGTTGAAGGATCTGTCTTGAAAACATAAGGAGGTTATAGCTCTCCATAGTTTTGTCAATAGAAGCTACTAAACTAGTTTTGGTTACACAAGCATCTTGGATCACGTTTTGAAATGCCAGAACATTGGAGAATATGTAAAATGAGACAGGAAAGTTTTGTTAAATAGATTTTGTCAACTGATGTTGAGGTAAGGAGTATATCTCCTAGTATACATTCATAAGCAAAAACATAATCAAACAACAGGCAAACACTTCACCATTAAGCAAGAAAAGTTTTTTCCCCCTAATTTTTTCATTCGGGGCAACTAATCAAGGTTGCTGAATTTGGGATGTCACAGATAAAATAGTGAATCCACTTTTGTTGGTTTCATTTTATCAACACCTATCTGTTGGTATCTTTTTACACAATGGCATCATACAAAATAATTCCATGGTCCAAAACCCACTCTTAGGTAGTTCCTCGACAATAAACCCTAAGGGATGTTCATCCCTATCTCCAAGACCCTTTCAATCTTCTAAAACCCAAGCTTCTCCAAAACCTACTAAATCTTAATTTGGTATTATTCAACTGCTTGTTTTCTGTATGGTATTGGTGATTGTATGTCTTGTGTTGATTGTGCCCCTTTTGTTTGCTTGCATGTGTTGTCTGGACGACGGTAGTTGCGATGAAATCAGAGAGCAGAAGAAGTGGTAATTATTATTGGTATTATGGATATTATCAGAAGAAATCCAGGGACAATTATGCCATATTACTGATCTCAGGCAAGCCACCTTCTTGCTCATAAGCCTTGCCCTACTATTTTTACTTATGCATGTTTTATCTACTGTTTGTGAAACTACATTGTTTTGGTATATGCTGATTTATACTTGGTAAGTGGCTTGGCTCCTCCAAACCATTATACCCTTGTACTGTTAAGTACAACCCCCCTTGGTGTTACATACTTTCCCCTGGTATAGTAAATTGTGTATAACACCATACCCCTTTGGAGACCCCGTTTTAGCCGAATCCGAACTAGAGGATGGGAAAACCCCAGAGAAAAGTTTTATTAAATGTTTTATGATAAAACCTTGGTAAGGTGAGACCTCCCAAGAGTTGTTGAGAAAGAAAAAGGTTTTTAATTTACAAAATGCTGGAGGAAAACCGGAGGAAAAAGGTTTACAAAAACGCACCCGGTTTTTTGAAGTTTGCTAGAACAATTAACCTGTGCAACCACATTACCCTGAAATGGGATAGGGCTAGATTTGAAGATTGTTTATTCTGGTGTAAGCTTCCTCACAACAACTACATGGGATGCAAATCCCTAGAGGGTTGGCCTTCTCTAGACAACAGTCCATGTAAAACATCGACCGAGAGAAGGAACGAAGGGTCTACGGAGCTCCACGCGTTACTATGAGCCCCTCATTGAAAGTGCACACTCGGGAAGTGGAAAAAGCGCTCCGGTTGGCTGTGAACTATATAGGGCGTCCCGGTGTTGAGGGGGACAACACTCATGGGGTAGGCACTTATACTAAAGTGGGCTTTCAGAGAGTCTTGATGGGTTACTCGACCCACGATCGGTGTAGATCAGGGCAGGGTAGCCGGATGGTGTGGCTAAAGTGTACAACCTCTGCAGAGTGTACATCTATTCGAATAGCCATGAACGCGATCATGGACCGTTGGGAAGGTTGCTATAGTGTGGTGCTGGTTTTGTTTTCAAAAAGTATTTCGGAAAAGCAAAGGCTTTGGAAATGATTTGACCATGGGATGGTAGGAAAGGAAGCAAAGGAGTTTGGTCAAGAGACGACAGGAAGGAAGAGACAAATGGGTGACCCAGTCCTAGTGGTTTCCAAAAAATTTCAAAAAGGTTTCCGAAATGTTTTACAAAAGTTTTCAACAAAGATATGTAGATGCTATATCTACAAGAGATACTATTTGAGAAAAGAACCTCCATTGGAGCCCTCTTACTACCACGGCCATATTGCATGTCCCCTTGTTATTATTATTCTCTTAAGGTGGTTTGCGAGTACATTCAAAGTACTCACTGACATTGTCCCTAGCTATTAACTTGACCAGATTTCTAGACGACGGTGATGATGGCAGCTATGCGAGCTAGGACATTCTCCCAGTCAGTTTCCTGTAGCTTTAGGCATGGCTCGGGCTCTATGCTTGATGAAGTCCGCTGATGATTATTGATGTAGCCATAATGGCATGTAAGGTATGACTTGTATCCGCTTAAGTAATGGATGTTTTACTTTGATACTTGTCGGTTATGTGCCACGACTAACTGAACATGGGATCGTGGTGGTATGCATAACAGGGATTCTCGGAGGATTAATCCGGGGGCATGCAATCACTCTAGTGCTGGTGTAGGACAAGAACACACATGCAATGACTCTAGTGCTGGTTTACGATAAGAACACACATGCAATGATTCTAGTGGATCCATATGTATTTCATGAACAGAACATACATGCAATGACTCTGGTGGATCCATATGTGGTTCATGAAAAGAACACACATGCAGTGACTCTAGCTGTGGTTAATGAAAAGAAAAGACATGAAATGACTCTAGTGGATCCATATGCTTTATAAAAAGAATAGACATGCAATGAATCTGGTGGATCATATGTGGTTCATGAAAAGAACACACATGCAATGACACTTGTGGATCCATATGTGGTTTGTGAAAAGAACACACATGCAATAAACTCTAGTGGATCCATGTGGTTTATGAGAAGAACACAGATCCAATGAACTCTAGTGGATCCATATGTGTTTCATGAAAAGAACACACATGCAATGACTCTAGCTGTGGTTCATGAAAAGAACACACATGCAATGACTCTAGTGGATGCATATGTGGTTCATGAAAAGAACACACATGCAATGACTCTAGTGGATCCATATGTGGTTCATGAAAAGAACACACATGCAATGACTCTAGTGGATCCATGTGTTTTATGAAAAGAACAAACATGCAATGACTCTGGTGGATCCATATGTGGTTCATGAAAACAACACACATGCAATCACTGTAGTGCTGGTTTAGGATAAGAACACACATGCTATGACTCTAGTGCTAGTTTAGCATAAGAACACACATGCAATTACTCTAGTGCATCCATATGTGGTTCATGAAAAGAATAGACATGCAATGACTCTAGTGGATCCATATGTGGTTCATGAAAAGAACACACATGCAATGACATTGGTGGATCCATGTGGTTTGTGGAAAGAACAAACATGCAATGACTCTAGTGGATCCATATGTGGTTCATGAAAAGAACACACATGAAATCACTCTAGTGCTGGTTTAGGATAAGAACACACATGCAATGACTCTAGTGTTGGTTCAGGATAAGAAAACACATGAAAAGAACACACATGCAATGACTCTAGTGGATCCATGTGTTTTATGAAAAGAACAAACATGCAATGACTCTGGTGGATCCATATGTGTTCATGAAAAGAACACAAATGCAATGACTCTAGTGCTGGTTTAGGATAAGAACACACATGCAATGACTCTATTGCTAGTTTAGCATAAGAACACACATGCAATGACTCTAGTGTTGGTTCATGAAAAGAACACAGATGTAATGACTCTAGCCGTGGTTCATGAAAAAAACACATGCCATGATACTGGTGGATACATGTGGTTCATGAAAGTAACACACATGCAATGTCTCTGGTGGATCCATGTGCTTTATGAAAAGAACACACATGCAATGACCCTAGTGCTGGTTTAGGATAAGAACACACATGCAATGACTCTAGTGTTGGTTTTGGATAAGAACACACATATAATGACTCTAGTGGATCCATATGTGGTTCATGAAAAGAACACACATGCAATGACTCTGGTGGATCCATGTGTTTTATGAAAAGAACAGATATGCAATGACTCTAGTGGATCCATATGTGGTTCATGAAAAGAACACAAATGCAATGATGAAGGAAATATGCCCTGAGAGGCAATAATAAAGTTGTTGTTATGTATTCCTTTTATATGATAGATGTTTATTTTGCATGCTCTAATTGTATTGAATGGAAACGTCAATACATGTGTGTTTAATAAACAAAAAGGGTTCCTAGTTATGCCTCTCTTTAAGACTAGCTCGTTGATTAACAAGATGATCAAGTTTTCCTGATCATGGACATTGGATGTTGTTATTAACGAGGTCACAACATTTGTGAAATGATGTGATGAACATTCATCCGAAGTATAGCATTACGATCAATTCATTATGTTTACATTGCTATAAACATCATACGAAGTAATCTTAGTCCTTAGACCATGAGATCATGTTAATCGCTAACACCGGAAGAGTATCTTGATAACATCAAACATCACACCGTAACAGGGTGATTATAAAGGTGGGTTCAGTGCTACGAAGGTGTTATGTTGAGGCTCATGGATCGAGAGTGGGATTTGTCAATCCTGATGACGGATAAATATACTCTAGGCCCTCTCGATGATATCACATTAAGATAGCTTGCAAGCAAGTGATGTGATCACTAGAATGTTATATCATGGGAACAAGAAAAGAGTGCATGTTGGTAATGAGATCAAACTAGGTATTTGGATACCGATGATCAAATCTCCGACATGTTTTATATCATGAGACAAAGGGATTAAGTTACTAGCATTAAAGGTTCTCACGATCACAGAAGTCATCGTTGAATGTGCAGGAGTTAGTATGGATCTCCAGGTCCCGCTTCTGATTATTGATCTGAGAGGAGTCTCAATCATGTCTACATTATTCGCGAACCGTAGGGTCTTAAGGGTTGCCGAACACCATTTTGTAGCACATATGTTTTAGACAAAAGGATTGCAAAGCGTAGGAATTGTTTCGATAGAAACAGGAATTATTTCGATAGAAACCAGAATTGTTTCGGGTCAAATTGTAGAAAGTTGTTTTGCATGTGATATTCAAATGTTGCAAGGGGTTTTATGTGAATGTTTGTTAATTAAAGTAATTAAAAAAATTCTGAATAAAATAAATAAAAGATTTTTATTAATTGAGAGTTGCAATAAATTTGGTGGAAATTTAATGCATGTGAGTGGAATTTTGGGTGGAGTCAAAATTGATGTGAGTGGAGCTTCCACCACATGAATGAGGAGAAGGTGGGGGCACCCTCCTTGGCCGCCGGAGATGGTAGGGGAGGATCCCCCTCTCCTATAAAAGTTCCCCCTCTCCTCCCTCACAGAGGACACCTCCTCGTGAAGGATCTCTCTCCCCCTCTAGATATTCCCCCATGGTCTCTGATTAGCGAGATACATGTTCCCGGTGGCCTTGTGTCTGGAAGGAGTTGCTGCTTCCACTGATTCGCTGGAGCGAGGAGTTGGAGGTTGTCCGGTGGCTTGAACGTGTGTGCGAGGATGGATGCGCTGCTGATTTGCGGCGGTCGGACTTCCACACGATCTTGAGATCGGCAAGCGTACGACTACATCATCCACGAGTTCCAACTCATTGACAAAACTCTTTTTTTTTCGAGGGTAAGTTCTCCGTCGATGTGTATCCACACGTTGCTCTGTATCTAGTAGATAGATCTTCGTGTATAGTTCTCATCGTAGGAAATTTTTTGTTTTCTATGCTGCGAACCCAACAGTGGTATCAGAGCCTGATCTATGCGTAGGTGCTTTTCACGGGTAGTACACATATGTTTATATGTGGGCGATGATGATCATGTTATTGCTTCTTTCATGTATTTTGGATATTGGTGGCATAGTGGGATGAAGTGGCCCGGACCAACCTTACATGTCATCGTACATGAGACCGGTTCCACGACTGACATGCAACTAGTTTTGCATAAGTGGCTAGCGGGTGTCTGTCTCTCCTACTATAGTCACTATCTGATTTACAACGAGTTGCTAATAACTTGGTTATCCTCATTGTGGTTCATGTTCGTAGGTAAGACCGGTTCTATCTCCGAAAGCCCTAAGCCACGTAAAACTTGAAATTGATAAATTAGAGGCGTCTAGTTTAGATCGTTGCTGGGCTAGTGTATTCATATGGTAATGTTGTAAGTAGATGTATGGTAGATACTCTTACAACACACTTAACGTGTAAATTCCATAGACCTTGGTTTTACACACAAAGGAATGATAGAGATCATACCACGATGCAAATGATAGAGATCAAATGCATGGACCATATCATCTCACTTTACAAATTAGATGTTAGCATCTTATACTGCTAGTTTGGCGCTTTTGGTAGCATTGTAAGATGATCCCTCATTTAGATATCAAGATAAAATGTGTTCTTCCTTTAGTATGCATCATTCTATGGATCGTGTTTCGAGACATCACGTGATGATCAGGTGTACTCGACTCCACGCTTTCATACAACGGGTGTAAGACAGTTTTACACACACGGAATACTAAGGTTCTTACTTGACGAGCCTAGCATGTACAAACATGGCCTCGGAACATGGACCGAAAGGATAAGCATGAGTCATATAGTTGATATGATGCCCATATAGATGCTCACGTTTGAAGCTACACCGACTCACGTGATGAACGGACTTGGTGTAGTGGATTTGGTTCATGTAATCACCAAAAAGACACGAGGGATGTCATTTCTGAGTGGGAGTTCATTAGTAATTTGGATTAGTTGAACTCAATCTATCATAAACTTAGTCTAAATAAACTTTACAAATTCTGTTGTAGATGGCACCACCTGCTTTTTATTTCAATGTGTTCATGGAGAAAGAGAAACTTGGTGCGAATGGTATCAAGTTCACCAACTGGGCTATGAATTTGAGGATTCTCCTCACTGCTGCACAAAAGCAATATGTGCTAGAGGCTCCGCTAGGCCCCCCACCAGCTCCTGATGCCCCTGACGAGGAAAAGAATGTCTATACAGCTCGTTAGGAGGACCACAACTTAGTTCATTGCGGCATACTATATGGGCTAGAGCCAGAACTTCGAAAGATTTTCGAAAATGGCAATGCCTTTGATACCATGGGAGAATTGAAAATGATTTTCGATACCCATGCTGCCGTAGAGAGTTATAATGCTTCTGAAAAGTTCTTTAGCTGCATGATGGAGGAGAACAACTCCGTTAGTGAGCACGTACTCAAAATGTCTCGGTACACCGATAAGCTTGTGTCCTTGGGAATAACGATTCCCATTGACTTAGGCATACATCGTGTTCTCCAATCTCTGCCACCTAGCTACAAGAGCTTCGTGATGAACTATAACATGAAGGTGCTTGTTGGCTCAGTGTTGATGTAGAGCTCGTTGGGGAACCCCAAGAGGAAGGTATGATGAGCCCATCAGCAAGTTTTCCCTCAGTATGAAACCAAGGTTTAATCGAACCAGTAGGAGCAAGGAAACACCCCAAAGGTATTGCTAGCTGAGCCTTCGCAGGGCGCACTACCGGTGCTAGTAGCAACGGAGAGACCTACACAAGACAACCACAGAACTTTGTCCCCAACTTGCGCTGAGGTTGTCAATCTCACCGGTTTTTCTGAAAACAAAGGATTAAATGTATCGAATGGAAGGAAGTAAAATCTTGCAGAAAGTACACACAAAGTAGTAAACAGTTTGTAGATTGTATGTATAAGAAAGTACTGGGATCCATAGTTCACTAGAGGTGGCTCTCCTTAAGATAGATAACATGCTGGGTGAACAAATTACAGCGGGGGAATTGACAAACATCGAGAAAGCAATACATGCATATACTATCATCTTGACTCCTTTGGAACTTGATTGGGCATTACAACATTATACATAGACCGCCATCCAACTGCATCTATGACTAATAATCCACTTTCAGGTTATCATCCAAACCCCCTCCAGTATTAAGTTGCAAGCAACAAATTATTGCTTTATGAATTGCGTGTAATGTAAACAATATGATTGTTCTATGAACACATGATTGTTGTTTTCTCCCTAGTAGCAACAGCATATCTAGTACCTTAGAGATTTCTGTCACTTCCCCAGATTACCAGAGGCATGAACCCACTATCGAGCATAAATACTAACTCTTAGAGTTGCTAGCATCTATTTGGCCAAGATAGCTACTAACAATGGAAAGCATGCAAGATCACAAATAACAAAGACATGATAGAATCAATAATCAATCTGAAATAGCATCTGAATATCCATCGGATCCCTGCAAACACAACATGCATAATTACAAATAGATGATCTTGATCATGAACGGAGCTCACAAGATCTAAGCATGAAAGCACAAAGGAGGAGAACCAGCCATCTGGCTACTACATGGACCCGTAGTCTAGAGATGAATGACTCACGCATCACACCGGAGGCTTGCATGATGATGAAGAAGGCCTCCAGGGTGAATTCCCCTCTCCAGCAGGTTGCCAGGAAGAGCTTCAGATCCCTCCCGATCTAGGGATGGAGGTGACGGCGGCTACAGACTCTTTCGTGGATATTTGATCGGGTACTTAGGGTTTTCGTCCCGAGGGCATCTTATAGGCGGAAGGAGAGGCCGAGGGGGTGCTGGGGTCGGCCAGACCACCCCCTGGCGTGGGCCAGGCCTGGCCGCGCGGCTAGATGTTGTGGCCGGCCCCCAGCCCTTCTCCGTCTCATAATCTGGCATCTGATGACTTCCGGAAAAATAGGCACTTTGGCTTTTGTCCCGTCCAATTCCGAGAATATTCATTTTGTGACTTTCCTAGAACCAAAAACAGCAGAAAATAGGCAGCTGGCACGGTGGCTCTTGTCAATAGGTTAGTCCAAGAAATCATATGAAAAGTACTCCAAAGTGTGGACAAAACATAAGAAAGTAGATAAAACCAAGCATGGAACATCAAAAATTATAGATACATTTGCAATGTATCAACATCCCCAAGCTTAACCCCTGCTCGTCCTCAAGTAGATAAGTGATAGAAAGAAAGAATAATTTTTGAGGTGACATGCACCATCGAAGACTTGATCAAAGTATTTGTAAAACATTCAAAGATGGGATCATAGTACTTCAATCATAACATGAAAGACAAAGTTCTAGCATTAAGGCAAAGAAACTATGATGAAACATGAAAAGGCACAAACAAAAGATTCATGAATAACAATGCTTTGCAAGACGTTTGTTTGTTTCACATAAAGAAAACATAGCATAATAGTATTCAGCTTGTCCCTCATAGAGTAGCAAATATAAATGCATAGGACACCTTCAAAGTTCATGAGAGTGACTAGATACAAATAGTTTAAAACAAGCAATATCAAGTTATGCATCAATCAACTAGTCTTGGGACAATGCACATAGAACTAAGAATGTCCACTATGCTCTCAAAGTAGGTGCATAAAGGTAGAAGGTGGAGACTCAATATAGTGGTGGAAGAAAGGCCTTCATAGAAGGAAGTGAACAAACTATGGTGTATATGCTTGACGAAGTATAAGTTAGAAATCTCTTGTCCCTTGAAGCCGAGGGCCGCTCCTCATGCTACTCAAGTTTAGTTACCGGTAAGTTCTTGTCATCGTAAGTATATGTGTATCATAGAGAACCGCCAACGGGGTAGCCCTTGCCTGATGATACGGAAGAATCCCCATATCAAAATCACAAGGCAAGCAGACAACGAGCATCTCAGCAATCTTCTTATTTACCATGGGAATATGGTGCTTTTTTCTCTCTTTCCTCTTTTCATAATCTCTTTTTTATTTTCTCTTTTTCTAAATATAGGACTTTTTTTATAAGAAGAATGCTTCATAGACAGCTCATTATGGTTACGCTGCAGGCTTCCACCATGTCAGCATGAATTAGACCAACGGCCCAGGCGTTTCTCTAACACATATACATAACTCTATGGACGTACAAGCTACCCTTTCATTTCACACCGACGACATCCATATACAAAAGAGCATGATATCAACTAGGTACAAAGTACCAAGTGCAATGTTGAAAGTGTTCCCCATGACATCATGGTTCTGGTAATTCCCAACAAATAAGTGCAAGCGTATACAACATAGACGACACAATGGTTCAAGTTTATTAATGGCAAGAAAAGTAAAGTGTGCCATCAAGTTCGTGAGAGCTTTAATCACTAGTTTTCTCATAACAAGTTTAATTTGGAAGGTAAACAAAAGCATGAATATACTTGGAATAGCTTAATCTAGTAGGTAGGTATGGTGGACTCTTTGGAATAACTTGGTTTAGGGAGTTGGATGCATGAGCGGAACTCATACTTGGTTGTGGAGGCTAGCAAAAGACTGGGAGCGACAAACTAAGAGAGCAATAATGGCCATAATCATGAAGAGCGACAAAACATCATTGATCAAAGCATAAAGTGATACTACAAGTTGAAAACTAAAGGATCATAAAGGTTATGGTGACTTGAGATAGTCATAACATGGTGTGAGCATGCGCCAAGTCAACCCAAATAAAGCATCAAAGGAGAATACCACTATACTATGCTTTAATATGCTAAAACAACGCATGATTCATCCAAGGCACATTAAGAAATCTCAATTGTCTATAACAAGTCATGCTACAGCAAAGAATACTAAGCATAAAGCCAAAACAATATCAGAGGGACTCCCCTTGTGAAGATGTCCTTGACTCCCCGACAACGGCGCCATAAAAGTTTTGCTTGTTGGCTCAGTGTTGATGTAGAGCTCGTTGGGGAACCCCAAGAGGAACACAGCAGCAAGTTTTCCCTCAGTACGACACCAAGGTTTAATCGAACCAGTAAGTGCAAGGAAACACCCCAAAGTTGTTGCTAGCTGAGCCTTGGCAGGGCACACTACCGGTGCTAGTAGCAACATGGAGACCCGCACAACGCAACCACATAAATTTGTCCCCAACTTGCGATGAGGTTGTCAATCTCACCGGTTTTGCTGAAAACAAAGGATTAAACATTTTGAATGGAAGGAAGTAAAAGTTTGCAGAAAGTAAACACAAAGCAGTAAATAGTTTGTAGATTGTATGTAAAAGAAAGGACCAGGATCCATAGTTCACTAGAGGTGGCTCTCCTTAAGATAGATAACATGCTGGGTGAACAAATTACAGCGGGGCAATTGACAAACATCGAGAAAGCAATACATGCATATACTAATCATCTTGACTCCTTTGGAACTTGATTGGGAATTACAACATTATACATAGACCGCCATCCAACAGCATCTATGACTAATAATCCACCTTCAGGTTATCATCTGAACCCCCTCCAGTATTAAGTTGCAAGCAACAGATTATTGCTTTACGAATTGCGTGTAATGTAAACAATATGATTGTTCTATGAACAAAGGATTGTTGTTTTCTCCCTAGTAGCAACAACACATCTAGTACCTTAGAGATTTCTATCACTTCCCCAGATTACCAGAGGCATGAACCCACTATTGAGCATAAATACTAACTCTTAGAGTTGCTAGCATCTACTTGGCCAAGATAGCTACTAACAACGGAAAGCATGCAAGCAAATAACAAAGACATGATAGAATCCATAATCAATCTGAAATAGCATCTCAATATCCATCGGATCCCCGTAAACACAACATGCAGAATTACAAATAGATGATCTTGATCATGAACGCAGCTCACAAGATCTAAACATGAAAGCACAAAGGAGGAGCACCAGCCATCTAGCTACTACATGGACCTGTAGTCCAGAGATGAACTACTCACGCATCACACCTGAGGCTTGCATGATGATGAGGAAGGCCTCCAGGGTGAATTCCCCTCTCCGGCAGGGTGCCGAGAAGAGCTTCAGATCCCTCCCGATCTAGGGATGGAGATGACGGCGGCTACAAACTCTTTCGTGGATTTTTGATCGGGTACTTAGGGTTTTCATCCCGAGGGCATCTTATAGGCGGAAGGAGAGGCCGAGGGGGTGCTGGGATCGGACAAACTACCCCCTGGCGTGGGCCAGGCCTGGCCACACGGCCAGGTGGTGTGGCCGGCCCACCGATATGTCCATTTTGCATCACTATTCTATGTCTTAATTCACTATTATTCATTGATATATTTCGTATTGAGAGGTGATACTTATGTTATTTCATCTATTTTTGCATGGTTGATGTCTTTTGGAGCATTGACCGCTATAGTAAGGATTCTGATGAAAAATGTGCTGTTTGGAGACAAAACTCACGAAGATCAGAAAATCCAGGAAAATATATGGAAAATCCTATTTTTTCAGAAGACTAAGGATGCCAGAAGATGGAGTGGAGGTGGGCCACAGGGGACCCACACCACCCCGTGGCGCGGGCAGGCCTAGGCCGCGCCTGGAGGTGGTGTGGCCGCCCTGGCCCACTCCAGCCTCTCCCCTCTGGCGTATATCATCCTCCCGTAACCCCAAGACTCGGGGAGCAACCATAGAAAGATTCCGCTGCCTCTGCGGGGCGGAAAACACCGAGAGAGAAAGATCTCTCCAGCAGACAGATTTCTGCCGGGGGAATGCCTTCCTGGAGAGGGGAGATCGTCGCCATCAACACCACCATCAAGCTGGACTTCATTAGGATCATTATCATCATCACCATCATCATCACCATCAGCACCCTCATCACCATCTCCATATTGCTGTAACAATTGGTTGAATCTTGCCATAGTTCATAGGGGAAACTTTCCCGGTGTTGATTACTCCTTGTAGTTGATGCTATTGAGTGAACCATTGAATTATTGTTTATGTTCAGATTGTTATACATCATTATTCCATCTCTGATCATGATCCATATGATGTCTTGTGAGTAGTTCGTTTTGTTCTTGAGGACATGGGAGAAGTCTTGTTGTTAGTAGTGGAGTTGCGTTGAGAAAGATTCAATAGATTATTATTTAAGTTGTGGTGTACTTCTTCTAGTGGTGTCATGTGAACGTCGACTACATGAAACTTCACCTATAAGGGCCTAGGGGAATGCATTGTGTATTTGGCTACTAATCGTAGGGGTTGCCGGAGTGACAGAAACCTAAACCCCCGTTATGAAACCATTGCACATGGGACGTAAGGGTCTTAGAGTTTAAAGGTGTGGTTAGGTTTCTACCTTAATTACTTTCTTGTACTTACGGATGTTTGCAAGGGGTATAATCACAAGTATGTATTAGTGTTGGATGGGGAGGTACATTAGCACAGGTTCACCCACACAACACTTAGCAAGCTAAAGAAGATTAATCGACTATATGAAGCGAAAGCACTTGATAGTCTTCCCATGTGTCCTCGAGAACGTTTGGTCATCTTAAGTAATACAACCGGCTTGTCCTTTGCTGCATAAAGGATTGGGCCACTTGCTGCATTTATTCCTACTGTCTTTTATTTACTCGTACTTTGTTTACTTGCTTTATCGAAAACCCCTAAAAATCTGTTTGCTAAGTATTTGAAGAGAATTCCTGATCCATACCACTAGCCAGCACCTTCTTCTCCTTGTTGGGTTCGACAATCTTACTTATCAAAAATACTGCGATACACCCCCTATACTTGTGGGTCATCACCCCCATCCCTTCTCTGTCTCGTAATCTGGAATCTGATGACTTCCGGAAAAATAGGCACTTTGGCTTTTGTCCCGTCCAATTCCGAGAATATTCATTTTCTAACTTTCCTGGAACCAAAAACAGCAGAAAACAGGTAGCTGACACTGTGTCTCTTGTTAATAGGTTAGTCCAAGAAATCATATGAAAATTACTACAAAGTGTGGACAAAACACAAGAAAGTAGATAAAACCAAGCATGGAACATCAAAAATTATAGATACATTTGCAATGTTTCACCAGGGCATCAAGAAGTCTCTTCCCAAGCTTCTGTCAATGCTTAAGACTGCAGAAGTGGAGATTAGGAAAGAACATCAAGTGTTGATGATCAATAAGACCACCGGTTTCAAGAAGGACAAGCAAGGCAAGCAGAAGGAAAAGAAGGGCGGAAAATCTATTGCCGCACCTGAAAATAAACCCCGAGCTGGCACTAAGTCTAATACCGAGTGCCACTATTGCAAGGAGAGTGGTCATTGGAAGCGCAACTGCCCCAAGGATTTGGCGGACAAGAAGGCCGGCAAGGCAAACAAAGGTATATGTGATATACATGTTATTGATGTGTACTTGACTAGTACTCGTAGTAGCACCTGGGTATTTGATACGGGATCGGTTGCTAATATATGTAACTCGATTCAGGGGCTATGGAACAAGCGACAACTAGAAAGGGATGAGGTCACGATGCGGGTCGGCGATGGATCAAGAGTTGATGTGATCGCCGTCGGAACGCTGCCTCTCCATGTGCCATCGGGATTAGTGATAAATCTGAATAATTGTTATTTTGTGCCTGCACTGAGCATGAACATTGTATCCGGATCGTATTTGATGTGAAGTGGTTATTTCTTTAAATTAGCAAACAATAGTTGTTCGATTTATATGGATAATATCTTTTATGGTCATGCACCTGTGTTGAATGGTTTATTTCTGTTGGATCTCGATAGTAGTATTATGCATATTCATTATGTTGATGCTAAAAGGGTTAAACTTGATAATGATATATCTACATATATGTGGCACTGCCGGCTAGGTCATAATGGCATTAAAGGCATGAAGAAACTCCATTCTGATGGACTTTTGGAATCACTTGATTTTGAATCATTTGATACATGTGAGCCATGCCTTATGGGCAAGATGACTAGAACGCCGTTTTTTGGTTCAATGGAACGGGCGACAGATTTATTGGAAATCATACATACTGATGTATGTGGACCAATGAGTGTGTCGGCGCGAGGTGGATATCGTTATTTTGTTACTATCACAGATGATTTGAGTAGATACGGGTATATCTATTTGATGAAACACAAGTCTGAAACCTTTGAAAAGTTCAAGGAATTTCAGAATGAAGTGGAAAATCATCGTAATAGAAAGATTAAATTTCCACGGTCCGACCGTGGAGGAGAGTATCTTAGTTACGAGTTTAGTACACATATGAAAGACTGTGGAATAGTTTCACAACTCACGTCTGCCGGAACACCACAACGTAATGGTGTGTCGGAACATCGTAATCGTACTTTATTGGATATGGTTCGATCTATGATGTCTCTGACTGACTTGCCACTGGTTATGCACTCGAAACCGCTGCATTCACTTTAAATCATGCACCATCTAAATCCGTTGAAACGACACCGTATGAATTATGGTTTGGAAACAATGCTAAGCTGTCATTTCTTAAAGTTTGGGGATGCAATGTTTATGTGAAGAAACTTCAGCCGTATAAACTCGAACCCAAAGCGGAAAAATGCGTCTTCGTAGGATACCCTAATGAAACGATTGGGTATACCTTCTATCACAGATCCGAGGGCAAGGTTTTTGTTGCCAAGAATGGATCCTTTCTTGAGAAGGAGTTTCTCGCGAAAGGTGTGAGTAGTCGGAAGGTAGAACTCGAAGAGGTTATTGAACCTTCTCTTCATGAAATGGCAAGTAGCGCAGCACCGAAAGTTGTTTCAGAGTTGACTTCACCTAATGAAGAGAGAGCTAATGATATTGATCATGAAACTCCAAAAGTGGACACTACCGAACCTCGCAGGTCAAGCAGGACACGTGCAGCTCCTGAACTGTACATCCTGTTATGAATTTCATGATTGATGAAATAGAGGACCCTTCAACATATGAAGAAGCGATGATGAGCCCGGATTCCAACAAATGGCTAGAAGCCATGAAATCCGAGATGGAATCCATGTACGAAAACCAGGTTTGGACCTTGGTGGACTTACCTCACGATCAAAAGGCCGTTGAGAATAAATGGATTTTCAAAAGAAAAACTGATGCTGATGGTAATGTGACCATCTATAAAGCTCGACTTGTCGCAAAGGGGTTTCGACAAATTCCAGGAGTTGACTACGATGAGACATTCTCTCCCGTAGGGATGCTTAAGTTGGTTAGGATTATGTTAGCAATTGTTGCATATTTCGATTATGAAATATGGCAGATGGATGTCAAAACTGCGTTCCTCAATGGTAATATTGAAGAAGAGTTGTATATGATAAAACCTAAGGTTTTGGTCGATCCTAAGAATGCTGATAAGGTATGCAAACTTCAGCGATCCTTCTATGGACTGAAGCAAGCATCCCGGAGTTGGACTCTCCGCTTTGATGAGGTGATCAAAGATTTTGGATATGTCCAAACTTATGGAGAGGCTTGTATTTACAAGAAAGTGAGTGGGAGCAATGTGGCATTTCTAATACTGTATGTGGATGACATATTATTGATTGGAAATGATATAGGTCTTTTAAATAGTGTTAAAAGTTATCTAAACAGCAAATTTTCGATGAAAGACCTTGGTGAAGCTTCATATATATTAGGCATTAAAATCTATAGAGATAGATCAATACGCCTAATTGGGTTATCGCAGAGTACATACCTTGATAAGATATTAAAGAAGTTTAATATGGACGGAAGTAAGAAGGGGTTCTTACCTATGTTGCAAAGCAAGACATTGAGTAAGACTCAAAGTCTGGCTACGGCAGAAGAAAGAGAGATAATGGATAAGATCCCCTATGCCTCAGCCATAGGCTCCATAATGTTCGCCATGCTATGTAGAAGACCAGATATGGCACATGCTATTAGTTTGACTAGTAGGTACCAATCTGATCCAGGTTCGAAACACTGGATAGCGGTCAAGTTTATCCTTATGTACTTAAGAAGAACTAAGGATATGTTTCTTGTATACGAAGGTGAAGAAGATCTAGTCACTAAGTGTTATGTAGATGCTAGCTTTGACACCGATCCGGATGACTCTAAGTCTCAATCCGGATACGTATTTCTCTTGAACGGAGCAGCAGTTAGTTGGAGGAGTTCCAAACAACCTGTGGTGGCTGGATCAACGACGGAGACAGAATATGTTGTTGGTTCAGAAGCGGCGCATGAAGCGGTTTGGATGAAGGAGTTCATAACGGAACTAGGTGTGGTTCCTAGTGCATTGGACCCAATGGTGATCTGTTGTGACAACAATGGAGCCATAGCCAATGCCAAGGAACCAAGGTCTCACAAGAATTCCAAGCATATTAAGCACCGGTTTCACTCCATCTGCGAGCATGTCAAGGATGGGGATATAAACATTTGTAAAGTACACACGGACCTGAATATAGCAGATCCGTTGACTAAAGTTCTCCCTAGGGCAAAACTTGATCAACACCAGAACTCCATGGGTGTTAGCTTTATCACTATGTAAACTAGATTATTGTCTCTAGTGCAAGTGGGAGACTGAAGGAAATATGCCCTGAGAGGCAATACTAAAGTTGTTATTATGTCTTCCTTGTATATGATAGATGTTTATTTTGCATGCTATAATTGTATTGAAAGGAAACGTCAATACATGTGTGTTTAATAAACAAAAAGGGTTCCTAGTTATGCCTCTGTTTAAGACTAGCTCGCTGATTAACAAGATGATCAATGTTTCCTGATCATGGACATTGGATGTTGTTAATAACGAGGTCACAACATTTGTGAAATGATTTGATGAACATTCATCCGAAGTATAGCATTACGATCAAGTCATTATGTTTACATTTCTATAAACATCATACGAAGTAATCTTAGTCCTTAGACCATGAGATCATGTTAGTCGCTAACACCGGAAGAGTATCTTGATAACATCAAACATCACACCGTAACATGGTGATTATAAAGGTGGGTTCAGTGCTACGAAGGTGTTATGTTGAGGCTCATGGATCGAGAGTGGGATTTGTCAATCCAGATGACGGATATATATACTCTGGGCCCTCTCGATGATATCACATTAAGATAGCTTGCAAGCAAGTGATGTGATCACTAGAATGTTATATCACGGGAACAAGAAAAGAGTGCATGTCGGTAATGAGATCAAACTAGGTATTTGGATACCGATGATCGAATCTCAGACATGTATTATATCATGAGACAGAGGGATTAAGTTACTAGCGTTAAAGGTTCTCACGATGACAGAAGTCATCGTTGAATGTGCAAGAGTCAGTATGGATCTCTAGGTCCCGCTTTTGATTATTGATCTGAGAGGAGTCTCAATCATGTCTGCATTATTTGCGAACCATAGGGTGACACACTTAAGGGTTACCGGACACCATTTTGGAGCACATATGTTTCAGACAAATGGATTGCAAAGCGCAGGAATTGTTTTGATAGAAACCGAAATTGTTTTGGGTGAAATTGCAGAAAGTGGTTCTGCATTTGATATTGAAATGTTGCAAGGGGTTTTATGTGAATGTTTGTTAATTAAAGTAATTAACAAAATTCTGAATAAAATAAATAAAAGATTTTAATTAATTGAGAGTTGCTTTAAATTTGGTGGAAATTTAATGCATGTGAGTGGAATTTTGGGTGGAGTCAAAATTGATGTGAGTGGAGCTTCCACCACATGAATGAGAAAGAGGTGGAGGCACCCTCCTTGGCTGCCGGCCATGGTAGGGGAGGAGCCCCCCTCTCCTCCCTCACAAAGGACACCTCCTCGTGAAGGATCTCTCTCCCCCTCTAGATATTCCCCCATGGGCTCGGATTAGCGAGATACATGTTCCCGGTGGCCTTGCGTCTGGAAGGAGTTGCTGCTTCTGCTGATTCGCTGGAGCAAGGAGGTGGAGGCTGTCTGGTGGCTTGAACGTGTGTTAAGGATGGATGCGTTGCTGATTTGCGGCGCTCGGACTTCCACATGATCTTGAGATCGGCAAGCGTACGGCTACATCATCCACGAGTTCCAACTTGTTAACAAAACTCTGTTGTCTTCGAGGGTAAGTTCTCCATGGATGTATATCCACCCGTTGCTCTGTATCTAGCAGATAGATCTTGGCGTATAGTTCTCATCGTAGGAATTTTTTGTTTTCTATGCTGCGAACCCAACAAATGACTCTAGTGCTAGTTTAGGATAAGAAGACACATGCAATGAATCTAGTGGATCCATATGTGGTTCATGAAAAGATCACACATGCAATGACTGTAGCCGTGGTTAATTAAAAGAAAAAACATGCAATGACTCTACTGGATGCATGCGTGGTTCATGAATAGAACACACATGCAATGACACTGGTGGATCCATGTGGTTTGTGGAAAGAACAGACATCTAATGACTCTTGTGGATCCATATGTGGTTCATGAAAAGAACACACATGCAATGACTATAGTGTTGGTTGAGGATAAGAACACACATGCAATGACTCTAGTGGATCCATATGTGGTTTAGGATAAGAACACACACGCAATGACTCTAGTGCTAGTTTAGGATTAGAACACATATGCAATGACTCTAGTGTTGGTCATGAAACGAACACACATGCAATGACACTAGTGGATCCATGTGGTTCATGAAAATAACACACATGCAATGACTCTGGTGGATCCATATGCTTTATGAAAAGAACACACATGGAATGACTCTAGTGCTGGTTTAGGATAAGAACTCATATGCAATGACTCTAGTGCTGGTTTAGGATAATAAAACACATGCAATGACTCTAGTGGATCCATATGTGGTTCATGAAAATAACACACATGCAATGACTCTAGTGGATCCATATTATTTATGAAAAGAGCAGACATGCAATGACTCTAGTGGATCCATATGTAGTTCATGAAAAGAACACACATGCAATGATTCTAGTGGATCTATATGTGGTTTATGAGAATAACGCACACGTAATGAACTCTAGTGGATCCATGTGGTTTATAGGAAGAACACACATCCAATGAACTCTAGTGGATCCATATGTGGTTCATGAAAAGAACACACATGCAATGACTCTAGCTGTGGTTCATGAAAAGAACACACATGCAATGACACTGGTGGATCCCAGTGGTTCATGAAAATAACACACATGCAATGACTCTGGTGGATCCATGTGCTTTATGAACAGAAAACACATGCAATGACTCTAGTGCCGGTTTAGGATATGAACACACATGCAATGACGCTAGGGCTGGTTTAGGATAAGAACACACATGCAATGACTCTAGTGGATCCATATGTGGTTCATGACAAGAACACACATGCAATGACTCTGGTGGATCCATGTATTTTATGAAAAGAATAGACATGCAATGACTCTTGTGGATCCATATGTGGTAAACAAAAAGAACACACATGTGATGACATTGGTGGATCCATGTGGTTTTTGGAAAGAATAGACATGCAATGACTCGAGTGGATCCATACGTGGTTCATGAAAAGAACACACATGCAATGACTCTAGTGCTGGTTTAGGATAAGAACACACATGCAATGACTCTAGTGCTAGTTTAGGATAAGAACACACATGCAATGACACTGGTGAATCCATATGCAGTTTGTGAAAAGAACACACATTCAATGACTCTAGTGGATCAATGTGTTTTATGAAAATAACAGACATGCAATGACACTAGTGGATCTATATGTGGTTCATGAAAATAACACGCATTGAATGACTCTAGTGCTGGTTCATGAAAAGAACATACATGCAATGACTCTAGTGCTGGTTCATGAAAAGAACACACATGCAATAACACTGGTGGATCCATGTGGTTCATGAAAATAACACACACGCAATGACTTTGGTGGATCCATGTTCTTTATGAAAGGAACACACATGCAATGACTCTAGTGCTGGTTTAGGATAAGAACACACATGCAATGACTCTAGTGGATCCATATGTGGTTCATGAAAAGAACACACATGCAATGACTCTAGCGGATGCATGTGTTTCATGATAGAACATACATGCAATGACTCTGGTGAATCCATATGTGGTTCATGAAAAGAACACACATGCAATGACTCTAGTCCTGGTTTAGGATAAGAACACACATGCAATGAATCTAGTGGATCCATATGTGGTTCATGAAAAGAACACACATGCAATGACTCTAATGGATCCATATGTGGTTCATCAAAAGAACACACATGCAATGACATTGGTGGATCCATGTGGTTTATGAAATGAACAGATATGCAATGACTCTAGTGGATCCATATGTGGTTCATGAAAAGAACACACATGCAATGACATTGGTGGATCCATGTGGTTTGTGGAAAGAACATACATGCAATGACTCTAGTCGATCCGTATGTGGTTCATGAAAAGAACACACAGGCAATGACTCTAGTGCTGGCTTAGGATAAGAACACACATGCAATGACTCTAGTGCTGCTTTAGGAAAAGAACACACATGCAATGACACTGGTGGATCCATATATGGTTGATGAAAAGAACACACATGCAATGACTCTAGTGGATCCATGTATTTTATGAAAAAAATAGAGATGCAATGACTCTGGTGGATCCATATGTGGTTCATGAAAAGAACACACATGCAATGACTCTAGCTGTGGTCAATGAAAAGAACAGACATGCAATGACTCTAGTGGATCCATATGTTGTTTGTGAAAAGAACACACATGCAATGACATTGGTGAATCCAAGTGTTTTGTGGAAAGAACACATATGCAATGACTCTAGTGGATCCATATGTTGTTTGTGAAAAGAACACACATGCAATGACATTGGTGAATCCAAGTGGTTTGTAGAAAGAACACATATGCAATGACTCTAGTGCTGGTTTAGGATAAGAACACACATGCAATGACTCTAGTGCTAGTTTAGGATAAGAACACACATGCAATGACACTGGTGAATCCATATGCAGTTTGTGAAAAGAACACACATTCAATGACTCTAGTGGATCAATGTGTTTTATGAAAATAACAGACATGCAATGACACTAGTGGATCTATATGTGGTTCATGAAAATAACACGCATTGAATGACTCTAGTGCTGGTTCATGAAAAGAACATACATGCAATGACTCTAGTGCTGGTTCATGAAAAGAACACACATGCAATAACACTGGTGGATCCATGTGGTTCATGAAAATAACACACACGCAATGACTTTGGTGGATCCATGTTCTTTATGAAAGGAACACACATGCAATGACTCTAGTGCTGGTTTAGGATAAGAACACACATGCAATGACTCTAGTGGATCCATATGTGGTTCATGAAAAGAACACACATGCAATGATATTGGTGGATCCATGTGGTTTGGGGAAAGAACAGACATGCAATGGCTCTAGTGGATCCATATGTGGTTCATGAAAAGAACACACATGCAATGACTCTAGTGTTGGTTTAGGATAAGAACACACATGCACTGACTCTAGTGGTGGTTTAGGATAAGAACACATATGCAATGACTCTAGTGGATCCATATGTGGTTCATGAATAGAACACACATGCAATGACTCTGGTGGATCCATATGTTTTATGAAAAGAACAGACATGCAATGAATCTGGTGGATCCATATGTTTTATGAAAAGAACAGACATGCAATGAGTCTGGTGGATCCATATGTGGTTCATGAAAAGAACACACGCAATGACATTGGTGGATCCATATGTTTTGTGGAAAGAACAGACATGCAATGACTCTAGGGGATCCATGTGTGGTTCATGAAAAGAAGACACATGCAATGACTCTGGTGCTGGTTTATGATAAGAACACACATGCAATGACTCTAGTGCTAGTTTAGGATAAAAACACACATGAAATTACATTGGTGGATCCATATGTGGTTCATGAAAATAACACACATGCAATGACTCTAGTGGATCCATGTGTGGTTCATGGAAAGAACACACATGCAATGACATTGGTGGATCCATGTGGTTTGTGGGAAGAATGGACATGCAATGACTCTAGTGGATCCATATGTGGTGCATGAAAATAACACACATGCAATGACTCTAGTGCTGGTTTAGAAAAGAACACATAGGCACTGACTCTAGTGGTGGTTTAGGATAAGAACACACATCCAATGACTCTAGTGGATCCATATGTGGTTCATGAAAAGAATACACATGCAATGACTCTAGTGGATCCATGTGTTTTATAAAAAGAATAGACATGCAATGACTCTGGTGGATCATATGTGGTTCATGAAAAGAACACACATGCAATGACACTGGTGGATCCAGATGTGGTTTGTGAAAACAACACACTTGCAATGAACTCTAGTGGATCCATTTGGTTTATGAGAAGAACACACATCCAATGTACTCTAGTGGATCCATATGTGGTTCATGAAAGGAACAAACATGCAATGACTAACTGTGGTTCATGAAAAGAACACACATGTAATGACTCTAGCTGTGGTTCATGAAAAGTACACACATGCAATGACTCTAGTGTAGGTTTAAGATAATAGCACACATGCAATGATGCTTGTGCTGGTTTAGGATAAGAACACACATGCAATGATTCTAGTGGATCCATATGTGGTTCATGAAAAGAACACACATGCAATGACTCTGGTGGATCCCTGTGCTTATGAAAAGAACACACATGCAATGACTCTACTGCTGGTTTAGGATAAGAACACACATGCAATGACTCTAGTGCTGGATTAGGATAAGAACACACATGCAATGACTCTAGTGGATCCATATATGGTTCACGAAAAGAACACACATGTATTAAATCTACTAGATCCATGTGTTTTATGAAAAGAACAGACATGCAATGACTCTAGTGGATCCATATATGGTTCATAAAAAGAACACACATGCAATGACTCTAGTGCCGGTTTAGGATAAGAACACACATGCGGTGACTCTAGTGCTGGTTTAGGATAAGAACACACATACAATCACACTAGTGGATCCATATGTGGTTCATGAAAAGAACACACATGCAATGACTCTAATGGATCCATATGTGGTTCATGAAAAGAACACACATGCAATGACATTGGTGGATCCATGTGGTTTATGAAATGAACAGATATGCAATGACTCTAGTGGATCCATATGTGGTTCATGAAAAGAACACACATGCAATGACATTGGTGGATCCATGTGGTTTGTGGAAAGAACATACATGCAATGACTCTAGTGGATCCGTATGTGGTTCATGAAAAGAACACACATGCAATGACTCTAGTGCTGGCTTAGGATAAGAACACACATGCAATGACTCTAGTGCTGCTTTAGGAAAAGAACACACATGCAATGACACTGGTGGATCCATATATGGTTGATGAAAAGAACACACATGCAATGACTCTAGTGGATCCATGTATTTTATGAAAAAAATAGAGATGCAATGACTCTGGTGGATCCATATGTGGTTCATGAAAAGAACACACATGCAATGACTCTAGCTGTGGTCAATGAAAAGAACAGACATGCAATGACTCTAGTGGATCCATATGTTGTTTGTGAAAAGAACACACATGCAATGACATTGGTGAATCCAAGTGTTTTTTGGAAAGAACACATATGCAATGACTCTAGTGGATCCATATGTTGTTTGTGAAAAGAACACACATGCAATGACATTGGTGAATCCAAGTGGTTTGTAGAAAGAACACATATGCAATGACTCTAGTGGATCCATATGTGGTTCATGAAAAGAACACACATGCAATGACATTGGTGGATCCATGTGGTTTGTGTAAAGAACAGACATGCAATGACTCTAGTGGATCCATATGTTGTTCATGAAAAGAACACACATGTATTGACTCTAGTGCTGGTTTAGAAAAGAACACACAGGCACTGACTCTAGTGGTGGTTTAGGATAAGAACACACATGCAATGACTCTAGTGGATCCACGAAAAAAACACACATGCAATGACTCTAGTGGATCCATGTGTTTTATGAAAAGGATAAACATGTAATGACTCTGGTGGATCCATATGTGGTTCGTGAAAAGAACACACATGCAATGACTCTAGCTATGGTTAATGAAAACAACAGACACGCAATGACTCTAGTGGATCCAAATGTTGTTTGTGAAAAGAACACACATGCAATGCCACTGGTGGATCCAAGTGGTTTGTGGAAAGAACAGACATGCAATGACTCTAGTGGATCCAGATGTGGTTCATGAAAGGAACACACATGCATTGACTCTAGTGCTCGTTTAGGATAAGAATGCGCATGCAATGACTCTAGTGCTAGTTTATGATAAGAACACACATGCAATGACTCTAGTGGATCCGTATGTGGTTCATGAAAAGAACACACATGCAATGACTCTAGTGGATCCATGTGCTTTATGAAAAGAACAGACAAGCAATGACTCTGGTGGATCCATATGTGGTTCATGAAAAGAACACACATGCAATGACTCTAGTTGTGGTTAATGAAAAGAACATACATGCTATGACTCTAGTGGATCCATATGTTGTTTGTAAAAAGAACACACATGCAATGACACTAGTGGATCCATGTGGTTTGTGGAAAGAACAGACATGCAATGACTCTAGTGGATCCATATGTGGTTCATGAAAAGAACACACATGCAATGATATTGGTGGATCCATGTGGTTTGGGGAAAGAACAGACATGCAATGACTCTAGTGGATCCATATGTGGTTCATGAAAAGAACACACATGCAATGACTCTAGTGTTGGTTTAGGATAAGAACACACATGCACTGACTCTAGTGGTGGTTTAGGATAAGAACACATATGCAATGACTCTAGTGGATCCATATGTGGTTCATGAATAGAACACACATGCAATGACTCTGGTGGATCCATATGTTTTATGAAAAGAACAGACATGCAATGAATCTGGTGGATCCATATGTTTTATGAAAAGAACAGACATGCAATGAGTCTGGTGGATCCATATGTGGTTCATGAAAAGAACACACGCAATGACATTGGTGGATCGATATGTTTTGTGGAAAGAACAGACATGCAATGACTCTAGGGGATCCATATGTGGTTCATGAAAAGAAGACACATGCAATGACTCTGGTGCTGGTTTATGATAAGAACACACATGCAATGACTCTAGTGCTAGTTTAGGATAAAAACACACATGAAATTACATTGGTGGATCCATATGTGGTTCATGAAAATAACACACATGCAATGACTCTAGTGGATCCATGTGTGGTTCATGGAAAGAACACACATGCAATGACATTGGTGGATCCATGTGGTTTGTGGGAAGAATGGACATGCAATGACTCTAGTGGATCCATATGTGGTGCATGAAAATAACACACATGCAATGACTCTAGTGCTGGTTTAGAAAAGAACACACAGGCACTGACTCTAGTGGTGGTTTAGGATAAGAACACACATGCAATGACTCTAGTGGATCCATATGTGGTTCATGAAAAGAATACACATGCAATGACTCTAGTGGATCCATGTGTTTTATAAAAAGAATAGACATGCAATGACTCTGGTGGATCATATGTGGTTCATGAAAAGAACACACATGCAATGACACTGGTGGATCCATATGTGGTTTGTGAAAACAACACACATGCAATGAACTCTAGTGGATCCATTTGGTTTATGAGAAGAACAAACATCCAATGTACTCTAGTGGATCCATATGTGGTTCATGAAAGGAACAAACATGCAATGACTAACTGTGGTTCATGAAAAGAACACACATGTAATGACTCTAGCTGTGGTTCATGAAAAGTACACACATGCAATGACTCTAGTGTAGGTTTAAGATAATAGCACACATGCAATGATGCTTGTGCTGTTTTAGGATAAGAACACACATGCAATGACTCTAGTGGATCCATATGTGGTTCATGAAAAGAACACACATGCAATGACTCTGGTGGATCCCTGTGCTTTATGAAAAGAACACACATGCAATGACTCTACTGCTGGTTTAGGATAAGAACACACATGCAATGACTCTAGTGCTGGATTAGGATAAGAACACACATGCAATGACTCTAGTGGATCCATATATGGTTCACGAAAAGAACACACATGTATTGACTCTACTAGATCCATGTGTTTTATGAAAAGAACAGACATGCAATGACTCTAGTGGATCCATATGTGGTTCATAAAAAGAACACACATGCAATGACTCTAGTGCCGGTTTAGGATAAGAACACACATGCGGTGACTCTAGTGCTGGTTTAGGATAAGAACACACATACAATCACACTGGTGGATCCATATGTGGTTCATGAAAAGAACACACATGCAATGACTCTAATGGATCCATATGTGGTTCATGAAAAGAACACACATGCAATGACATTGGTGGATCCATGTGGTTTATGAAATGAACAGATATGCAATGACTCTAGTGGATCCATATGTGGTTCATGAAAAGAACACACATGCAATGACATTGGTGGATCCATGTGGTTTGTGGAAAGAACATACATGCAATGACTCTAGTGGATCTGTATGTGGTTCATGAAAAGAACACACATGCAATGACTCTAGTGCTGGCTTAGGATAAGAACACACATGCAATGACTCTAGTGCTGCTTTAGGAAAAGAACACACATGCAATGACACTGGTGGATCAATATATGGTTGCTGAAAAGAACACACATGCAATGACTCTAGTGGATCCATGTATTTTATGAAAAAAATAGAGATGCAATGACTCTGGTGGATCCATATGTGGTTCATGAAAAGAACACACATGCAATGACTCTAGCTGTGGTCAATGAAAAGAACAGACATGCAATGACTCTAGTGGATCCATATGTTGTTTGTGAAAAGAACACACATGCAATGACATTGGTGAATCCAAGTGTTTTGTGGAAAGAACACATATGCAATGACTCTAGTGGATCCATATGTTGTTTGTGAAAAGAACACACATGCAATGACATTGGTGAATCCAAGTGGTTTGTAGAAAGAACACATATGCAATGACTCTAGTGGATCCATATGTGGTTCATGAAAAGAACACACATGCAATGACATTGGTGGATCCATGTGGTTTGTGTAAAGAACAGACATGCAATGACTCTAGTGGATCCATATGTTGTTCATGAAAAGAACACACATGTATTGACTCTAGTGCTGGTTTAGAAAAGAACACACAGGCACTGACTCTAGTGGTGGTTTAGGATAAGAACACACATGCAATGACTCTAGTGGATCCATATGTGGTTCATGAAAAGAATACACATGCAATGACTCTAGTGGATCCATGTGTTTTATAAAAAGAATAGACATGCAATGACTCTGGTGGATCATATGTGGTTCATGAAAAGAACACACATGCAATGACACTGGTGGATCCAGATGTGGTTTGTGAAAACAACACACATGCAATGAACTCTAGTGGATCCATTTGGTTTATGAGAAGAACACACATCCAATGTACTCTAGTGGATCCATATGTGGTTCATGAAAGGAACAAACATGCAATGACTAACTGTGGTTCATGAAAAGAACACACATGTAATGACTCTAGCTGTGGTTCATGAAAAGAACACACATGCAATGACTCTAGTGTAATTTTAAGATAATAGCACACATGCAATGATGCTTGTGCTGGTTTAGGATAAGAACACACATGCAATGACTCTAGTGGATCCATATGTGGTTCATGAAAAGAACACACATGCAATGACTCTGGTGGATCCCTGTGCTTTATGAAAAGAACACACATGCAATGACTCTACTGCTGGTTTAGGATAAGAACACACATGCAATGACTCTAGTGCTGGATTAGGATAAGAACACACATGCAATGACTCTAGTGGATCCATATATGGTTCACGAAAAGAACACACATGTATTGACTCTACTAGATCGATGTGTTTTATGAAAAGAACAGACATGCAATGACTCTAGTGGATCCATATGTGGTTCATAAAAAGAACACACATGCAATGACTCTAGTGCCGGTTTAGGATAAGAACACACATGCGGTGACTCTAGTGCTGGTTTAGGATAAGAACACACATACAATCACACTGGTGGATCCATATGTGGTTCATGAAAAGAACACACATGCAATGACTCTAATGGATCCATATGTGGTTCATGAAAAGAACACACATGCAATGACATTGGTGGATCCATGTGGTTTATGAAATGAACAGATATGCAATGACTCTAGTGGATCCATATGTGGTTCATGAAAAGAACACACATGCAATGACATTGGTGGATCCATGTGGTTTGTGGAAAGAACATACATGCAATGACTCTAGTGGATCCGTATGTGGTTCATGAAAAGAACACACATGCAATGACTCTAGTGCTGGCTTAGGATAAGAACACACATGCAATGACTCTAGTGCTACTTTAGGAAAAGAACACACATGCAATGACACTGGTGGATCCATATATGGTTGATGAAAATAACACACATGCAATGACTCTAGTGGATCCATGTATTTTATGAAAAAAATAGAGATGCAATGACTCTGGTGGATCCATATGTGGTTCATGAAAAGAACACACATGCAATGACTCTAGCTGTGGTCAATGAAAAGAACAGACATGCAATGACTCTAGTGGATCCATATGTTGTTTGTGAAAAGAACACACATGCAATGACATTGGTGAATCCAAGTGTTTTGTGGAAAGAACACATATGCAATGACTCTAGTGGATCCATATGTTGTTTGTGAAAAGAACACACATGCAATGACATTGGTGAATCCAAGTGGTTTGTAGAAAGAACACATATGCAATGACTCTAGTGGATCCATATGTGGTTCATGAAAAGAACACACATGCAATGACATTGGTGGATCCATGTGGTTTGTGTAAAGAACAGACATGCAATGACTCTAGTGGATCCATATGTTGTTCATGAAAAGAACACACATGTATTGACTCTAGTGCTGGTTTAGGATAAGAACACACATGCAATGACTCTAGTGCTAGTTTAGGATCAGAACACACATGCAATGACTCTAGTGGATCCACATGTGGTTCACGAAAAGAACACACATGCAATGACTCTAGTGGATCCATGTGTTTTATAAAAAGAATAGACATGCAATGACTCTGGTGGATCATATGTGGTTCATGAAAAGAACACACATGCAATGACACTGGTGGATCCAGATGTGGTTTGTGAAAACAACACACATGCAATGAACTCTAGTGGATCCATTTGGTTTATGAGAAGAACACACATCCAATGTACTCTAGTGGATCCATATGTGGTTCATGAAAGGAACAAACATGCAATGACTAACTGTGGTTCATGAAAAGAACACACATGTAATGACTCTAGCTGTGGTTCATGAAAAGAACACACATGCAATGACTATAGTGTAGGTTTAAGATAATAGCACACATGCAATGATGCTTGTGCTGGTTTAGGATAAGAACACACATGCAATGACTCTAGTGGATCCATATGTGGTTCATGAAAAGAACACACATGCAATGACTCTGGTGGATCCCTGTGCTTTATGAAAAGAACACACATGCAATGACTCTACTGCTGGTTTAGGATAAGAACACACATGCAATGACTCTAGTGCTGGATTAGGATAAGAACACACATGCAATGACTCTAGTGGATCCATATATGGTTCACGAAAAGAACACACATGTATTGACTCTACTAGATCCATGTGTTTTATGAAAAGAACAGACATGCAATGACTCTAGTGGATCCATATGTGGTTCATAAAAAGAACACACATGCAATGACTCTAGTGCCGGTTTAGGATAAGAACACACATGCGGTGACTCTAGTGCTGGTTTAGGATAAGAACACACATACAATCACACTGGTGGATCCATATGTGGTTCATGAAAAGAACACACAGGAAGTGACTCTAGTGGATCCATGTGTTTGATGAAAAGAACAGACATGGAATGACTCTAGTGGATCCATATGTGGTTCATGAAAATAACACACATGCAATGAATGTAGCTTCGGTTAATGAAAAGAACAGACATGCAATGACTCTAGTGGATCCATATGTTGTTTGTGAAAATAACACACACTCCATGACATTGGTGGAATCATGCGTTTTGTGGAAAGAAGACACATGTAATGACTCTAGTGGATCCATATGTGGTTCATGGAAAGAATAGACATGCAATGCCATTGGTGGATCCATGTGGTTTGTGGAAAGAACATACATGCAATGACTCTAGTGGATCCATATGTGGTGCATGAAAATAACACACATGCAATGACTCTAGTGTTGGTTTAGGATAAGAACACACATGCACTGACTCTAGTGGTGGTTTAGGATAAGAACACATATGCAATGACTCTAGTGGATCCATATGTGGTTCATGAATAGAACACACATGCAATGACTCTGGTGGATCCATATGTTTTATGAACAGAACAGACATGCAATGAATCTGGTGGATCCATATGTTTTATGAAAATAACAGACATGCAATGAGTCTGGTGGATCCATATGTGGTTCATGAAAAGAACACACGCAATGACATTGGTGGATCCATATGTTTTATGGAAAGAACAGACATGCAATGACTCTAGGGGATCCATATGTGGTTCATGAAAAGAACACACATGCAATGACTCTGGTGCTGGTTTATGATAAGAACACACATGCAATGACTCTAGTGCTAGTTTAGGATAAAAACACACATGCAATTACACTGGTGGATCCATATGTGGTTCATGAAAAGAACACACATGCAATGACTCTAGTGGATCCATGTGTTCTATGAAAAGAACAGACATGCAATGACTCTGGTGGATCCATATGTGGTTCATGAAAAGAACACACATGCAATGACACTAGCTATGGTTAATGAAAATAACAAACATGCAATGACTCTAGTGGAATCATATGTCGTTTTTGAAAGGACACACATGCAATGACATTGGTGGATGTATGTGGTTTGTTGGAAAGAACAAACATGCAATGACTCTAGTGGATCCATATGTGGTTCATGATAAGAAAACACATGCAATGACAATGGTGGATCCATGTGGTTTGTGGAAAGAACAAACATGCAATGACTCTAGTGGATCCATATGCGGTTCTTGAAAAGAACATACATGCAATGACTCTAGTGCTGGTTTAGGATAAGAACACACATGCAATGACTATAGTGTTGGTTTAGGATAAGAACACACATGCAATGACTCTAGTGGATCCTTATGTGGTTCATGAAAAGAACACACATACAATGACTCTAGTGGATCCTTATTCGGTTAATGAAAAGAACACACATGTAATGACTCTAGTGCTGGTTTAGGATAAGAACATACATGTAGTGACTCTAGTGCTAGTTTAGGATAAGAACGCACATGCAATGACACTAGTGGATCCATATGTGGTTCATGAAAAGAACACACATGAAGTGACTCTAGTGGATCCATGTGTTTGATGAAAAGAACAGACATGTAATGACTCTAGTGGATCCGTATGTGGTTCATGAAAATAACACACATGCAATGACTGTAGCTATGGTTAATGAAAAGAACAGACATGCAATGACTCTAGTGGATCCATATGTCTTTTGTGAAAATAACACACATTCCATGACATTGGTGGAATCATGTGGTTTGTGGAAAGAGGACACATGCAATGACTCTAGTGGATGCATATGTGGTTCATGGAAAGAACCCACATGCAATGACATTGGTGGATCCATGTGGTTTGTGGGAAGAATGGACATGCAATGACTCTAGTGGATCCATATGTGGTGCATGAAAATAACACACATGCAATGACTCTAGTGCTGGTTTAGGAAAAGAACACACATGCACTGACTCTAGTGGTGGTTTAGGATAAGAAGACATATGCAATGACTCTAGTGGATCCATCGGTGGTTCATGAAAAGAACACACATGCAATGACTCTGGTGGATCCATATGTTTTATGAAAAGAACAGACATGCAATGACTCTGGTGGATCCATATGTGGTTTATGAAAAGAACACACGCAATGACATCGGTGGATCCATATGTTTTGTGGAGAGAACAGACATGCAATTACTCTAGTGGATCCATATGTGGTTCATGAAAAGAACACACATGCAATGACTCTGGTGCTGGTTTACGATAAGAACACACACGCAATGATTCTAGTGCTGGTTTAGGATAAAAACACACATGCAATGACACTGGTGGATCCATATGTGGTTCATGAAAATAACACACATGGAATGACTCTAGTGGATCCATGTGTTTTATGAAAAGAACAGACATGTAATGACTCTGGTGGATCCATATGTGGTTCATGAAAAGAACACACATGCAATGACACTATGATACGTCCATTTTGCATTACTATTCTATTTGATAATTCACTGTTATTCATTGATATATTTCGTATTCAGAGGTGATACTTATGTTATTTCATCTGTTTTTGCATTGTTGATGACTTTTGGAGTATGGACCACTTTATTTTCGTTATGGATAATTCACTGAGTTTCTTATTTGGTAATGCTACTACCACTTCTAAGGTAGTAGATAAGCCACCACCTGGTGAGAATGATGCTTTTAAAATACCTACAAGAATTATTGATCGCGTTATGGATAACTACTATGTTGGGATGGAAGTGTCCATCCCGGTGATCATTTTCTCTTTATACACGAATTATGCGGGTTGTTCAAGTATGCAGGTATTACTATAGATCAAGCTAAGAAGAAGTTATTCTCATTATCACTGAAAGGAAGAGCTGAGGAATGGTATAAGCTGCTGAAGAATGGTCGAGCTCTGGAATGGGAGGAAATAGTGCCTCTCTTTTATTCAAAATTTTATCCTCCTAGTGAGATTCATAAAGATCGGAATCAAATATACAACTGTTGGCCTCTTGATGGAGAGAGTACAGCTCAAGCTTGGGGGAGATTGAAGTTACTAATGCTCAAATGTCCCATTCATGAGCTCCCCAACAATATTATTATCAATAACTTTTATGCAAGGCTTTCTCTTCATGATAAGGATTTATTGGATGCTTCTTGTGTTGGATCATTCACTCGCATGGAAGAAGAAGCTAAATGGGATCTTCTGGACCGTATTCAAGACAATGCTGAAGCTTGGGAGAATGACAAAGGAAGAAAGTCAGGTATAAATTATGATTATGAATGCATTGAATCTTTTATGGGAACTGATGACTTTCAAAATATTAGTAATGCTTATGGTCTTGATTGGCAAGTTATTACAAATTTCTTTAGAGCTTTTGCTTCTTATATGAAATTCCATAAAGGGGATGGAATAAGTACCATGCACCTTATAGAGGTATTGTTAACTGTGTTCCTATTGGGAGCATTGAGTGTTGCACTATTGATCACATCTTACCTGAGACTTATATCGAGAAGATTCCCTTCCAAGATAAGGTAAAGGATCATCCTATGATAACTAATGTAATCACTAAAAGTGAAAAGAGAACTGTAAAACCTGATGAACAAATAAATGTTGAACCTGTGGTTGCAATTGTGAAAGACCTTGTCACTAAAAGCATAGAAGATGGGCACATAGTTTTTTGTGAGGATGCTTCTAATATTGTTTCACATCCTAATAGAGCTAAAAAAGCTAGTGTCCCTGTGCTTTCCATTAGAATTGGTGATCATTGCTATTATGGTTTATGTGATATTGGTGCAAGTTCCAGTGCTATTCCTTATGAGCTTTACCGAGAAATTATGCACGAAATCAGTCCCTGCAAATTGGAAGAGATTGATGTGGTTATTCACCTTGCTAATAGAGAGACCATCTCTCCAATTGGCATTGTACGAGATATGGAAGTTCTTTCTGGTAAGATTAAGTATCCTACTGATTTTCTAGTACTTGGTTCAGCTGCTAGTAAAACTTATCCTATCATTTTTGGTAGACCTTTCTTGAGTACTTGTGGAGTTATTATAGATTGCAAGAGGGAAAAAATCTTGAAAGTTGTATGGGGAATCTTATGAGTTTAATTTTTCAAAATTTACTAAAGAACCTTGTGAAGAGGAAACCCATAATGAGGATTTTAGAGTTGAACAACTTTCTTCTATCTCTCTTGCTCCTAACAATGCTTCGCAGCAATTTATGGAAGATCGCGAAAGTGAGATCTTCATGGAAGAAAGGAAATGAGATTGATGAGATCCTCCGTCGTCAACCCAAGATGCTAAAGCATGACTTGCCTGTAGAATACTTGGGTACCACGTTGCCACCCAAAAAGGATCCGGTCTTCGATCTAAAACCTCTCCTTTATGATCTTAAATATGCTTATATTGATGATAAAACAGATATATCCTGTTATTATTAGCACTAAACTTTCAGGGAAGGAAGAAGAAAGGTTATTGGAGGTTTTGAGGAAACACCGAGGAGCTATGGGCTATACTCTGGATGATTTAAAAGGGATTTCACCTACTATATGTCATCATTCTATCAACATAGAACCAGATGCAAAGCCAGTAGTAGAGGACCAACGATGTTTAAATCCTAGGATGAAGGAAGTGGTAAGAAATGAGGTATTGAAACTCCTTGATGCTGGTATTATTTACCCTATTGCTGATAGTGAATGGGTTAGTCCTGATCATTGTGTTCCTAAAAAAGGAGGTATTACCGTTGTTCCTAATGATAATGATGAGCTTATTCCTCAAATAATAGTAGTAGGCTATAGGATGTGCATTGATTTAAGAAAAGTCAATAAAGTTACTAAGAAAGATCACTACCCGCTTCCTTTTATTGATCAAATGTTGGAGAGGTTGTATAAAAGACCCATTTTTGTTTTCTTGATGGTTATTATGGTTTCTCTCAAATTGCTGTTAAACAACAAGATTAATAAAAAAACTACTTTTACTTGTCCTTATGGAACTTATGCTTGTAGACGTATGCCTTTTGGTTTATGTAATGGTCCTGCTACTTTTCAAAGGTGCATGTCTGCTATCTTTCATGGTTTTTGTGAGAAAATTGTGGAAGTATTCATGGATGACTTTTCCGTATATGGAACTTCTTTTGATAATTTTCTGCAAAACCTCGTTAAAGTTTTGCAGAGATGTGAAGAAACTAATCTTGTTCTTAATTGGGAAAAATGCCACTTCATGGTGAATGAAGGGATTGTACTTGGACATAAGGTTTCTGAAAGAGGCATAGAAGTTGATAGAGCTAAAGTTGAGGCAGTTGAGAAAATGCCCTGCCCAAGAGACATCAAAGGTATTCATAGTATCCTTGGTCTTGCTGGTTTCTATAGAAGGTTTATTAAAGAAGTGTTCATGGATGACTTTTCTATCTATGGAACTTCTTTTGATAATTTTCTGCACAACCTTGATAAAGTTTTGTAGAGATGTGAAGAAACTAATCTTGTTCTTAATTGGGAGAAATGCCACTTCATGGTTAATGAAGGGATTGTCCTTGGTTTTAAAGTTTCTCAAAGAGGCATAGAAGTTGATAGAGCTAAGGTTGAGGCAATTGAGAATATGCCATGTCCAAGAGACATCAAAGGTATTCGTAGTATCCTTGGTCATGCTGGTTTCTATAGAAGGTTTATTAAAGACTTTCCTAGGATATCAAAACCCCTCACTAATCTTCTTCAAAAAGATGTACCCTTCGTTTTTGATGATGATTGTAAGGAAGCTTTTGAAACTCTTAAGAAGGCTTTAACTACAGCCCCTATTGTTCAACCACATGATTTGAGTTTACCCTTTGAAATAATGTGTGATGATAGTGATTTTGCTGTAGGTGCTGTCCTTGGGCAACAAATTGATAAAAAGTTAAACGTTATTCATTATGCTAGTAAGACTCTAGACGCTGCTCAAAGGAATTATGCTACTACTGAAAAAGAATTTCTAGCCGTCGTTTTTGCTTGTGATAAGTTTAGGCCCTATATTGTAACACCCTCAAATCGGCCCTACGCAAGTTTTAGCGCTTCCCGCCAAACCCGCATAGAAACGATTCAAGGATGCCCACCAGGCACTTTTGTGCAGGTGGAAAACGAAGTAATACCATTACACAACAGTCCTCGATGGGACCCATAGAACATATATTTATAACACGACTCCAAGAGTCAAGAATACAGATATACAATACAAAGATCCAAATCACCTTGAAAAAGATGCAAATTGGGCTAAGAGCCCTGAAGAATAACCGATGGTGTCCATAACCCTGCCCAGGCCAAGCCAGAAGGGTAACCCTGCTAACGACGTCGATCTCAAACCTACTAAAACAAAAGGGGTGCCGACAAAGGGCATAGGAAAAAGAGGAGCGTCAGTACTGAGGCAAGTACACGACGAGGCTAGAATTCGGCGGCTCTCGCCTACATAGGTATGGTGGACTGAAGCGGCAGCGCAGCAGCACTAAACATCATATAGAGACTCGATTCTACTGTCGGCTATTAGAGAGGGATAAGAGAGACCTATTCGGATCCAACCTGATACTAACACCAAACATACCCATCTTGGTATTTCCCCCTCGAGACCAAACGAGGAAGTCAAACCGAGGAACTCACACAGTTGGCAGTTTTATTCATTCGATTATAGTTGAAGCACTTACTAGTCATATATAGATAGCATGAGTCATCCTGAAGCATAAGTAGTGGGAAGTTTTACTTAACCATTCCGTGGTAGTTGGAACATTTACTAGTCAGATATAATTGTCCTGAAGAATCCCAAAACCCAACAGTGGTGGCACTTTTATCACATTCCATTGGAGTTGCAATACTTACTAGGCAGGTATAGTATGACATAGATCACCACAGATCCACCAGTTGTTGGCACTTTTAATATCCATTCCATTATAGTCGAATCTGATTACTAGTCATATATTAAGTCAAGTTTGTAGCACTACTTTAGTTATGCTTGTCTATGGTCGAGATACTGTGCTCCAAGTCGTCCATAACCGCGGACATGGCTTTCAGAAAGATTTATCCTGCAGGGGTGCACAAATATCAACACACACACGATCAACCTCGGAAAAACCAAATCAAAACCCAACGAGGCTTTCACGACAAAGCAATCACATGATTCATAAAATATTTCAGGGGGCCACCCCACTAAGCTACCCGCAACAAAGTTGGCCGGCTCCGGAACGGACCCAGGGTTTGCGATGACGGTTGTAAACGACTGGGAACCCAAAAGTGTGACTGGGCTTGTCGATACCGCGAAAACATGGCGCGATCCAAAACAGTACAGGTGCTCCACGCACAATCTTAAATAAAGCAGTAAAGCATGGCAAAAGTACAGGATAGTAATAAAACCCCAAACTAGTTTGTGGCCCCAAGAAATAGAAATGAATCAAGCTCTGGCTCAGGGGGGGTCCATAAGGCCTCCTGGATGTGGATAGTGCGAATAGTCAAGGAACATGTATCAAGTACTCGGGGGTCCTACGGGACACAAGTGAGCGTGGAAGAACCAAATAACATTTATTGCCCACCGATGCCTCTACATTAGTTATATCTAGCATTTTAATAGTTGTATTTCAAGTCATGATTATCTCCACCATAAACATCTGCCAGCATACCAACAACTGTGGTACTCGACAACACGAGATCGCACCTGAGCAAGCAACTACGACTCGCAAGGCCAGCTATCGACCAAACAACAGGTATTAGGAGGTGTCCATGGCAATATAGGGGCTGCACGGGATATAACTGTGCACAGAAACTAAAGCATCGCGACCTGGATAGCAATAGATCAATAGGAGGAAATAAAGACTACAAATGCAAAATAGGTAGAAGGGGGAGAGATGCTCGCTTGGGAAACACTGCCGACGGATCATGTCCGGAGAACTTGTCGATACTCGCATCAACTCATCGGCCTAATCCGCGAAGAAGCAAACACTAGAAGAAACACCGGATGCAATATTTAATACTACGGCAGAAGATCCGGCATGCTTATGATATGATGCATGGCATGGCAACGATGCGGTGCAATTAGGCAATATGAAGTGGAACCGGGGTCCGACGATTAATTAACAAGTTCAAGTTATTTAGAAACCCTAGAATTTTAATGTTGACTTAACAAGGAAAAACATGGTATCGATTCACTACACAAATTTAAATGGAGCCAATATAAGACTAGAAAAGGCCGCATATTGACTCCATATTTAATTTAGATGAATCAGCATAATGCCCCCAAACCACAGACAGCTATGCATGCATGAACAGTTTATATGCAACAAGTTTTATATATAGAATTTATAAAATAGGGGCTCGGAAAAGTTTCACACATCTGTGTTCGGAAGATCTTGGTTTCCGGGGGTTTAGGGTTCGGACTCAGGGATCGACGGGGACGCGAGGTTCGGATACAAGACGAAGAACTTGTCGTGTCTTGACGGAGAACTTGGGTTCCAAGCGGTCGATCTTGTCGTCGATGGCGAACTTGAGTGGATCGGGTACCGGGGGTCTTCGGATCCGTGTAGACGGTCATGGTGTCCGGGATGAAGAGCTTGGCGTTCCGTGTCGGCGACCTTGGCGTCCGGGAAGAAGAACTTGGCATTCCGGTGGCAATCTTGGTGGTCTTTGGATCCGGGTCTCGCATCCGGGAAGGAGTACTTGTCGCATCTGTGGTCTTCCAGATTACTTCAATCGGATCCATGACGAAGTACTTGTCATCCCATGTAGAAGTCCTTGTCGATCTGTGGCGACGATCTTCGGGTTCGGGTCTTCGGAGTTCCGAGCAAGAGATCTTGTTGAGGGTATACGGGTTAAACTTCGGGGTCCCAGCCATCGGATCCGGTACGGTCTTCGCATCTCGCGGGTTCTTGATGTGGTTCTTCGGGCTTAGATATATGGTTTCGGCTTTAACCGTCAGTGTAGACCTTGATTAGGCTGCCTTTGGCTTCCATCTCCCTACGGTGTTCACCGGGAACATCTGCGAACAGATTCTACTGGACAGAACAAACACCGAGGTGGAGGCAGGCGTGGCGTCTTCAGAACAAAGGGAAGGCTCCTCAGGTGCTGCAGGCTCGGCTTGTGGCGTGGATCCAGACGTGAGGCGGCGGCCGGCACACGCGTGGTTGGGGATGGAGAGGTGGCCGAGGTCGTGCTGCAGGGCGGGCCGTGGCTGTGGAGGGCGGCTGCCGATGCGCAGAGAGGTGGAGGTGGCTCAGGCTCCGGTTGACGAGGACAGAGAAGACCGAGAGCGGCGGGGATGCAGCGGCCGAAGAGGAGGACGAGGACCACACGGCAGCCCGCGAGAGGGGGCTCGAGGCGGCGGCGGTCCGAGGAGGTGAGGACGATGGGGCCCCCGTTGTTGTGGAGGAGATCTTGGCAGCGAGGAGACCTGGGGCGCGGCCGGAGGGGAGGGGCGGCGAGGTCGGGCTCGCGGCAGGCGGTGGCTCAAGGAAGCAGAGGCGGGGACGTGGCCGAGGCGGAGGACGGTCGGAGGCAGGGCGGAGCTCCGGGAAGAGGGCGGGCGACAGCGGCGCTGAGGCTGGCGAGGTCGGACCGGAGGGTTCCGCGGTGGAGAGGGCGACGCGGCGGCGGCACATCACGGAGAAGAGGAGGCAGCGGTTGGTGTCGCCCTCTGCAGTGAGGAGCGGGAGGTGGGGGCCGCGAGGAGATGGGGCGACGGCGGCGACCGCGGAGCTGGGCAGCGGCGCAGGCCTGGCGGGGCGAGTAGGAGGCAGAGGGGAGGGTGGCAGGCGGAGGGAGCCTGGCGGCGGGGTAGGTGGCGAGGAGGCGCGGAAGGGGACGCAGTCAGCATTGTCGGTCATGGGGTGGGTCCAAGCGGGGGTAGGTGGACACGGGAGTTAGAGGGGTGTGGGTTGTGGGTCGGGGCGACCAGGTGGAGTGGGACACGTGCGGCTGGGCGGGAAAAAAGAGGTGGGGCCTGGGTCATGTGGGGGTGGTGCGTGCGTGGCATGTGTGTGCGTGCTGTGAGTGTGTGTGTCCACCGGTGAGGGTCTGTGAGTGTGTGTGTCCACCGGTGAGGGTGGCGGGTGTGAGGTTAGTTGGGGATAGGTGGGGCCAGCGGGGTGACATGGCGCGCTGCGAGTGGAGGGAGTGAGGTGGAGGGTTGGTGGCGATGGGTCTGGTCGGTGGTGGGGCCAGGCCCACATGCGGTTGGGTGGAGCAAGCTGGGGTTAGGTAGGTTAGGGTAGGATTTAGACAGGTCTAGGTAGACTTAGATTTAGGGTTTCGAGGTGGCCGACCGGGCTTTCGAGCCTGGCAGGCTGCCTCTTAAAAATAATTTAATTATTTTATTTATTTCAAATAAGGCTTTTAGAATCCGTTTGTAGATAAAACGAAATATTCCGGACAAGCTCGGGTTTTATAGTTTGAATAAAAGATGGGGCGTTTAGAAAACAAAAATAGGCTTTTCTAAAAATAGTTTTAGACAAAACCATGCACGATGATGATGATGCTCAAATGCAATGTGGCATTATGACATGAGCATGCGGTCATGATGATGCAATGCACAAAAACACAGCGATTTTCTAGTAGTGGTTTTTGCGGGATGCCACAATTCGACACCACTAACAATGGATCTCGCCCTCGAGATCCGCCTCATGGTAGGGGAAAGAAGGCTGACGGTCGGACTCTTCTCGCTTTGTGTAGATCCTCGCGACACCACTAACAAGATTCTTGATCCATCTTAAAATTGGCGACACCACCCACAAGGGGTCGTTGCTCATGTTCGTCGAGAGAACACTCCGTAGAAACAAAGGCGAAGAAAGAGGTCACAAGGCTACCTCGAACTTCAGTGGGAGAACTATAATTGCTTGATCCACCGATTCAATATACAAGAGCGAATGATAAGAGTAGTGGTATGGTAGCTACTTCATCCCGCACTCAAAGCATTACTCTGCACAAGAATAGGGGAATTATACATCCAACTCTCGGAATTCAGACTGAAGATCTCGACAATCGAGGTTCAGAACAAAGGAGTGATGGAGGCTCTGCATCAGATCTGGCGTAGATGATGGCGTCGCGTCGGAAACACCGGAAAGCACAAAGGAGGAACAACGAGAAGTCCAGCAGAGGAGCGACTCCTCAGATAGCACGAAGACTGGATGTAGAAGCACCGTTACCAAAGGAGGAAGCGAAACCCTAAAGGTACGACGGAAACCCAACCACGAGAAATCCTGGACTGGAAGAAGGTAAGAGAGCAGATTTAAACCACGCAGAGGTAAGAGGATAATAGCAGAGGGTAAGGAGTAAAAGTAGGCCTAATCAGATCTATCCAACGATTTTGCAAAATAGTTTTGACACTCTAGATCGTCCGTTAGGTAGGTTATCCTACAGGATGGACCAGTGGGGTATCGCAACTACTGAGCTCTGATACCACTCTGTAACACCCTCAAATCGGCCCTATGCAAGTTTTAGCGCTTCCCGCCAAACCCGCATAGAGACGATTCAAGGACGCCCACCAGGCACTTTCATGCGGGTGGAAAACGAAGTAATTCCATTACACAACAGTCCTCGATGGGACCCACAGAACAGATATATATAACACGACTCCAAGAGTCTAGAATACAGATATACAATACAAAGATCCAAATCACCTTGAAAACGATACAGCGTCTGAGTATGGACAAGATGCAAATTGGGCTAAGAGCCCTGAAGAATAAACGATGGCGTCCATAACCCTGCCCAGGCCAAGCCGGAAGGGTAACCCTGCTAACGACGTCAATCTCAAATGTGCTAAAATAAAAGGGGTGCCGACAAAGGGCAGAGGAAAAAGAGGAGCGTCAGTACTGAGGCCAGTACACGACGAGGCTAGAATTCGGCGGCTCTCGCCTACATAGGTATGGTGGACTGAAGCGGCAGCGCAGCAGCAACACTAAACATCCTATAGAGACTCGATTCAACTCTCGGCTATTAGAGAGGGATAAGAGAGACCTATTCGGATCCAACCTGATACTAACACCAAACCTACCCATCCTGGTATTTCCCCCTCGAGACCAAACGAGGAAGTCAAACCGAGGAACTCACATAGTTGGTAGTTTTATTCATTCGACTATAGTTGAAGCACTTACTAGTCAGATATAGATAGCATGAGTCATCTTGAAGCATAAGTAGTGGGAAGTTTTACTTAACCATTCCGTGGTAGTTGGAACATTTACTAGTCAGATATAATTGTCCTGAAGAATCCCAAAACCCAACAGTGGTGGCACTTTTATCACATTCCATTGGAGTTGCAATACTTACTAGGCTGGTATAGTATGACACAGATCACCACAGATCCACCAGTTCTTGGCACTTTTAATATCCATTCCTTTATAGTCAAATCTGATTACTAGTCATATATTAAGACAAGTTTATAGCACTACTTTAGTTATGTTTGTCTATGATCGAGATAATGTGCTCCAAGTCGTCCATAACCGTGGACACGGCTTTCAGAAAGATTTACCCTGCGGGGGTGCACAAATAGCAACACAGACACGATCAACCTCGGAAAAACCAAATCAAAACCCAAAGAGGCTTTCACGACAAAGAAATCATAGGATTCATAAAAATATTTCAGGGGGCCACCCCACTAAGCTACCCGCAACGAAGATGGCCGGCTTCGAAACGGACCTAGGGTTTGCGACGACGGCTGTAAACGACTGGGAACCCAAAAGTGTGACTGGGCTTGTCGATACCGCGAAAACGTGGCACGATCCAAAACAGTACAGGTGCTCCACGCACAATCTTAAATAAAGCAGTAAAGCATGGCATAAGTACATTATAGTAATAAAACCCCAAACTAGTTTGTGGCCCCAAGAAATAGAAATGAATCAAGCTCTGGCTTAGGTGGGTCCATAAGGCCTCCCTGATGTGGATAGTGCGAATAGTCAAGGAACAGGTATCAAGTACTTGGGGTCCTACGGGACAAAAGTGAGTGTGGAAGGACCAAATAACATCTATTGCCCACCGATGCCTCTACATTAGTTATATTTAGCATTTTAATGGTTGTATTTAAAGTCATGATCATCTCCACCATAAACATCTGCCAGCATACCAACAACTGTGGTACTCGACAACAAGAGATCGCACCTGAGCAAGCAACTACGACTCGCAAGGCCAACTATCTATCAAACAACAGGTATTAGGAGGTGTCCATGGCAATATAGGGGCTGTACGGGATATAACTGGTGCACGGAAACTAAAGCATCGCGACACGGATAGCAATAGATCAGCAGGAGGAAATAAAGACTATAAATGCAAAATAGGTAGAAGGGGGAGAGATGCTCGCCTTGGAAACACTGCCGACGGATCATATCCGGAGAACTTGTCGATACTCGCATCAACTCATCGGCCTAATCCGCGAAGAAGCAAACACTAGAAGAAACACCGGATGCAATATTTAATACTACGGGAGAAGATCCGGCGTGCTTATGATATGATGCATGTCATGGCAACGATGCGGTGCAATTAGGCAATATGAAGTGGAACCGGGGTCCAACGATTAATTAACAGGTTCAAGTTATTTAGAAACCCTGCAATTTAAATGTTGACTTAACAAGGAAAAACATGGTATCGATTCGCTACACAAATTTAAATGGAGCCAATATAAGACTAGAAAAGGCCGCATCTGGACTCCATATTTAATTTAGATGAATCGGCATAATGGCCCCAAACCACAGACAGTTATGCATGCATGAACAATTTATATGCAATAAGTTTTATATATAGCATTTATAAAATAGGGGCTCGGGAAAAGGTTCACACATCTGGGTTCAGAAGATCTTGGTTTCCGGGGGTTCAGGGTTCGGACTCAGGGATCGACGGGGACGCGAGGTTCGGATACAAGACAGAGAACTTGTCGTGTCGTGACGGAGAACTTGGGTTCCAAGCGGTCAATCTTGTCGTCGATGGCGAACTTGAGTGGATCGGGTACCGGGGGTCTTCGGATCCGTGTAGACGGTCATGGCGTCCGGGATGAAGAGCTTAGCGTTTCGTGTCGGCGACCTTGGTGTCCGGGAAGAAGAACTTGGCGTTCCGATGGAAATCTTGGCGGTCTTCGGATCCGGGTCTCGCATCCGGGAAGGGATACTTGTCGCATATGTGGTCTTCAGGATTACTTCAATCGGATCCATGATGAAGTACTTGTCGTCCCATGTAGAAGTCCTTGTCGATCCGTGGTGATGATCTTCGGGGTTCCGAGCAGGAGATCTTGTCGCGGGTATACGGGTTAAATTTCGGGGGTCCCAGCCATCAGATCCGGTACAGTCTTCGCATCGCGTGGGTTCTTGATGTGGTTCTTCGGGCTTAGATATATGGTTTCGGCTTTCACCGTCGGTGTAGAACTTGATTAGGCTGCCTTTGGCTTCCATCTCCCTACGGTGTTCACCGGGAACATCTGCGAACGGATTCTACTGGACAGAACAAACACCGAGGTGGAGGCAGGCGTGGCGTGTTCAGAACAAAGGGAAGGCTCCTCGGGGGCTGCAGGCTCGGCCTGTGGCGTGGATCCAGACGTGAGGCGGCGGCCGACACACGCGTGGTTGGGGATGGAGAGGTGGCCAAGGTCGCGCTGTAGGGCGGGCCTTGGCTGTGGAGGCAGCTGCCGGTGCGCAGAGAGGTGGAGGTGGCTCGGGCTCCGGTTGACGAGGACGGAGAAGACCGAGAGCGGCGGGGGATGCAGCGGCTGAAGGGGAGGACCAGGACCATGCGACAGCGCACGAGAGGGGGCTCGAGGGTGGCGGCGGTCCGAGGAGGTGAGGACGACGGGGCCCCGGTTGCTGCGGAGGAGATCTCGGCTACGAGGAGACCTGGGGCGTGACCGGAGGGGAGGGGCGGCGAGGTCGGGCTTGCTGCAGGCGGCGGCTCGGGGAAACAGAGGCGGAGACGTGGCCGAGGAGGAGGACGGTCGCAGGCGGGGCGGAGCTCCGGGAAGAGGGCGGGCGACGGCGCTGCTGAGGCCGGCGAGGTCGGCCCGGGGGGTTCCGCGGTGGAGAGGGCGACGCGGCGGCGACACATCAGGGAGAAGAGGAGGCAGAGGTTGGCGTCGCGCTCTGCAGTGAGGAGCGGGAGGCGGGGGGCCACGAGGAGATGGGGGCGACGGTGGCGACCGCAGAGCTAGGCGGCGGCGCAGGCCTGGCGGGGCGAGGAGGAGGCAGAGGGGAGGGCGGCAGGTGGAGCGAGCCTAGCGGCGGGGTAGGTGGCGAGGAGGCGCGGAAGGTGACGCGGTCAGCGCTGTCGGTCGTGGGGTGGGTCCAAGCGGGGGTAGGTGGACACAGGAGTTAGAGGCGCGTGGGTGGTGGGTCGGGGCGACCAGGTGGAGTGGGACGCGTGCGGCTGGTCGGGAATAGGAGGTGGGGCCAGGGTCAGGTGGGGGTGGTGCGTGCGTGGCATGTGTGTGCGTCCACCGGTGAGGGTGGCGGGTGTGAGGGGAGTTGGGGATAGGTGGGGCTAGCGGGGTGACGTGGCGCGCTGCGAGTGGAGGGAGTGAGGTGGAGGGTTGGTGGCGATGGGTCTGGTCGGTGGTGGGGCCAGGCCCACAGGCGGTTGGGTGGAGCAGGCTGGGGTTAGGTAGGTTAGGGTAAGGTTTAGACATGTCTAGGTAGATTTAGATTTAGGGTTTGGAGGTGGCCGACCGGGCTTTCAGGCCTGGCGGGCTGCCTCCTAAAAATAATTTAATTATTTTATTTATTTCAAACAAGGCTTTTAGAATCCGTTTGTAGACAAAACGAAATATTTCGGACAAGCCCGGGTTTTATAGACAAAACAAAAATAGGCTTTTCTAAAAATAGTTTTAGACAAAACCATGCACGATGATGACGATGCTCAAATGCAATGTGGCATTATGACATGACCATGCGATCATGATGATGCAATGCACAAAAACACAACGATTTTCTAGTAGTGGTTTTTGCGGGATGCCACAATATTGTAGACTCAAAAGTCACCATTCATACTGATCATGCTGCTATTAAATACCTTATGACGAAGAAGGACGCTAAGCCTACGCTTGTTAGATGGGTGCTGCTTTTACAAGAATTTGAACTACATGTAGCAGATAGGAAAGGTGTTGAAAACCATGTAGCTGTTAATTTATCTCGATTGGAAAACATCTCTTTTGACCCTATGCCTGTTAATGATAGTTTCCCAATTGAGAAGTTGCCGCATTAGGGATTAGCTCACGAGGGAGCCCTTGGTACGTTGATTATGCTAACTTTATTGTCTCCAAGTATGTGCCTCCAACTTTTACAGGTCAGCAAAGAAGGAAGTTCTTCTATGATTTGAGGCATTATTTTTGGGAAGACCCACACTTATACAAAGAAGGAGTTGATGGTATTATGCGAAGATGTGTTCCAGAATATGAACAAAAGGAGATATTGTGTAAATGTCATGGTAGTGCTTATGGAGGACATCATGCAGGAGATAGAATTGCACAAAAGGTGCTACAATTAGGTTTCTACTAGCCTTTTTAAAGATGCATGAATTTTTTTATCTTGTGATGAATGTCAGCGTGTTGGTAATATTTCTTGACTCAATGAAATGCCTATGAACTACTCTCTAGTTATTGAACCTTTTGATTGCTGGGGATTTGACTTTATGGGTCCTTTACCTCCCTCGAAAGGTTATACTCATATTCTTGTTGCCGTTGATTATGTTACTAAGTGGGTAGAAGCCATTCCTACGAAGAGTGCTGATGGGGAAACTTCTCTAAAAATGCTTAAGGATGTTATCTTTCCTAGGTTTGGAGTGCCTAGGTATCTCATGACTGATGGGGGTTCTCATTTCATTCATGGTGGTTTTAGAAAGACCCTTGCTAAATATGATGTTAATCATAGAATTGCTTCAGCCTATCACCCCCAAACTAGTGGGCAAGTAGAGTTATCAAATAGAGAAATTAAATCCATCTTGCAAAAGACTATTAATAGATCTAGAAAAAACTAGGCTAAAAAGTTGAATGAGGCTTTATGGGCTTATAGAACTGCCTACAAAAATCCTATGGGGATGTCTGCTTATAAAATGGTTTATGGGGAAGCTTGTCATCTACCTTTAGAAATAGAACATAAAGCCTATTGGGCAGTTAAAGAACTAAACAGAGATTGTAAGCTCGCTGGTGAGAAAAGATTATTTGACTTAAGTTCTTTAGATGAATGGAGGAGTGAAGCCTATGAAAATGCTAGGCTCTTTAAGGAAAAAGTTAAAAGATGGCATGACAAGCGAATACTTAAGAGAGAATTTCATGTTGGTGAGAAGGTTTTATTGTATAGGTCTCGTCTCAGATTTTTTGCAGGAAAACTACTGTCAAAATGGGAAGGACCTTTCATTATTGAAGAAGTATACCGTTAAGGAGCAATAGAAACTTCTTCTTTAAAAGACAATACTACACAAGTATTGAATGGGCAACGACTCAAACACTTTATTGCTGGAGATTCTTATAATGAAGAGGTTGATGCCTTTCAAGTTATAACTCAAGAAAGATTTGTCAAGGACAAATTCAGAGACCTACAGAGTCCGCTTTCAAATAGGTAACAGTTCTGGTAAGGAAAGTTCCGCGAAAATACAATCCAACTATATTTTTTCAGTTTTTAGTCAATAAGGAAAGTTATGAAACGAAAAAGGGACGGAAATGGAGCCAGGGTGGCCCACACCACCCTGTGGCGCGGGCCCACCCCTGGCCGCTCCACCAGGTGGTGAGGCCACCCCAAACTCTGCCTCCGACCCATTTTCGCCCAGTACCTTCCTTTTGTTATGAAACTTCGTAATATATAATCCCCCGGATCTCCCGAGGTTCGTATATCGTGTTTTCGTCGTGTTTTCGTTTTGATCTGTTTCTGACAGATAGAGTCCCAGATTTGGAGCCACAATGTCTTCCTCTAGATCAGTCAAGGAAGATTCCTTAGAGGATATCATCAACCCGTACATGAGAGAGTTGAAGATTCATCCCAAGGAGTTGTTGCTTGAAGATGGGGAACTCCGGAGAAAAGAGGTTCGAGGCCCAAAAGGTGAAGGAAGTCTGGAGGACAGGATGGAAGCACTGGAGCAAGAAGTCTTTAGGTACAAGAAGATGGTGGAGTGCGAAGTGGATATCATCCATAAGATTTGTTCCGAACTCATCGCCGAGCACCAAAAGGAGACTACTAAACTCAAGGATGAAGTCCTGTCACTCCACCAAACAACCAACGAACTGCAAACACAGTTTTATGATGTTCAATATCAAAACTGTGAGTATGAGGTTAGGTTTAAACACATAAGTGCTGCTGCAAGTTTCAGGATCCTGGAAACCACGATGTCCTTTGTTGATGGGAAGCCCTTACCCTGGAAGTCGGACGAATATGAGAGGATGCCACCACCACCTAAAGAGTAATTCGTCATCAGGTTTGGCATCCCCTTGGTTTGTTCCAAGCTTGGGGGAGTGTCGCGGTATCACATCACTATCTTCTATCTTTTTACTTTTTTTAGTAGAGTCATATCATGAATAGAGAAGTTATCATGTAGGATGTTTGCATTATGGAAGTGTCCCCTCTCTCGTTAGATATGTATCCCTTGGTGTGGGTTGCCGTTATGGAATATTAATGAGAAGTTCTATCATTTACTCTTTTGCATAGCTTATATTAGTTTTCAATTCGTGGTTATATGATTGATCTTGTTGTTAGTATTGGTATCACTTTGGGATCATTGAGTTAATTTAGTTGGTTTTGGCAAACCTGGCTCGGTCAGTAGCAACACTATTTTTGAGAGTTGAATAAAAAAGATAGAAGTACTCTAAAGAAAAATAATTTCATCATCTTTCTTTCTTGATTTGCTCATAAATCTAGTATTCTCTAGTTAAGAACTTCTGTGCTTCCAAGGAAGATTGCATGTTTGTTTTTATCACTTGCATGTTTGGTTGTTTCCTTCAACTATTATTCTTGCTACCCAGCCTTGCTAGCCAAAAACCTGTACTGAGAGGAAATTCTTCTCGTGCATCCACCTCCTTTAAACCAAAACCTCTGCCATTTGTGTCCACCATACCTACCTATTAGCACTATTGCTATTCCAAGTAAATTCTTGTTCTATCTACCTCCCAAATTAAACAGTTTATGTGATAATTAGTGATTAAAGCTCTCATGAACTTGATGGCACACTTTAATTTTCTTGCATTTAATAAAATTGAACCATTGGGTCCTTCTTTGTTGCGTATATGCTTGCGCTTTATGAGTTGAAGTTAGCAGAACCATGTAACGCTTTCAACACTGCATTGGTACCTTGTACCTAGTTGATATCATGTTCTTTTGCTTATGGATCCCGGCGGTGTGAAATAAAAGTGGAACTTGTAAGATCATGGATTTTATATGTGTGTTAGATAAACGCCTGGGCCGCTAGCCTAAGCCATGCCTAATCATGGTGGAAACTTGCAGCATAACTATAGTGAGCATTCTATGAAGCATCCTCAATAAAAACCTATGCAAATAGCAAATAAAAAGATCGCTGAGATGCTCACTGTCTGCTTGCGTTGTCATTTTGATTATGGGATAGCTCCTGTATCATGTGCAAGGGGTACCCCGTTGGCGGTTCTCAATGATACACGTGTATTTACAATGAAAAGAGCTTACTCTTGACTGAAGTTGAGTAGCATGAGGTTCGGTACTCATAAGTAAGGGGCATGGGACTTCAATTTATAACTTGTCAAGCATATCCTCTTAGTTGTGTCACTTTAACCTTAACCACCAAAAGATGCCTTTGATAGGGGCAATGAGAGCTGAAAGCTAGTAAGTATCATATTTTTTGGGAGCTCTTTATGAGACTTGCTATCCCTGCTTCCCTCTTTGAAGGGCCTTTATTTTACTTTGTAGTAGTGTCAGTAAACCTACTCATTTCTGTCCCAGCAAGTATTTTGAGTTGTTGTGTTTCATTCATTCATATGATGATTTATTCAATCATGTTACCTATGTTCCTTGTTTTGCACTTTGCTCTTATCTTGATGTTTACTACTTTGAAAGCTATCATTGAAAACCCGTTATTTGTGAACTCCAACAAATTATCAACTATGCTTCGACCAAGAGCTAAGTTTTCCATTACCAATTGTTATTTACTTCATGTATCTTTATTGAGTTTCCTTTCCCCATTACAAGTTGAGTTATATAATAGTGAGTTGTCTTCTATTATGATCTATGTATTTGATGAATGTGATGCTTCTTGTCCGTATTCTTTTATCGACTCTTCACTCCATAAACCCGAGGGCATGTTTATTGAGCTCAGTTTCGCTTGGGGACAAGCGAAGTCTAAGCTTGGGGCGAGTTGATACGTCCATTTTGCATCACTATTCTATGTCATAATTCACTGTTATTCATTGATATATTTTGTATTGAGAGGTGATACTTATGTTATTTCATCTATTTTTGCATGGTTGATGACTTTTGCAGTATGGATCGCTGCAGTCAGGATTCTGATGGAAAAGGTGCTGTTTGGAGGCAAAATTCACGAAGATCAGAAAATCCGGGAAAATACATGAAAAATCCTATTTTTCCAGAAGACGAAGGAAGCCAGAAGGGGGGCTGGAGATGGGCCACAGGGGGCCCACACCACCCCCTGGCGTGGGCCACCCTAGGTCACGCCACCAGGTGGTGTGGCCGCCCTGGTCCACCCCTGGCACTCCCCTCTGGCGTATATTATCCTCCTGAAACGCTAAGACTCGGGGAGCAACCATAGAAAGATTCCGCCACCTCTGCGGGGCGGAAAACACCGAGAGAGAAAGATCTCTCCGGTAGACAGATTTCTGCCGGGGGAATTCGTTCCCGGAGAGGGGAGATCGTCGCCATCAACACCACCATCAAGCTGGACTTCATCGGGATCATCATCATCATCACCACAATCATCACCATCAGCACCCTCATCACCATCTCCATATTGCTGTAACAATTGCGTTGAATCTTGCATAGTTCATAGGGGATACTTTTCCGGTGTTGATTACTCTTTGTAGTTGATGCTATTGAGTGAACCGTTGAATTATTGTTTATGTTCAGATTTTTATACATCATTATTCCATCTCTGATCATGATCCAATGATGTCTTGTGTGTAGTTCCTTTTGTTCTTGAGGACATGGGAGAAGTCATGCGGTTAGTAGTGGAATTGTGTTGAGAAAGATTCAATGGTTTGATATTTAAGTTGTGGTGTACTTCTTCTAGTGGTGTCATGTGAACGTCGACTACATGACACTTCACCTATATGGGCCTAGGGGAATACATTGTGTATTTGGCTACTAATCGTAGGGGTTGCCAGAGTGAAAAAAACCTGAACCCCCGTTAGGAAACCATTGCACAAGGGACGTAAGGGTCTTAGAATTTAAAGTTGTGGTTAGGTTTCTACCTTAATTACTTTCTTGTACTTACGGATGTTTGCAAGGGGTATAATCACAAGTATGTATTAGTCCTAGGAAGGTCGGTACATTAGCACAGGTTCACCCACACAACACTTAGCAAGCTAAAGAACATTAATCAACTATATGAAGCGAAAGTACTTGACAGTTGATGACCCACAAGTATAGGGGGTGTATCGCAGTATTTTCGAGGGAAGTGAAACCCAATTTATTAATTCGACACAAGGGGAGCCAAAGAATATTTATAAGCATTAACAACTGAGTTGTCAATTCAGCTGCACCTGGAAAAAATCTTGCTCACAAAAGTTTATCAGTAGCAACAGTTTTGTTGTAGGAATAATAAAGTAGCAGTAGTAAAAGTAAAGACAACAGTAACAATTGCAGTAAACAATAGGATTCAAGTGCGGTAGGGATAGGTATGGGTGGACGGGCGTTGCATGGACAAGCCAATTCACATGGCAATCAGAACAGAGGGCAATTGCACATAAATAAGATAAGGCATCCAAGTACTAGATAATCCTAGGCATGTGTTCCATATATAGTCATACATGCTCGCAATGAGAACTTGCACAACATCTTTTGTCCTGCCAGCCCATTTGCAGCGGGGCCTCAAGGGAACTACTGGCAATTAAGGTGCTCCTTTTAATAGAGCACCAGAGGAAAGCATTAACACTCCGTGAACACATGTGATGCTCACATCAAATCCATTCCCTCCGGTTATCCCGATTTCTGTCACTTCGGGGCCATTGGTTCCAGACAACAACGTGTGTATACAACTTGTAGATAAGACCATAAACAATACTATCATAATGAATCAATAACATGTTCATATCTGAAATCATGGCACTCGGGCCCTAGTGGCAAGCATTAAGCACAACAAGTTGCAACAAAGTCATAAAGCACTAATAAAATATACTAGGCCCCATGCCCTAACAATCTGATGCCATTACATGAACGATCTCATCCAATCCCTACCATCCCCATATCCTAGAGCGGGGGATTACTCACTCATAGATGGGGAAACATGGATGGTCGATGGAGAAGCGATGGTGACGATAATGGCGATGATCTCCTCTAATTCCCCGTCCCGGCAGGGTGCCAGAACAGAGTTTCTGGTGTTGTTTCATGGAATCTGGTGGTGGCGGCGGAGCGGGACTCCTTGTGGAAAAACGTCGAACCCCCCCTGATTTTTTAGGCCAGAAGGCATCTTATAGGCGAAGAGGGAGACCGAGGGGGTGCCTGGGGCGGCCAGACCACCCCCTGGCACGGCCAAGCCCAGCCCGTGCGGCTAGGTGGTGTGGCTGGGCCCCAGCCCCACTCCGTCCCATATTATGGCTCCGGGAGTCTTCTGGTGAAATAGGATTTTTGGCTTTTGTCTCGTCCAATTACGAGAATATTCATTTTCTGACTTTCCTGGAACCAAAAACAGCAGAAAACAAGCAGCTGGCACTGTGGCACTGTTAATAGGTTAGTCCAAGAAATCATATGAAAAGTACTCCAAAGTGTGGACAAAACACAAGAAAGTAGATAAAACCAAGCATGGAACATCAAAAATTATAGATACATTTGCAATGTATCAACATCCCCAAGCTTAACTCATGCTCGTCCTCGAGTATGTAAGTGATAAAAAGAAAGAATAATTTTTGAGGTGACATGCACCATCATAAACTTGATCAAAGTATTTGTAAAACATTCAAAGCTAGGATCATAGTACTTCAATCATAACATGAAAGACAAAGTTCTGGCAATAAGACATAGCAACTATGTTGCAACATGAAAAGGCACAAACAAAAGATTCATGAATAACAATGCTTTGCAAGACGTTTGTTTGTTTCACATAAATAAAACATAGCATAGTGGCATTCAGCTTGTCCCTCATAGAGTAGCAAACATAAATGCATAGGACACATTCAAAGTTTACAAGAGTGACTAGATACAAAAGTTTAAAACAAGCAATATCAAGGTATGAATCAATCAATAAGTCTTGGGACAATGCAAATAGAACTAAGAGTGGCCACTATGCTCTCAAGAAAGTTCACATAGAATGTGTGGAGACTCAACAAGGAAATGAACAGGTTTTGAAAAGTTTGAAAGGCTTCCAAATGCTGAAAGTATGGTACTCATTAGCTTCAAGCTCTCATTGCCCCTATCATAAGCATCTTTAAATGGTTAAGGTTAAAGTGACACAACTAAGAGGATATGCTTGACAAGTTATAAATCGAAGTCTCATGCCCCTTACTTACGAAGACCGATCCTCATGCTACTCAACTTTAGTCATGAGTAAGCTCTTGTCATTGTAAGTATATACATATCATAGAGAACCGCCAGTGGGGTAACCCTTGCACATGATACAGGAGCTATCCCATAATCAAAATGACAAGGCAAATAGACAATGAGCATCTCAGCGATCTTTTTATTTACTATGTGTATAGATTTTTATTGAGGATGCTTCATAGAATGCTCATTATGGTTATGCTGCAAGTTTCCACCATGATTAGGCATGGCTTAGGCTAGTGGCCCAGGCGTTTCTCTAACATACATACAAACTCCATGATCTTACAAGTTCCACTTTTATTTCACACTGCGGGGATCCATAAGCAAAAGAACATGATATCAACGAGGTACTAAGTACCAATGCAATGTTGAAAGCGTTCCCCATGGTACATGGTTCTGCTAACTTCAACTTATAAAGCGCAAGCATATACGCAACAAAAAAGGATGCAATGGTTCAGGTTTATTAAATGCAAGAAAATAAAGTGTGCCATCAAGTTCGTGAGAGCTTTACTAACTAACTTTCTCATAACAAGCAATCATTTTATTCCGAAGAAAACAAGGCATATTGAATATGCACGGAAGTAGCAAATGATGCTAATAGGTAGGTATGGTGGACACTTTGGAAATATTTGGTTTAGGGAGTTGGAAACATGAGTAAAACATACTCAGTGAAAGTGAAGGCTAGCAATAGTAAGGGAGCGACAAACAAGAGACCAATAATGTCCATAATCATGCAGAGTGACAAAACATCATTGATCAAAACCTAAAGTGATACTACAAGTTGAAAACTAAAGGATCATAAAGGCTTATGGTGACTTGGGATAGTCATAACATGGTGTGAGCATGTGCCAAGTCAACCAAATAAAGCATCAAAGGAGAATACCACAATACTATGCTTTAATATGCTAGAACAACGCATGATTCTTCCAAGGCACATTAAGCAATCACAATTGTCTATAACAAGTCATACTACAGCAAAGAATACTAAGCATCAAGCCAAAACAATATCAAGCATGGCATGACAAAGCATAGGCCACAGTCAAAAACAAGCTCTCTTTACCACTTAAGCATGAGCTTTCCTACTCTTTTCCAAACCAAACCAAACTATTTGAATACCAATGTATGAAAGAGGGGGTCCAACCAATTTATTCAGCAAACTAAGAAAACGAAAAACCAAAATGAAAACGAAAAAGAAGACGCTCCAAGAACAACACAACTGTGCATGAAACAATAAAAATGAAGTGTTTGGAAGAAACCTGAGATTTTTATTGATGAAGAGGGGGATGCCTTGGGCATCCCCAAGCTTTGACGCTTGTACTTCTTGTATATTTCTTGGGGTGACACGCTGGCATCCCCAAGCTTGAGCTTTAGTCCATCCTTCATCTCATTACTCATTCCTTCCATACACCTGAAATTTTTCTTTATACAAAATTTCACACAATCTTTATTAACAACATAAGTGCACTCAAGATAATAAGTCTTTGGGTTCAGTTTCAACACCAATAAAACTTACATTAAAATACTAGCTACTGAAGAACTTCCCTCAAAAATCTCAATTCCCCAAATGAACTCAAAAAGGAACCAACAAGAAGCAAATGCAAATAATGGCAGAAATCTGTCAAAACAGATCAGTAGGTAAAGACGAAATTTTTCGAAGGCCTTCTGTTGCTCAAATCGAAAAGTGTTGAACTAACGAAAGTTAGATCATAACCTAGGGCAGAAGCACACAAATTCACGCCTCAAAAGTACGTACAGAGATTTTACACGAATTTGTTATGGTGAAGCACAGAAATCGGTTTCAGGACAACAACTTTCCCAACCATTACCTCTCTCTCATTAGAGGTTACTCTTGGCACAAAAAGCAAATAAAAAGGATAAGGAGAGGTTATTACTGAAGTAATAACTTCAGTAATAACTTCCAAGACTCATCTAAAACTTTTGGGTTATCTCCCAATAAGTACTTTTCTTTAACGCCTTTAAGTTAGGCATAAGCAAAAACTAAAATGGATAGAATAGAAGTAAGCGGAGATAATCTTGGTGAAAATATTGTTTTGTTCAATGAAATCCTTTTGTTAACAAGGTTGATCAGGTCTTATTACCAAAACAATTTCATGAGACAAAACTTTGTATTCCACTAATGATTATGTTACCTCAACCTTGATAGCAATGGTCCCAATCATAATAGTTTCAAATTTTTCTCTTGTTATGGGACAATATATTTCTCCAACTTGAATGCCTTCAACATGTTCAATTGAATTCAAAACCATAAGTCCTATCAATCTTCTTGGGGAAATAGACAGTATGTTCGTTGTCATTAACATTGAAGGTCACCTTCCTGTGATTACAATTAAGAACAGCTCCTACAGTATTTAAGAAAAGGTCTCCCAAGAATAATAGAGATATTATCATCTTCAGGCATGATAGTTTGAGAGGATGCTCACATAAGAAATATGAGTTGAAGTAAAAGAGAGCATCAAGAAGGAAATTCAAAACACATTTAAGTCTAACACACTTCCTATGCATAGGAATCATGTATGCAAATAAATTCACAAAGAACAAAGTGACATGCATAGGAAGATAAAACAAGAGTAACTTCAAGACTTTCAGCACATAGAGAGGTGTTTCAATACCATGAAAACTTCTACAACCATATTTTCCTCTCTCATAATAATTTCAAGTAGCCTCATGAATAAACTCAACAATATAACTATCACATAAAGCATGCTTTTCATGATCTACACGCACTAGAGCTTTATTATAAACATCTTCAGAAGAATCCTCAGGAACATAACATTCATCCTTCTTTATTAAGCATCGGGGACAATCAAATAATGTAAGGGATAAATAGTTACTCTCATTAGAAGGTAGGCATGGGTAGCTAATCCATTCTTCCTCCTTTTGTTCATCACTCTCCTCCTCTTTTTCATCTAATGAGATTTCAGGTTCATCAATTTCTTCTTCCATAGGATCCGACAAGGCATTAGTCTCTTCCATTTGTGGAAAGCATCTATTAATATATTCAAGAATATAGCCATTTTCTTCCTTGAAATTATCAAAGAAAAATTTAAGTATACCATAAACCTCATATTTATAAGGTGAATCATCAATATTTTCAAGAAAACTAGCAAGTTCAAATGCACCCTTCCAAGCAATAAATTCTTCAATTTGTTCCACATCATAAAAGTCATAATTTAATTTAACATAAGAAAATATGGTAACATTATCATTATACTCACATTGAAAATGGAGGTGTTTGTACCTCCTACAGCAACAAGATTTATGAAAGCAATAAGTGACATTATAAGTAGAGCACACGTTTATAGCAAATGGTATACATGAGGTGTTCCTTATAATAATCTTTTTGATCTTCCGTGAACCCACCTTGCCAATAAGGTTCAGTTTCAAAGAAACCAACCATTGACAACAAGCATGATAAAGCAAGACAATAACAGACCAACCAAAATAACAACTAGAGTAGGAACTATTTTTTTGTATTTTTGATGAAGAAATAAGAAAACAAGGCAGAAATAAAATAAACTTGAACAATAGTGATTCCAAGTGGACTTGATAAATAAAGCTATGCTCCCCGGCAACGGCGCCAGAAAATAGTCTTGATGACCCACAAGTATAGGGGGTGTATCGCAGTATTTTCGAGGGAAGTGAAACCCAATTTATTGATTCAACACAAGGGGAGCCCAAGAATATTTATAAGCCTTAACAACTGAGTTATCAATTCAGCTGCACCTGGAAACAATCTTGCTCACAGCAGTTTATCAGTAGCAATAGTTTTGTAGTAGGAATAGTAAAGTAGCAGCAGTAGTAAAAGTAAAGACAATAGTAACAATAGCAGTAAACAATAGGATTCGAGTGCGGTAGGCATAGGGATGGATGGACGGGCGTTGCATGGACAAGACAATTCACATGGCAATCAGAACATAGGGCAATTGCAGATAAATAAGAGAAAGCATCCAAGTACTAGATAATCCTAGGCATGTGTTCCATATATAGTCATACGTGCTCGCAATGAGTACTTGCACAACATCTTTTATCCTGCCAGCCCGTTTGCAGCGGGGCCTCAAGGGAACTAATGGCAATTAAGGTGCTCATTTTAATAGAGCACCAGAGCAAAGAATTAACACTCCGTGAACACATGTGATCCTCACATCAAAGCCATTACCTCCGGTTATCTCGACTTCTGTCACTTCGGGGCCATTGGTTCCGGACAACAGCGTGTGTATACAACTTGCAGATAAGACCGTAAACAATACTATCATAATGAATCAATAACATGTTCAGATCTGAAATCATGGCACTCGGGCCCTAGTGACAAGCATTAAGCACAACAAGTCGCAACGAAGTCATCAAGCAGTAATAAATGATACTAGGCACCATGCCCTAACAATCTGATGCCATTACATGAACAATATCATCCAATCCCTACCATCCCCATAGTCTATAGCGAGGGATTACTCACTCATCGATGGGGGAAACATGGATGGTCGATGGAGAAGCGATGGTGACGATGATGGCGATGATCTCCTCCAATTCCCCGTCCCAGCAGGGTGCCAGAATGGAGTTTCTGGTGCTGTTTCGTGGAATCTGGTGGTGGCAGTAGAGCGGAACTCCTTCTGGAAAAACGTCGAACCCCCCTGAGTTTTTCGGTCAAAAGGCATCTTATAGGCAAACAGGGAGACCGAGGGGGTGCCTGGGGCGGCCAGACCACCCCCTGGCGCGGCCAGGCCCAGCCCACGTGGCCAGGTGGTGTGGCTGGGCCCCAGCCCCACTTCGTCTCATATTCTGGCTCCGGGAGTCTTCTGGTGAAATAGGATTTTTGGCTTTTGTCCCATCCAATTCCGAGAATATTCATTTTCCAACTTTCCTGGAACCAAAAACAGCAGAAAATAGGGAGCTGGCACTGTGGCACTTGTTAATAGGATAGTCCAAGAAATCATATGAAAAGTACTCCAAAGTGTGGACAAAACACAAGAAAGTAGATAAAACCAAGCATGGAACATCAAAAATTATAGATACATTTGCAATGCATCAACAGTCTTCCCATGTGTCCTCGAGAACGTTTGGTCATCTTAAGTAATACAATCGGCTTGTCCTTTGTTGCATAAAGAATTGGGCCACTTGCTGCATTTATTCCTACTGTCTTTTATTTACTCATACTTTGTTTACTTGCTTTATCAAAAACCCCTAAAAATTCGTTTGCTAAGTATTTCAAGAGAATTCCTGATACGTACCACTAGCCAGCACCTTCTTCTCCTTGTTGGGTTCGGCACTCTTACTTATCGAAAATACTGCGATACACCCCTATACTTGTGGGTCATCACACTAGTTGTGGTTAATGCAAAAAATAAAAAAATGTAATGACTCTAGTGGATCCATATGTTGTTTGTGAAAGGACACACATGCAATGACATTGGTGGATACATGTGATTTATGGAAAGAACAAACATGCAATGACTCTAGTGGATCCATATGTGGTTCATGAAAAGAACACACATGCAATGACAATGGTGGATCCATGTGGTTTGTGGAAAGAACAGATATGCAATGACTCTAGTGGATCCATATGCGGTTCATGAAAAGAACATACATGCAATGACTAGTGCTGGTTTAGGATAAGAACACACATGCAATGACTCTAGTGCTGGTTTAGGATAAGAACACACATGCAATGACTCTAGTGCTGGTTTAGGATAAGAACACACATGCAATAACTCTAGGAAAAGAACACACATGCAAGAACACACAGATATGCAATTACTCTGGGGGATCCATATGTGGTTCATGAAAATAACACACACGCAATGAATCTAGTGGATCCATATGTGGTTCATAAAAATAAAACACATGCAATGACTGTAGCTGTGGTTAATGAAAAGAATAGACATGCAATGACTCTAGTGGATCCATATGTTATTTGTGAAAAGAACGCACATGCAATGACATTGGTGGACCCATGTGGTTTGTGGAAAGAACACACGTGCAATGACTCTGGTGTATCCATATGTGGTTCATGAAAAGAACACACATGCAATGACATTGGTCGATCCATGTGGTTTGTGGAAAGAACAGACATGCAACGACTTTAGTGGATCCATATGTCGTTCATGAAAAGAACACACATGCAATGACTCTAGTGCCGGTTTAGGATAAGAACACACATGAAATGACTCTAGTGTTGGTTTAGGATAAGAACACACATGCAATGACACTGGTGGATCCATATGTGGTTCATGAAAAGAACACACATGAATTGACTCTAGTGGATCATGTGTTTGATGAAAAGAACAGACATGCAATGACTCTAGTGGATCCATATGTGGTTCATGAAAATAACACACATGCAATGATTGTAGCTGTGGTTAATGAAAAGAACAGACATGCAATGACTCTAGTGGATCCATATGTTGTTTGTGAAAATAACACACATTCCATGACATTGGTGGATCCATGTGGTTTGTGGAAAGAAGACACATGCAATGACTCTAGTGGATCCATATGTGGTTCATGAAAATAACATACATGCAATGACATTGGTGAATCCATGTGGTTTGTGGAAAGAACAGACATGCAATGACTCTAGTGGATCCTTATGTGGTCCATGAAAAGAACACGCGCAATGACATTGGAGGATCCATATGGTTTGTGGAAAGAATACACATGCAATGACTCTAGTGGATCCATATGTGGTTCATGAAAAGAACACACATGCAATGACTCTGGTGCTGGTTTAGGATAAGAACACACATGCAATGACTCTAGTGCTGGTTTAAGATAAAAACACAGATGCAATGATACTTGTGGATCCATATGTGGTTCATGAAAAGAACATACATGTAATGACTCTAGTGGATCCATGTGTTTAATGAAAAGAACAGACATGCAATGACTGGTGGATCCATATGTGGTTCATGAAAAGAACACACATGCAATGATACTACCTGTGGTTAATGAAAATAATAGACATGCAATTACTCTAGTGGATCTATATGTTGTTTGTGAAAGGAGACACATGCAATGACATTGGTGGATCCATGTGGTATGTGGAAAGAACAAACATGCAATGACTCTAGTGGATCCATATGTGGTTCAAGAAAAGAACACACATAAAATGACATTGGTGGAACCATGTGGTTTGTGGAAAGAACAAACATGCAATGACTCTAGTGGATCCATATGCGGTTCATTAAAATAACATACATGCAATGACTCTAGTGCTGGTTTAGTATAAGAACACACATGCAATGACTCTAGTGCTGGTTTAGGATAAGAACACACATGCAATGACTCTAGTGGATCCGTATGTGGTTCATGAAAACAACACACATGCAATAAATCTAGTGGATCCATGTGTTTTATGAAAAGAACATACATGCAATGACTCTAGTGGATCCATATGGTGTTCATGAAAAGCACACACATGCAACGACACTGGTGGATCCATATGTGGTTTGTGAAAAGGACACACATTCAATGACTCTAGTCGATCCATGTGTTTTACGAAAATAATAGACATGCAATGACTCTAGTGGATCCATATGTGGTTCATGAAAAGAACATGCATGCAATGACTCTAGTTGTGATTCATGAAAAGAACACACATGCAATGACTCCAGCTATGGTTCATGAAAAGAACACACATGCAATGACACTGGTGGATCCATGTGGTTCATGAAAATAACACACATGCAATGACTCTGGTGGATCCATGTGCTTTATGAAAAGAACAAACATGCAATGACTCTAGTGCTGGTTTACGATAAGCACACACATGCAATGACTCTAGTGCTGGTTTAGGATAAGAACACACATACAATGACTCTAGTCGATCCATATGTGGATCATGAAAAGAACACACATACAATGACTCTAGTGGATCCATGTGTTTTATGAAAAGAACAGACGTGCAATGACTCTGGTAGATCCATATGTGGTTCATGAAAAGAACACACACGCAATGACTCTAGTGGATCCATGTGTTTTATGAAATGAACAGATATGCAATGACTCTGGTGGATCCATATGTGGTTCATGAAAAGAATACACATGCAATAACATTGGTGGATCCATGTGGTTTGTGGAAAGAACATACATCCAATGACTCTAGTGTATCCATATGTGGTTCATGAAAAGAACACACATGCAATGACATTCGTGGATCCATGTGGTGTATGGAAAGAATAGACATGCAATGACTCTAGTGGATCCATATGTGGTTCATGAAAAGAACACACATGCAATGACTCTAGTGCTACTTTAGGATAAGAACACACATGCAATGACTCTAGTGGATTCGTATGTGGTTCATGAAAACAACATACATGCAATGACTCTAGTGCTGGTTTAGAATAAGAACACACATGCAATGACTCTTGTGCTAGTTTAGGATAAGAACATACATGCAATGACTCTAGTGGATCCATATGTGGTTCATGAAAAGAACACACATGCAATGAATTTTGTGGGTCCATGTGTTTTATGGAAAGAACAGACATGCAATGACTCTAGTGGATCCATATGTGGTTCATGAAAAGAACACACATGCAATGACTCTAGTGCTACTTTAGGATAAGAACACACATGCAATGACTCTAGTGGATTCGTATGTGGTTCATGAAAACAACATACATGCAATGACTCTTGTGCTGGTTTAGGATAAGAACACACATGCAATGACTCTTGTGCTAGTTTAGGATAAGAACATACATGCAATGACTCTAGTGGATCCATATGTGGTTCATGAAAAGAACACACATGCAATGAATGTTGTGGGTCCATGTGTTTTATGGAAAGAACAGACATGCAATGACTCTAGTGGATCCATATGTGGTTCATGAAAAGAACACACATGCAACGATGCTGGTGGATCCATATGTGGTTTGTGAAAAGAACACACATACAATGACTCTAGTCAATCCATGCGTTTTATAAAAATAATAGACATGCAATGACTCTAGTGGATCCATATGTGGTTCGTGAAAAGAACACACATGCAATGACTCTAGTTGTGATTCTTGAAAAGAACACACATGCAATGATTGTAGCTATGGGTCATGAAAAGAACACACATGCAATGACACTGGTGGATCCTTGTGGTTCATGAAAATAACACACATGCAATGACACTGGTGGATCCATGTGGTTCATGAAAATAACACACACGCAATGACTCTGGTGGATCCATGTGATTTATGCAAAGAACACACATGCAATGACTCTAGTGCTGGTTTAGGATAAGAACAGACATGCAATGACTCTAGTGCTGGTTTAGGATAAGAATACACATGCAATGACTCTAGTGGATCCATATGTGGTTCATGAAAAGAACACACATGCAATGACTTTGGTGGATCCATGTGTTTTATGAAAAGAACATACATGCAATGACTCTGGTGGATGCATATGTGGTTCATGAAAAGAACACACATGCAATGTCTCTAGTGCTGGTTTAGGATAAGAACGCACATGCAATGAACCTAGTGGATCCATAGGTTGTTCATGAAAAGAATACACATGCAATGACTCTAGCTGTGGTTAATTAAACGAACAAACATGCAATGACTCTAGTGGATCCATATGTGGTTCATGTAAAGAACACACATGCAATGACACTAGTGGATCCATGTGGTTTGTGGAAAGAATAAACATGCAATGACTCTAGTGCTGGTTTAGGATAAGAACACACATGCAATGACTCTAGTGCTGGTTTAGGATAAGAACACACATGTAATGACTCTAGTGGATCCATATGTGGTTTAGGATAAGAACACACACAATGACTCTAGTGCTGGTTTAGGATAAGAACACACATGCAATGACTCTAGTGCTGGTTCATGAAAAGAACACACATGCAATGACACTGGTGGATCCATGTGGTTCATGAGAATAACACACGTGCAACAACTCTGGTGGATCCATATGCTTTATGAAAAGAACACACTGGCAATGACTCTAGTGATGGTTTAGGAGAAGAACACACATGCAATGACTCTAGTGCTGGTTTAGGATAAGAACACACATGCAATGACTCTAGTGGATCCATATGTGGTTCAATGAAATAACACGCATGCAATGACTCTGGTGGATCCATATGCGTTATGAAAAGAACAGACATGCAATGACTCTAGAGGATCCATATGTGGTTCATGAAAAGAACACACATGCAATGACTCTAGTGGATCCATATGTGGTTTATGAGATTAACACACATGCAATGAACTCTAGTGGATCCATGTGGTTTATGAGAAGAACACACATCCAATGAACTCTAGTGGATCCATATTGGCATAATTGTATATATGCCACGATGAATTTCATTGTACAAGACACTCACTTTCCATTTTTATACTACTCAGTTTTGCCCTTGGTTTTTTCATACTACTCAGTTTGCCCTCTCTCTCTTTCGTAGAAGCCCAAACCTGTGCTCACTCTGTCTGCTATGCCCTGATTGGCTGTCACAGTTGTCACACGGATCGTGCGCACCAACCGTTGATCCTGTGTGATCTAACAGGGATCATTGCACATGTCGTGCCCTTCACAGTACAGCGTGAGACAACACGAATGTCTCCCTCAGCGAGACTTCTACAAGAAGGAACATGAAGCCGTCCATGGAAAAAGTCGTCGAGTGGTCATGTCATGTTTAATCTAGTCTACAAAGGCTACAAGTCTACTACACGGCAACTGGTCATCTACGGCCCACGGGCTAGACCATTTTTACTAAGTAGCATGCCTGCACTCTCAGTTCCGATAGGCCCCCACGCACGAACCTTCCACGCGGCAGCCGCAACCAAAAGAGCTGCCTATCGGGGCCCTCGAGGAGGCCTAAATGTCCCTGCATTAAAAACCCAGCCTATCAGGTCCTCCATTCGCAGCCATCCACTCCTCTCTCTTCCCTATAAAGCAAAACCCCACAATCATTAACGTACAGCCATGAACCTTCTCCATGAAACCAGTGCGTGGGGGTGAGTGTGCGGGCATTGCCGCCGGGGTGGTGGTTCCTGTGGAAGATCTGGGGGAGCATCATGCAGCACAAGGCGAGGAGGACGTGCAGTTCAACCCGTTGGGGGCTATGTGCTTGCAGCTGCTGACGACTTCAGAGGCCCCGATGAGGGCGTGGAGTTCGACGAATACGCTTCGCTCGTGTCCCCGGAGGTACATCTGTTTCTACATGTTTCATATTTTCTGCTCAAGCTTAATCTAGTCCTGGTTTCATAAAAAAATCTAGTCCTAATGATTAGATGGACCGTACAAACCGGACATGGAGAGATCTAGTCTGTTCTAAATGAATGTACATTATTTTTTATTTATAAGTTATCAAGAACACAGACCACATTAATTTAGGAGTGAGCTGGAGAGACAGCCATAATGAACTGCTTATTGTATTCAAAGTAACTTGGAATGGTGGGAGGAATATATATTTATTATTTTCTCATTTCGGTTTGCATTTCATACATTAAAGGTAGATTCAAGTGAGATGGACTCTGATAAGGAGAACCTGGACAACAAGAGCCGCCATCTCATGAAGAAGCTCAAGAGCAGGAGAATCCCTTTCCACACTCGACTTGGGGAGCTCAGGTGCCCTTTCTATAAGAAAGGAGTCAACCTGAGGATTGCCAGCTTGATTCCGCATGTGGTTGGCATTGGTAAAAGCCCGGCTAGTAAACACAAGTCGGCGACCAAGGCTAAGAACACTGCTTATGGCAAATCCCGAGGGAGTATGTCAAGACTGGCCTGGTATCCCCTTACTTAGGAATCAACAACTTCTAGCCGACCAACCCATCACTGTGCTGGCCCGACCACTAATATTGTTTAATTCAATTACCATTTCTAGACCCTTAAACTATGTGGTGCGTTGAAACCTCATGCTTTTCCACCGGCATGTGTGTTGCAAAGTTACTTGATCGTGCATGCTTACACCAGTGGCCTACCCAGAAACTTATAGAAGGATGGGCAAACGAGCTTCAATTTGGCAAATTCTGGACAAAATCACCAAATTAAAGAAAGGAAATTGCAAGCTTTGCGCAATCGGCAGGCCTGAGCGGCTTCTCAGGGTGTAGGGATGCTAGGTCCCCGTCTATGCTTACACTTCCAAAACTTGCTGGGAATAATAATCACAAATAGCTGTACACTTCCTTTTGTCCTGTCACGTTGTGTCAGCATCGTGCACCCGCTATGGATTGGCAACATGACGGTGGTTTCCGTGACTGGTCTCTGCCACACCAAAGCCACTTCGCACACCCGTCCCATCGCCTACCGGGCATGGCCACCGAATGTAATCGCTAGGATTGGAAACCAACGGTGCTCGCCCGGTCAAACTTGCCTCCGCTTGGGTATGACCGGAATATTAGTAACACAATTTACGATGTGCGCACCCCCTTATACGCATCACCTTCCTTCTACACAGCACAACACTGTGCAAAAATCCCCAACTCCTTCCGCCGTCGTAGACACGGCAAGAACCATCGACGCTACCGCAGGAACCACCTCCGCCGCACCATACCACCGCAAAAGATCACTCCACCACCATGCCCAGTCCCAGCCACCGCTACCGACCCTAGGCCACAGCTGCCGCATTAGCTGCTTCCATGGATGCAGAGTATGGCGTGTTTGGCGACGGGAGCAACTTCATAGACGAGTACACTGTCACCGCCCATGGCACCATCGAGCTGATGATCGTCTACACAAATGCGTCAGCAGAGGTCGCCAAGGTCATCACAATGTACGAGCAGTGGCTACAGGAGCCGATGGACAGGTACAAGATCGTCGGACTTGACCTTGAGTATACCGGTGATAGGAAGAGGGCGGCGCTTTTGCAGCTGTCCACGCGCAACCACTGCCTCCTATACCACGTATGCAGGGCCAAATGTGTATGCCCGGAGCTTCGCGAGTTCCTATGCAGGAGGGAGATCTACTTTTCCAGCATCGACATCAAGAACATCACTCTAAAGCTAGAGCGAGATCTCCTTGTTCATGTCGTCAATCACGTCAATCTCCAACATTTGTGGAGGTACCGGGATGACGATACAGGGAAAGCCGGCATGGCTAGACTTGCTGCCTACATCATCGACCACGAGTACGTCGACATGAATGTTGAGTTCCCGAAGCACCTGCACGAGCGATGGGAGTGGAGACACCTAAATTATCATGCGATCAAGTACGCAGCCAGGGACACGTATGTCTGCTACGAGATTCTCAACATGATCTGGCGGGTGGGTGAGTGTGTTGTTTACCACTACTAGTTTAGCAATCCGTTCCTAGTTTTATCTCGCCTGTATTTTATCTCGCATGTATTTTCTAAGCATTCTATGTGTAAGAACTGAGCTCGTATGATCCCTATGCTATTAGGTAGTTAACATGTATGAATTACATTTCCCCCTTTTGTATGCTCAACTTTCATACTTACAAATTCTGTTTGTGCCCTTTGCATGTGGCAGAATCCAGAACTGCCATGCATAAGGTGGGATATAGTCATAACCAAACCCAGATTATAGCGAAGGATACAATCATAACCAAACCCAGATTATAGTTCGACAAAGGTAATACACAACAGTGCACAATTGCTCACACATAGCTATCACACATAGTACTTATGAAAATAACATGTTTTCATAAACATAACAAGCCCGATACAAACACAACAATCATGCACTAAAAGTCTACATCCCAGCCTGTTGGAGAAGGCAACCGATCCCAGGATGTCTTTGGTCACTTTCCCCGGCTTGTAGATTCCTCTACACTCCGGCATCTAGGGCAAACAACTTGCCTTGGTGGTGGTTCAATGGTGCGATGCCTAGAACGAAAATTTACAATCTGGCACAACAACTCGTGGCTAACATAACCATCAATTGTAGTGTACTTCAGATTGGTTCAGAAAGTGACTTATCCTCCTAGTAATCGTGCCCTAAACGCCTCCACCAACATATTGGCAATTTGCCCTTAATGTCAGTGTACCACGGGTCAATGAGTTCGGTGGCAAGATCGGCCATCCCGGTCCTACTGCCCTTCGTCCCTGGGATCCAGTAAATTTTCTGGATGTGCACTCTGCATCCTTTGGGATTTTAATCTTGACAGTCGGGCTTTCAAGTAGTCTAGTGTCATTTGTGATGTCAACACTAGGAAATGTTATCTGCTAGTTCACGAGAAAGTGATGAAACAGCGACCTAATCCTTTCGCCCCACCTGCATGAAAATGAATTCAGACAAATAATATAGCAATAACTTTTGCAAACAGACGGTTCAGGAACAAAAAGACAGCAAAGTCTACATGTTCCCATCAACCCCCATCTCGCAAAAAGGCTGGTATAAGAGGACATGCCCCTTCATGGAGAGTTGCACCACGGCAATCCTACGGTGATCACATCTATACTCGAGGTCGAGACCTATGAACCTGCTTTCTTCGAACCGTAGCCAACTCATGTAATTATTCAGAGTGTTCCTCACTGTCCGAGGGTCGGTGGTGTAGACGACATTGATCTTCTTCTCGCCGTGTACTTCTATGTCGAAGAATGCAGTCGCTTGCCTGCCGTTGTTTCGGACATCCAACAAGTCCATGAGTATAGGCAAGAGGGAAAGGATACGGAGGAAGAGGGTGATGTCGTGGCGGAGGAAATGGATGAGGCCGTGGAGGAGAAAATGATGAGGCTGTGGAGGAGGAAATGAGACGGAGAAGTGAAACTACTTACTGCAAGATTGGAACTGCCCTTACTAATATTTGGAATGGTGCACGACCATTCGTAGTAGGGTGTAGGTGGAGAAAAATGGTAGTTTTACACGTCGATGCTAGCGCTGCCTAAAATTTGTTCTCCGTCACTTGCATGAAGTGGAATCAAGTTCTACCATGCACGATCCAAGTCAAACATAGTCACGTTTGCGTGTGCCGACCTTCACTTACTAACAGGTGGGCCCCATATTTTTCTCTCTTATTATTTATTTTTTTCACTTCCTCTAGACGGTTCCAGTGGGACCCTCAATAATTACGCCCCCCTTCCTTGTCTTCCATGCGGACAAGAACCGGTGGCGGCGGTTCCTCACGGGTTCACTCCCTACTCGAACAACTGCCCCCTCCTTGATTCCATCCCCTCTCGAATCCATCCGCCTCTTTATCACAATGCCTCCATTAATCTACCGGATTCCAGACTCCATTTTCCGCTATGGGTAGAGCTTGGGGTAGCAGCAGGCTAAAGCAAAAGGCAGGCGACAACGACATGGCTGGCTATGGCTACTGCCACCGCGAGGATTGGGGATGACCGAACCTTAGAGGCACGAACATGCACTGGATCGCCACGGGGTTGAACATCATCTCTGTCGGTTGCCTTGCTCGATACATCCCTGACTACCGCTTCACAATGCGGGACATGGACGAACAACCGTTTGGCACGCCAGACCTTCTTTATCCCGATACAAGCAAATGGCCAAACGACCGCGATGGCCTCATAAGTTCCAGTATCTTGCTTATTGGTTCAGTCATATCGTTGATTCATATGTGCTGAACTCTCATCGGAATCCTATGTTCCTTTTGTTGAACGTGTTGTGTGCACGTGTGGTTTGAACAAATTGAACCCTTTAAGACTATTTTGTACAGCGGAAGTTCTGCTCGTACCTGATATTCTAGTATTTTCATAGTGACGCAGTCTTAATTTAGGTGATAGACGAGTTGTCAATTTCGATTTGCAACGGAATGCCTGCTAGGTGATATTCTGTTTCCTAAAAAATAAACAGATTAGACGATTTTAGGCTATTATTCCCCTAGCTGTTTATGATCTTCGTCAGGAGTTTGTTCGGGGGGAGCTCTGCTCCTACTCCATATTTTGGGTATTTTCGTAGTGACACAGGCATAATTTAGGCGATATCTGAGTAGACACTCGTATTTAGATGATATTTTGGGTACTTTAATCTGAAGGTCTAGTTATCAAATTGTATTTGCAATGGAATCCATGCTAGGTGATTCTACCAACTGACAACAAACTCTACAGAATATTCATGCAAAAATGATGCTGCTAGATAAGTGGTCGGAATCAGTAGTGGTGAATATCAAGGAAGAAGAAAAGATGGAATAGGGAGATGACCAGAACTGGGTGGGTGGCAAGGGCGAGTGGCTGGTCCTTTTATTCCAGGATGGGAATACTTGGACTATCAAAAATGGCTACAGATTGTTGAGATTTACATTGCCATTTTTGGAGGGTGTCGGCATTACTGCATTCAACAAGGGGTGGCCGCCACCCATTTCCGAATTCGCTTACAGGTTAACCATGGCAGAACTTGAGCTCCTAAAGGTACATCTCCCACATAGACCGCGGGGGGTGTGGAAGACCTAGGAGTATGACCTCTTAGCGGTGTTTGACAAGGCAATCGCATTCACTAGATGCCCAGAATACAAGGAATGGAAAGTCCTGTGCGAAGACTTCTGGTGGCCGGAGAAGTATGTCAACACCGTCTTCACCTCCAGCTACCATTCCAACAAACTGCAACGCATTTATGCAGTCACTGAACCTAGCGACGATGTGCATGTTTGGGAACCGTTCATCTAGGGTGAGTCATGGTGTCATATAGCATGTAAAATCCCATTATAAATTCTGCTTACTGACTGTAAGTAACACGCAGGTACCCATGTAGCCCCGCGCATCATTCCAGCTCCAGTGATTGAAGATGTAGTAGCAGATGCTGAACTTGGATCACGACACTGGTTCCTGGCACCTCTCGGAGGCGACACGAAATAGGATGTTGAACTCATGTGGATTCATATCAGGGCAGCACCAAACATCGTTGGTGATACAATAGAACATATGGGGACACAACTTTGTTCATACCCATCGCTGCGGTGTCACGTTTTCTCAAGGTCCGCATGCCCATCCAAAGACCTAGTAGAGCAAGTCTGGAGCAGAGTCGACAATCAGAAGGGACAATCTGTGTTTCTTGGGATCAACTACCCTTTATTTGTCGGAGCCCCTAGAGTTGTTGAACCTGTAATTGCTCAGGCAACCCCGGCTCTTGATACTGCTGGTGGTGGTGGTGGTGGATCTGACGAAGAACTAGCTGCTGCTGCTCCTGCTCCTAGTGAAGCTGACGAAATACTCGGTGATGTTGCTGCTAGTGAAGCTGACGAAATACATGCTAATGCTGCTACTAGTGAAGCTGACGAAATACCTGCTGAGGCTGCTGCTGGTGAAGCTGACGAAATACTTGTTGAGGCTACTGCCAGAGTCCAGGAAGAACATGTTGATGTTGTTGCTGAGGTGCCATCACTTCTAGTGTTGATAGCAGACTGTATGTTTGCTGCACACTCACGCTCATATCATGTTGACACTCTAGATCCGACCTGGAGCCGAATCCATGTAGGGGGAGAGGGGGCCTACAATTGGCTCATCAATGGGCTCGTACGATTTGATGGACAATGATAGATGACCAAACATAGCATTCTGGTTCATTCCAACGATATCACCAGCTCTAGGGATCTAGTGCTCATACTAGCAGATCCGATGAACCATTTGTCTTTTATCTTTATCTTTAGTTTCCCCCCAGTTCTACGAAGTAAATGATTCATTGGTCAAGACTCAGTTATGATTATTTGTGTAAATACTAAGCTGTGCTTATTTGTGTAAGACTAAGTTAGGCCTAACTGTGTAATATTCAGTGAAGCCTAGCTTTTCTTTCCACACCCATAACAACATAATTGCAACATAGAACGGACATAGGTAATGTGTATACTAGGCATTTTGGTCAGGATAACAACCACTTCAAGTGAAAGATACATGGTGTATGCATTTGAACGCATCACTAGAATGTGCCACCTATTGATGATTGATGACATGGGTCTAGATTTTCTATGCGTATTTGCATTAGATCGCTCATTTATTTGTTCACATATTTTTGGCAATGGCTGATGAACTCCACTCTCTTGGTAACATGCTTCGTCAGTGAGCACTTGTTAATGCAATGCAAAGTACAGAACATGGTCTTCATTGTCATTCCATTTAGGATCTCTGTGTTTCAGCATCATGGAGATACTAATTTCAAATGAAAATCTAATAAACAACATATGTGTACATTGTTAGAGTATGATACAAACACAGTACATACATGTTTTTCTACAATCACAAGAAGCAAACTGGATGCATTGTCACCTTGTTGGTGTTGTGCCGAACTGGGTGGATGTGGCTTTGGGGTTTGGAGAGGAAGGCGCCGTGGCTGGTGCGTGTGCGACCACGACGACGGCGAGCTCGGATTCTGGAGGAGGACAACATGAGCGAGCATGGTCGGTATGGGGACATATCTCACCCGGGAATGAATTCTCATCCCCGCGCCATGCCATGTGTGCGGCCATGGTGAGGGAGAGCTCCGATTAAGGATGGGGAGGAGAGCGGGGCCAAGCAGGTTTGTCCACGTCCCAGCTCCACACCATGGTTGCGACCACAGATTGCTGCTCCGGGGAAGAAGAAGACGTGTAAAGCATGCAGGTGCCAACGCTGCAAGCCTACATGGCAGCCACGACGACAGCGACAGAATGACAAAAACTGACAGGAGGGGCCTAACTTGACGGCGTTAGCCTGATATTTTGTATTGAAACATAAAGTTGAATTCGTGCCAAAAAAGACCCTCTGAGTATTTGGCACGGCAACTTTGGGTAACGCGGTTGATTACAAGCAACTTGGGTACCGCGTAGCCTGGGCGCCTCAACTTTCGGGCCGCAAAATGATATTCTCATGTAGGTCTGCCTTAAGAACCAGCTTGGCCAAAACGTTCAGGTCTGCGTCGATTATATAGTGGTCAAAACCAAAGAGGAAACTATGCTCATCGATGATCTCCACGAGACCTTCGACAATCTCGACCGCTACAATATCAATCTATATATGGAGAATTACACCCTCAGAGTCCATCTGGGAAACTGCTCGGGTACCTCATCTTTGCCAGGGGAATAGAGGCCAACCTGAAAAAGATAAAGGCCATACTAGCCATGGAGAAGCTGAAGAATGTCAAGGGCATCCAACAGCTCGCTGGATGAATTGCAGCGCTCAACTAATTCATCAGTCAGATGGGAGAAAAGGCATTGTTGTTCTACCAACTCCTCTGCAACATGGACAAGTTTGAGTGGACGGACGAGGCGCAGGAATCATTTGAAGACCTCAAGCACCTGTTCTCCACCTCGCGTATTCTGGTGACCCCCAGGGAGAAGGAGCCGATGCTGCTATATATATCATCCACTAACCAGGTGGTCAATACCGTGCTGGTGTCGAATGGGACGAAGAGAACAAGATACATGGAGTACAATCTCTGGTGTACTACCTTAGCGAGGTACTAACACCCACTAAGCAGCAGAACCCACATTATCAGAAGCTGGCCTACGGTGTCTTCATGACAGCGTGGCGACTGGGCCACTACTTCTAGGAGCACCTGCTAGTTATGGTAAACGACGCCCCGCTAAACCACATCCTCAACAACCCCGATGCAATGGGGCAGATCAACCTCTAGGGTATCGAACTGTTCCCACGGGACATCACCTACAAGAAGTGGACAACGATCAAGTCGCAAGTACTGCCGGACTTCCTCGTCCAATGGATGGAGAACCAACTCCCAGACACACCACACATGTCCTATCTATGGACTATGAACTTCGACGGATCCAAACGTAAAGAAGGAGCTGGTGCTGGTGTCATCCTGACATCTCCGCAGGGTGACAAGATGCGGTACATCCTAGGGATGAAGTTACGCACATCCAAAAATGAGGCGGAGTATGGGGCGTTGATCCAGGGAATGTGGATGACCAAGGCTTGCGGCGCCACATGGCTCATCATATATGGAGACTCCAACTTTGTGGTCCAACAAACCATGAACATGTGTGATTCCTTGAGCGATAACATGATCGCATACCACAACCTCTACAACAAACTTGAAGGTGACTTCGATGGCTACGAACTGTGGCAAGTCGGTCGTGAAAGTAACAAGGAGGCCGACAACCTTGCCAACATAGGATCCACCCGCACCCTGGTGCCACCAAGCATATTCTTGGAGCAAATATGCGAATGATCCATCAAGCTGAATGCTACTGCAGGGCCATCAGACCTAGCAATGCACTCGGGGACTACTCCACCTGAAGAAGCCAAAGGATCCAGCGAGGCAGAACAAGGATCTGCACCTGAAGGTCCCATGGAGGCCATGCTCATTGAGCCATCCTGGACACAGCCGTACATCACGTACCTGCTCACCAAGAAGCTACCAGATGACCCAACAGATGCGCAACACGTCGCTCGATGATCCAAGGCCTTCACAATGATCAATAGTGAGCTATATAGGCGAAGCTTCACGGGCATCCTCCAACAGTGACAGTTTCAGAATCCTCCTCGAAATACACAAGGGCACCTACGGACATCACGTGGGTAGTCGTGCCCTCGTCGCTAAAGCTCTATGAGCTGGCTTCTATTGGCCCACCATGATGCGTGATGCCAAGGCCATCGTCGATAGGTGCCACACCTATCAGAGATTCACGGATAAACCGCACGCACCAGGCGCATAACTCATGCCAATACTTGTGGCCTGGCCCTTTGCGTAGTGGGGTCTCAACATGGTCGGAAAGCTGCAAAAATCATCGTCTGGAGGATACGTCTACCTCCTCGTAGCAATCGACAAGTTCACCAAGTGGATCGATGCCATGCTGGTGAAAAACCAAACTAGAGCTACCACCGTCAAGTTCTTCGAGTCCATCGTCTTCAGGTTTGGTGTGTCGCACAACATCATCACCAACAACGGAACGAACTTCACCTCGAATGAGTTCTAGGATTTCTACGAAAAATTGGGGATAAACATCAGCTATGCTTCTACGGCACATCCTCAGCCCAAAGGTCAAGTCAAGAAGGCTAATGGCCTAGTCTGCAATGGCATCAAGAAGCGCCTCATGCAGTCTCTCGAAAGAGTGGTAGGATGTTGGGCCAAGGAGCTTCCCTCTGTACCATGGAGCCTGCGGACAACCCCGAACAACACCACTGGGTACATGCCTTTCTTCATGGTGCATGATGTCGAGGTGGTACTACCAGCTGCAGTACGCTCTAAGGCCACATGGGTCGTCACCTACAATGAGACCGAATCCTCTGCACAATCGAAGACTATGTTTATCTCCTCGACGAAGCACGTGAAATTGTTGCGGAATGCTCAACCGTGTACCAGCAGAGCCTCCGCAACTACCACAGTCGATAGATGCGTCCAAGATCCTTTGTCGAAGGTGACCTTGTCCTATGAATGAATCATAAAGGGCACCTCAAGATCGAATCTTTGTGGGAAGGACCCTACATGGTTACCGAAGTGATCCTAGGTGGCTCATATCGCCTCAAGGTCTTAGAGACTAGAGTCGCATACTCTAACCCGTGGAACATCGCGCAACTGTGACTCTTCTACCTTAGATGTTTTTCCTTTACAACAAGGCTACTCAGCCAAGATACTTAGCCAAACAATGTACCTCCTGCTATTCTCCAATAAATAAAGCTAAGTGTCTCAACTGCGCGTCTTATTATGTTTTACTTTCCATGCATTTTGCACTCAGGGGTTGCGCCTCCCTGACGACCTCGTCACACGTATAACTCATCATCGTGATTGCCTGAGTAGCTGACTCAGCTTACAATCAAACCCTTGAAAATTCCAGCCAAGTTGCAGCCCAACTAACAGGTTGCCAAGGTGCAGAGCTTTAAGCATCAAGCTAACGCAAATGTTGGGGATATGCTAAATGGGTATTACCATTGCATGTCTCTAATTCGGACAACCCGGGTGGCCCACAATTGGTAGCATGGCCCATGGCCTGCTGGGCGGCCCAGTTAGACAGATCCAAAAGGGAGGCCCATGCCGGATATAGGAAGGCTATGTGGGAGTCACCGACATACTCGGAGCCTTGGAGTACAAGACACGAAGACTAGTTAGTATTAGTCTAGGACTCTCTAACTTGTCCAACAAGGTCCTTTCCCTGTAACCCTAGGTTATAGTACCTTTATAAACCAGACCTATGGGAGCCTTTATGGCACGATTCATAACACCCTCGCATAGCGAACCAATCTCTGTAACTCGGCGTATTGCCATTATAGTGATTTATAGCAGGAGTAGTGTTTCGCCACCATTGTGGGACTTGAATCTAGGTAAGCTGTGTTACCTCATACCCACCAACTCGCCACCTTACCCCATGTCTATAAACATGCTCTATGAGGACCCCTCCATGGCATACTCGTCGGCAATACCACAACAATTGGCGCCCACCGTGGGGCAAGATGCGCTTCGAGCTCTACACCGGGCAAGGTCCAAGCTCTTCGCGTGAATCAGCGACACCGTGGCCATTGGGCACGTCCTCTTCTCCGGCAACGTCTTGATCGTCCCTCCCGATTAATTATGTGTCCCGGCAAAGACGAACCCTAGTCGCTACTCCATCGTCCCATTCGGATACATCCACATCTTCTTTGGCAAAACCGACTAGGGTCCTAGCTCCTAGGAAGTCGGAAACTCGTCAAGGCCCGCACGGACCACCTACGGGGAGGACACATTGGCAGAAGAATCTGGGCCATATCTCTCTCTAGAGTATGACAGCTCAGGTCAGGAAAATGCAAGGCCAACCCAAACCACCCCTATGCAGGATATAATAGTGGAAGGACCCCACATATCCGTTTGGCTTCCCCGAGCGTTAGAGATGCGGAGGTCGCACTTTGTCAGCGTTGTCAGCATCTTCGATCTAGCCAAATGCGTTCAGAGGGAAGGATAATCTCCCCGTGAATAACTTGCCAGATGGATGAGGGTAAGGGAAACCCTAGAGAGGGTGATCGTGTTGATGAACTTGTCTACCACTTCGTGGATGGGCTCACGCCCGGAACACTCCTCTGGCATACACTCCGAAGGCGGCAGGTCGCCGGCCCGCTTACCCTTGGTGAGATGGTCACAATCGTCAACGACTACACGGACGCTGAGGAGAACAACCATGCCATGCATGGTCCCGAAGCCGGAGGATACACCAATAACGGCCCTCCACCATCTCCATCCACCTCCGCCGTCAACAACACGGAAGCCAACTCTGACTCAGTGCTCGATGCACTATACGCCGACATCAACATGGATGGTGGCGGCTCGGCCGCTAACTCGGAGGAATACAATGCTATTATGAGGGCGCTTGAGAAGGAGGAGAGCGTCGAGAAAGCCACCACTTCCTGCCAGGTGCTAGTCGCCATCGTGAACATGACGGAAGAAGACGAATAGGAACCGGAACCTAAAAGAGCTCCGCCCACACCTGCGCTTACCAGAGCGGAGGCAGCAAAGTAAGCTGCTGACCCTCTGGGTCCGGCCAAAGCCATGCCTCATCCGGTTATTCCCCTGTAGCAGGTCAAACACACTCTAGGCTCCAGTACCGCCAAGCAAACAAATCTTCCACCACCGCCACCATCAACATCGGTAGCTGGCAACCCATTGGGTACTCCCACCGACAAAGTGATATACGATCCACTACTTGTCGAGCCCATTACCGTCGCCCATATCCGGAGTGTTACGGAGCTCGATGAGAAACGAGAATAAATCCTCGTGGACGCCAAGTGCATTGCAACAGGGAGCCCAGCTGGACAGAGATTTGTCCAAGGTGCAGCAATCCATCAAGGTGGCAAGAGAAATGGAGACTGAATACAAATAGTTGCTATTGAAACACAAGGCAAAGAAAGCACCATCTCATGTCGTTGAAGACTCCAGTGTTCGACGCACATTGGGATGGGACACATCCAAACTGGCAAAAGCCACCACATACAATGATTTAGAGGGGAGGCAAGTAATGCCAACTCCCGACCTCAACATGGTCATCGCCACGACCCTCCTAGAATAGGATAGGTTGCCAGAAGCGGTGGCTCTGGTCTATGACCTCGTAGTCAAGGCTTGCAAGTAGTAGGAGAAGGCCACCTCGCAAAGGCTTGAGTCCAATGTGGAGCTTTGCTTGTCAACATTAAATAGCCGCCGAAGGCCAAGATCTCCCCGCGATGAAGGATCCCATATAGGCTCCACGGAGCGAAGGCAGAGGGATGCACGTAACAGGGCTGGCGCCATACCCATATCTTCTGGCAAGGGAGAGAAGGCTCGCCCTCATCGATCGCCGCCACTCCTGCCATCCCGACGTCACGAGGAACAACAGTTGTGCCACCACACAAGCATGCCACCTCTAAGGCGTCCCCAGCTCAACATCGTCATATGCGACCAGGGTGAGCAACCTCGGCATTGCAGAGAGCACAACGGCAACGAAGGACATAGAACAAGATCCCACAAGGAAGCACCACATCCGACAAGCAATCGTGATAGGCGTGAGGACTCGCATGGAGGGAGGAGCAAGAAGGCTAACCCACCACCGCAACCACCACTGTCGCCACCCAGTAGCCATCATGGAGGATCCCAAGGATTGCACCACAATTCTCCTTCCCATGATGGAAAAGGGAAGCAACCGAGCCATATGATGCACGTTCATGGCTGGACAAGATCCAAGAAGCACGGGAACTCGCATACCTAGGTCCATGTTGTTTTTGACTGGTAATACAAGCCACAACTTACCCCAAGGGTCTCTGGATCGACAAGACCATCAAGCCGTATGACGGCACTGCCAGGCCAACTACATGGTTGCAGGACTACAACGAGGTGATTCACATTGTCGGGGGAAACCCTAATGTCACGATTAAGTACCTCCCACTAATGCTCACCGGCACCGGACGACAATGGATTGACGACTTGCGAGAGAAATCGATCTGCAATTGGTTGGACATGCATGAAGAGTTCACCAAGAACTTTGAGGGTATGTACAAGCATCCCTACACCGTTGGAGACCTACAGCGGTGCGTGCAAGAAAAGGATCAATCCTCTCGTGCTTACCTTTCCCGCTGGCTGGATATGAAAAATCATGCGTGGGGGTACACGAATAAACCTCTATGGCCGCCTTCATCGACAGCCTGGAAAAGGGAACATTGCTCCGACATACGCTGAAATGTAAACAGGACAACAACTAATGAGGACATCCCTACTAATTTGCTATCTCCAACCCCTAATGAAGATGTTGATGTCGCTGTCAAGGATAAGTCTAGTGAAGTCAGGATTGGACCAATTACTAGAGCTCGTGCAAAGCTACTTGAACAATAGGTGAATTCACTCCTAAATGAATCTGATGTTTATGCTAATGAGAATTTTATACTGCCTAAGTCTATGCATTTATGTATGCTCAGGTTCACTATGGAGATAAGCATGGCACGAGAAATAGAAGGGCCGCGTCAAGAGGAAGCAGACATGATGATCATCCATGAAGGCACGAGGGAGGAGAGGGAGGAAGGCGCAATACAAGAAAGGGAGATCATCAATAGAAGGAATGTTCAATTTGGACAGACAGAAGTCATGAAATTGAAATGGATGTGGATTCCTCGTACAAACTCCGAATCAGGAAGATAAGCACTTGTTGGAAAGATAATTCCAAGATCTTTCCAATGAGTAGTTTCATGTCTCAAGACCTCGGATAATCTGGCCCCACACCCCGGATAATCCGGCCCTGTTTTGGAAATTCTGCTAAGGACTTCGGGCGTGACGTTCTGTATGGACATCAGATCCGGATAATCTGGCCTTCTAGGGGCGGATAATACGGCCCTAAATGTTTCCATCAGATCCGGACAGATCTGACTGTATTAGACACGTTTTTGTTTCGCGTTTTTCAGATGTTTCGGCAGCCATATAAGCTTGGGAACGCCCTCTAGAGTAGATGAGACCACGTTAAAACTATTTTGGAGTTGTTTCTTACTAGAACCTCTGGAATTACCCTGTGATTAAATTATCTACTGCAATTGTGTGTTATCTGTTGTTCCATCAGGAATTAGTAGATTGCAAACTACCGTTCATGGTCAACGGCTATGTGCGCAAGAGTGTGGTGTTGTGAATATCCCACATTGTTCGCGAGCTGTTGCATCGGTATCAGGGTTTGAGTAAGAGAGTTCATAGCTACAAGCTAGTTATCTATCATCCACCATCATTATCGCCAACTTATTGCTGAGAAGAACCGGCCACCACATATCATGTTGGTCTCAGATTTACAGTGTTGCCTCGGTAAGCATCCACAAATCCATCCATAGATTAGTTTGTTTTTCGTCATATACAGAAAATCCATAGAAAAAGTTTAGGGTTAGTCTTTGTCATAGCCTAGATTGAGTCTTAGTTGCTGGTCGTTGTCGTATCTTTGATTCGATCTCCTATAGTACTTGTCGTAGTGTCTAGGTTTTCCTTTTTATTTTCATTATTTCCATGTTTTTGAGTCGTTCGTCATCGTTTCCGCTAGCTTACATATACTTTTCTGAGTCCACATAGCATACTTTTCAAGTTTTCAAACCTTAGCTACAGCCTATCTACAACATTGGTGCCTAGGAATGTACCTACGAGACTAGTTGCTTTGCTCTGAACAGGCTACTCATTAGGGTTTTGAAGTGCAAATTTTTGTCCAGGTCGACCAGATTATTCGCCCCCCTAATACCCGATTATCCGGCCCCTAAATCGCCTAGCATTGTTGCATCTGTATTGCATTGTGTCATATAGTTGAAATGAAAAAAATAGAAAAAGTAGTGAAAAAAAAGAAAAAAAAGAGATACAAAAGTGAGAAAAAATGAGATATCAAAGTTGATTGGAGGACTAGTTTCATAATAGCACTAGTAGATTGAGCAATCTTGTGTCTGTTCTATTTGAGCTATTACTAGCGTCTCTCTTGTGCATTGCAATATTCCTGTTCATAAGTTGGTTTGCCATGTTTATCTCCACGTGTGTGCTTCCTTGGGTGTTTGTCATACGATCAACACTAGGATTTGCTTTGGCGTAGTTAGGATACCATACCTACAGCTCCACCATAAATAACCTGTGTGCCATGTGTCATTCTCTATACCCTTGATATTCACTTCATCACATCAGTGCACAAGTCTTTGATTTCGAATTGGTTAAGCATCTCTATTCACTTTGGAATGGTAAGATCTGCTTTCTTGTCAGTTGTGAGTGTTCCACCAAACAGATTTTGATTTTTGCACTAACCTACTAATCATGTCTCTTAGTGATGCTAATGTTGTGTCGCAGAAAAAGAAAGATGGAGATCCTGTTAATTGGCGAGAATATGAAGAATTGAAATCTCATTTGACAAATGTGTTTACTAACATGACATATGCCATTGACAAGACTATTCAGGACGTGCAAGTGAATTGAGAGACAATGGAGAGGCAGTCACTAACATTCAAACACAAGTGACGATGATCAATACCAATGTCACAGTTTTGCATCGTTCGATTGATGCTTTGATAGTAGCCCTTGAGCAACGACAGCAACAACCACTCGATGATGCCGTTAAAGATGATGATGAAGGGAGTGTTGCTGGTGCTTCCCAAAATCTTGGCAGGGGACGTGCAAATCCCCCTACACCTGCGCAATTTCTCAACAATTTGAAGTTACCAATCAAGAGCATTATTCGTCATCACAAGTACAAGACTATGAATGAACTATTGCATCATGCTGGAGAGGCCGAATCACAGTTAGCTGAAGAAGCTAAGGCACGTGCGAGGTTCCCATCTACCAGTTGTTTTTTCAGCCAGGTCTACACCGCCACCACCTATGGCAGCGGCTGTTTGCCACCCGTCACCAACTTCAGCCAAGCATGCTCCTATGCCATCTTATGGTTCTAATGCTAAGAAACCCACTGCTCCTGCTGCTAGCTCGGGTTCCAATATGTCAATCGCACGTACTCGCAATCTGGAGTGCCATACTTGTGGAGGTAGAGGACACTACAAGCGAGATTATCCTAACCGCAAGGTTATGTTTATGAACGAACAAGGCGAGTATGAGAGTAGAGATGAAGTTGATCCTAATTGTGCTGATGACAATGGTTATGACAATGATGAAGGTATGGATGCTTTTCCAGAGCATGCGCCAACCATTTTGGTTTCTCCATGTATACTTAGTGTGCATCCTATTGTTGATTCTCAGCGCTGCAACTTGTTCCAAAAAAAAGCACTAGTTGGCCCTAACAAAGCTTGCAAAGTAATCATTGATGGAGGTAGCTACAGAAACCTTGCAAGCAAGGAGTTATGTGCCAAGATGAATTTGACTTATTTACCGCATCCCAAGCCATACTACATACAATGGTTGAGTGACAATGGTGAGATCAAGGTAAACCATATAGTACGTGTGAATTTTGAAATAGGGCCATACAAGGATTCTATTGATTTTGATGTGGTTCCTATGACTGTTTGCCATCTCTTACTGGGTCGGCCCTGGCTGTATGATCACCATGTGCAACACAATGGCCAAGCCAATACCTATCACTTGGAATTCAAGGGCAAGGAAATTAATATGCAGCCGATGACACCACAATAGATTGTGAATGAGTCTCGTCAAAAGATAGAGGTGAACTTGAAGGATACATCTGTAGATAGGCGAGATAGTGTTGTAGCTATACATGATGTAATAGAGCCCAAAAAGAGCGATATAACAAAAAGTGAGAGAGTGCCTAATATTTTGATATTAGCCACTAAGGAAGATATGAGAGAGTTTCGTGAGGATCCTACAACCATGCCGCTTGTGCTCATGTATAAGGGCGAGGTATTGTTTCTAATGACATGACCCCTATTTCTCTTGGTGTATCTACTATTTTGTAGGATTTTCGCGATGTGTTTCCAAAAGATGTGCCCGCATGATTACCTCCATTGCGTGGAATTGAGCATCAAATAGACTTGATACATGGTGCCACATTACCAAACCGTGCACACTACAGGACCAACCCCGAAGAAACAAAGGAGATACAAAAACAAGTATAGGCATTGCTGGATAAAGGGTACATTCGTGTTTCTCTTAGCCCTTGTGATGTTCTTGTTATTTTAGTGCCTAAGAAAGATGGTACATGGTGCATGTGTGTAGATTGTAGAGCTATTAATAACATCACTATTCGATATCGTCATCCTATTCCATGATTAGAGGATATGCTAGATGAATTGAGTGGTGTTGCTATTTTCTCTAAGATTGATTTGCATAGTGGTTATCACCAAATTCGGATGAAAGTAGGGGATGAATGGAAAACTTCTTTCAAAACAAAAATTGGTTTGTATGAGTGGTTAGTCATGCCATTTGGTCTTACTAATGCACCTAGAACATTCATGAGATTAATGGATCATTAAGTAGCTCATCTTTGGGTTGAGTTTATTGAATTTTTTCCTTACATCATTAAGTATAAGAAGGGAAAGGAGAAAATAGTTACTGATGCTTTGTCTAGGAAAACCATGCTATTGACAAATCTTGATGTTAAAATTCCTGCATTAGAGAGTATTTGTGCACTTTATGCAATTGACCATGATTTTGCTAAACCATATCGTTTGTGTGCTCTTAGGAACGCATGGGGTAAGTATCATATACATGATGGGTATTTGTTTAGGGCTAACAAACTATGTATTCTAGAATCGTCATTGCATTTGTTCTTAGTGCAGGAATCACATGCTGGTGGTTTGATGTGTCACTTTGGGTGTGAGAAGACATTGCTCATGATAGCTAATCATTTTTATTGGCCCAAGATGAGGAGTGATGTGTACATATTTGTGAGCCATTGCATTGCATCCCACAAGTCCAAATCAAAGTTAAAGCCTCATGGTTTGTATACACCTCTCTTTGCACCTACTACACCATGGGAAGACATTAGTATGGATTTTGTGCTAGGTCTACCTAAAACACAGAGAGGTCATGATTCGATATTTGTGGTAGTGGATAGGTTCTCTAAGATGGCTCATTTTATTGCCTGCCACAAAAGCTACAATGCGTCGCATGTTGCTAACCTATTTTTGATGGACATCGTGAGATTAGATGGACTACCCAAGACGATTGTTTCTGACTGTGATGTGAAGTTCATGAGCTACTTTTGGAAGACGTTATGGGGGAAGCTGGGAACAAAGCTGCTTGTTCAGTACTACATGCCATCCCCAAACAGATGGTCAAACAGAGGTGGTGAATAGATCATTGTAACAATTACTAAGGACTATGATAAATAAGAATCTGCGAAAGTGGGAAGAGTGTTTGCCACATGTTCAGTTCGCATACAACATGATTGTGCATTTGACTACTCAGTTTTGTCCTTTTGAGGTGGTGTATGTCTTCAAGCCATTAATGCCACTTGATTTGTTGCCTTTGCCATTACATGAGAGAGATGATATGGAGGCATCAAAACATGCTGAATATGTGAAGAAGATCCATGAGAAGACTCGAGAGCTATAGAGAAGAAAGGCAAGAACATTGCTGCTACAAGGAATCAAGCAAGGAAGGAAGTTTTGTTCAAGCTTGGCGACATGGTTTGGGTGCATCTGTGCAAGGATAGGTTTCCACTAGTTCGACAATCCAAATTGAAGCCACGTGGTGCTGGTCCTTACAAGGTGTTAGCAAAGATTAATGATAATGCCTACTCGATTGATATTTTTATTACTGAGTTTGGTGGAGTTAGCAACAACTTCAATGTTGCTGATTTGTCACCATATGATGGAGAAGACATTGGAGCGTCGAGGTCGACGCCTTTTGAAGGGGGGGAGATGATGAGGACATCCCTACTGATTTTCTATCTCCAACTCCTAGTTAAGATGTTGATGTCGCTATCAAGGATAAGTCCAATGAAGTCAGAATTGGACCAATCACTAGAGCTCGTGCAAAGATACTTGAACAACAAGTGAATTCACTCCTAAATGAATCTGATGTTTATGCTAATGAGAATTTTATACTACCTAAGTCTATGCATTTATGTATGCTCAGGTTCACTAAGGAGACAAGCAAGGCACGAGAAATAGAAGGGCTGTGTCAAGAGGAGCCAGACGTGATGATCATCCACGAAGGCGCGAGGGAGGAGAGGGAGGCAGGCGCAATGTAAGAAAGGCAGATCATCAAAAGAAGGAACGTTAAATTCAGACAGACAGAAGTCCTGAAATCGGAACAGACATGGATTCCTCGTACGAACTCTGAATCAGGCAAATAAGCACTTGTTACAAGTTAGTTCCATGTCTTTCCAATGAGTACTTTCACGTCTCAAGACCCCGGATAATCCAGCCCCCACACCTCGGATAATGCGGCCCTGTTTTGGAAATTCTGCTACGGACCTCGGGCGTGTCGTTCTGTATGGGGAGGTGGATAATCCGGCCTTCTAGGGGTGAATAATCCGGCCCTAAAAGATCCCATCAGATCTAGACAGATCTGACTGTATCATACATGTTTTTATTTCGCGTTTTTCGGACGTTCCGGCGGCCATATAAGCCTGGGAACACCCTCTAGAGTAGATGAGACCACGTTAAAACTATTTTGGAGGTGTTTCTTATAAGAACCTCTGGAATTACCCTGTGATTGAATTATCTACTACAATTGAGTGTGCTCTGTTGTTCCACCGGGAACTAGTATATTGCAAACTACCGTTCGTGGTTGACGGCTACGTGCACAAGAGCGTGGTGTTGTGAATATCCCACAGGGTTTGAGAGTTGTTGCATCGGCATCAGGGTTCGAGCAGGAGAGTTCATAGCTACAAGCTAGTTATCTATCATCCACCATCATTATCGCCAACTTCTTGCTGAGAAGATAGGGTCACCCCATATCAACAATGACCTCTACCTCAACGCGATGATTGCCATGGCTAGCGAATTTGCCTCCGCCGACGACGACGCTCGTGGCTCGTTGCCGGCAATCGCCATCCCTACCCACGCCAGGACGAACAATAACAACAAGCATAAATCTCTGCCAGAAGAGAAGCAAGCAGCCGACATGGTCGCCACTACGTTCGCTGGCAGAGGCGGAGGCAGACATCATGGTCGTGGCCAGGGGGCTAGCCATGAGTAAGAAAGGAGTGATTCAACACCTTCCGCGCCCCATGTTCCCCAAACGTACGAAGAGTACCACGACATGTCGTGTTTCATCCACCTTGACGCAAACGGAAGGCCACCCACACCAACCGCCAATGCAAGTTTGTCAATGACATCAAGGAATACCCTGAGTCCGAATACAAGCGAATTCAGAAGAATAGACCCCGTGGAAAAGGCAAAGGGAAGAAGGAGGTGGATGAATCCAAGGAATCAAGTGACATGGACAAAGATGTGGAACCCAAGTCCGCTGACAAGGGCGATGGAAAGGGTAAGAACCCCTTTAAAGAGAAGGCTCCGGTTTACCATACTTTCCTTGGCACTCCCACCGTCCGGGCCGAGAAAATCTCACTGAGGATACTAATGGTTACCCTCCCTCTAGTTCTTTAGTACGTTAGGTGGTCGGAGATTCCAATCACTTGGGACAGGCAAGATCATCTAGACCTCATCCCAACAAAGAACCAGTATGCCATGGTCATCAACCCATTGATTGACGACACAGAGTTCACCAAGTGCCTCGTGGAGAGTGGAAGCAGCATCAACATCATGTACCTAGATACACTACACAAGATGAACTTGACGAAAACTAAATTAAGGAAGAGAAACACCGTGTTCCATGGCATCGTCCCTGGCCATATAAAAATCAAGCGACATGGAATCGCATAATCACAGTCGAACATATACGAATTAACAAGTCTACAATAATTACAAGGGACAGAAACACCCACTCGAAACTATATGAACTTTACAACACTTACACGTTCTGTGCAGGATAAAAACTACTCTATTGACATTGAAGAAGGATGTTGGTGCACTCATCAAATAAATGCACGATGTCTTCCATAGGCCGGGCAACTGCCCGGTAAGGCCTTGTTTGGTTAATCCACGTCTGGGGTGGATTGCAGTGTATTGGAGAGGATTGAGAGGGAATTTAACTTAGATGGGATCTAATCCACCTAGATCCATGCCAATCCCGTCTAATCCCTTTGGAACCGAACAAGACCTAATGTGGAAACATGTTCCACGCCATACCGTCCGGAGGTGCCAGTGGTCCCTCCACGAAAGAATCCAAGTCCATGTATAGATGTTGCATATGCACAAGTGCCAGCATAGCCTTGGCACCGACAGCGAGGTGATGGTGCACACACTCTCATACAGCACCAGCATCATGGAACCTTCATAGCAGCGCCAACAAGCTTGTAGGGACTATGTCTAGAGGGAACATCGCCCTAAAAATATGCTTCAAGGATGACTTCGTCTTCTTTAAGAAGTGTAGCACCTACGAAACACGATCCTGCATGGTCGCCAACACAGCCGTCCATTTCGATCGACCCAGACGAATCCTCCAGCTTCTAGCTCACCTTGAGTCAGTCAGTTCAGTTGGTTGCTGATACACTCCCTATCTTCCTGTGGAATGAGATTTACAACTACACACAAAAAAACACATTAGTTGAGCTCACATCAAGCCAATATAAAAAAGACAAAGCAGTCGAGGAGCACCCGGATTGCAGCTGCTCGTTGACCTAGGCCACCTCGGCAAGGAGATAATTCTCCTGCTGAGAAGCTTTCTCAGCCTTCGACTTCCATATGTCAGCATTGCCACAGATGATCAACGCGTTTCTCTCCAACTCCTTCACATGGTCATGTAGGCAAGAAAGAAGCAAAACTCACCCACCCTCGATCGTGGAGGAGCCAAGGACGTGGCAGAAGATGACATGCGATGCGCGCCACTCGCAGGCCCCTAGCCAAGCAAACAATCGAAGGATAAGAGTCATTGATCAAGGAGTTCAGGTCTCAAGAAACAAAAGAAGCATCAGGCAACCAAAAGTAAACACAGTGAGATTCAATAAGTTTTTGATGGGGTGCCCCCACAAAAGTACTCAAAATATACCACGAGTTCTTGGTACAACTATACAATAAACAGAAGCATGGCTAGGCCTATGCATCAGCACTCACAGACATCACGAACTCTGTGGCAACCTCCGACGTTGTGGCCTTAGTAGCAGCAGCCCCCAATGTCATGGCATTTGCCGCGTTGAGTCACTTTTGCTCCGTGGAGTACTTTGCGAGGTTTCTATGAGCCGAGGCCCATACTTCTGATAGGGAGCTGTAAAAGGTGCAAATGCTACCTCTTCGCCTTCTTCAGTCACCATCATCCTCGACATGATCCTGCTCATGTTCAACCTAGTGCCGTAGGCCTGCGCCATCACCAACCCGAGGGAGGCACCCTCTCTCTTCTACATCTGCTTGTAGTCCACGAGTACACCCCCAGCAGATGCTTCAGCCAAACCCTCAACGTCCTTGATTGCCTTGGCCTTTGGCATCATCTCTTCTCGGAGACGTACAAGCATGACCTTGGCCTTCTGGAGTGCGTCTTTGGTGGAAACGCTGCGGTCCTTGACTGCAGCCATAGCGCCAGCCAAGAGATCCTCGTGTGTTAGCGCCTGACGGTCGAAGTCAACGTCAGCCGCATTTGCGAAATCATAGAAGTTCACGATCAAGGACAAGAATAAGTCAAAGACATCAACACATTCGAAGGTAATGTCGAACTAGAAAACAAACAAGAAAGAGCCTAGGCAGCGACCAAGAGTTGTTCTACAAACCCGCACTCCCTTTCAGTCGCAGCTTCTGCCTGTTCTTCCTCACGCTCGAGGGCATCGACTGCGTCTTTTCTCTTTGTCTCCGCCATACTGAGGCTCTTTTCAAGAGAGCTCAGTTGACAAAGACTCTCATTGTTTTCCTCTAGCAAAAGAAGGCGCAATAGTTAGGAATTGCTTCCATTTTCATGTGGACCAATCGAAGAACAAAAGAACTTACTCTGCAGCTACCGATGGTCAGTATCTAACCGCACATAATCCTTGCCAAGGCGAATCATGTCTTGAAGAAAGGGCTGCAACAGATTTCATGTCAGAAGATCACATAAGTACTCTAGGCTCCCTCCTATGACTACATAGGCACTTACATAATCACCTGAAGACTCTGAAGGTTCTTTTCTAGTCATCCGGGTTAGAACCCCGTGTTCCCCCGGCTTGGAGGAACTCGAGGAGCTCGCGCTAGAGTTGGTCGCTGTCTTCGAGAAGGCTCGGGTTGTTCCACAACCTTTCCCCTGGAGTCCACGACTCCCTTGTCTTCCAGCTCACGGACGGTGTCATACGAACATGACGTCACGACACTTCAGTAGAGGCAAAAGAAATTAAGTGCAAGGAGAACAATGAGAAGAGCAATCTACAAACATCACAAAACGAGCAGATTCTCACCCTTCAAATCTATCGAGGTCAAAAACCTCGTCTTGCTTCTGTTTCTTCAGAGGCGGGGGATGCACGCTATGAATGGGCACCACCGGAACTGGACCCATGGCACCCTCTTTGGTAGTAAGATCTTTTGGCATCTCTGGCATAGAGACATCTGACTCCTCACTCCGCTCTCTCTGGACTCCGGGGCTCCCTATGCCTCGGCGGCAGACATAGTCAAGTCCGACTCGTCCTCCTCTGTGTCCTCAGGAGGGATTACGCCTTATGGTTGAGGAGGTATTGAGCCTACAAGAAGGGGGATAATGCCATCAGTTCATTACTAATATTATTCTATGGACAAAAGGAAATATTCAACAAAAGATTACCTCTGGAGGAGCAAAAGTAGCACTAAAAGGAACGGTGCTCTATTCCGCAGGGAGAACCTCCTTGAAAGTGATCTTGGTCAACGACCTGATCATTTTCTCAAGCTCCACCGAAGACATGTCCTCTGCGCAGACGCGTGTCGGGTCCATCACGCTCGTCCAGAGATACATTGGATAAGCCCTAGCCTGTAGTGGCTGCACTTGGTGTCGCAGCCTTGTTTGGATGAGGTCCATGCTAGTGACCTCCTTGTCTCGAACGAGTTGAAGGTCCAACACTCGCTGGTACAAGACCTCTACATCGTCTACCTTGCCCGGCATCACGATGTTGTTCCAGGACCTTTTCCTATTCAGCTCCACCTTTGGGTCAAAGGTTGCAAGACCGAACCTCTGCCCGGTTGCCTTCTGGTCCCAAATATAGAAACACTTATCCCATCACCCTTGGGCGGAGTCGATCATGTTGAGGCTAAAGTACTGCACATGGGAATCTACAGATATCCCGCACCTGCCAAGGTCGTACACATGGAGCCTGACCCTGACTATCTCTTCAAACTAAAAAGCTTCTTGAAGAGACTGAAGTGTGGCTCGATACCGAGCCAACACTCGCAAAGGGTGATGAAGCACGCAATGTGCAGAATAGAATTGGGAGTCAGCTGGTGGAGCTGAATCCTAAAGAAACAAAGTAATCCATGAACAAAGTCATGGAGGGGATGAGAGAGACCTCGATGAAGGAAGGCAAGAAACATGAGGCGTTATCTGGCCGGAAGATCACGAATTACCTCTGGTCCGGGGATTTGGCAGTCATCTTCCATGGTCGTAATAAGGTTGGCCTCCCGAAGAGGATGGAGCTCATGGAGCTTCATTGTCGAGCACTGCCAGGACCCATTGGTTACACTGGATCCAGTTCTCTTCTTCTTCGCAGTAGTGACAGTGGTGCCGGATCCAGTGGAAGCGGCGGATTTCTTCTTCACATCGACGGTTGCGGTGCCAGATCTAGCAACTGCGGCGACCTTCTTCTTTCCCATTTTTTTCCGGCGGAGAGACCGGACAAAATAACTAGGGAATGATCTAAGGACGTCCAGTGCAGCAACGGGTGCAGAGAAATGGAGAGGAGAAGAGAGGCAATGGCAGCAACATGAGAAGGAAGAAGAACCAGAGTAACAAAAGTACTGCCATAGATCGCTATTTAAGCACTGATAGGATACCATCCAACAGTCAACAATCCTCTACTTCGACGCGCGGCACACATCAGTGATGATGTGTAGCGGCGTGCACAATGAACCGTCGCTGTGCGATCCCCATTCAGCGCGAAAATCGAGGAGACACAGTTAAAATCTCAAAATTGCAGGGAATATGCCCTGAGAGGCAATAATAAAGTTGTTATTATCGTATTCCAAGTATATGATAAATGTTTATTTTACATGCTATTATTGTATTAATTGGAAACATTAATACATGTGTGTTTAATAAACAAATAAAGGGTTCCTAGTTATGCCTCTCATATAAACCAGCTCGTTGATTAACAAGATGAACAAGGTTTCCTGATCATGGAAATTGGATGTTGTTAATAACAAGGTCACAATATTGGTTGAATGGTGTGATGAACATTCGTCCAAAGTATAGCAATATGGTCAAAGTCATTGTGATTAAATTGCTATATCATCATACAAAGTAAATTTAGTTCTTAGACCATGAGATCATGTCAATAACTAACACCGGAAGAGTAACTTGATCACATCAAACGTCACACCATAACAGGGAGATAATAAAGGTGGGTTCAGATATTCCGATGGTGTTATGTAGAGGCTCATGGATCAAGAGTGGGGGTTGTCCATCCTGATGATGGACATATATACTCTGGTGCTCTCGGTGATATCACATTGATGTGGCTTGTAAGCAAGTGATAAGATCAATAGAATGTTATATCACGGGAACGAGAAAAGAGTACTTGTCGGTAACGAGATCAAACTAGGTATGGGGATACCGATGATCGAATCTCGAACATGTAATATATCGCGAGACAAAGGGATTTAGTTACAAATTTAAAGGTTCACATGATCACAGGAGTCATCGTTGAATGTGTGGGAGTTAGCATGGATCTCTAGGTCCCGCTGCTGATTATTGATCGGAGAGGGGTATCGATCATGTCTGCATTATTCTCGAACCATAGGGTAACACACTTAAGGGATACCGACACCACTTGGAGAAAATATGTTTTAGATAAAGATTAAGAAAGCGCTGGAATCATTTTGATGGAAACTAGAATTGTTTTGGGTGAAATTGCAGAAACTGGTTTTGCATGTGATATTGAAATGTTGTAGGGGGTTTTACGTGAATGTTTTTAATTAAAGTAATTAACATAATTCTGAATCAAAAAAATAAAAGAGTTATATTAAATGAGAGCTTGCATTAAATTTGGTGGAAATTTAATGGAGGTGAGTGGAATTTTGAGTGGAGGCATGTTTATGTGAGTGGGAGATCCACCCACATGAATGATGGAAGAGGTGGGGCAGGGTTGCCCCCTCTCCCTCCTCTCATCTCACACCTCCTCGTGAAGGATCTCTCTCCCCCTATAGAATTATTCTCCCATGGTCTCGGATTAGCGAGATACATATTCCTGGTGGCTTTGTCTAAAAGGAGTTGCTACTTCTACTGCATCGCTGGAGGAAGGACGCGGAGGTTGTCGGAGGACTAGACCTATGTGATCACAGATGAGCCACTGAGTTGCGGTGTTGTACTTTCTCACAATGTTGAGATCGACAAGATATTGACTACATCATCCACAAGTCCAACCTCGCTATGCTTTGTCGCTCTTTAAGGGTATGTTATCTATGGATGTATATCCACCCGTTGATTGTATCTAAGGTAGATAGATCTTGGTGCTTAGTAGTTCACATCATACGAATTTTTTTGTTTTCTATGTTGTGAACCCAACAAAAATTACGCGTGACTGGTCAAATCCCGGTCAGACGTTATGGCCCACAACTGTCACGTCCCATCAGGACCGCTCACGTCTATGGTTGAGCTCAGCTAATCATCAACAATGACGACATTAGCATTCACACCATCAACAGCTCGAGGAAAAAGTGTGCAACGATAAGTTTTCTTTGACTCGCTTAGTTTTTGCTCGAGTCTATGACTCGACCGAACACTCGGGGACTACTCCTAACAAGAGAAATGGTTGCGCACCTGAAGATCTACGGGGTCTAGTGAATGCACCATCCTAGTACAAATTCATAACCATTACGCTTCAATCCCTTCTTCGAATCAACAATTCGATTACGGACTCGAGGGATACACCTATAGGGAGCGCTACAAGATCAATCCAGAAGCTACATCCAATAACAACTTGAGTCTATGACTCGAATAGGCACTCGGGGGATACTCCCATAGGGAGCGTTGGTCGTGCACCCTATGAAAATACAAAATAAGCTATTTATGTCAAAGAGTGTTAACCACGTCCGCATTATAAGCATTCAAAGCACTCGGCGACTGCGCCTCTAAACAAACACAAAAGTGCATTGCAACAAGATAACGTCTCTTGGGCCACCTGAAACACCTCCACGGTGATAAAACTTTGGATGCCGCGCTTACAACGTGAAGATAAGACATGTGGATACAATCCAATGGCCTAGCAACACACCCTCTACGCTCTGCTAGAAGCATACCGTGCCCACAAGCACGATGAGAAAGCCTCGACAAACACTTCGAGTGCATACCTTAAGCACTATAATTCGACTCTAAGACCTCCATGGCGTGACTCAAATTCCACCAGCAATTTTCCGAATTCGAGTCTGAGGACTCGATTTTGAGTAGATAGCTTTGTTTTGCCCTAAGGCAGTTAATTGATCCCGATCTGTCAGATGAATCAGGCATGCGTATCACCTATCCCTATGACATAAGCAGACACCCGATAAAATGTTTGGATGAGCACTCGAAATACTTCATAATATCCATCTGTGTCTACGATTCGAATGGACACTCGGGGGCTATTGACATGGGTATGCCCCACGGGAACCCAGTTTTGGCCTATACGGTGCAGCCCAAGAGAAGCCTATGGCAAGGCCCGAGACAATTCAGGTGGCCCAAGTCCTAGAAGGCGCGGATCCTTGGGAAGCACGACAATGTGTAGATAGGAAACTTAAAGGGAAAAACCCTAATCTGTAACCAACTTGGCATGCTATCCTGTGACCTAGCCTTGCTATATAAAGGCTAGGAGGGGGCATCGAGAAGGACAATCTCGCAACCCTAGCTCACACACCGCCAGATTACATATATGCACCCCTGTAATCTGTGATTCCTCCATCAACAAAGAGCAGACAAGCAGGAGTAGGGTCCCTTCCGAGGGCCTGAACCTGGGTAAACTGTGTGTCCCAGATGTGCTTGTTTGCTTGCCAATGTATGCCTCCGGCGCTCCCCACTTCCTCTAACTCATTTCCATCAACTGTAACATCCTAGAATTAGAGCTTAGAAATAAGCTGAGATCAGGTGTGTGCATTTCATTCATGCATAGAAAATCTGGATAATTTTCGCGCTTTTAAATAAAACTTGTCAAAGTGATTGAAGCTTCTCTTAACTTGGTGGGACTGAACTAGATCATCAAGTTGATTGCAATACGTTTCAACATGAACTTTGCTAAAACCTTACCTTTGGCTAATATAATTTGATCTAAGGGTAGATCAAATGTAATAAAACTAAATCAGAACACACTACTTAATTAGGAGTACTTGATCTTCTAGAGATCATTATATGGTATTCCATACAACAACTCAAGGATGAATACTTAATATTCTAAAGATGATATCAAGGTATTATCTACGACAAACCTTGAATACTCATTCAAGTATATAAGTCCAAGTAAAGAAACCTCAATAACTAAATTTTGAAACATTTATTTGCCATAGCTATTCCTACCATGGGTATCATGTTAGTTCTTAAACATTAACTCTTATCACAAATAGAGTAGAAAAGGAAGTCAAGCCAAGACCATTCATCTCATATATTTTGTTGTCATATTAAGTGATGACATTCCTATTTAACCAAGTCCTAGTGTCCGTTGATCACCAATGCTGAGAAACCAATTCCTGACCTAGAACTTATTGACCTATTATACTAACCTTGCAAAGACTTTAAGTAAATTAATGAAGAGAAGGAACTAGTTTTGGTAGGATGTGTCATCATCATCAATGGAATGTGATCCATAGTGGAGATCAAACCATCTGATGTTGGAGGAGATAACTCACTCATGAGTTAACTAAAAGAAGTATCTAAACCTAAGAATTAAACTAGTACTTGAGAAGTTATAAGAAAGCTAGGAATGTTAGAGTATCAAGTGATACTCTTGTTTAGCCAAGTGGGTATAAACTCATAGTAAGTTTCCTTAACAAGATAAGACTTACAGAGATACTAGTATAAGTCTACTACTTGTTGATGATAAATCTTGATCAGACAATTAGAAGCCTAAGCTTTGCATGATAAAAGGTTGGTGATCATTACTCTCAAGTCATTTGAGAATAGATGACCAATTGATAAAGAAGAGTTGTGAGTATACCAAATTAGGAAAAACCTTAGTAAGCCGAATCATCTAGCTTGATTATGTGAAGTCAAGCTAGAGTATGATGTAGTATATAATATGAGTTGTATGGAGTAGTTGGAGGCATAGTAGTTTAATCAAGCTAATACAAGAACAATCCTTTATTATGGAGAGTAGTACCATACTTATTGTAGAGGATTGATACCACATGTGAAATAGAAAGAACTATAATGTTGCAAGCCTTGGAAGTAGTTGCAAGATGGATTTAAAGGAGTTTATGGATGGAGTTATAAAAAACTACATTGATGGATTCATCAAGGGTAGTTAAGAATTACAAGTTAGGCAGTAAAGGAAGAATGCTAGGAGAATGGAATAGTGAAGTTAAAACTAACTAGATGAATGACTAACTTAAGGGTAGTTTGTAAATGAAAGCTGTAGATATATACTAGTAGCAGAATGAAGGAATATTGCAGAAGTGACATGACCATGTCATCATATGATGATGGATATGGTGGAGTCAGATGATTGACTTATTCAGGAAGATGTGATCTTTGGGAATAAGATTAGAGAGATATATGGAGTATATTTAGGAAAAGAATTCTTCAACTATGTCCCAAGCTTAGTGAAGTGGGAGGATTGGAATTCTTTAGAAGCCTTAACCAAAATCATATCAAGCATGACTAAATCCATGTCTACCTCTTTGTTTAAAACCTTCGAATAGAGAGGGTAGTTAAACCAACTCCCATTTTTAGGAAGCGAATGGATAGTATCTCTTAGTCAACTTAAATGTCTAAGAGATAAGTAGAATACCAGTCCAGAGTGTATTGATGGAAGCCTTGTCCATCTGATTGTCTTAAACCTTAATAAATACATAGTCTCATATACCATCAAGACCACTTTAGTATATCAATCTCAATAGCTCACTCTAAGTTGAGTTATTATCCATGGCCACAAAACATGAAGGCAAGTTATCCTAACTCTTAATCTTCATCCATATTCAAAGTAGAATGTGAGTTTATTAAGTTTCCTGAAAGCTCATCATAACTACTAGAAAGTGAACATCTTCAATAATAATTGTTATTTATACATAGAGAAATAACCAATATGGTTCTATGTTAATTCTAAACACTACTATTCAAGTATGTAACACCCCAAAACTTATAATCAAGATTCTCAAATTGTAATCGCCCAATTTAGGGTTAACAAAAACTTTTATTGATAAAATGAATATAATGCATGTGTGTGCTGCATTAGTTTAGAATTGATTGAAAATGCCATGCTTGATTGCTAGAAATGATGTGAAATGGTGTAAAGGTGAATACTACATCATCTAGGCCAATTCCAAACAAAATCAAAAGAAATCAAATAGGAATAAATAAAGCAAATGGTCATTTTGACAAAAGTTAACCACTAGGCCACTTTGTTTGTTCCTATAAGATAAATTCTAATAGAAACATTTCTATTTCTTTTCACCCCTTGCTAGACCAAGTAAAAGTGTATCAAGGCCCACTTTACAAACTTACAAAAACATCTTTCAAATCAATTTAATGGACAGTTGAAAATTGAATCTAGTTCATATGCTAAGATTTCACTTTTTAAAAAACCTACCAAATCAATTCCCCTTGACCTCTCCAAGCAAACATAGTTACTCAAGCTTAATATCAAACCACTCACCAAAATTGAAGCAAAAATTCCAAAGTAATTCTCTTTCGGCCATTTCATCAAACACCTGGTTTACACTAACTAAGCAACTACCTAACTTCACTGTTTCCACAGTAATCCCTTGAACATTTGGTCCCGACTTCACCCTCTGGTCTCCCCTGAGTCTAACCAAGCCCTAGACCAATCTCCCCTTTGTTGTATGCATAGTGGAGCGCCGCCCGTTTCTGGTCATCACCGACCAACAGTGGGCAGCATGCCAAGAGCCTCGCCAGCCTCGCCCACGACATGCACCAGACATGCGAGCATCCACCGCCACCCCTTGTCCAAGCCACGACCGCGGAGGAGCCCTGGACCACCCTAGCATACCGCGCACCGTGCCACTGCACCATGTCCAGAGCGTGCCAGCTCGCCGCGCCCGACTAGCTCGCCTAGACCACGGCTTGCCCCCACCGCGCACGCGCATGACCGCCATGATCACAGCACCCCAGCAGACAATGATGTTCACCGCCGCACGACCCGCAGCTGCCACACACCGCTGCACGCCTCCGCAAACACCTCTGCGCCCGCGCAGAGCGCCGCACGCTCCTGACCGAACCACACCGCCCCACGCCTCGCCATTATGCCTATAAGAACTGCCAGGGATGCAGCAGCGCCCACTAGCCACTGCCATGCCGATAGCCGCCTGTAGCCTCGTCACCGACGAGCTCGCGCCGCAATGCTCGGTCCCCTCGCCGCACTATAAAAGGAGGCCACCCCTGCCCCATTTCTCCATACCAACACCCTCACCGCCTCTCACTGACGCTCCCCCATTTCTTCCCGGAGCAAGGCGAGCACCACCGTGCCGAAATTGCACTGGAGCCTGCCACTACTGGTGGAGAAGGGCGCTAGCGATTTCGACCATCCCAAGCCCTACCGTGACCGCTTCTCGCCTCGCCGTCATCTACCACGTCGATCGCCCCCGTCACCAACACTAGCTAGAGCCCAGGTGAGCCCTGCCAGACCCCCACCGCCGTGCTAGGTCATTTTCCTCGCCGGAGCTGTTCGTCATCGACGATGAACCACGGCTGTTGGATTAGAATTAGATCATAGGGCTCTGGTTGAAAGATACCGTTTCGTTTTGTTAGTCTCACTGATTGGTGGACCCCATCTGTCAGTAGCCCGCTGCACTGTGTGGTATAGCTGGGCCGGCCCGTTTAGCTTTCCCGCTTAGGCCTGAAAATTCAAATATTATTTTTCCATTTTAGTTAAAACCCTATTCTATCCATATATTCAAAAATCAATTCAGAGAGTTTCACTTACCCAAATTGCATGATTCAAATTTGGCTAGAAAGGTATTTAAATTATCTATCCATGTTCGTTGGATTTAAATCATTTGGAGTTAGAGATAATCTATAGCAAAAATAACAAGACAGAGATTTTTGCAACTTCAAACATTTTTCAAAAATCAACCATAATAGCTTTTGAGTTTGGTCTATATCTATCTGAAAATGTAAAAAATATTTAGGTTTGCATGCAGTGACTTTGGACTAGTACCAAAATAATGCTATTAGGGCATTTCTAGTCACTTTAAATCTATTAAATAATAATCTTAAACCTTATAAAATATGATCAACACTTTAAATCACATTCCCATGTATTAGAATATGTGGTGATGACATGTGTCCACATGATCCCATATTTTAATTGGAGAATAATAAATCTTAAGTAATTTCAATGAGTAAAAATTACTTTTCTAAAATAAAATAAATAAAACTAGTTCTTTATTTCATGTGATGATGCTAGATCATCAAGTGTGAGCCTTAGTGTGCTAAATAGACTTAGTTAAGTATTTTTTGGTGATTGTGTACCCCGTATTTATTTATAGATGATAGTACCGACCAAGGATACAAAGAGGAGGAGTTCTACCAAGAAGAAGGGGAGGAAAACTTCAATCACTGCACCAACCAAGGCAAGCCATCACTACTAAGCAAGTCAGACCTTGCAAGTTAACCTTTTCAAGTATTTAACCTAAGCAAGATGCATTAGGCATGCTTTGGTTGTATACCTTTGATTATACCAATCCCAAGTTTTAATCGCAAGCTTTATTCTTTTACTTTACCAAAGTTCTTTACTTTTAAGATAGATAGCGTAAAGAGTATAAAACTAGGCCTACCTAGTTATACTTAGATGTCATTCTATGGCATGAGATTGAAGATTAGCACCCCTCATTAGTGAACACTCTTAACCTTAGTGGCTAGTGCTAAGTGTAAAACTTGATCACCTTAGATGGGAATACTTGGTGAAAATGAGACGAAAACCTTGGAATGATTATTCATTCTATTGAGATATTTTGACATGTGTTGAGAAACACAAAGGATTTGATGATGAAAATGTTGAGGCATGAGCCTTAGCCCTTTTATAAAAATTGATGGTTGGGTTTGGATGCGATACCATTCCAATTTTACCGTACAACCACAATACCAGAATTGGGTAGGGCTTAGCCGGAAGTTTGTATGCCTTAGTATGGGTTCCCTCGTGGAGGAGGTTTGAGCTGAGGCTACCTCTTGATGATGTCCACCTATGCAGTGCCCAGGATGGTAGATGGCCATGGCTGGGAGGCCAAGCTCATAGGGGACGTGCCTATACTAGAGTGTGTAATTGAAAGGTTATGATTGATTATCCTCATTCTAAGTATGATTGATTCAGGGTTATCCCTGACAAATGTATCAAATTTTGTGGTGAAAGCGTACCACCTCTGCAGAGTGTCAAACTATTCGAATAGCTGTGTCCGCGGTCATGGATAGTTGGAGTGGCCATACTGTTCCGTCGTCAGATGTTTTCAAAATGATTTATGAAGTGAACTATGATTTTGACTTGACCACAACAAGGTTGTGAATATGAAAACTAGTTTCCCACTTAAGTGATTTAGAACATTAAATTAGCTTTCTTTACTTCTGAACTCAGCTTAAGATAAATCTGGCTTTTTGCAAATAAACCTAGAGCTTAAGATTCCTACTAAAGCTAACTTGTTAGTGATAGTTTGTGAGTAATTAAAGAGTACTCATGGCTTTGTTCCTGGCTATTCCCATGGCCAGACTATGAGGAGGACTATCAAGAAGATGGACAACAGGACGACTATGACAACTAGGATCATCTCCCATCGTCAGCATTTCCTGCACCCATGAAGATGGAGCCCACTACTACGCTTATTATTCCGCTGCTTGTTTGTATTAAGACTGGTCATGAGATCCTTTATTTGTGTAAAACCTTATTATGGTTTGTAATGGATGATGTACTGTGATATCCAATCTGTTATGTCTCGCAAAAATAGTAATCCTAAGATTGCGATGTATGGCATAACAGGCATCTGGGATCAAAAACCCGGGTGTTGACAAGTTGGTATCAGAGCCATCCTGACCATAGGAGACCCTAGTTAGAATGGACGTCCGAACAAAAACATAGTTTCAAAACACGAGAAGTGAGTATTTATGAATACCTATTCCCATTCTTACTATGGTCGGATTGATGACAAGTATGCCATGAGGGGGTCCTCGAGGCGTGCGGAAGAGAGGGGGGGCGAGAGGTACGGTATTCCGGGATGGTGAGCACACAAGTTTACCCAGGTTCGAATCCGCTAGCTTTGGACGGATCCTACTCCTGCTAGCAATCCAGTAATATGGCAGAGCGGGAATATGGGTTACAAGGGTATCGCCTGTGCGAGTTGAGATTGTAGACTATTGTGTTGTGCCCTAATGGCTCTCCCTAGGACGGCTTATATAGATATCCGGCCTAGGGTTTACAGGAGAGATCAATCCGGCTACGACTAAGAGTTGGTTACAGAGTAGATCTTGAACTACAAGTAACATTATGGGCCTAAGTCGGTAAGTCTTCTGGGCCTTCCCGTAGCCGGATTGGACTCCGTCTTCTCTCCTGACTGGGCCACCCGTGAAGCAAAGCTCTAACCCGAAGTGGGGCACCCTGGTCAGTGAGGAACTGTGAGGATACCTGGAAAGTATATCCCCAACAGCAGCCCCAGAGGCCTCCAAGATCCAAAGTCGGATTTTATCATCGTCTAGTTTGATCTTCGGCTTACAGAATCTTGAAGGGTTCCTAAAACTTCACAAAAAATATGATCTGGGTCTTAAAAATAAGTCGGACCTATCAATTAGTTACTCGGATTTTCCAGCTCGATTTTAAACTAAGCAGGAACTTGGTTTCTACACCACCTGACACAAGCATGGTCAAGTCACGTCATCTGACAGGCGTGCCGTCAGCACGACCGTTGGTGGGTCCGTGGGTCGCAGAACCAAGGCGCCGTTTCAATGCGAGCATGGAGATCGAGGAGACGCAATCATCGCGTTGGTCCTTCTCAGTTCTTTCCACGACGCATGGCGGTTACACTATAACATTTGCACGAATCTTGGCGCAGTTAGGTGGATATAAGGGGTTTGGATTTCTCCTTCTCCTTTCGACCAGTCTTTGTCGTTTCCTTTCCTCCCAATCCTCCTGCGTGCTCAGAGCTCTCTCGTCCTTCCCCCCACAGAAACTCCTAGCGCCGCCACTTTCAGGTCATCTTCTCACCGGAGAAATGGCTTCATCGTCTTCTTCCTCCGGTTTGGCGGCAGCAGCGGCGACGGCGACGGTGGAAGCAGCAGCGGAGAGGGAAAGCTTCCGGGGAATCTGGATCCCCTGCGCCCTTGACGAGGATGGTCTCAAGAACATGGAGCAGGAGGAGCTTTTCGCTGCCGGTGACTGGCGGAGCGGCTCCGGCAAAACCATCCCCAACCTGCAAGACGACGAGCGGGTCCACTTCGGCACCCATCTCGACCGAGGTCTGTCTTTTCCTCCCTCGGAATTCTTCTCCGAGGTTATAGATCATTACGGAGTTCAACTCCACAATCTTCCTCCCAACTCTCTCTTAGAGATGAGTGTGTTTGCATCGCTTTGCGAGGGCTTTCTCGGCATTAGGCCGAGTTTGCTTCTCTTCTGGTACTATTTCCATGTCTGGAGAAATTCCATCACTACTGGTGTTCCTTACATCACCGGCACTATTAGTTTTTTTCTTAGACGTGACCGGGCATATCCCAAAATTTCTCCTAATGACTCGGTCAAACAATGGCCAGCCACTTTCTTCTATCATAGGGATATTCCGGCTCCCGGCAAAGCTACTGCTTTGCCGACTTTTGTCGACGGAGCCGGCACGGCCCAGCCTTCCTGGGACAAGGCTGCTCCGGCTCTCACCGATGATCTTATCCTCGCTAAGAGGCAGATCGAATATCTAATCAATCACATGGGTCAGAAGGGATCCGACTTGGTCCATTGCTGGGTCTCACGTCGGATCCAGCCACTTCATTACCAGGGGGATAGACTGATGCACTCCATCACGTCTTCCAAAAAAGACTCCCTCCGCATCAGCCCCAAATCCTACACCACTCAAGGCCACATCAGCCAGATCAAGTGGCTGATCAAGGAGCAGATCGAGAGGAGGATTCCAGAGATTTCTCTGGATATGTACACATCGGAAAACCTCGTGGTGCCGGTAAGCTTCCATCAATACACCTTTGATGTGTTTCAATCTCTAAGTTATATACTGCAATGTTGATATGCTTTCTTGTTTTTAGCTTGCTGACCTCCCCGAGTCGGAGCTTGCTCCACTCGAAGGATATCCTCCCGAGTTTTCTCAGGAGACTGAAGTGGTCCCATTGCCGGACCTTGCGCTCAAGAAGCGCAAAGCTTCGACAGTGGCTGTTGGCACAAAGGAAGTGTCTGTTGTGAAGAGGTAACTTTCATTCACAATTTCTGCCTTTGTACCTTTCTCGAATTTCTTTCTGAGATGTAATATTTCTGACTTTACTACATTCTCAGAGCAAAGCCTCTCATCAAGGGTAAGGGGAAAGGGATTCTTGCGAAGCCCCTGCAATAGACGAAGCTGACCATAGCTTCTCCTGCCGTGGCTCCTCCAACTCCTGCCCCTCAACCTTCTGCAACTCCGGCGATCATTCCTTCTCCGGTGGTCGCAGAAGATCCGACTCCTCCAATAGAGCATGTGATCCTTGGGTCACAAACTGACATCACCGTGGGTGCGTCAGGTCAAGATAAGGGTGAACCCTCTTTGGGTAATGATCCCTCGGCTGAAGTCTTCGCCGACAACCTCATCAGCAATCCGGATCTTGCCAAGTTTAGCCTGTCCCGGAAATCTACAGAGGAGATCCAACGGCTGACCAGGCAAGTCCTGGAAAAAAGCCATCTATACCCCGAGGAGGAAGCGCAAGAAGCGGAGGACGTCAAGTTCTCCGACCTTCTCGCTCAAGTCCGCCTTCGTGACGAGAGGATTAGGGCTGGCAAGCTTCCAACAACTCCAGTAATCCCTCTTACTCTTGCCGAGAAGGTGGCAGTTGAAGTGAACGCGGGTTTAGATAAACTCACACGCGAGCAATATGTAAGTCGGAATTCCAAATCTTGTTTTTACATTATGTTATATCATATCTGCTAGCCCCCAAGCATGAAGTAGGATATAGAATCCGGCTTTATGCTTTCATTAGGATGCCAAAGAACGAACTAGTGTAGCCCCCAAGGCTCGTGCTGATATTTAGCAAAAAATATTAGCCCGAGTCTTAAGTAGCTTTCTGACTTTGGGTATTCTGACTTACAGAAAGTATGTTCCTATAACCAGGAATTACTTACCAATGTCTGCAATAAGCGGAGAGAGATCAAAGCTCTCCGGCTTAAAAATGCTGAACTCAAAGTAGCCAAGGATGAAGCCGAAGGTAAACATTCCGAGATTCAAACCTTGTCCTTTGCTTTTTTCAATGTCGAATTTTTCTGAACTGTTGTTCTTTTTTGACATACAGCGCTGGTGAAACAATCCATTGCTATGATTGAAGAGGCCGAGAACCTCAAGACCCTGGTGGTGGAGAACAAGGGACTTCACCAAGAGCTGGATAAGCTCAAGGCGGATCATGAAAGGAGCATAGCTCAAGTCCTTGAATCCTCCTCCATGGCCACTGAAGAGCGTGATCGCAAGATCGCTGCTCAGGCTAAATTATCTCGGGCCTCAAGAATGAGCTTGGCAGAGAGAAGGATCTCTCCGAAGCGCTCCGGGCTGAACTCTAGAGTCTCCGGGAGGAGAAGACCAAGATTGACGACGTCATTCTTGGTACGTTCCATATGTCGGACTTATCATTTCTTCAACTTTCATCAATGTCGGATTTTTCTTGACTTGTTTTGTGTATAGGTCCTCTGAACTTGACGGACTCTTCCTCCTCCGAGCCTCGCACCCACCGGCTTACCCAAGTCGGTGATCTTCTGCATGACTTCCGCTAGTCTATTGAGGACATTGGCGAGTCTCTCAGGATTCGGGACATGCCAAGCATGTCGCATTTTCAGGTGCGGGACAAGGCCAAGGAGATGCCGCAGCTTGTTCGGGACTGGAACATGTCCTACACGCGGACTGCTGCGCAGAACGCTCTCACCATGGTCATGAGCCACCATGGAAACATAGAGATATGGCAAGTGACCAGAGGGTACTGCAAGGTAGACGAAGACGGCCAGGAGCAAGACCTTCAAGCCATCATGCACTCCTGCGCCGGATACGGGTGCCACGTAGCTGATCTGACCAGCTACGAGATCCTCTTCTTCACCCGCGTAGATACTCCGCCACCTCCTCCAGAAGAAACTGAAGAAGTTTCCGATGATGAACGGACCACCTCGGATCCGGACATCTCGGAACGATATCAAGGCGGAGTAACCAGCGAGTCGGCAGCTCCTTCATCTCCTCCTGCATCATAAACCAGAAACCTATGTATTATTCTGGAAAGACATGATGCATTTTGTAAATATTAAGTACTATTGACTTTTGCTAGTGCTAAGCTTTTTATCTATTCAGCACTTTTGGCTTTGTTTTTGTGTGTGCCTGAAATATTTTCATAAGCACTTGAATTTTTTCGTCTCTACTTATCGTTTATCTGGCTTTCCGCCTCGTCCCTTTCGTGAGCCGGCTAAACCTTCAGCCGGAAACTTTGCCGAGCAACGGAGCTCACTTGCTAAACCAGTTTAAACTCGGAAACAAAGCCGGCTTCCAGTACCAACAATTCACTACTCGGAAAATACCCGCATCCAGCAATCAGACAAATAACCAAAGTAAAGACTAGAAATTTAGAGTTATACCCGAAGGTAGCAGTTTTAAAATCGGAAATATAGACCAGAACGAACATGAGCATAAAGTACTTTCAAGCATTCTGGGATTTTCGACTATAACATGATCATTTGGAAATAAGATGGTAAAAACTTCTCAGAAAAACTTGAGGCAACCAAGACTTTTATTTCTCAAAGAACATGTACATATATATGATTACAAAGAAGGATAAACTAAGAATAAAAGGGACGTAGCTGAGCAATATTCCACGGTCTGTCTAACTCATCTGGATTTGTACTGCCTCCAGCTCTCTTTCTCTTCTTAGTAGTAGGTCTTTCTTTGACTGGCCTCATGTTAGTTAACTAGTACGATCCATTGTGCAATACTCGACTAACTAAAAAGGGCCCTTCCCATACTGCGGAAAGTTTGTGCTTTCTTTGTTGCACAAGCCGGAGAACCAAATCACCTTTATTGAAAGATCTGTTTCAGACTCTCTGGCTATGATACTTGCGTAACTTCTGCTGATAGGCTGTAGATCTCATTTCAGCAACGACACGAACTTCTTCGACTAAGTCGAGATCATTTTGTCGAGAAATCTCGGCATGCTCTTCAATATACGCGGCCACTCTAGGAGAAGTATGAATTAAATCACTAGGAAGAACTGCTTCTGCGCCATAGACCAAGAAGAAAGGTGTGTATCCTGTTGACCTGTTCGGAGTTGTTCATAAACTCCAAATTACAGAGGGTAATTCCTCTGCCCAAGCCCCCGAAGCACGTCGTAGTGGTGCTTCGAGTCTTGGTTTCAGGCCTTGTAAGATTAAACCATTAGCTCTTTCGACTTGTCCGTTAGCCTGTGGATGTGCGACTGACGCAATGTCAAGCCGGATATTTTGCTCATCGCAGAATTCAGCCTATTCTCCCATGGAAAAGTTACTCCCGTTGTTTGTGATAATACTATGCGGATAACCATACCGGATTATAACATCCTCGACAAATCTTTTGGCTGTTGCTCCATCACAACTAGTGACAGGTTTAGCCTCGATCCATTTGGTGAATTTATCCACCATCACTAAGAGGTGAGTAAATCCACTTGGAGCTCATTTAAATGGTCCTACCATATCAAGCCCCCAGACCGCAAAGGGCCATGTTATAGGGATTGTTCGCAGCTGATCAGCCGGAACATGAGCTTGCTTGGCGTACTTTTGGCAGCCTTTGCACATCTTGACTAATCGTTCGGCATCTGCCTGAGCTGTTAGCCAGAAAAATCCGTGTCTAAAAGCTTTTGCCACTAAAGATTTGGCTGCAGCGTGGTGACCACACTCGCCTTCGTGCATTTCCCTTAAGATGTCCACTCCTTCTTTCGGAGATACACAGCGCTGAAAAACCCCAGAAACACTCCGTTTATGGAGCTCACCTTTAACAATAGTATAGGCTTTTGCTCGTCGGATAATCTGCCGCCTCAGCACCTCGTCTTCGGGTAATTTGCCGTCTACCAAATAATCGAGGTAGGGTTGAGTCCAGCTGGGAATTACAGCCAGAACTGCTATCAAAGGTGAGTCGGATTTGGTCGGATATTCCTCGTCTACTGCCTTTATCGAAGGGACTTTAAGGTTCTCTAAAAAAGCACCGTCCAGGACCTCTTTCCGTGCAGAGCCTATGCGAGACAGTGCATCTGCTTCCTCATTTTCTGCTCGAGGGATGTGTTGAACTTCAAACCTTTCGAACGATTTAGATAGATCATCCATGATAGCTTTATATCCTGCCATGTATTTATTTGCATTACAAATATCCGACACTTGCTGAGCAACAAGATCCGAATCTCCGTAACACATCAAACGTCGGATGCCAATATCCTTAGCAATCCGGATTCCTTGCAGCAGTGCTTCATACTCAGCAATGTTGTTTGTCGCTGTGAAGTGGATCTGCAACACGTATAAAAGTTTATCTCCTTGGGGCGACTTGAGCACCACGCGAGCCCCCGAGCCCCCTCGAGCCTTAGACCCATCAAAAAAGAGGGTCCAATATTCCGACTTAGGGAGGTTCATGTTCTCCTTCGTCTTTGTCCAATTAGCGACAAAGTCAGCAAGGATCTGGGATTTGATTGCTGTCTGAGGTTTATACTCAATGTCGAAAGCTGAGAGCTCTATTCCCCATTTGGCGACGCGTCATGTGGCGTCGCTATTGTTGATTATGTCTCTCATGGGAGCTTTGCTCACCACGGTAATTGGATGCTCCTGAAAATAGTGTCGTAACTTACCAGATGCTAGAAAAACACCGTAAGCCAATTTCTGATAGTGCGAATACCGCTGCTTTGATTCTGTCAGGACTTCGCTAACAAAGTACGTCGGACGCTGCACCAGGTGTTCCTGATTTTCCTCTGGTCTCTCCACCACCATGACGATACTGACAACTTTATTTGTCGCAGCAATGTAAAGCAACATCAGTTCCTGAGCTTCCGGCGCTGCAAGGATAGGAGCAGATGAGAGTACTCTTTTCAGATCTTGTAGTGTAGCTTCGGCTTCGTCGGTCCAGACAAAATCCTTGGTCTTTTTCAGGAGTTTATATAATGGTGCGGCTCTTTCACCAAGCCGGCTTACAAATCGACTGACTGTAGCAATGCAACCAGTTAGTCTTTGTACGTCCTTCAGGCGAGTTGGTTTGGAAATGTTGAGTATAGCCTTAATTTTGTCTCGGTTCACCTCTATGCCTCTTTGAGACATGATGAAACCTAACAATTTTCCGGCTGGTATTCCAAAGAAGCATTTCTTCGGGTTAAGCATGATGTTGTATTTTTGTAGATTGGCGAATGTCTCCTCCAAGTCGGAAATCAGCGTTTCCTTCTTTTTGGACATCACCGCGATATCATCCACGTATGCATGTACATTACGTCCGAGTTGGTCATGGAGGCAACGCTGCATCGTGCCCTGGTACGTAGCTCCTGCGTTCTTCAGCCCAAAGGGCATCGTGACAAAACAGAAGGTTCCGAAGGGGGTTATGAATGAAGTTTTGACTTTGTCAGATTCCTTCATCCGGATTTGGTGATAACCAGAATATGTGTCGAGAAAACAGAGGAGTTCCAAGCCTGCCGTAGAATCGATGACTTGATTAATTCTAGGCAGAGCAAACGGATCTTTTGGACAAGCCTTGTTCAAGGCAGTATAATCAACACACATCCTTAAATCAGTGGTGTCCTTTTTAGGGACCATTACAGGATTGGCCGACCACTCAGTGTGGATGACCTCTTCTATGAATCCGACTAACTCGAGCCATGCTAGTTCCTTAGCTATTGCCTTACGCTTTTCATCGCCAAACCGTTGTAAGGACTGTTTGACGGGTTTAGCGTTCGGGTTTACATTTAGAGAGTGCTCGGCAATTTCCCTAGGTACTCCGGTCATGTCAGATGGCTGCCATGCAAAGATACCTTGATTTGCTTGGAGGAACTTGACGAGCGCGCTTTCCTATGAGCTACTTAGGCCTACACCTATCTAGGTCACCTTGGAGGGGTCATCATCCTTCAACGGTGTCGTCTTCGTCTCTTCTGATGGATTGAACTCCGGATTTGGCTTTGTCACCTCCTTCTTTGTTGCGGGCATCTTGGACGAATCTATGCTCTTCTTGATCTGCTGGTACTCCTGGGCGTGCGGCATGGCTTCAGCAAAGGCGGCATTTCCATCCTCACACTCTCGCGCTTTCTTCGGGTCTCTCCTGATGGTGATCACGCTGTTGGGACCTGGGATTTTCATCATATTGTAAATGTAACATGGACGAGCCATAAAAACCCAGTAAGCCGGACTTCCGAATATAGCGTGGTACGCGCTCTTGAACGGGACCACTTCGAAGGAAAGTGCCTCCGTCCAATAATTCTTTGGAGTTCCAAAAGTAACATCCAAAGTGATCTCTCCTAGGGAATTAGCTTGTCTTCCTGGGACAACTCCATGAAAGATCATAGAGCTATGGTTCAGCTGTGTTTCCGAGATCTTCATCCGGCGTATCGTTTCGACATAGAGAATATTGATGCTGCTACCATCGTCCATGAGGGTTTTGGAGAAACCATAACCGTCAATAAGTGGATTGACGATTAAGGCGTATTTTCCTCGCCTGTGTAGCTTAGGCGGAAGATCAGCCGTGTCAAATGTGATTGCCACCTCTGACCAGTCCAGATTTTGAGGGACGGCCAGAATTGTTGCATTGAGCTCGTGGAGAACTACTTTCTTGACCTTTGCTGGTTGAGATCCGAGGAAGGTGATGTAAGTGTCCTTCTTGGTAGGAAAAGTTTTCTTCCCTTCCGGCTTGGGATTTGAAGCATCAGCTTCCTCCATGTCGGAATCTTCCTTGGTCTCCTTGTCTTTTTCGGGATTTTTCTTTCCCTTCTTCCGCTTAGCTTTGTAGCCCGCGGTATCATCTCTCTTGATGTCGTCATTAAAACGACATTCAGCGTTGGTGTGGGACGAGCCCCCATTGGCGTCCAAGTGATGAACACATGGGTTATTGGCAATGTCGGCCCAAGTTTAGGTTTTGCCTGGTTGTTGCTCTCCTCTACCTTGGACCCTTGATGTCCCACGGCCACACCCGCGGCCTTCGCCACGTCCTCCTCGTCCTCCAGACCGGGAAACAGTAGTGACTACCGTTGTCTCTGCGTTGGGTTTTTCTTCCGAGGTGTTTTTGCGCTATTGAGCCTGTTGCTCTGTCTTTGCTGACTGAGGTACAGCCAGGACATTGAGTAATCCCTCTGCATCGTCGTCAGCATCTGCATACTTGCTCGCTGTTTCTATCATCTCTCCCAAATCAGTGACCTTGTCACATTTCAAGCGGTGACGCAGTAGACCAATTGGGAGTCCTGCGATGAAAGCTTCAATCGCAGTTTGATCGTTTACTCCCCCATAGGAGTTCTTGGTGTCGATCCATCGTTCGAGGTAATCCCGGCAAGTTTCTTCGGCTTTCTGGGTGCAACGCTGTAGGTCTCCGACCGAACAGGGCCTCCGATATGTTCCTTCAAAATTCTGAAAGAACGCACTTTGCAAGTCATACCAGTTGTGGATGGTGTTTGCCGAAATTTCATTGAGCCATGATCGTGTCGTCTTCCGCAACATAAGTGGGAGATATCAGGTTGCGACCAGGCTGTTTCCGCCTTTAGCGGTGCAACAAGCTTGGGAGAAGTCCTGAAACCAGGTGTCTGGCTAAGCAATGCCGTCGTAGGCTTGGATATGTCTTGAGATAGCAAATCCTTCCGAGAATTTTGTAGCTCTGATGCGTGGGCCGAAGCACTTTGGGCCCATGTACACGTCATCGTTTTCATAGCGTCGAGCCTCTATGTTGGAGTTGATCCTATGCCTTGCGTCGTTCGGGGATAGAGATCGTCCCGAATGTCGGCTGTGGCTGCGGTGCCTTGGAGCCGGACTTCGGCTTCTGCCACCACCTCCTCCGCCATGTCGTCCTGGCCCTCCTTGGGGGCCGTGGTGATAACTGCCTGGTGGAGGGGTGGGGCAGCTGAATTGTTTCCGGCTGATCGTCGGTCTCTGTCCGGAGCATCATTATTCTGGTTCCAGCGTGGTTTCCGCCGTTCCTTCGTCCATTGTTCCCACCATGGTGAGGCTCAGCCGGACAGCTCTCATATCTAGGAGGTGGCATTCTCTGACGATCCTCCTCCTGACGTTTCTCCTTATCTTCTCCCTTTTGATCGTTGTACTCTCGTCGGGGAGGATTCCTCGGATTTAGTGCAGCGATCGCGTCTTTTTCTGCCACTGGGGCGACATTGCTGCAGTTATGTGTAGCTCTGCGATGCTGTCCCAATGATCCGGTTCTTGAATAATTGTCTTCCCTGTGTTCGGGGTTATGATACTGGGCCCGAACGTAATGGGATCTTACATCAGCCCATGCCGGATCTGTGTGACATTGGTCAGAATCTGAGACCAGTTTTTGACTTCCGGATGGGGCGACCTTCTGCTGCTCCAGTCCCTTGTTGAGTAGCTTGATACCCAAATGGATCTCCCCTGGTCCTGGATTAGCCGATAGAATTTCTCTGGCTGCCATGGTATTCTGTACTAGGGTTGTGTATACCCAATCTCTGTTGCTGTCTTTCCGTGGCTTCCCCACCTCGTCCCCAAAATGGACGGCACGGACATGTGGGAATTGGTCATCATTGATATGACGCTTCCGTGTCTTCTGATGCAACGGAGACATGTACTCCTTGGTTGACATGCGTTTCTTCTCCACCTCTATGTTTTTGGCTTCATCGAGGAGTTGTTGACGATGCGCTTCTAGGGCTTGGGCCCTTTCGTCCAGTTCATCTACAGTAAGTTCTGCAGCTGTAGGGATAGGTGTGGTTAATGCGGCATCGATGAGTTTACGCGCACCTTCTGTGATCACGTGTCCATCCACCGATGCTTCTTTTTTTGGCTCGTCTGGGATGAGTGCTCCATCCGAGTCTTCCTCGTATTCCTCGGCAATCACCTCCTTTGTCCGAGGGTCTTTTGTTGGGGTCTTGTTCTTCTTGTTCTTCTTCTTTGCCTTGTTGGCAGCGTCGGTAGCAAAGACGGCTTTGGGTCCGTTTCCTGGAGTCAAGCTCTGATCGGTACTTTCGGACATCTGGACTTCGGGATTATCTCCGACGTCCATGTCATCCTGCGCTTTGGGAGAGTGTTCCCCGGATCCTTCATCCATGGCTTCTCCTTCTTCTGCAGCTTTGGAGTTGTACTCCTCTTCATATTCCGCGGAGAACTTTCGGAAATATGCCGACGTCATAGATTCATCCGAGGATGCGGCAACGTCGGTGTTGGTTCCAATTGCCTCCAGCACCGAATCGGTGTTTTCTCCAGCATCGACAGAGCCGGATCCGGATCCAACATATCCGATGAAGTGCGACGCGTGCTTCCTGAGGTACCTACGGCTTTCGCGATCAGCCATGTCAAAATTTTTAATGGTCTCGAGGATTGCATCTGCGCTTGTGCCTTGCAGTATCATACATCTTAATGTGTACCTGAGGAAAGGCCTGTCTGTCCCGGCGTCGTCAGAACCGGAATCAGTGTCGTTGATATGCTCCTCCTGGATTTTGACTTCCACGGGTGGGTCGATATAGGATCCGGCTTCTCTAGGGAGATCCACTCCAGATTCGACTTGGACCGTGAGGTCTTCTTCAGGCTCGGATTTCTCCACTATCTCCGCAACTGGTGCGGGCTGGGTGGGATTAGGGTTTTCTGAGATCCGGAACTCTGCCGCCTCCGCGGACAAAGGGGACCTAGAAGATTCTTCTGCCTCTATCATCACCGCTGGGGTGGGTTGGGCAGGTTCAGCGAAACCGATGTAAACATCGATCTCGCCAAAAGACATGATTGTATAGGCAGTCACGGCCTCCCTAGCCGGAATCCAAGTATCGTTGAGAACGATGAGAGGGACGTCAGTGGCGTAGAGGATGCGACCAACATCGATGGTCTCGCTGATTCCGATTCTTGCAGATTCCGCTCGTAACGCAAATCCGTAGCTCACTTGCCCCACGGTGGGTGCCAACTGTCGTCGGATTGATGACAAGTACGCCATGAGGGGGGTCCTCGAGGCGTGCGGAAGAGAGGGGGGGGTGAGAAGTACGGTATTCCGGGACGGTGAGCACACAAGTTTACCCAGGTTCGAATCTGCCGGCTTTGGACAGATCCTACTCCTGCTAGAAATCCAGTAATACGGCAGAGCCGGAATATGGGTTACAAGGGTATCGCCTGTGCGAGTTGAGATTATAGAGTATTGTGTTGTGCCCTTAAGGCTCTCCCTAGGACGGCTTATATTGATATCCGGCCTAGGGTTTACAGGAGAGATCAATCCGGCTATGACTAAGAGTTGGTTACAGAGTACATCTTGAACTACAAGAAACATTATGGGCCTAAGTCGGTAAGTCTTCTGGGCCTTCCTGTAGGCGGATTGGACTCCGTCTTCTCTCCTGACTGGGCCGCCCGTGAAGCAAAGCTCTAACTCGAAGTGGGCCACCCTGGCCAGTGAGGAACTGTGAGGATACCCGGAAAGTATATCCCCAACACTTACCCTTGAGATTCTTTCAAAAAGATTCACGTTCTTCAAAAATTCTTTCAAACCTACATAAAACTTTGACACACTTGATCACCTCACTAACTTACTCATCCTAAATTCTTATAGATGGAAGTTCAGTATTGCAAGTTCTACCAATTGGGCAATGGAGGTCAACTGATCTTTGAGAGGGATCTAGATGCACTGTCAGAGTATCTAGAGCGCCCGCATCTGGAATTCTTCGGTGCTCAACTCAAGGATCACCCCAGAGGAGATCTAGAATAGTTGATAGTTGCAGACCTTAGAGGCAAGATGGAAGCACCCCTTTCTGAGAAGATTCAATTCACCGTGTGAGAGAATAACTAGCTAGATGTATTAGCCAGGGCCATGCATGAAGCTCTTGCCCGTCTGTGTGGACAAAACATCAACCTGATCTAGGGAACTCGCTTTTCTCACTTTGCAAGGCATGATTCTATGGGAATACCATTGGAGATGCCAAGTCACCCAGAGTTGAAGCGCCAGGTGGAAAACCTTGACTTCATGCTGTATGATAGGCAAAAGGAATTGGACAATGCTCGAGCCTACTCTAACCACAACCTTGCCATTGACACCAAGAAGGACCAAACTCTCGCCATGCTCGTCAAAGATCGCCAATCACTTCATCGTCTACGCGAGAAGAAGGATCACACCATCGCTCGTCTATGCAAGAAGGTGGCCGCTCTCGAGAAGACTATCCATGAGCAATAAGTCCAGCTTGAAGCAAAAGAAGAGGAGGAAGGTGAAGACATTCAGGGTGATCTTCACTCGTACCTCAGTGATGACAACGACTACCTAGAGGATGATGCCATGGATTTCTACACCGATGATGATGATTTCGACTTCATTGATGACGAGTAGAGGCACTTGATCACTACCGTAGGAATGAGTTGTATCGGTCCCACTGTATCGTAGTTTCACAGAATGGTTCTTAAAACCATATGTTTTCTATTTGTGTTGTGGTGTGTGTGTTGTATTGTGTGCTTGAATGAATGAATGAGAAGAAGTGTTAGTTTGCAAAACCTGAGTCATACTCAAAGTTTAAAGCTTTTAAAAAAAACCATGAAAGTTAGAAATTTCCCCCTTATCTCATTATCTATCTCAATCTTCAGATGACTCGTGGAAACCCCGGAGGAAGCAACTCATCGCAGGACAAAATGCTGCAGATCCTTCAGATGCTAGTTTCTGACCGTGAAGCTAGTAGAGCAGAACGTCAAGCCAACCTAGAGACTCTTCAATAGATAGCTCAGATGGCCCACAATAATCAAGGCCAGGGAAATCAGGATCACCATGGATCCAAGCTTAAGAACTTTCTGAATACCAATCCCCCTACCTTCCACAAATCTGAGGAAACCTTAGATGCTGATGACCGACTGCAAACCATGGACAATAACCTAGAGGTCACAGGAGTTGAAGCCAATGAGAAGGTACTATTTGCCACCCACTATCCGGTAGGAGATGCAAGAGCCTCGTGGAATAGCACCCATACCATGAACCACGATAAGGTGATGACGTGGGAAGCATTCAAGATCAAGTTTACCCGCACCCATGTGCCCCAAGGTTTGGTCACCAAAATGAGAGATGAGTTCAGGGAACTGAAGCAAGAAAGGATGACGGTAGTGGAGTACCATGAAAAGTTTCTGTCGCTAGCTAGATATGCCCCTGATGAGATTAACACGAAAGCCAAGAAGAAGGAGAGGTTCCTGAACGGATTGCATGATGAGATGCAGACTGTGTTAGTCAACATCCGTTTTGAAGATCTAGAAGAGCTAGTAGATTCTGCCATCCAGATGGAAGGAAAGATCAACCAAGCCAATGACAACCGCAAGCGCAAGATGATGCACCAGAGTGGATCCAACAATACCCAGAAGTATCGCCCCAACCCGTCTACAGGATATGCCCCGAGAAACAATAGACCCCCGATGTCCTATCCAAGCTACCCCAATCGTTGCGGAGGAAACCACAACAACAACCCCGAAAACTCCAACAACTTCAACCATGCACCGCCCAAGTCCAACAAAAACAACAACAATACGGCCCCAAGGACTGGAAGCAATGCCATGCCTGTTGCAGCCAAAGACAAGTCCTAGATTACTTACTTTGAATGTGGAGTCAAGGGTCACTACTCCAATGAGTGTCCCAAGAAGCTTGCAGCAGCCACCAATGTGAATGCACCCGCTCAGCAACAACGCCGTGTTCAGCCTGGAAGAAGATTTGCCCCAGGGAATTCGCTCAACCGCAACGGCCGTCTGTTCCACATGAATGTTGAAGAGGCTCAGGAAGCGCCAGATGTCGTGCTAGGTATGTTTTCTGTTAACTTAGTATTAGCAAGAGTGTTGTTTGATTCTGGAGCATCGCACTCGTTTGTTACAGAAGAATTTGCATGCACTAGTAAGATTCAACCAACCAAACTGAAGCATGTTATGATAGTTCAAATACCTGGTTCAACCACCAAAGCTAGAAAAATTTGCAAGGTTGTGCCTACCAGAATCCATGGAATAGATTTTTATGCCAATCTAATAGTACTTGGAACCAAAGGTTTGGAAGTAGTATTCGAACATAAATGATTGATCGACTGTGCCAAGAAAGCCATAACCATGACCAGTAGCTCTGGAGTATCAGTAGAGCATGTATCTGAAACCTTGCCTCGTCAATTCAAGTGCAACAAGAGTCTAGCCCAACCAACCCTTGACCAAGTCAAAGTAGTCTGTGAATACCCTGGCATATGAATTGCCCGGTATGCCCCCAGATCAAGATATCGAGTTCATCATTGAACTAATTTCTGGAACTAGACCCATAGCTCAGAGACCTTATAGTATGAACCCCTCTGAATTAGTGGAGCTGAAGAAACAACTTGATGCTATGCTGGCGACAGGTCTAATTCAACCAAGCGTATCCCCATGGAGATCGCCTGTTTTGTTTGTGGATAAGAAAGATGGAGGTAACCATTTTTGCACGGATTACCGGAAGCTGGATGATGTCACCATCAAGAACAAGTACCCACTGCCAAATATCGCAGATCTGTTTGACCAGTTGACTGGTGCCAGAGTGTTTTCTAAGATTGATCTTAGGACTGGTTATCATCAACTCAAGATTCCTGCAACGGATATTCCAAAGACCGCCTTTACCTCTAGATATGGACTGTATGAGTACACTTTCATGTCTTTTGGATTAACCAATGCCCCTGCTTATTTCATCAATCTCATGAATAAGATTTTTATGAACTTCCTAGATAATTTTGTCATTGTTTTTATCGATGATATTCTTATCTATTCCAAGTCAGAAGAAGACCATGAGCTAGACCTGAGAACCATCCTTGAAACCCTTAGAGAGCATCAGTTATATGCCAAGTTTAGCAAATGTGAGTTCTGGCTGAAGGAAGTAGGATTCCCAGGACATGTTGTGTCGACAAGAGGAGTCGCTGTGGATCCTGCCAAGATCAAATATGTTGAAGCATGGAAAGCCCCAACCACTCAAACTCAAGTCCATGCATTTCTCGGATTACCGTGATATTACCGCAAGTTTGTTGAAGGACTTTCGAGCATCGCAATACCAATGACCCAATTGTTGAAGAAAGATAAGAAGTTTAAATGGACCGACAAATGTGAAGCAAGTTTTCAAGAGCTCGAGAAGAGATTGATTTCAGCCCCAATCTTGATTATGCTGGATATCAAGAAGCCATTTGATGTGTATTGTGATGCAGCCAAGATTGGTCTCGGATGTGTGTTGATGCAAGAAGGCAAGGTCATAGCATATCTCGAGTCTGGTATATACGGCCTGGATATAGTGGAAGCCCACGACGTTGCCAAGGCCCAAATGGAGAACTCGAGTGGCCCATGGACTCTCGATTGCTTGCGAGACAAGAAGAAGCTAAAGATAGAAAGTTTAAAGGGAAAACCCTAACCTGTAACCGACTCGACCTGCTACCCGAGACCTAGCCTATCTATATAAAGGCTAGGAGGGGGCGGCGAGGAGGACACACGCAACCCAAGTTTCCACAACCTTTGCCAGATTGCATCTGCGCACCATTGTAATCTTCGATTCCTTCGTTAATTCCAAGAGCAGACAAGCAGGAGTAGGGACCTCTACGAGGCCTGAACCTGGGTAAACCTTGCATCCTCGTGTGCTTGTTTGCTAGCCGACTGATTCCTCCAACGCTCCCTCCTTCTCCAAAACCAAAGTCCATAACAATGGGCATTGATGAGTTAAACCCTCGTCACATATTGTCTCATACACTCACAAGCCTTAATAATAAGCACAAGTGTGAAGCGAGTATAAAAGCGCAACACATTTTAAAGATGTCACCACAAGCTTGCAAACCCTAGGTCAGATACTTTTATTCTGGGAGTCACGTTTATCAAACGGCATTACACTACTTATGCATAATTGCATCTTGCTTCTTTAAACATTTGTCCTTACCGGACCAATGATGCTATTTACAGAATTTGGATCTTCTATTGTCTTGAAGAACGTGAATGCATAATCTTGCAATCACAAAAGTCAAGTTCACAACTTGCTCATGTCCTTTGATTATTTTCGATCAAATGCCTGTAACTCAAATGTTGTCATCACCTGCATTTCAAACAGGTCAGAAAACACTATTTTCATAATAATATGACTATGGATTATTTACCAAATGGTAATAATCTACTGATACAGTTCAAGTGGTAAAGGAACATAATATCTAAGACTTAACAACCAATGTTGCCAGTGATTCTAGCGTCGTATATTACGCGTTAAGCATAATACTTGGAATGGGATGGGAAAGTCAGCTGTATTTTGTTCCTTTCGCATAGCCGGATGACCTTATTGTGAAGCTGCAGATTTCTTGTGGAGAATCTAGAGAATCTAGCACATGGGTGGGACCCCTTAGTTCCCCGCGATCTAGGTGTCTAGATTATATGTGCATAGCTGTCTTGGTGGAGGGTCACCATAGCTGATGGTGGCTGCCAGACAGAGCTACTTACAGAGTCTTCGAGAGGGTACCCAAAGAGTAACCGTGGTAGTCCTTCTCGGGGGATCGTGTCTTCATGCAGGGTCGCGGAGAGGGCAGTACTGGCTTGGATCTTATACTGGGCCCCATACCAAGGAAGTATGGACAAGCTCATGACTTGGTTGTGCAACAAAGCTAAGGTATCTTCTGGGTAAAGCAACACACCTCTGCAAAGTGTAAGAATTCTGACATGTTACTCCCTGTTTTGGGAAGGAGCTATGAACGCGACAGGAAAGGAACCCCATGAAGGTTCTGGTCAACCTGTGAAGACTATCGAACATAGTTTTCAGAATAAAAGCAACCTTTGAAGAAATGTTTATGAAAATCTGCATTGCCTACGACCTATGGTATGTGGTTGTAGAGATAGTGCATCATACACTCCTTTTTAGTGAACTTGCTGAGTACGATCGTACCCAACCGTATCTTCTTAACCCTTTCTAGAGCTCGGAGCAAGCAATGGCGTTCCCAAGCAATGCTCCACTTTGAAGAGTTAAAGATACCAATTTGAGTTCAATTGAGTAAGTGACCACATTAGAAGCTATGGAGGTCATGTTGAAGCATAGAATATAATTAAATTCCTAGAAAACTAGAACCTACTTCTGTAGAACATTGCTATAGCAACAATGGAAAACTAGAGATATATATCTTAGTAGTAGTACTCCTAGGGTAGACTTCGAGTTGTTCTTTCTGGTTTTCTTCTGCATAATATTCCTCACTGTTCCGAGGAAGTTTCCTGGATCTTTGGTAATGTGATGTATTTAATCAAAAGTCATGTCTTGGACCCGCGATGTTTCTGTTGTACCACTCTGAGGGATATAATACTGGTGGAATGGTGTTTCATTGGTGTTATTTCAATGACTATAGTGTACTACATCATGAAGTGGTATGCTGGGTCACCGCAGTTGGTATCAGAGCAAACGCTTTGACCTTAGGATTAAAACACTTTTAGGAGATCTGTAGGTTTGATAGTGACTATAGGAGCTATCTTATCTAAACCAAGATTTGTGATGGGTATCAACTTGAGGATAACCTTGTCACACTTAAGTTGGATACTTTTGTCATCTTTCTTAAGGATTAGTATCTATCTCTCTAGAGAAAATCCATTTAGTGTAGCTCAAGATAGGTACACTGCCACTAAGATATTTTTAGTAAGTTAATATATCAAAGAAGATTACGACTAAGTTCAGGATATCATGTGGAGTAGTATTTGTGATGGAGTCTATAGTAAGAATCCCTATGAAGCAACAGAATCTTATGTAGGGTAACGGGTAGGCTACACTAGCGTAAAATCAAAAATTTCTACCGCGTCAACCAGGAATACTATGGTCATAGATCACGGGATTACCGCTAGACGCGCAGGTGCGGAACTCGATGAAGCACGTTGCGGCAGTGTAGATGTTCTACGTCTCCTCCTCGTCCTCGTCCCACGAGCAGCTCCCCTTTGCGCGGCTCGTCCAAGTGCTACAGATGCAGCACCTCCGAGGTATCCACACGTCCGGAGTGGAAGCCGTCACACGCCAGACTGCTAGGTCTGCGCGTGCAACACAGGCGGAAGAGGAGTGGCGGCTGGGTGGAATGCTCTCACCTTTTCAGCTCGCCTCACTCCCTCTTATATAGGCATCCCTGGTGGGCTTCTACATTAGCAGCCCATTAGCAGCCTAAGCCTGGTCTAATTCGGATCCAATCCTCATTAGGCTTCCAGCCCCTAAAGTGTGTGACCCTATAGGTTCATACACGTATAGACATGACGCGAGTACACTTACTCCGTCAATAGTTGGTAGTGGCCTCTAGCAAGACGTGCCAACTCCTAAACGCATATAAAGATCATTCGGACGAACCATCACAAGGTTGAGTACATGTCTTTCCCTTTGCCTCACGATATTTGGTCTAGCTCTAAGCTAACCTCTCTTTCTCGATACTGTGATTCAGAATCCCTTTACTAGGTTAACTCTTAACCATATGTAGCACGGCCATGCATTTCTGGATCCGATCACTCGAGGGGCCCAGAGATATCTCTCTCAAGTAGAGAGGGGCAAATCCCATCTTGATTGACCGATGCCTTGCAGCATGTATCAGGACAAACCCGAAAGCTACCTTTATAACTACCCAGTTACGGAGTAGTGTTTGATAGCCCCAAAGTAGGTCGATCCACATCTCAAGTACATGCGACAATCTCAGGTCTAAGGACAAAACGTACACGATGTGTAGAAAGAGCTGCAAGTATTATTGCTAGTCTCATGTTGGGTCAGTCCAACCCCATGTTCATAACATGTGTCCACATCATTGGTTTGACATCTCTATGTCAATGACTTGCGAAACATAGTCATTAACCAATCGATGTGCTAGTCTAATATTCACGTGTGTCCTCGCGTGAACTCCGACTAGGGACAATTATTAGATAACCATACAAGTAAAGAGTTTCACAAACAATTCACATAATTGCCAATCAATACAAGTTGCCTGGTATATGGATATTCAAGGAACATTATAATAACTCATGGATACACATGAAATACAATCATCTCTATGGTTGCCTCTAGGGCATATTTCCTTCAGTCTCCCACTTGCACTAGAGTCAATCTAGACAGTATCTAATACCTATTGCTCTTGTGTGCGCTTCATGCGCAGGCTGCGGGAGTGGCTTAGTCAAGGGATCAGCAACATTTGAGTCCGTATGTATTTTGCATAACATGACACTACCTTCATCAATGAACTCATGAATCAGATGGTAGCGCATGCGAATATGTTTGTTCTTCTGGTGCTGTCTAGGTTCTTTGGCTTGTGCAATAGCACCATTGTTGTCACAATAAACGTCCAAGGGATTGGACGAGCCCTGAACCACACCAAGAGCGATCAGGAAATTCCTAATCCAAACAGCTTCCTTTGCAGCCTCCGAGGCAGCAATATATTCAGCTTCTGTTGAAGAGGAGGCCACTGTATCTTGCTTGGAACTTTTCCAGCTCACAGCACCACCATTCATGACAAACACATAACCTGATTGCGATTTCGAGTCGTCTGAGTCATTAAGGTAACTCGCATCTGTGTAACCCTTTACACTGAGTTCAACCTCACCTCCATAAACTAGGAACATATCCTTAGTCCTTCTCAAGTACTTAAGGATATTCTTTACCGCTGTCCAGTGAATCTCACCTGGATCATCCTGGTATCTGCTCGTAACACTTAGAGCATAGGAAACATCTGGGCGAGTACATGTCATTGCATACATGATGGATCCAATAGCCGAAGCATATGGAACCCTACTCATGCGTTCTCGCTCATCAGTGGTCGAAGGACACTGAGTCTTGCTGAGTTTAATGCCGTGAGACATGGGCAAGAACCCCTTCTTAGCCTCTTCCATGCTGAACCGTTTCAACACTTTGTCAATGTACGTACTCTGGCTTAATCCAATTAGCCTCCTTGATCTATCTCTATAGATCTTGATACCCAGAATATATGCCGCTTCTCCCAAGTCCTTCATAGAAAAACTATTTTTCAATAATGTCTTAACAGACTCGAGCATAGGAATGTCATTTCCAATCAATAATATGTCATCCACATATAAGATTAGAAACACAAGTGATTTCCCATTTTCTTTCTTATACACACAAGGTTCTTGTTCGTTTTTGGTGAAGCCAAACTCCTTTACAACTTCATCAAATCGAATGTTCCAACTCCGAGATGCTTGCTTCAGCCCATAAATAGACTTTTGAAGTTTGCATACCTTTCCAGCATTGTTTGGATCGACAAAACCTTCGGGCTGCATCATATACACGTCCTCAGAAAGGATTCCATTTAAGAAAGCCGTCTTGACATCCATCTGCCATATCTCATAATCGAAATGTGCAGCAATGGCTAGAATGATCCGTATAGATTTAAGCATCGCTACGGGCGAGAAAGTCTCGTCGTAGTCAACTCCTTGAACTTGTCGAAAACCTTTTGCAACAAGTCGAGCTTTATGGATGTGAACATTTCCATCCATATCAAACTTCTTCTTATAGATCCACTTGCACTCGATGGCTTTAAAACCATCAGGCGGGTCAACCAAGTTCCAAACTTGATTGTCTCCCATGGACTCTATCTCGGATCTCATGGCAATCAGCCATTTCTCAGAGTCTGGGTCCACCATCACTTCTGCATAGGTCGCAGGCTCATCATTGTCTAACAATAATAACTCTCGCGCTTCGCGGAGCCTCGCCGACCTTCGTGGTTGTGGTGCTTCTATTGCCACGGGTTCCTCAACTTGTTCTGCTACAATAGCATCACTCGTAGAAGCATCCCCGACTGGCTCATCTTGAACTTCTTCAAGTCGCACCGACCTTCCACTCGTTCCCTTTGTGAGAAACTCTTTCTCTAGGAAAACACCGCTACGAGCGACAAACACTTTGCCCTCTTCTCGGTTGTAGAAGTAATACCCTAAGGTTTCCCTTGGGTATCCCACAAAAATGCACTTATCCGATTTGGGTGTTAGCTTGTCCGACTGAAGTCGCTTGACAAATGCATCACAACCCCAAATCTTTAGAAAAGACAAACTGGGATTCTTTCCAGTCCACATCTCATATGGTGTCTTAACTAAGGATTTAGATGGTACCCTATTTAGTGTGAAAGCTGTTGTTTCTAGCGCGTAACCCCAAAATGATAATGGTAAATCCGACTGGCTCATCATCGATCGAACCATGTCCAACAAAGTTCGATTACGCCGTTCAGAGACCCCGTTTCTTTGAGGCGTTCCGGGCGGCATGAGCTGTGGAACAATTCCGCAACTCTTAAGATGATTGCTAAACTCGTGACTCAAATATTCACCTCCGCGATCAGATCGCAAGGCCTTTATTTTCTTGCCACGTTGATTCTCTACCTCATTTTGAAACTCTTTGAACTTTTCAAAAGTTTCAGACTTATGCTTCATCAAGTAGACATAGCCATATCTACTGAAATCATCAGTGAAAGTAATGAAGTAGTGATATCCTCCTCTGGCTGTCGTGCTCATTGGTCCACATACATCAGTATGTATGAGTTCCAACAAGTCTGTCGCTCTCTCGGGAAACCCCTTGAAAGGCGTCTTGGTCATCTTTCCAAGTAAACAAGCTTGACATGTCTCGTATGATTCAAAATCAAACGAAGTTAGAAGACCATCACCATGGAGCTTCTTCATGCGCTTTTCACTTATATGCCCCAAACGACAATGCCATAGATAGGTAGGACTCAAATCATTTGGCCGAAGCCTTTTAGCACTAACATTGTAAACACATGCATTATCAAGATTTAAAATAAATAACCCATTCATAATGGGAGCATCAGCCACAAACATAGCATTCTTAGAGATTACACAACCATTGTTTGTACTCGCGAATGAATAACCATCCCTCATCAAACATGAAGGTGATAAAATGTTTCGACCCATACTAGGAATGTAATAACAATTATTCAACTCCATGATAAATCCTGACGGAAGGTGAAGTTGCATGACGCCGACGAACAATGCAGCAACCCTTGCTTTATTTCCGACGCGAAAATCCACTTCGCCTTTCTGCACTTCTCTAGTCCTTATTAGCCCCTGCATCGAATTGCAAATATGAGCAACCGATCCGGTATCAAATACCCAAGAGTTAACATAAGAATCTGCGAGAAAAATGTCCACAACATTTACAACAAGTGTACCTGAGTGGGAAGTACTCTTACTTCCACTTTTCTTCAAAGAAGCCTGGTACTTGCTGCAGTTTCTCTTCCAGTGGCCATATTCGTGACAAAAGAAACACTCAGTGTCTCCTGCAGGACCAGCCTTTTGCTTGGGTGCAGGGTTTGGCTTAGGGATCGTATCCTTAGCCTTGCCCTTCTTCTTCTGCCAAGAAGTGCCCTTTTTCTTGAAGCTAGGCTTGTTCTGCACAGCCATCACATGGCTATGCCCTGCACACTTCTTAATGTCACATTCTGTTGTTTTCAGCATCCCACATAATTCATTAAGGCCCCTCTCCACCCCATGCATATGGTAGTTCGAAATGAAATGCCCATAGCTAGATGGAAGAGATGCCAAAATGAAGTCAGTGGCCAACTCTTGGCCTAATGGAAAACCAAGCTTTTCCAAAGTCTGACTGTAACCAACCATTTTGATCACATGGGGGCCTACAGCTGCTCCCTCTGCCAGCTTGCATTCCACAAAGGACTTAGCGACATTGTACCTCTCAGTCCTAGCCTGAGTCTGGAACATGTCCTTAAGCGCAACGATCTTATCGTACGCTTCCTGATCCTCAAACTGTTTTTGAAGATCAGGTTCCATGCATGCAAGCATAAGACAACTGACCTCAAGAGATTCATCACATGCTTTCTTGTAGGCATTCTTAAGGGTAGCAGTTGCATTATCAGCAGGTTCATCCGGGATTGGGGTATCCAGAACAGTTTCCTTTTTCTCAGCCCTGAGAACAATTCTCAGGTTACGGACCCAGTCCGAATAGTTTGTTCCATTTAGTTTATCCTTTTCAAGAATCGAACGCAAAGCAAAAGGTGATGAATTGTTCGGTGCCATTGATCTACAACAAAAAATATGCAAAATACTAAGCCATGTAACCATGAAAGAGTAAAACATATTAAACAATTTAATAGCATATACTCCCACTTAAATCAACATCCCTCTATTGATACTAAGTGATTCAAGATCCCCAATTAACAAGTCGACTAGTGAGCTTTAGCATCACTGCTAGAAGACAAGGTAAATCGGTAAGCAACCTTTGCTAATCATATCACATATGACTCTTGTTGTTGGGTGACATCTCTATGTCAAAACTAGGCGCCCAACCTTTATGCCCCAAGGTCCTTAACTGTTAAGATGACCTTGTTAAGCTCACCAACCCTTATGCGTGTAGGTATCCGATACAAACCCATCCAGCCAAGGAAAACCGTGGCACCCTAATTTCATAGACCCACCAACGATTGTACAGGGCATAGGATGGTGCAAGGTTTGGTTGGGAGGGCATGGTTTAACTTAAACTTTGTGAGGGATCGTTCTACTTCTATCATCTAAGCATGCATAGTAGTAAAACGTATAAGAATAGCATTCACATAGATGTGATACAGTATGGCCCATTTTCTCATGGTGATCTCCATCGCCATAGAACCTGTCCACCATGATGATCTCCATCTTCATGCTCTATGCGAGCCATCCTCCAAGTGATGAGTTCTCCAAGAAATAATACAAGCTATTACTCCTAACATCTAGTAATCAAAATTACATTGTATTGGGATCATCACAAGTTGGCACGCAGGCCATTACAATAATTGACAACACATATGGCTCCAGCCGTGTTGCCCAACTCACGACACGCAGGTCATGAAAAATACATACATGCATCACATACATTTTTGGGCCATACTGATCACATAAATCCTGCAAAAACAAGTTGTGCATAGAATCGCATTCTACCGGATCATGTGAAATCGTACCACCTATGAACCTTAACGAGATACAAAAAGGGGGGCTACGACTAAGGGGGGTCTAGGGGGTCTCCCCCTGCGGGGTTCGAAGGGGCAGCGTCCCTCGCGGTACCTTTTTGAAAAATGAGAGATCAAATCTATACAATTTTCTTTAAGGATTTTGATCGGCAAATCCAATTTACCATAAACCGACCATAGTTCCGATTTGACCAAACTCCTTTGATCACGGTACGTCGATTCAGATCTAATTCCCGATTCGATCAATCATATTGATCTTCGCGTGATTCAGAAGGATTTATGTGTCACTGTCTACCCCGATGGCGGAAACCGACCGGTAGGGGTAAGTCGTTCGACGACCTTAGAATCACGATCACGGAAAGTAAGATCATAGATCAATCCAGAAACACCGCCATACAAACGATCATATCATTCATATCAATCTACATATCACCATATGCAAACTTCCCAAACCTATGACTGAATAGCATCGGCTCTGATACCACTGTAGGGTAACGGGTAGGCTACACTAGCGTAAAATCAAAAATTTCTACCGCGTCAACCAGGAATACTATGGTCATAGATCACGGGATTACCGCTAGACGCGCAGGTGCGGAACTCGATGAAGCACGTTGCGGCAGTGTAGATGTTCTACGTCTCCTCCTCGTCCTCGTCCCACGAGCAGCTCCCCTTTGCGCGGCTCGTCCAAGTGCTACAGATGCAGCACCTCCGAGGTATCCACACGTCCGGAGTGGAAGCCGTCACACGCCAGACTGCTAGGTCTGCGCGTGCAACACAGGCGGAAGAGGAGTGGCGGCTGGGTGGAATGCTCTCACCTTTTCAGCTCGCCTCACTCCCTCTTATATAGGCATCCCTGGTGGGCTTCTACATTAGCAGCCCATTAGCAGCCTAAGCCTGGTCTAATTCGGATCCAATCCTCATTAGGCTTCCAGCCCCTAAAGTGTGTGACCCTATAGGTTCATACACGTATAGACATGACGCGAGTACACTTACTCCGTCAATAGTTGGTAGTGGCCTCTAGCAAGACGTGCCAACTCCTAAACGCATATAAAGATCATTCGGACGAACCATCACAAGGTTGAGTACATGTCTTTCCCTTTGCCTCACGATATTTGGTCTAGCTCTAAGCTAACCTCTCTTTCTCGATACTGTGATTCAGAATCCCTTTACTAGGTTAACTCTTAACCATATGTAGCACGGCCATGCATTTCTGGATCCGATCACTCGAGGGGCCCAGAGATATCTCTCTCAAGTAGAGAGGGGCAAATCCCATCTTGATTGACCGATGCCTTGCAGCATGTATCAGGACAAACCCGAAAGCTACCTTTATAACTACCCAGTTACGGAGTAGTGTTTGATAGCCCCAAAGTAGGTCGATCCACATCTCAAGTACATGCGACAATCTCAGGTCTAAGGACAAAACGTACACGATGTGTAGAAAGAGCTGCAAGTATTATTGCTAGTCTCATGTTGGGTCAGTCCAACCCCATGTTCATAACATGTGTCCACATCATTGGTTTGACATCTCTATGTCAATGACTTGCGAAACATAGTCATTAACCAATCGATGTGCTAGTCTAATATTCACGTGTGTCCTCGCGTGAACTCCGACTAGGGACAATTATTAGATAACCATACAAGTAAAGAGTTTCACAAACAATTCACATAATTGCCAATCAATACAAGTTGCCTGGTATATGGATATTCAAGGAACATTATAATAACTCATGGATACACATGAAATACAATCATCTCTATGATTGCCTCTAGGGCATATTTCCTTCATCTTACAACTAGTTGATGCAACTATACCATATAAGGTAGACTATTAGAGCATATATGGATACAATGGGAATTAATGCATGTTTGAAAGATAGTACATGAAGAATAGAACCTTATCGAGAGTTAACCAATAAGTTATGTTTACTTAACCCCATGGAGTATGCCAAATTCATAGTGGTAAGGCCCAAAAGACAGTATTCTTGTTGTATAAGTCAATCTATATAGATTATGAAGCTTGTTAAAGCTTGAGAATTACCGTGGTTATAAAGTAGAAGTACTTAGAAAAGATAAGATTAGGAACCAAGAGCAGAAATGTAAGGATGATGTTAAGGATAATTATGTAATAACAAGTTATATAGGGAATTACCCAAATTATGGTTAAAGTTGGATCATTTTTTCCCAAAGTTATCCCTTTGTAAATAGGCAAGTGGTGTAATTAAGGAGGCAAAGAACATTATGCTCTATATATATAGTATACAAAAATACAGATCCATACACTAATATGTATCAAAAATTGTAGTGTATAACATCAAAGCCTAAGTACAAGACATGTTTTACTCGAAGTACTATTTCTACAGGTTTTTGATGTATGTTTGCTAGCCATAATATTTGCGATTTGTTGGATTTTATTGGAATTTGTTGTGTGACTAGGTCTATGCATGAAGTAGCATGATGTTTCATGGAGTTCTTACATGATGTACAGGTCTAGTGGGGAAAATGGGTTCACATGAGGGAGAGGCGAATTATCACTCTGATGATAGGAAGATGAAGGCTCATGAGATGATGCTGACACAACAAAAGGAGGTTAGTGAGGCAATTCCAAAGGAAGGAGAAATTCAAAGGCCACATTTAATCACCAATGAAGGAGTTCTTCAGTATATGAAGGGTATGGAAGACGGAAGAAAGACTGAAATAGAGAGGCAAAATCAATTCTATCAGGAGACTTTAAATAAAATGCAAGAGAAGAAACCCGAGGAATTACATCCAAGTGTTAAACTAGTGAAGTTCTTACAAACCAAGCCTTGGAATTTTTCCATGGTAGAAGAACCTTTGGATGCAGAAAATTGGTTAATGGATACATCTGGGAAGCTTAAAAGTGTGGGATGTAAGGATGAAGAAAAGGTACGGTATACAACTTATCTATTGACCAGAATTGGCAGTCACGTATTGGGAGAAGTCAAGGTTCACAACATTGGGAGAAGGTGTTAGTACTTGGACTGAGTTCAAAAAGAAGTTTTGTGAAGAATTTGTTCATCAAAACAATGGGAAAAGGAAGGAGGATGAAACTTTAGAAATGAAGAATCTTCCAGTTCTGAAACATGTATGGGAGTTTAATCATTTATCCAAGTCGATTAGTGTGGAAGTAAACATGGAGGTGAAACAGACAAAGTAAGTTCATGAAAGGACTACAAGCAATTATGAGGATGCAGCTTAGGATTGTGTGTACAAAGGAGTTCCAGGAATTATTGGATAGTGCACATATATTAGAAGGTGATGAGATTGTTGTACCTGAAGGCAAGAGGAAGAAAGTTCAAAAACAAACCACAACATGTCCGGTGCGAGGACATATGATGGAGAATTGTCCAGATCCACATCTTATGTACAACACAAAGAAGATTTGTCACAACTTTGGAATCAAGGGCCACATTATTAAGGAGTGCCCAAACCCTAAGATATTATGTTACCATTGTGGAGAACCTAGACACATGATGATGAACTGCCTAACCAACCGTTAACTTGTGGGTGGTTAACAGGATGAATAGGACCAATAAGTGGGCTACCATCTAGTCCAAACACCCATCCTACTCCAATGAATAGAAATGCAAGAGCCTTTCTAGGAAAGTGTAACAACTGTGGAATGATTGGACACAAGAAATCATGTTGTCCAAAACATCAGGAGAAATATGAAACATCTGTAGGAGGAAACCTAACATCTACTGGATTATCTTCAAAGGAGGGTGTAATTGAAGAAAGTACATCTTCAGAAAAAGGGAGGTATGAGACCATGACTCAAGTCAATCACAATGAAGTAAATGGTAAGTAAATACATTATTAGTTGTATAAGATGCTTCGAACATGCATTTAAGAAGTCAGGGAATTCACACTAGTATCCACAAATGGGTGGGTGTACCATATGTTTCCCTGTGAGACCTTCCAGAAGTAAAGTATAAGCTAGACGGAGACCAATATCCTAACTATTGAGTTAATGGGTATTCTATATGTAGTTTACAGACCATTAGGAAAACCCAAGGGGAGAGTAAACAATAAACACTAAAGTGTTGTTATCTAACTTTCTGACTAAAGGATGGAGAAGAAGTACTAAGTCATGATGAGGTTAAGCCTTATTCTCGTAAGGTTATAAGAAGTCATCATTAGGAATATTAAAACTGAGTCATCTAGGGGATCTCTCACGCTATCAATAATTTAATCCTTTGGATTGCACATTCCAGTCATCCTGGTTGTCCGAACAACTCTTCTCCCATGTATGCTGCTCATGGGCCGATTATCCCTAGGACGACTGCTCTGGGAAACAAATCGGCGGCCTTCCGTTCAATCTCAGACAGACGGTCGTGATGTGCCCACGTGTGCATAACCAAAATCAGCGGCGACTCGGTGCGAAGCCCAGCTCCCACACCCCCACACATATCGCACCCAACCATCTCAATCTCATCTCTAAAAAAACATCTCAATCTCCTCTAGGTGAAATCTAGATGCGCCGCCGATGCTGCAGTCATCGCCGTGGCGCGCACGCACTAGAGAGGGAGAATAGGTAAAGGGAGAGACCACGGCGGGCGAAAGAGTTTGGTTCCACCGTCGTCCTAGGATGGGCCGACGAGCCCCACCAGCCGGTAGCCGTGGCGTACAACGACCGCATGGCGACTTCGAGGAGAGCGCCTACGTCCGGAAGGTATGTCTCCTCATTCTCCTCCTGCACCAGATGGATCGCGAACGCATCTCCCGTGTCATGTGATCCCTGATATGTATTCTTAGATCTCTAGAGTGTGCGCTCTCCTCACTGTGTATTTGAGTAGATCATCTGGTTGAGTAATATAGGCATAATCAAGTTAACAAGTGGTTGATGAGTACAACTCTATCATGTTCCCAGCAATTCTATGCTCGTCACGGCACGATAAAAGTTAATGCAGGCCAATCGCCAGCCCATGTTGCTTTCTGTATTTTCTTCACAGAGTGCAACTCAACTCCTGCACAGCTGTGTTTGCTGTCAGAGTGATCATTCAATTTAATCAAGTTGATTCTACACCCCTTATTTTCCTATTATGTGTAGTGTTATATTCTTTATGGGAGTTGGCTCCTGCTGGAAATTTGATATCGCGAGAACTGTTCAGAGAAATTAAGATACGAGAAAATGTTTTTCTCAATAGATCGAACAGAGTGGGATCATCTTTTCCTGCTTGTCCCATTGTGACAACAACTAATATCCGATCGACTATGCGGTTGTCCAGCGAACAACGCCTTTCTTTCTGAGAGTTGCATGCCCAATTTTTCTCTACCACCACAGTCGGATACAACAGGTTGGAATTTAAGTTATATTTTTACTGTTTAAATCATGACCGACCTGTGCTAATACTAATACCTCCTTTTTACAGTGTTGCGGGATGTTCTACAAACGTCTATTTGAGTAACACTAAATTTGGTTTGTTTGGCATTTGCAACCTCTTAAATCCTAGGTGAGATGGATTGCTAATTTTCTGTTTTCTGAACAATATAATATTGTAAGGTTAGCCATGGGTGTCAGTGCTCGAGAGATTGTGTGATCAAGTTCCATTCATTGATTGTGTTGAATTGATCAAATGAGAAAACTGTATTACTTTCCTAATAATCTTTTTCATGAAATAGGATGACTATGTTTCATAAGGTTCTTAACCTGATATTCCCAAGACACAAGGGAGTGTAAGTAAAGTAGATTGATATTGTTGTTTCTTTGCATCTTGCGAAAATGGATACACTCGATGCTCTAGCTGGTCTATTCGTATCTACTTACTTATTTACTTATCTACTAGGAGCATGAATGATCCAAGTAGAACATTATTTTGCTAATTTGGGGTGAACAAATAATATTGTTTGGTTCCATTTTTCTTGTGTGAACATGACTTGCTGTCCTTACAAGGTCAATAAAATAATAATTTAAAATATAGCATAAGTTAGAGCATCGTTAACTATAGTATCAACATTGTTCAATCGATTTATCCATTTTTCTTTTGGATATAATAGCTTGTTTTCTGCAAATGAAACTTTCTTAGTCATTTAGGAGACGGTGATATGCATGCAGCTTTGTGGGAGTGTGACTGCAGAGACTTGATATTATCATGAATAGTTCTAATGCTACTTTGTTCTCCTTCCTGATGTTGTGCTTGTTAGATTGTCTACTTATCTCCTCCAGCTTGTCATTTATCTACTTTTTTCCTTCCTTCTAGTTGCCTCTACACTTAGTGCAGGTCTCTCCTAACTATTGGTTTTATGGCTACGAGCACCAATGTTTTGTATATCGTGTGCAGGTCTCTCTTGTCCTATTGGTTCTTAATAGTAGATATTGTGAATATGATGTCTAGCTATTGGTTTTAAGGCTATCAGCACCAAAATTTCCTCATTCAAGTGTACAATTTTCATATTTTTAGGCACATACCTTGCTAGATTAAGATCATGTAACCCTGAAGCTAGGACAACAATACTCGTTTCCTGTTATTTGACATACCTGAAAAGATTTAAACTTTACCTCTTTCGTTATGCAAATTTAACGTTCATTTCCCGTGACTACATTTACATAAATTCCAACCGTTTCGTTGTCAAAATAGATGGGGTGCGGCAACGCGCGCCACCATGATCTAGTTCTAAAGTATTTCCGAGAGTATGTCCGCATGAATTATCGAAGTAGACATCACAGCTTAAACCCAGTGGACTAGTTTAAGGAGAAAACAACTCGTAACTTGTCCTTAAAGGGGGATAAAGTACTCCAATATAGACCAGTGTAGTGTAAAAGGAAAACAAGATTGGAATGTGCCTCCCTCTCCCCTCGTTCTTATCTACCCCTCTTGTACCTGGCGTCGTCCCCAGATCCCCAGGGCCTTGCCCATCCCCACCAAGACCCCGGCTAACCTGCTACCCCTCTCTCTTCCATCCCCACCTCACCGTCTGCTCCTTCTTCCCACCACCACCACAAGTCGGCGGGCGAGGCGTTTGGCGTTGGGGAAGAACCAGGCGAGCATCTACATCACCCCAGTACACGGCGACGAGAGGAGGAGGCCCTGTACACGCTGCACGCCGTCGAGCTGAAGAAAAACCCTAGCCTCGGGTCACCAGCAACGCCGGCGATCCCCTGCGCTCCGGCCCGATCCGCCACCAATGAACCACTCCCGGTGAGCATCCGACCCCCTCTAACTTCCTCTCGAGCGCCATCGCTTCCTGGACACGCCGCGCGTTTCGTCGAGCACTCTCTGTGTGGCGCGCTCCCAGTCGCGTTCTCACAGTCGCGCCGCGGTAGGGTCTTCTATCCACGTAGCTCCTACCCAGCATCAAGCCCAGCTAGCCGCAGTGGTAGCCACCACCACGCGCGCACCAAATCGCGAGTTCGAGTCCCTACCACGCCAGTTCTCCCCCGTGTCGTCAGTTTCGTAAGAAAACAGAGAAGAGGAACATGGCCCCTTTTTCTTTTTGTAGAGAGCCCCTTGGTTTTTGAGTTCTCAACACGCAATCCTTTCTAGGCCCACCTGTCATCCGCGGCTGCACTTTTACAAAAAGCTACCGTGCTGTTTGGTTCCTCAACCCGCAGTCCCCGTCCGTGCCACGTGGCCGCGCCCTGTTCGCCGCCCCCGTGTGGGCCCGCGAGACCGTCACCCCCACATGTCTATCACCCCGGCTAGAAAACACCGCGGTATGAAAAGCTTTGCCGCACATTGGATTCCGCCAGCTTAGCGTGGCCCCACCCGTCAGCTGCAGTGGCTAGCTTCTGCCTGTGTGCAAAAAGTCTGCGTCCTTTTTCTGTTTAAATAAAATGATTCCAGAAATATGTTAATATGTTTATAAATCCAGAAAATAATATCTTTTAATTGGTAATTTCAAATAATGCAAATGATATATGTTTTTGAATCAGAAAAATGTGAGGAATTCAAATATGCCATTCAAAATAATGTTTGACTAATTAAATTTTCGAAAATGTTTAATTGCAATAAAATGTCTTATCTCAATTAATTAATAACTTTAATTCTATAACTCCAAATTTGAAAAATAATATATCTAAATCGATCAGCGCGATGAGCCCGTTCTAACTATGCATTCCATGATATGAATTGAAGAATGCATCATATAAATAATAAATAATCCGAACTGTTTATGGTAATAAAACATGACCAAATAAATAATAAAATGATTTTATTCTTGTCCTCACACCTCATCCTTACCATGCTACATTATTGCCAAGTAAATTGTGCATCATTCGTCATGGCATGCTTGGTTGCTTGTCGCATTTTATCCATATGCTTGTGCACTTTATTTATGTTGGCCCTTGTTTGTTTGGTTCTTCTTTCGAATAGACGCCGAGCAGGGAAATTATCAGGAATCCCAGGAGTACTACCCAGATCCATCTCTCGCTTCAACTGAGCTGCCAGGCAAGCACTACCACATGCTTGCATACATATACTACCTATTGCTTCTATCTTATTCTTGCATCATGGAGTCGCGAATGCATTAAATTGAATCCCAAGTACTGCATAGCCTTTACTTTTAAACCCCACCGAGCTTGTTCCTCCATCCCATGAGCCATTACTACAGGAGTTGTTTGAGCCATGCGAGTCATAGAACAGCATGTGTAGGGTATGTGAGTCTCCGATGGATAACGAGGTACCTAAACAACTTAACCTGAGTAGTAATGGGATAACTAATGAAAGAGGCACCGGTGGGCAATATCTGTCATTTGGTGTTTATGTCCACTTGTGTCCCGTAGGACCCCGAGTACTTGATTCCTGTTCCTTGACTATTCGCACTATCCACATCCGGGAGGCCTTGTGGACCCTCCTGAGCTAGAGCTTGATTTATTTCTATTTCTTGGAGCCACAAACTAGTTTGGGGTTTTATTTACTATCCTGTACTTATGCCATGTTACTATTTTATTAAGATTGTGCATGGAGCACCTGTACTGTTTTGGATGCGGAGTGTTTTCGTGGTATCGACAAGCCCAGTCACATTTTCGGGTTCCCAGTCGTTTACAGCCATTGACGCAAACCTTGGGTCCGTCTCGGAGTCGGCCAACTTCGTTGCGGGTAGCTTAATGGGGTGGCCCCTAGAAATATTTCATGAATCCTATGATCGCTTTGTCGTGAATTCCTCGTTGGGTTTTGACTTGGTTTTTCCGAGGTTGATCGAGTGTGTGTTGCTATTTGTGCACCCCTACAGGGTAAATCTTTCTGAAAGCCGTGTGCGTGGTTATGGACGACTTGGAGCACAGTTTCTCGATCATAGACAAGCATAACTAAAGTACCGCTTTTAACTTGACTAAATATCTGACTAGTAATTGGTGCAATACTCATGGAATGGTTAATAAAAACTGCCAACGGATGGGTTGTTCGTCCGTTTTCTCGTTGGTAAGCGAGAAGGAGGATGGATCTGTTACTTTATACTGTTATATTTGTTGTTTCTAATTAACGGACATCCGCCTATCATTGGTTTGGCGGATGGTTAGCGAGTATCTATAGGCTTGTTAGTTATTCTCTTTTGCTGCAATTGCGTCACCCTAGGTATTGTCCCCTTTGGAGGCATAAAGACTTGCTGAGTACCCCTAGGGTCTCACACGATAAATTGTTTGATTCAGATGAGCAGGTGTACTCGCAAGATGGATACTGGGTGGAGGAGACAGATGATGTTGGCAACAATCACTCGGTGTAGAGATTCTGGGGATGGGGATCCGTGAGATCTGTGGGTGGGATGTGCTTATTTATGTGGCATCTTATGCCAATTTGCTTCTTATCCGTATTCGGATCTTGTTTCCCGCTTCCGCTTGATACTCTGTTGATTGATGTATGAGGAGCTATCCTACACTATTATATCTATCTAGGATATTTGGATCTTGCCGTATGGCGTTGCAATATTTTTATTTCTTTTAGATGGTATGGCTCTGAGAACTGTTGTAAGGTTGCTTGCATACATACTCACTTGTGTATGTATTTGATCTCTTCGCATGTTGCCTACGCCGCTCGCTCTTGTCCCGATGTTCTTGGAAGTGGTTAGGACGGTCGACGGACCTACACGTGGGTAGCCCTGGGCCCCCGCTGTAAAACCCTTAACCACTTTTCGTTCATCCATGCTTGAACTTAGAGCGTAGGGTCCGAGGTAGTTACAATTGGTATCAGAGCCATCCCGCCCTTCAGGGTCTCAGCCAAATGGTCGTTGTCAGTCTAGCAAATATTTTGGTAGTTATGTATACTAGGGAAAAACAAAATGCGAGAGTAGGACTGCTTCCATTTTTCTTCTTACCCACCCACCCACCCTTTTCTGGTAAGGAAGTGTAACGTTTCAATCCTCTTCTAAAATTCAAACTAGGATTCACGTGTTTTGGGTTCCATAGTACCATAGGTTGTGTGAGTGTGTGTGTGTGGGTAATCCCTTGTCTATCTGTTGCATCCAACTTGTTGTCGCTATCTGCCTTTTGGGTTATCAACTGTTGGTAAATTCCATACCGACAGGCTTTTGTATACCGACGCGATCTATCTGATTCGTTGTAAACCGACGCGATCTGTCTTAATCTGTGTTATCCGACGCTATCTTGTTTGGGTTGTTTGTTTTCCATAGTTGCTAATCTTTAGGTTCATCTTAAGAAGGAAGGGGGTTGGGATATGTGTTTTACTTCTTCATGTGCGGATTAATGATTTGAGTGCGGGATGGAGTCGATACCATACCACTACTTTTATCATTCGCTCTTGTATATTGAATTGCTAGAGTTACTAATCTTGATTCGTTAAGTGGTTTTGCGCATATAGTGGTATTTTAATGCCGAAATTTGCGAAAAAAATTCTTTGATAGCTTTGTGTACCACACTCCTTGTTCAGTCGTGTGCGATGTGCTTACTATCTTCTAGGTGCTTTGAACTTTGTTGATATTTTAATATCACCTCAGTAAATTGTATCCTTTAATCTTGGTTAATTCCATTTTGGTACTATTTTGGATTATTATTATTCTCCATTATGTTACTGACCTGAGTTTTACATCAATCCCAGGATGGCACCACCACGCCGCACTGAGGAGGACATACCACCTGAACTAGGGGCTGCGTTGGCAAGTATTGCTAATGCCTTGGGAACAATGCAATAGAACCAGCAACGCTTTGAAGAAAGTGTCAGGAGGAATGACTTTGTTTCGCTACCTCCACCTCCCAAGCGAGGAGACATCAAGGGCTTTCTGAAGTTTAACCCGCGCCACTTTGAGGTGTCTGATCAGCCACTGGATGCTGATGATTGGCTTCGTGAGATGTCAAGGTTGCTGATGACTGCTGATGTTCCTGAGAAAGAATGGGTAAAATGTGCCACTCACCTTCTGAAGGGAGACACAGCTCTATGGTGGGAGAATTACCTAAAGGCAAACCACTCTGGTTTTCAGCCTAGTTGGGAGCAGTTCACTGGGGCATTCAAAGAGCAATACATGTCAGAAATTGTCATGGAAAGGATGAAGGAAGTGTTTCTCAACCTCAAGCAGGGCAACAACAATGTCAACACCTATATCTGAAACTTCATGTATCTTTCTCGGTATGGTGGCGATGAGATCTCTGATGCCAAGAAGAAACAGAAGAGGTTCAGGCAAGGGCTCAATGCATCTATCAAATATGCAATCACTCATGCAAGGCCGGGGTATTTTCTAGAACTCCAACATACAGCTCTACAGGAAGAAGCCAGTAGGCAAGTGTTCGAGGAGTCCAAGAAACATAGTCATGACGCAGCAAGCTCTTTAGCTATGACAGCTCCTTCTAAGCGCCGCGTGTGGGTTCCTAATACCGCACCGCCGCTCCCGGCTCCACCAAGACCTTCAAGCTACGTGGCAAGGCCACCAAACTTCTTCACCGCTCCTCCTAGGGGCTACAACCACAACTACCCTAGAGCACCTGGCGGAGTCCCTGGCTACGCTGCTCCACGTCCACCTGGTGCTTGTTACACTTGTGGGAACACTAGGCATCAACACTGGAGTTGTCCCATGAACAACAAAGCTCTTCCTCCACCACCTCCAAGACCTGCAGCAAGTTCTTCTATGGTTCGTGCACCTCCACCTCGGGCTCTCAACATCAACACGAACCCCGGGTCCACTGTTTCTCATGCCAACTGTGTCAACGTCGCTCAACCTGAACATGCACCTGGAGTTGTGATGGGTACGCTTTCCGTTAACTCAGTCCCTGCACGAGTTTTGTTCGATTCTAGTGCATCGCATTCTTTTGTTTCTCACAAGTTTGCAAATGAGAATGAGTTAACAATGGATGCGCTTCCTACGCGTTTGATGGTCCTTTCTCCTGGGGCAACAATGGCATCTTCCAAAATCAGCCATGGCAATCAAATTGAGATTGGTGGCTCTTTGTTCCCGGCTTCCTTAATCATTCCGGGCAATTCTGACATTGATGTTATCTTGGGCATGGATTGGTTAACAATAAATGCAGCTGTGATTGCTTGTGCTGAACGCTCGGTTTCTCTGAAAATTCCTGAAGGCCATATAGTCTATTCTCCAAGTCTGACTCCTGCAATTCAGCTTTTCTCTTTGGCGGCTCTGAATGATGATGCTATGGAGGCTATTCAGAGTGTTCCGGTGGTCTGTGAGTTCCCAGATGTTTTTCCTGAAGAGTTACCAGGTATGCCTCCGGACCGAGAGGTCGAGTTTGTGATTGAGCTTGAACCTGGTACCACACCTATCTCCAAGCGGCCTTATAAAATGGGTCCTGTTGAGTTGGCTGAACTCAAACGTTAGCTTGATGAACAAGAGAAGTTGGGTTTCATTCAGCACAACACTTCTTCTTGGGGTAGCCCAACCATCTTTGTGAAGAAGCGAGACCGCACTGATAGACTTTGTGTTGACTATCGGGCTCTCAATGCAAAAACCATCAAGAATAAATATCCCCTTCCGCAGATTAATGATCTCTTCGATCAGCTAGCTGGAGCTGAGTTATTCTCTAAGCTTGACTTGAGAAGTGGATATCATCAAATCAAGATTCGCAAGGAAGATGTTCCCAACTCACCACCCACTATGGCCTGTATGAGTACACGGTCATGTCTTTCGGTCTCACCAACGCACCTGCCACCTTCTCGAGGCTTATGAACTCGGTTTCCATGGAGTATCTTGATAAGTTCGTCATGGTCTATCTGGATGACATTCTAGTCTATTCTAAGTCAAAGGAAGAACATGAAGAACACCTTCGGTGTGTCCTAAACAAGCTTCGTGAGAACCGCCTGTATGAAAAGTTCTCCAAGTGTGAATTTTGGCTTCCCGAAGTCACCTATCTTGGTCACGTCATTTCTCCCAAGGGCATTGCCGTTAACCTAGAAACTGTTCGGACAATTGTTGAGTGGCTTCCACCCAAAAATGTCAAAGAAGTCCGGAGTTTGCTTGGTTTGGCTAGTTATTGTCGTCGCTTCGTTCAGAACTTCTCGAAGATTGTGAAGCCTCTTACCGATCTTCTCAAGAAATGCAAGAAATACTTTTGGTCTCCTGCATGTCAAGCAAGCTTTGAAACCCTCAAAGAGAAGTTCCCTTCCACTCCAGTCTTGATTCCTCCAGATACATCAAAGCCTTTCCAGATATTCTGTGACGCCTCCTTGCAAGGATTGGGTGCAGTCCTTATGCAAGAAAAACAAGTTGTTGCTTATGCCTCTCGACAGTTGAAGACGCATGAGATCAACTATCCTACACATGACCTCGAACTCGCAGTAGTTGTCTTTGCTTTGAAAGTATGGAGGCACTACTTGCTTGGCAACCGTTGTGAGATCTTTTCTGATCACAAGAGTCTGAAGTATATCTTCACACAACCTGATCTCAACCTTCGTCATAGGAGGTGGATTGAAGCAATTAATGATTTCGATCTAACCATCAACTACACTCCTGGCAAAGCTAATGTCATGGCCGATGCTCTCAGCCGAAAAGCTTATGTCAACAACCTCATGGTGGAAGAACAATAGCCTCTCTTGTGCGAGGAATTCCGCCAGCTCAACCTTGAAATTGTGGATCAAGGGTATCTTCTGAATCTTCTGGAAAGCCCTCTCTTGGAAGAAAAGATTCGTGCTAGTCAGCGAGGTGATGCTTACACCAAAAACATCATCTCCAACATTCAGCTTCCAAAGTATGAACTTTTCCACCTTGACGACCAAGGCACTCTATTCTTTGAGCACCGGATATTCGTTCCGAAGTATTCGGGTTTGAGAGAGCAAGTTCTTAAAGAAGCTCATGATTCGGTTCTTTCTATCCATCCTGGCAGCACAAAGATGTACATGGACCTGAAAACACAATATTGGTGGCCTGGATTGAAACGATATTGTGCCAAGTATGTCTCGGAGTGTGACGTCTGCCGTAGAGTTAAAGCTGTCCATCAGAAACCTTCCGGTCTTCTACAGCCATTGAAGCCTCCGGAATGGAAATGGGAGAAAGTAGAGATGGACTTCATAACTGGTTTTCCAAGATCGCAGAAGGGCAACAATGCAATCTTTGTCGTCATTGACAGGCTTTCTAAAGTGGCTCACTTCTTTCCCGTCAACGAAACAATTTTTGCAATTCAGTTGGCTGAGCTCTATATCAAAAGAATTGTCTCTCTATATGGGGTTCCTCTTGAGATCAGCTCAGACCGTGGAAGCATCTTCACTTCCAAGTTCTTGGGAAGTTCCCAAAATGCTTTGGGAACAAAGTTGAACTTCAGCACTGCGTATCACCCTCAGTCGGAAGGACAAGTTGAAAGGATCAATCAGATTCTGGAAGATATGCTCCGTGCTTGCATCATCTCTTTCGGCATGAAATGGGAAGAGTGCCTTCCTTATGCTGAGTTCTCTTACAACAATAGCTTCCAGAAGAGTCTAAAGATGGCACCATTTGAGGTTCTCTATGGACACAAATGCAGAACTCTGATTGGTTGGTTGGGCGCAGGTGAAAGAACATTGTTTGGCCCCGACATTGTAACTCAAGCGGAGCAGAAGGTTCACATCATTTTTGAAAACCTGAAGGTTGCTCAAAGTCGCCAGAAGAGCAACTATGACAGAAAGCACACAGACATGGAGTATGTCCCTGGTGATCTCGTTTACCTTCGTCTCACTCCCATGAGAGGCACGCACCGGTTTGGTATCAAAGGAAAGCTGGCTCCTAAATACATCGGTCCTTTCAAAGTTCGTGGAAGAAGAGGAAAAGTTGCTTATGCTCTTGAGCTCCCTGAAAAACTCAAGGTCCATGATGTTTTCCATATCTCTCAACTCAAGAAGTGCTTCAAGGATCCCGGTAGGACCATGGACCATGAGCTTATCAATCTCCAAGAAGACCTGTCTTATCAAGAACACCCCACAAAAATCCTAGAAGTCGTAGAAAGAAAGACTCGCAACAAGTCTATCAAGTTTTGCAAGGTGCAGTGGTCGCACCATTCCGTTGATGAAGCCACTTGGGAACGCGAGAATGAGCTCTGTGCCAAGTATCCTACCCTCTTCGTGTCTTCTTCTTCTTCCTAGAATCTCGGGGCGAGATTCCTATTTAGTGGGGGAGAGTTGTAGCATCCCATCTGTCTAACATCTGTAATGCTACATGGTCTAATAATAAATTACTACTTCCTACATATAATTGTTGCATCATAATTATATCATGCTCATGTCATCATGCCACCTTGCATTTGAGCATCATATAAAACCCTTTTCTTTTGGATCTTGTCTCATATGCATTTATCAATTGTATTTGGTTCTTAATAAATTGTATTTGGTTCTTGATAAATGCTTGATGCCCAAGTTGAGTTGGGGGCATATCTTTTATTTAACCCCACCACCTTTCTTTGTCACCACCCCATAACTCTACCATCCAACTACATGTGAGCTTTGCATTTTATTTGGGTTTACCTCTAACTCATGTGGGTTGGGATGGATCCACTTATAATTCCACATGCTCCCATTTATGCACCATGTTGTTTTCACCATATTGATATGGGGAGAGCCACATGGCCACCTTTGCATGTTATGTGAGTAGTTTCCTTGTGTAGCTTACATATGGTTTGTTTTGGAATATTTGATCATGTATGAATATATTTATGGATATATACTTGCCTAGTGGAACACACACACTAGCACTTTCTCATTATATTCATTCATGCTTATTTCTTCCACTCTTGGACGTGTGGGTTTAATCCAAACCATGTGTTAACTCCTTGTGCATATTTTTTTTGTGGGATACCAATATTTCATGTCACATGATACATAAACCCCACATCCCCATCTCACTCTAGTTCTTCTGTTGATGATTTCATTCAAGCTTCTCCAACCTTTTGCTTGGGCTTTGTTAAAATTGGAGTGCATGTGATTAGAGGGAGCCATGTGAGTTTGTCTTTGTTTTCACAAATATCATGTGGCCTATCTAAGGATCATGCATGGCCCATGCAAGACCTCTCTCTTGTTTTTCTATTTTGGTTTCTTTTGGAATATTTGGGTGGAGTTTGTTTGGAATCAATAGAAACAAATGAACCAAATAAATGCTTAATTTTCACTTGTCTTCCACCTTGCAACTCCTTTAGTGGTTTTCTCTTTGTCAAGCATACATGGGATATATATTTTGTTTTCACAAAATATTATCATGTGCATGAGATATGTAAGATCATCTCCTTCCACCTCTCTCTCTTTTGGCCCTTCGGTTTTTCTCTTTGTTTGGAATTCAAACTCCTTGGTGCTTTCATATCTACCTCAAAACCCTAGCTCATCCATCTATCTTTTCCCTCTCTCTTTTTCTAGCTAAACCTAGCTATTTTTTCCTCTCTCTCTTTTTCTAGCTAAACCCTAGCTCACCTCACCACCCCTCCTCATCCCTAGCCTCGGCTAAACCCTAACCTACCCCTTGCCACCCTAGACCATCACCACCTGGTCCGGTTCCCCCTTGCAACCTGGGCTCAACCCAGTCCCCTTGCTCGACACCGAGCCGAGCCACCCATGTCGAACCCTCCTGCCGGTCTAACCCTAGCCGAGCCCCTCTCCTCTCTGATCCTCTATCCCGCTGCCAAGGCCCCACCCGAGCCACCCCTGCATCGTCCCATCTGGTTCCAGCGTGCAGCCTCCCATGGCCTCCCGAGCCTCGAAGCAACCGTGAGAGGGAGGAGAAAAAGGTGACCACCACCGTTTACACCCGAGCCACCCCAAGTGCCTCCCTCTTCCCTCGTTCTTATCTACCCCTCTCGTACCTGGCGTCATCCCCACATCCCTAGGGCCCTGCCCATCCCCACCAAGATCCCAGCTAACCTGCTACCCCTCTCTCTTCCATCCCCACCTCACTGTCTGCTCCTTCTTCCCACCACCACCAGAAGTCGGCGGGCAAGGCGTTTGGCATTGGGGAAGAACCAGGCGAGCATCTGCATCACCACAGTACACGGTGACGAGAGGAGGAGGCCCCGTACATGCTGCACGCCGTCGAGCCGAAGCAAAACCCTAGCCTCGGGTCACCAGCAATGTCGGCGATCCCCTGCGCTCCGGCACGATCCGCCACCACCGAACCACTCCCGATGTGCATCCGACCCCCTATGACTTCCTCTCGAGCGCCATTGCTTCCTGGACACGCCGCGCGTTTCGTCGAGCGCTCTCTATGCGGCGCGCTCGTAGTCGCGTTCTCACAGTCGTGCCGTGGTATGGTCTTCTGTTCGCGTAGCTCCTACACAGCATCAAGCCCATCTAGCCGCAGCGGTAGCCGCCACCGCACGCGCGCCAGATCGCGAGTTCGAGTCCCCGCCGCGGCAGTTCTCCCCCGCGTCATCAGTTTCGTCAGAAAACAGAGAAGAGGAACATGGCCCCTTTTTCTTTTTGTAGAGAGCCCCTTGGTTTTTGAGTTCTCAACCCGCAGTACTTTCCAGGCCCACCTGTCATCCGCGGTTGCACTTTTACAAAAAGGTACCGCGCTGTTTGGTTCCTCAACCCGCAGTCCCCGTCTGCGCCACGTGGCCGCGCCCTGTTCACGCGCCCGCGTGTGGGCCCGCGAGACCGTCGCCCCCACATGTCTGTCACCCCGGCTAGAAAACCCCGCAGTATGAAAAGCTCTGTCGCGCGTTGGATTCCGCCAGCTCAGCGCGGCCCCACCCGTCAGCTACAGTGGCTAGCTTTTGCCTGTGTGCAAAAAGTCTGCGTCCTTTTTTTGTTTAAACAAAATGATTCTAGAAATATGTTAATATGTTTATAAATCCAGAAAATAATATCTTTTAATTAGTAATTCCAAATAATGCAAATGATATATGTTTTTAAATCAGAAAAATGTGAGGAATTCAAATATGCCATTCAAAATAATGTTTGACTAATTTAAATTTTCGAAAATGTTTAATTGCAATAAAATGCCTTTTCTCAATTAATTAATAACTTTAATTCTATAACTCCAAATTTGAAAAATAATATATCTAAACCGATCAGCGCGACGAGCCTGTTCTAACTATGCATTCCATGATATGAATTGAAGCATGCATCATATAAATAATAAATAATCAGAACTATTTATGGTAATAAAAGTTGACCAAATAAATAATAAAATGATTTTATTCTTGTCCCCACACCTCACCCTTGCCATGCTACATTATTGCCATGTAAATTGTGCATCATTCATCATGGCATGCTTGGTTGCTTGTCGCATTTTATCCATATGCTTGTGCAGTTTATTTATGTTGGCCCTTGTTTGTTTGGTTCTTCTTTCGAATAGACGCCGAGCGGGGAAATTATTAGGAATCCCAGGAGTACTACCCAGATCCATCTCTCGCTTCAACTGAGCTGCCAGGGAAGCACTACCACATGCTTGCATACATATAGTAACTATTGCTTCTATCTTATTCTTGGATCATGGAGTCACGAATGCATTAAATTGAATCCCAAGTACTGCATAGCCTTTACTTTTAAACCCCACCGAGCTTGTTCCTCCATCCTATGAGCCATTACTACAGGAGTTGTTTGAGCCATGCGAGTCGTAGAACAGCATGTGTAGGGTATGCGAGTGTCTGATGGATAAAGAGGTACCTAAACAACTTAACCTGAGTAGTAATGGGATAACTAATGAAAGAGGCACCGGTGGGCAATATCTGTCATTTGGTTTTTATGTCCACTTGTGTCCCGTAGGACCCCGAGTACTTGATTCCTATTCCTTGACTATTCACACTATCCACATCCGGGAGGCCTTGTGGACCCCCCTAAGCCAGAACTTGATTCATTTCTATTTCTTGGGGCCACAAACTAGTTTGGGGTTTTATTTACTATCATGTACTTATGCCATGTTACTATTTTATTAAGATTGTGCGTGGAGCACCTGTACTGTTTTGGATGCGGGGTGTTTTCGCGGTATCGACAAGCCCAGTCACATTTTCGGGCTCCCAGTCGTTTACAACCATTGACGCAAACCTTGGGTCCGTCTCGGAGTCAGCTAGCTTCGTTGCGGGTAGCTTAATTGGGTGGCCCCCTGAAATATTACTGAATCCTGTGATCGCTTTGTCGTGAATGCCTCGTTGGGTTTTGAGTTGGTTTTTCCGAGGTTGATCGAGTGTGTGTTGCTATTTGTGCACCCTTGCAGGGTAAATCTTTCTGAAAGCCGTGTGCGCGGTTATGGACGACTTGGAGCACAGTTTATCGATCATAGACAAGCATAACTAAAGTACCGCTTTTAACTTGACTAAATATCTGACTAGTAATTGGTGCAATACTCATGGAATGGTTAACAAAAAACTACCAACGGATGGGTTGTTCGTCCGTTTTCTCGTTGGTAAGCGAGAAGGAGGATGGATCTGTTACTTTATACTATTATATCTGTTGTTTCTATTTAACGGACATCCGCCTATCATTGGTTGTGCGGATGGTTAGCGAGTATCTATAGGCTTGTTAGTTATTCTCTTTTGCTGGAATTGCGTCACCCCAGGTATATGTCCCCTTTGGAGGCATAAAGACTTGCTGAGTACCCCTAGGGTCTCACACGATAAATTGTTTGATTCAGATGAGCAGGTGTACTCGCAAGATGGATACTGGGTGGAGGAGACAGATGATGTTGGCAACGATCAATCGGTGTAGAGATTCCGGGGATGGGGATCTGTGAGATCTGTGGGCGGGATGTGCTTATTTATGTGGCATCTTATTGCCGATTTTCTTCTTATCCGTACTTGGATCTTGTTTCCCGCTTCCGCTTGATACTCTGTTGATTAATGTATGAGGATCTATCCTACACTATTATATCTACTAGGATATTTGGATCTTGCCGTATGGCGTTGCAATATTTATATTTCTTTTAGATGTATGGCTCTGAGAACTGTTGTAAGGTAGTTTGCATACATACTCACTTGTGTATGTATTTGATCTCTTCGCCTGTTGCCTAGGCCGCTCGCTCTTATCCCGATGTTCTTGGTAGTGGTTAGGACGGTCGGCGGACCTACACGTGGGTGGCCCTAGGCCCCCGCTATAAAACCCTTAACCACTTTTGGTTCATCCAGGCTTGAACTTAGAGCGTAGGGTCCGAGGTAGTTACATAAAGCTAGAGATAAGATTACTTGAGTGCTCTGTCTTTGAAAACATAAGGAGATTGTATTATATATCTCTCCATTGTTTAGTTAATAGAAGCTACCAAAATAGTTTTGGTTACAAAGGCATCTTGGCTCCTGTTTTGAAATGCCAGAATGTTTGAGAATATGTAAAGTAAGCCAAGATAGTTTTGGTAAATAGCTTTTGCCAACTGAGGTTGAGGTAAGGAGTATCCTAAGATACACTTCATAAGCACAAGTGCAAACCAAACAACAAGCAAGCACTGCACTAAAGCCCAAGAAAAAGTTTTTGTTCCCCCTGATTTTTGCATTCTGGACAACAAATCAGGACTGCTGAAATTGGGTACTCCTAGCCAACACCTTTAGAACCGTCGTCCTTGGAGTACTTATTTCCCAAACAAGCACAGTTTGGGTACTCCTAGCCAACACCTTTACAACCGTCCTTGACCGTGTACACGGCTATTCGAATAGGTTATACTTTGCAGAGTTTGCACACTTTACCCACAAGAATCAATACATCCACCGGGATACAACCACGGCCCACTACCACGGTAGATGGGGGTCCGGATAATCAAACCTAACCTTTCGCTTGTCTACACTAGCAAAGGCATGCTTTTCCTCTTGGATTTGTTCTCCCCGGCAACGAGTATGTGGCTCCCAGCCATAGTCCTTCCTTCCGTACACGCGCATACCCAAGCTGCAACTTGGCGTATACCTTAAATCTGGAGACTCCACTTCCTTCCGTACTACCTAAGTCATACCATCCGCGGGAGACCCAATTGCTGCACCGGCCTCCTGCCAGTTCAGGCTCACTCTTGCTGAAGCAAGCGACAAGCTTCAGATCCTTGATCTGGTGGCACCTGCCCGGAATTCCAGGGATTCCTCCCTATAAGCATGGTAGAAGTGCCTCAGCTAAAGAGGATAAACTACGAGTTAAGCCCCAGCAACCTGGGGTAATGTAGTTGCGTGGATAAAAGTTGTTCCAATAAAGGCGTAGAACATCCCATCACATTTCCACTTCTTCTTATCACCATTTCTTCTGTTAAAACTTCCACTGGGAACGATGCCTCTTCCTAGAGTTTTACAAAGCCTTTTTGAAACATTTGTAGTGGGGAAAAATCCCAAAGCAGTTTATTCTAAAAAATCGGGGTTTCCAAGGGGGTAGGATGCTAACCATCGTACTCTCGGTCTAAAGGTGATAAATGATGGGTTCATCGGGGTGGTGCCTCGAAGGACACGAAATCATAACTTGGAGGAGCCAAGTTACTACCGTAGTGTTTGTAAAACAAGACATGCAGGTAACTAATGCAATTTATAAAGAGGATACAAAAGCAGGTAAAAGAGAATAGGACATATATCAGAGTTCGGGAAATGGCGGCTTGCCTGAGATCAGTAATAAGTCCCTGGACTTCTTCAGATGACCCGGAATACCCAATAATATAATAATAAGACTCATGTTCTTCTTATCGTCAGACACTCACACTATCGTCGTCATCGAGTACACATGCAAGGCATACAAACAGTCAAACCAATAGCAAACGAACATAAGGATAACTACTGAACTTGGTAGGTTTTGGGAGAAGTGGGAGTCAAATGGTGAGATTACAAGATTGCCACTAGGGTGTTTTTTCTTGGAAGATAGTTGTCAAGGTTAGATACCAGAAGCTTGGATTAGGGATCTGTGGTCAATAGGATATAAATGTATAACCATGATATCCTATGATAGGTCTTGACAAGACAAAACCATCACAAGTGGTTTCACTTGATTAACACTTTTCTAGATTTAGGTAGGCTTTTTATGGCGGATTAAACTCTAGTTTGGGGAAATAATTCACTAGAAAAGTTTTGGAGCTCCAAAAATTATTTCCTTGGTTGGTTTGGTAGTACTTGATGTACTGAACCACCTAGAGTTGGAATCAAGTCAAAAGAATTAACAGAATGCGCTCAGGAAATTCTTAAAGACAATTCTGTAGGATTCTTATCTTTATTACCAGATTAAAACCACAGATTCTATGGAGTTAGTTTCAAGGGCATGTGATAGGTATGTCCAATACCTTTCTGTAGGAATTGGATTCACTCATTTTGGAGTTTCCAAACTCCTGGAGTGATTTATTTAGTGAAGATACCCCTTATAGAAGTATTTAAATCACTAAAATTCATCCAGAGCCCAGTAAATTCTGAGCATGATGGCTATGGTATATATTGGTAGTATTAGGTACCTGGAGGTGGAATCAGGTCAATACCTCATTTGGTTGGACCTGGGGAATTTATCTAAGGCAGAAAGTTGTTGTTTTTGTTATTTTTGCTAAAGGCAGTATTTTGCTTAACTTGGTATGGGACCTGTGCTGGATGATACGTATTTCAAATACCTTCCAGTAGGTCCTTGGCTCATCTCAAATGGAGATGTCAAACTCACATAAGAATTAATTTGGTGTACCAGATGCATTCTAGCAGAATAATCACCAGTTATTTGAGAAAATTATTTTGGCCATGGGGTTGCCTCTACATGTTTGAGAAAACATTAGAGTACCATCAGAAATTTAGATCTTGTTATTTGGAGTTCATTTGCATTTTCAAAAGGAATCAAAAGAAAATAAAAAGAAAATAAAAAGATAAGATTTCTTGAGTGCTCTGTCTTGAAAACATAAGGAGATTGTATTATATATCTCTCCATAGTTTTGTTAATAGAAGCTACCAAAATAGTTTTGGTTACAAAGGCATCTTGGCTCCTGTTTTGAAATGCCAGAATGTTTGAGAATATGTAAAATAAGCCAAGATAGTTTTGGTAAATAGCTTTTGCCAACTGAGGTTGAGGTAAGGAGTATCCTAAGATACACTTCATAAGCACAAGTGCAAACCAAACAACAAGCAAGCACTGCACTAAAGCCCAAGAAAAAGTTTTTGTTCCCCCTAATTTTTGCATTCTGGACAACAAATCAGGATTACTGAAATTGGGATGTTACAAATAACATGTTGGGTGAACAAATTACAGCGGGGCAATTGACAAACATGGAGAAAGTAGTATATGCATATACTAATCATCTTGATTCCTTTGAGACTTCATTGGGCATTACAACATTATACATAGACCGCCATCCAACTGCATCTATGACTAATAATCCACCTTCGGGTTATCATCCGAACCCCCTCCAGTATTAAGTTGCAAGCAACAGATAATTGCATTACGAATTGCGTGTAAAGTAAACAATATGATTGTTCTATGAACAAAGGATTGCTGTTTTCTCCCTAGTAGCAATAACACATCTAATGCCTTAGAGATTTCTATCACTTCCCTAGATTACTAGAGGCATGAACCCACTATCGAGAATAAATACTAACTCTTGGAGTTGCTAGCATCTACTTGGACAAGATAGCTACTAACAACGAAAAGCATGCAAGATCACAAATAACAAAGACATGATAGAATCAATAAACAATCTAAAATAACATCTCAATATCCATCGGATCCCCGCAAACACAACATGTAGGTTTACAAATAGATGATCTTGATCATGAACGGAGCTCACAAGATCTAAACATGATAGCACAAAGGAGGAGAACCAGCCTTCTAGCTACTACATGGACCCGTAGTCCAGAGATGAACTACTCACGCATCACACCGAAGGCTTGCATGATGATGAAGAAGGCCTCCAGGGTGAAATCCTCTCTCCGGTAGGGTGCCAGGAAGAGCTTCAGATCCCTCCCGATCTAGGGATGGAGACGTCGGCAGCTATAGACTATTTTGTGGAATTTTGATCAGGTACTTAGGGTTTCTATATCGGAGGTATCTTATAGTCAGAAGGGGAGGCCGAGGGGTGCCGGAGGAGGCCACACCACATCCTCGCGTGGGGCAGGCTGGGCCGCGTGGCCAGGTGGTGTGGTGGCCCCCTGGCCCCTCTTCGTCTCGTATTATGGCTCCGTGTGTCCCTCGGTGAAAAACTGACTTTGGCTTTTGTCCCGTCCAATTCCGAGAATTTTCATTTTCTGACTTCCTGGAACCAAAAATAGCACAAAACAGGCAGTTGGCACTGTGGCTCTTTGTTAATAGGTTAGTCCAAGAAATCATATGAAAAGTACTCCAAAGCTGGAACAAAACATAAGAAAGTAGATAAAACTAAGCATGGAACATCAAAAATTATGGATACGTTAGCAACGTATCAGTCATATTGAATCTTATTGCAGTCAACTTGATGATCTACTTCAGTTCCATCAAGTTAAGAGAAGATTCAATCACTTTGATAGGTTTTATTTAAAAGCGCAAAAATTATCCGGATTTTCTATGCATGAATGTAATGCACACACCTATGCTTAGCTTATTTCTAAGTTCTAATGCTGGGACGTTATAGTTTCCTTCCTATGTACTCATCCTCATCCCTACTCCACACCAACGAGTGGATGCCGAACATGCCAGAGACATAGAGCCGTCGTACCAAGGCACACGTGCGCAGCGCCACGCTGTGGACGAGGGGAGAGAGATCAGCCGGACCGGTGTGCGAGGGGAAAAGGGAGGAGAGATGGAGCATAGGGAAGGAGAGAGAAAACACACGATTTGTTTTGCGTGCATAGGTCCTGAAATTTACTAATAGTCGAGTGTACACTGTAAGGCCGTAGGAGTACCTCGTATCAGAAACCCATCATAATTTTCCTCTGACATGGAACCTCCTTCAACTTCTCTTCGCTGCTGCCCTCTTCCCCTGCCAACGTTTTATTCTTTCAGCATGTATAGCACGTGGACAGAGGTGACCATATGTCTAAGCAAAGAAATATACTACTCGCGCATTGTGTAAAAAATCACACCTTAATAAGGCTCAAATAGTAAATCGTATGACATATCATCACTATATAAAATTATAACTGGTAAAGCACAAAAAATTATAAATTTGATCAACATCTACTGTATAAAGTATGGGTGTATATTTAGTCCTTGTACTCTGTATCATCATGTGTAGAAGTCAAAGATTATTAGCTACCTAACACTTGAAATTTTTGGTAACATGGTCTAGAGAAACGAGGGAGAAGATTCTAGTATGATCGAGAAGTGTGTTTGGAGAGTTTTATGCATAGTGCATTCATTGTGTTCAATACTATAAATAGAATCTTCTAGATGCTAGAATGGAAAAGAAGATCCAACGGCTAGAAATGTTGGGATTCGCGAGTCTTGATCCAACGGTCAACATTCAAGGTTATTCGTACACTATATAGTGGTTTGTAATGAAGACTATCAATATAATCTTCAAGATGGTAGAATGGAAAAGAAGATCCAGTGACTGGAAATGTTGGAATTCAAGAGTCTTGATCCAACGGTCAATATTCAAAGTTGTTTGTACACTATATAGTGGCAAGATCATGTAGAAGTCAACGATTATTAGCTACTAGTAAGTTGCACGTGAGACTCGGATAGTGGACGTATGACATATCATAACTATATACAATTATAATTGGTAAAGCAAAAAAATTAGTAATTTGATCAACATCTATAAAGGATGGGTGTACATTTGGTCCTTGTACTTTCTATCATCATGTAGAAGTCAAACATTATTAGCTACCAAACACATGATTTTTTTATAACATGATCTAGAGAAACAAGGGAGAAGCTTCTAGTATGACGGAGAAGTGTGTTTTGAGGTTTGTGCATAGCATTTATTATACGGAAGACTATCAATAGAATCTTCTAGATTCTAGAATGGAAAAGAAGATCCAATGGCTAGAAATGCTGGGATTCAGGAGTCTTAATCCAACGGTCAACATTCAAAGTTATCCGTACACTATATAGTGGTAAGATAAGATAAGATAAGATCATGTAGAAGTCGACGATTATTAGCTATGAGGGAGAACATTCTTGTATGATGGAGAAGTGTGTTTTGAGGTTTGTGCATAGCATTCATTATGTTGATGACTATCAATAGAATCTTCTAGATGCTAGAATGGAAAAGAAGATCCTACAGCTAGAAATGTTGGGATTCACAAGTCTTGATCCAACGGTCAATATTCAAAGTTATTCATACACTATATAGTCGTAAGATAAGATAAGATAAGATAATATATCTCTATCTCTACTACTATAGTGGAGCAGTTTTGAATTTGATCAATAGCACCAATCCTGACCATTGGGTTGTTGGATCCAATGGTTCAGAGAAGATGGATTCGTGTTGAATAGTACCTAGATCTAACTCCACCATGCATGTTCTAGAACCATCTTGTCACCACCCCCAAAATTTCATAGCACAGTAGATTGTATTCTCTCTACTTAGACTACTATAATGGAGTAGTTTTGAATTGGATCCATAGCACTAATCATGACCGTTGGGCTGTTAGATCCAATGGTTTAGAGTAACTGGATTCGTGTTGAATAGTACTCCCTCCACAAAAATATAAGTCGCTTAAGGATTAGTCAAAAGTCAACATTTTTTAAGTTGGACCATGATTATACACAAAAATATAAAAATTTAGAGTAATAAATTAATATCAATTGATTCACCATAAAGTATATTTTCTTAATATGTCCATTCAATATTGTAGATGTAGATATTTTTTTCTAAATATTTGGTTAAAGTTAGTAAGGTTTGACTTTTGACCAATCCTTAGGCGCCTTATGTTTTGGGACGAAGCGAGGGAGTACAGAACTAGATGCTAGAATGGAAAAGAAGATCCAACGGTTAGCAATGTTTGGATTTGCCAGTGTTGATCCAATGGTCAATGTTCAAATAAGTTAATCCCTACACTATTTAGTGGTGGTATGCATGGTATTGTAAGAGATAAGAGACAAGATAAAGGTAAGATAAGAAGTACTTCGAATGGATGATCTAATGGTAGGTCTCGTAGAAGCGAGGTGGTTGAGAGTTAACACGGTCGGTGGAAGTACATGTTACATCAAGAACCTTGCAAAAATGAAAATTGCATCCAAGCCCATGCATTTTAGCACAAGGACCCTAACACTGAGCAATGAAGTACTGTGTGTTTTTAGGTTTGCGCATACTAGTGTTCATCGTGCTAAAGACTATCAATAGATCGAATCTTTCTCAATGCTAAGAATGGAAAAAAGATATAACGGTTATCAATGTTTGGATTTGCTAGTCTTGATCCAACGGTTAATATGTTCAAAGTTAATCCCTACACTATGTAGTGGTATGGTATTGTAAGAGATATGAGACAAGATAAAAGATAAGACAAGAAGTACTGCGAATGGCCGATCGTATGGTAGGTCTCGTAAGAGTGAGGTGCTTGAGAGTTAATAGGGTGGGTAGAATTACAAGTTACATCAAGGGCCTCATAAAAAATGAAAATTGCATCCAAGTCCATGCATTTATCACAAGGACTCTGAAACCGAGTAATGAAGTACTATGTGTTTTGAGTTTTGTGCACACTAGTGTTCATCATGCTAAAGACTATCAATAGAGTCTTTATAGATTCTAAGAATGTAAAAGAAGATCCAACGGTTAGTAATGTTTGGATTTGCCAATCTTGAGATCCAACGGTTAATGTTCAAAATAAGTTAATGCCTACACTATGTAGTGGTGGTATATATGGTATTGTAAGAGATAAGAGACAAGATAAAGATAAGAAGTACAGCAAATGGCCGGTCAAATGGTAGGTCTCGTAATAGCCAGGTGCTCGAGTGGTCGGTGGAAGTACAAGTTACATCAAGGACCTCATAAAAAATGAAAATTCCATCCAAGTCTGTGCATTTGGCACAAGACCAAGTAATGATGAAGTACTGTGTGTTTTGAGGTTTGCGCATACTAGTGTTCATCGTGCTAAAGACTTTCAGTATAATCTTTCTAGATGCTAAGAATGGAAAAGAAGATCAAGAGGTTGGCAATGTTTTGATTGGCTAGTCTTGATCCAACGGTCAATGTTCAGAGTTAATCGGTTAGCAAAGTTTGACCTAATTTCATGAAACAGTGAGAAAAGTTTGACCTAATTTCATTAAATAGTTAGGATGCAAAATCTTAGCAAGAAGATGAACCTGTCGTCAAAACTCTCGGTGGTTTCTGATATATATTAATTGACCCTTCGCCCCGATGGGTACCTCCAAGAGCTTTTTCGTAAAACTTTCAAATCAACCTACAATTTACCTGTAGATGACCTTGGTCGTTCGGGTTGAAATAAACCCGATAGTATCCATACACATGGTAGGACAATATTGTGAAGCTATTTTTCCAAAACTTATCTAATCCCTGGATTACAGTTTTCATGGCACGTGGTGCACAAGACATGATAGGACATCATGAGTAAAACTTTTGTTTTTTGTTTTTCGTTTATTCAATGTGATCAATGTTCAAAACTGGTTCAAAATTGCCTTCCCTCCCGATGTTTGGCCGATCTTTTGGATAACCCTCCCTCCTGATGTTTGGGAAGCAAGTGAAAATTTCAAAAACCGAAAAAGTTTGAATTTTTGTGCCGCCAAGGACCAAAGTGGTTTCCTTCCTATGTACTCCTCCTAGTCCATACTCCACACCAACACGCGGTTGTCGAACACGCCAGAGACACAGAGCCGCCATACCAAGGCACACGAGCGCAGCGCCACGCTGTGGATGAGGGGAGAGAGATCAGCTGGACCGGTGCGTGAGGGGAAAGGGGAGGAGAGATGGAGCATAGAGAAGGAGAGAGAAAACACACGATTTGTTTTGCGTGCATAGGTCCTGAAATTTACTACTAGTAGAGTGTACACTATAAGGCCACAGGAGTACCACGTGTCAGAAACCCATCATAACTTTGCTCTGACATGGAACCTCCTCCAACTTCTCTTCGATGCTGCCCTCTTCCCCTGCCAACGTTTTATTCTCTCAGCATGTACATTGCGTGGAAAGAGGTGACCATATGTCTAAGCAAATAAATATACTACTCCCGCATTGTGTAAAAAATGACACCTTAATAAGGCTCAGATAGTAAATCGTATGACATATCATCACTATATAAAATTATAATTGGTAAAGCACAAAAAAATATAAATTTGATCAATATCTATTGTATAAAGTATGGGTGTATATTTGGTCCTTGTACTTTGTATCATCATGTGTAGAAGTCAAAAATTATTAGCTACCTAACAATTGAAATTTTTGGTAACATGGTCTAGAGAAAGGAGGGAGAAGATTCTAGTATGATCGAGAAGTGTGTTTGGAGAGGTTTATGCATAGTGCATTCATTGTGTTCGATACTATCAATAGAATCTTCTAGATGCTAGAATGGAAAATAAGATCCAATTGCGTGAAATGCTGGGATTCGTGAGTCTTGATCCAACGGTCAACATTCAAAGTTATTCGTACACTAATCTCATCATCACTCAGAAAATTGAGAATGTTCTTTCCTGATAGTTGGAAACTCACACCGGCGGTACTGATTACTACAAGAAGATGCATCCATCTACCTCCAAAGAGACATTTAATTAAAGAAAAATCTATTACACTTACTTGTAGCTCAAGTTTGAGCTAATTTTTCATGAAATTGTCAAGATGCAAAATCTTAATTAGAAAGGAGTTAACCAGGAATTTGATCAACATCTATAAATTGGTAAAGCACAAAAAAATTTGATCAACATCTATAAAGTATGGGTGTATATATTTGGTCCCTATACTTTGTATCATCATGTACAAGTAAAAGATTATTAGCTACCTAACACATGAAAATTTTGATAACATGGTCTAGAGAAACAAGGGAGAAGATTCTAGTATGATGGAGAAGTGTGTTTTGAGGTTGTGCATAACATTCATTATGCTGAAGACTATCAATAGAACCTTCTAGATGATAGGATGGAAAAGAAGATCCAATGGCTCGAATAGCTGGGATTCGCGAGTCTTGATCCAACGGTCAACATTCAAATTTATTCGTACACTCTATAGTGGTTTGTAATGAAGACTATCAATAGAATCTTAAAGGTGTTAGAATGGAAAAGAAGATCCAACAACCAAAAATGTTTGGTCGCGAGTGTTGACCCAACGGTCAATATTGAAAGTTGTTTGTACACTATATAGTGGTAAGATCATGTAGAAGTCAATGATTATTAGCTACTAGTAAGTTGCATGTGAGACTCGGATAGTAGACGTATGATATATCATCATCACTATATACAATTATAATTGGTAAAGCACAAAAAAATATAAATTTGATCAACATCTATAAAGTATGGGTGTATATTTGGTCCTTGTACTTTGTATCATCATGTAGAAATCAAAGATTATTTAGCTACCTAACACATGCAATTTTTGATAACATGGTCTAGAGAAACAAGGGAGAAGCTTCTAGTATGATGGAGAAGTGTGTTTTGAGGTTTGTGCATAGCATTGATTATGTCGAAGACTATCAATAGATTCTTCTAGAAACTATAATGGAAAAGAAGATCCAACGGCTAGAAACGCTAGGATCCACGTATCTTGTTCCAACGGTCAACATTCAAAGTTATTCGTACAGTATATAGTGGTAAGATAAGATATGCATGCAAAACAAGTTGTGTTTTCTCTCTCCTTTACACTGCCTCATCGCCATGCACACACACCCCGACCGGCTGACCTCTCCATCATCCACAACATGTTGCTGCCCACGTGCGTCGATCTGCCTTATCGTTACATTTCACACCCTGTGAAGAGAAAGCACCAAGAACACCCCAGCATGATCATTCGAAAGTGTGAGGAGCTTTTTTGTGTAGTGTGTGTGAAGTAAGTACACACTAGTACGAAGGGTATATGGCTAAGTTGCTCTCTTGAGAAGGACCATACTGTTTTTCCTTGCTTAACTTTAGAGCCCTTTATGCTAAATTTATGGACCTCTAGGTAATTTTTTTGAGGTCTTCGATGCAAATCGTACTTTCTCCTACCGTCCATATCAAATTTTAACTACTAGTAAGAGCGATAGATAGATTCCTCTTAAAATGTCCCAACAAACTTTTGAAGCTCTAACAAGGAATTCGGTACATTGAAAACCACCGAAAGCTTTTTCGTAAAACTTCCAAAGCAATCTATAATTTACTTGTAGTTCAAATTTGACCTAATTTCGATAAATTGGCATAGAGTCTCATTCAAGACGGCAGAGTTATCTAGGAAGTTTTAAAATTCGCAAAACATGGGAAAATTGAGAATGTTCTTTCCTGATAGTTGGAAACTCACACCTAGAACATCGTTTACTAAAAGAAGATGCACCCATCTACCTTCGACAAGACAACTAATCCAAGATCTATCTATCACACGCTTACTTCTATCTCAAGTTTGAACTAATATAATTTTGTTAAGTTGTCAAGATGTGGAATCTTAGCAAGAAGTTGAACTTATTGTCAAAATTTTGGGACCTTTACTATATATATGCACGAAAAACAAATTGTGTTTTCTCTCTCCTTTCCTGCCTCATCACCATCCACACACACCCTGCTGGCCCGCTAATGTCTTGTCTACAACGTGGCGCTGCCCACGTGCGTCGACCTGCATGGGTATTCTATTTCACACCCTGCAAAGAGGAAGCACCAAGCACACCCCCAGCACGCTGGTTCGAAAGTATGAGGAGCGTTTTATGTGTTTTTGTGTAGAAAATATAGTAGTACAAAGGGTATGGCTCAGTTTCTCGCTCGAGAAGGACCCGAGTGCTTTTCCTTGCTTAACTTTAGGGCCCTTTGTGCTAAGTTTATGGACCTCTATGCAATTTTATCTTTTTTGAGGTCTTCGATGTAAACCGTACTCCCATGGACCGTGTCAAATTTTAAGTACAAGTAAGCACGATAGATAGATTGCTCTTAAAATTTTCCAAATACTTTTTTAGGCTAACCAGGAATTTAGTAGTACATCGAAAGCTTTTTCGTAAAACCTCCCAGCTTGTAGACAAATTCTGCCACCATAGGTGATGCCCTAATACTAGTATGAAAATAGAAGCTGACGTGATGAGAAAGTACTGCGCTAGGAAGTGACATGTTTAATTTATTGCACAGGGGCGCGTTTTACACGCATTCACGCTTAGCCAGCGTCCTCGATGTAGCCGCTTCTTACAGCAGAAGAAAAGAAAAAACTTCTTTCAAAGAGCCATCCTATCTTCCACATTTCCATTTAGTTTGTCCCCACTCGCCGACGCTGCCTGGCCGCATCTCAGGTGCATGCTTCACACATTTTGCTCCCCATCTTGCACGCAGCATCACTCCCTCCAGGCCACCAGCCCCTCCTCCAAAAACCACCAACAACTCAACATAGATCCACCCTCTCCCCTAATCCGTCCGGACGGGATGGCGGATTCGAGGTGCAACCCGTGGCACTGGGGCTGGAGCAAGGTCGGCGACGATGTCTTCAACAAAATCACTATGCGTCTGGACACTATCAACGCCGTTAGGCTGGCCGCATGCTCCAAGGAGCTGTACTGCCAGGTCGATGGCAGAAAAGGTAGCAGGTTCCCCAATGCCCGTTGTTGTTCATTGGTCTCCTACAATGACATCTACGAGCACAAGATCCAGTGTTGCTACGCCCCGTGCGCAGCCTGCACAAAGCAAGGATGCGAGTTCGTCAACCGTACATTGACTTTGCACAAGCTCTTTGACCACTTGAAACTTGCCCACAAGATGTACTATTCGCCCCAAGTGACCTACTCCAACAAGTACTGGTACCCGACTAACCAGGTGCACGCACCAGAGATCATCGGCATCGGGAAAGAGGGTGATATGGGGTGGCCCGATCTTCTCAGCAAGCTCTTGGCGATGGTGATGGTGGATGATAGATAACTAGTGCGTAGCTATGATCTCTCCCGCTCGATCCCTAATGCCAATGCAACAGCTCTCGAACCTTGTAGGATATTCACAACACCACACTCTTGCGCACGCAGCCGTGACCACGAACGGTAGTATGCAATCTACTAATTCCCAATGGAACAACAGATCACACTCAATTATAGTTGGCAGATTCGAACACAGGGTAATTCCAGAGGTTCTATGAAAGAAACAACTCCAAAATATTTTAACGTGGTCTAAAAACTAACTTGTGACGGCTATGGAGGTTTATATGAGGGCTGGGGCGTCCTCCCCTCTAAACGGGCCTAAAAACAGCCATAACTTGGCCCAAACTGACTCGGTTCGACTCAAACTGATACATACCGACCCATATATGGGTTCGGCCTTATTGGCACGCAGTCCAAACGTCGTGGGAACACCTCAAACATGTAATTCTTGGTGCGCCATCTCTCTCTCTTGCTCATACGTGATTTCCTCATTGCATCCTAGTGCGCCTGCCTCCCGCTCCTCCCTCGCGCACTTGTTGATATTGGAAATCAGCGCTTGTCCTTCTTGCTGCAACTCTCCTCCTCCTCGCGCAACACTTGTGTTATCAATAAACCTAATCATACAAAGATGCATAGACTTAGGTAGTATAAAGTTCTCATTAAGTAAAACATCAGGTTCAATTAAGAATGAATTCACCTGATAGTCATTATTGATTTGACTCAGTATTTCCTTCCAGTTCAGGCAGTCAGAATCATCATAATCCCCGTAGATATCCTCATCATCCTCCCTTTCTTCATGAAAAGCCGTCCTCGGCTTTAGGTAAGTTGAAAATGGGAGAAACAAAAAGAACAACGTGTACGCAAAGTATATGATTATATAACATGTTGTATTATTGTTGTTCACATGAAAAGTATGTCCAGTATACATCAAGCAACTTAAATTGCAGGTATAAGTGAAGTACAAAGAATCATGATCATGGTAAATAACAACTAAATAGATAGTCATGTTCTTCAATATTAAATTCAGTTTTCTCAAAGAAGATCTATGATCAAATTTGTGAACAAGATCAAACCAATTCAATATGTCTGAAAACCAAATTGAATCATGACATGCTTCAACTGCGCTACTCTGATTATTATGAACATGATCATGTTGTCCAGTATGTAAAATGCAACTCAATGTGCAAATATCAAGGAAGTCTAAAGTAGTAACAAAACTAGACAAAGACTTTTGGGACAAACATAGTGAATATGAAAACTTGGGTCCTATTCTAGCAAGATTAGAACAATCCAACATAGGTAAAATTACTTGTGTTGGTTGCAATATATCAACTAGCCCAGAATGTATTTCCATAATATCTGGAACATGAGCTATTGTCCCATAGCAAACAGTTTGTGATGTATGGCTGAAAACAGCATGTTTCAGTTCAGCGATTCTATCACAAGTAATGCATATGTGATCCACAAGAAAATTTTCATGCATGCTATATTCACCAATTAGATTGAAAGTGAAACAAGGAGAATATGTGCTATAATTCAGAAATGGAATTTCAAAAATCTTATCCATAGCACAACTCATACTCATAGGTTCATTTAGCATGATGGAATACACAATATCAGCAGGTGGTATTCGAGCAAGTATTTCCTTATGTGTTATCAGTACCACATGATCAAAATTTGAATTTGGTAAACTATCACATGGTGCTGAAACAGTAGTGCAAGGCAAATCAGAAGGAGGCTTCAGTAAAGGAATAGACTCACAATATGTCGCACATGTTGGCTGAAGCTCCAAATCAGTACCAATGTCATTAACAAACTTCTCAGCTGTAGTAGGTACTACGACATCCTCCTCAAGTAACAATACCAGATCGTGTGATGCAAGTTGTAAAATAGGCGGGTCCCTTTCTTCAAAAGCAACCTACATAGCACAAGAAACAATACCAGGAGTAGAGATGATTACATTAGTAGAAATATCCTCACATGTTTTAGCATCTACTGCACTGATGTTTTCTTTTTCTCTCATACTCTTAGAATGGATGCTCTCAACCTCACATTTAGTGGAATCACACAGCTCACTTTTGATAACACTCTCACTCAGCTTGGCTATGTGGCTCTCATTCTCACATGGGTTGTAATGCACACCGTGTTCAAGATGACAAATAATAGAATTGTCACCGTTCATCATGACCTTGTACTTAGCAGACAAACTGAACTCTTTTGTCCTCTCCTTGCAAAGAAGATGATACTCATGAAATTTGTCTACTGAAATCCTGAGCATAACACGCCTCTTCATGTTCCATTTGAAAGAAATCCTTCCAACAACAGGACATATTTGAGCGTCAAACCTTCTACTCCAAGGTTCTCCCAATAGTATGTGACAAGAATCAAGTGGTATAGGAGATACATCACAGTGCACAATCTCAGTATGCTCTTTAAAAGTCATAGGAACATCAGCGGTGTGTGAAATCAGCAATGTGCCATATGATGAATGCAAGAGATATGGCACCGCACGGGCACATGTGGGTAGCTGCAACTTTTGTACAACTTCAACGCTGATCAAATTAATAGTAGAGTTACTATCAATGGTAATGGAAGCACATCGCTCACCAATCATCACACTATGGTGGAAAAGACCATCACCATCAAAAATACCGCATTCTTCCTTCCAAAAAGTTCCACTACAACGCCAATTGTCGATGAATTTGTAACTGTACGTCTCCACATTATTTGTAACATCACCTGCCTCCATTTTCTGCATCACATCAATACTACTAGAAGACATGATTAGTACATTAGTGCACAAATCAAAATCAGTATGGTGGAAACTCTCACAACTCACTCACAACTGATAAGAAAGAAGATCTTACCGTTCCAAAGTGAATAGAGATGCTCTACCAAACGTAATCAAAGACTAATGCACTGAAGTGATGAAGTGAATATCAAAGGTATAGAGAATGATCACAGGACACACAGGTTATTTATGGTGGAGCTATAGGTATGGTATCCTAACTACACTGCAAACAAGTCCTAGTGCTGATCGTATGACAAAGACCCACGGAAACACACACGGTGGAGATAAATGGGGCAATTGCAACTATGAAAATGAGCTCAAAAAGTAAGGTATGTCGGAGGAATGCTCGTGTTGCAATGCACAAGGAGAGACGCTAGCAATGTCTCAACGAAACGGGCACAAGATTGCTAACGCAGCCCGTAGAGCACTAAGCACGCTAGTCTCGTAGGATAGTTATAGACACAAATAAAGGCTTACTAAGGCTCACAAGGATAGGTACGCTATGTGGACTCAGTAAAAATAAATAAACAAAAAAAGAAAAAAAATTTGACCTGAGAATTGGTCTCTGCCACGGCAGAAAAACGGCCTAAAATCCTGCCGCGGCAGGATGCCGGCAGATTTTTTTTCCTCTCATACTAGCACAGACTGGTCTGTGGTAAGGCGACGGTTCGATTTTTTATTTTCGGAATTTTTTTTTTCGGAATTTTTTTTTTGGGTCACGCTAGAGCACAGACTTGTCTGCGGTCAAGCGTTAGGCAGCGAGCCGAATTTTTTTTTCTCGCCAAGTAGTACACAACTAGAACTCTTTACTTGGATCGGATCTGACTTGATGGTAGCGAAAAAAGATGGTGGAAAACAACTAGAACACTAGAAAACAAATCTACGAAGAACAGATCAAGATCTAATCTAATAGAGCAACAGGATCAGCAACTATTACTCGAATACGATGTAATCTAGGCTATGGCAACTCTTTTTGTGGGGCTTTTTTTGTATAGGATGAAAAACACTCTCTAATCTATGGATGGATTGTGGATTGCTTACCGAGGCAACGAGGAAATCTGGTACCAAGATGATATGGGGTGGCCCGATCTTCTCAGCAAGCTCTTGGTGATGGTGATGGTGGATGATAGATAACTAGTGCGTAGCTATGATCTCTCCCGCTCGATCCCTGATGCCAATGCAACAGCTCTCGAACCTTGTAGGATATTCACAACACCACACTCTTGCGCACGCAGCCGTGACGACGAACGGTAGTATGTAATCTACTAATTCCCAATGGAACAACAGATCACACTCAATTATAGTTGGCAGATTCGAACACAGGGTAATTCCAGAGGTTCTATGAAAGAAACAACTCCAAAATATTTAACGTGGTCTAAAAACTAACTTGTGACGGCTACGGAGGTTTATATCAGGGCTGGGGCATCCTCCCCTCTAAACGGGCCTAAAAACAGCCATAACTTGGCCCAAACTAACTCGGTTCGACTCAAACTGATACATACCGACCCATATATGGGTTCGGCCTTATTGGCACGCAGTCCAAACGTCATGGGAACACCTCAAACATGTAATTCTTGGTATTGGAAATCAGCGCTTGTCCTTCTTGCTGCAACTCTCCTCCTCCTCGCGCAACACTTGTGTTATCAATAAACCTGATCATACAAAGATGCATAGACTTAGGTAGTATAAAGTTCTCATTAAGTAAAACATCAGGTTCAATTAAGAATGAATTCACCTGATAGTCATTATTGATTTGACTCAGTATTTCCTTCCAGTTCAGGCAGTCAGAATCATCATAATCCCCGTAGATATCCTCATCAGAGGGCATAGAGTTTGCCGCCCTAATTGGAGGGTACACCACCGACATCTTCCTATCCGTCAGGTACGTCAGGTTGGCGGCGTGCTAATCGCCATGGTACAAGGTGATGTTATGGTCGCTGCCGTCATGGAATAAGCTCCATTCGGTCGAAATGGCAGTCACATCTGAGAAGGCGAGAAGGCCTTTGTTGGCTGAAGTCGCGCTGAAAGGGCTCATGTCGTACCTGTCGAAACCAAGGCGTTACCTGCGAGCTTCTCAAGATGTTGTCGAAATCCCCCTGGATTACATGAATATCAACCAAGAGTGAGTTAACACATATAAATGTTCCTGTGATGATCCTAATATGAATATATGTAATGTCGTACTAATTAATTACTTTATGTTGGTGATAGACCCAATTGGTATGGGTTGTCCAACCAAATGTGTCTTCATGTTCAATGCTCGCTGATGAAGTCCAATGGAACTGCGTGGTGCCTGGCTGCGAGTTTGCCGCAATTCGGTTTGTGCTCCACCCCCACCTCAGAGAAGCCCACGCCATGAGGTTGTGCATTTTACACTATGGTAGGAAAGGCAGGTACATCTCTAAGCCGGTGCCGGCACCGGGCTCGCAAAATGTAGATATCGGGCTAATCGGGTTCGATGACATGGTGTTCTGCGTGCTATTCAACGGGCACGACGATGTCATCTTGATATATGTCGTGTGTGTCAGGCTGGCGGCGCGCGTGTCGCCGCAGTTCATGGTGAAGTTGAGCTCTGCACATCCAAATGTCTTGTGTGAGAAGGTATTCTATGCTAATTCTAAAGCCACTTGCTCTTTGTCGGTTTGTCGAGCAAATCTGGTTGCTCGTCGTCGTAATCGACCATCGAAGTTCACTTTGGAATACAAGCTTCGTATCGACAAGATTATTACCGTAGATGCAGAGGTGGGATATGTGGGATACTTCTAAACTAACTCTAAACTAAGTGGGATAAGCGGGATAAGTGAGATTTGTTAAATCCTACTTGTCCCACTTCTCCCACTTAGTTTAGAGTTAGTCTATGGGTCTAAAATTAAGGATCCCGCATGTCCCCTTTGTCCCACTTATGCATCCCTATTTCTTAGTAGTTAACCCATCTTTATCTTCTTGTGATGATCCTAACTTGAACACATGTACTCCTCGACCAGATTTTTCTTACCATTTTGGGGCATGTGGTTCCTAGCTTAAGGTAGTTCTAAGTATTTTGTATGGAGTTCCGTTACTGCTAATCTATTTTGTAGTAGGAGTAATACCTATGTACTGGTACTTGTTCAGACCGATGGATCTAGTGCAGAATTAGGTCTCTCTTTCCTTTTTAATCATGGCCTTGCTACATCTACCGAATTTTAATGTCTACATTGTTGAATCTGTCAATTCCTTTGGTCATTATTTGTACTGCTAAATCGGTCACTTTGAAAAGGTGCTAAATCTGTCAAGTGCCGCTTATTATGAACTGGGAATCTGATGATATTTTTCTGTCTTATTCAGTACTGCTGAATCTTTCAAGTGTCATTGAATCTGTCGAATGTTCTGTTGTTGCTATTAGTAAAATATTTTTTAGAACTAATAGTGATGTATTGGTACTTGTTTAGATCAAGACCAGAAGATGGTCTCGCTCTTCTTTTGGAATATGGCCAGAATATGTTCTCTCTGTGCTTTTGAATTATGGCCTTGCTACATCTAGTGGATTTCAGTGTCCGCACTGTTAAATCTATCAATACTTTTGGTCATTATCTGTACTGCTAAATCAGTCACTTTGAAATTGTAGTAACGATTATCTGTACTTTTGGTTATTATCTGTACTGCTAAATCGGTCACTTTCAAGTGTCCGCACTGTTAATTGTAGTAACGATTAGGCCGTCACCGGCCAACGCTGCGTAGGAAGTGCTCATGTCTTTTCTGTCCAAACCACGTCTTTACTGGCATACTACTGAACTTGTAGATGGACAAGATTCACCAGTGAGATATCACATCTTAATCCTCTTGTGATGATCCTACTGTGAGTGTATGTAATATTGTACTAATTCGCTAGTTTATGTTGGTGGCAGATTCCCTTCGTAATTGGAATTGCTGAAATTAAGTATCCCGAACTTCCTGGTTTGTCATATGAATTTTACATGTATACTGCTGACCTAGAGGCCGACAGACGCATCCTATGCAGTAAATCAAGGGTGCAGCCCGACTAGCACTTTGACACGCTGAAGCATTCTCGTTTCTTCGAGTACGTATGATGGGACATGTAGTTGTTCCTAGCTTAGTGTAATCTTGTAGTTCTACACTTCTACTAAGTATTTTGTATGAAGTTCAGCTACTGCTAATCTATTTTTCTACTAATACCTATGTTTGCACTGTTAAATCTGTCAATACTTTTGGTCATTATGTATACTGCTAAATCAGTCACTTTGAAATGCTGTTGAATCTGTCAAGTGCAGCTGATTATGTGTTTGGAATCTATTGATATTTTTCTATTTTATTTAGTGCTGCTAAATCTTTCAAATGGTAGTGAATCTGTCAAATGTTCTATCATTTTTATTACAGTACTAAAGTATCTTGTAGAACTAATACTAACGTACTGATACTTTTTTAGATCAAGGGTAGTAGATGGTCTTATTATTCTTTTGAAACATGGCCTTGTCACAATCTTGATGAGGCTTGGGGCATTTTGGTTTGCATATGTGGGTCACACAGTCATTGATGTGAGTAGAAAGTATGCATAGAAAAGCAGGGTTGATGGCTAGTTTTTCTTGCTCCGATGATCGAGTGTGTTCGGAGAAAAGTGACTGATCCCACACAAAGGTTTTTAGTGCTGAAACAAGAATTGATTCTCGCCGTCCTGCTATTGAATTTCAGAGTCTGTATTGCTGAATCAGTCACTTTGAAATGCTTCTAAATATGAACTGGGAACCTATCGTTATTTCACCAAGCATGATGCAATTTAGGCCGTGGGTTCTTGCATTTCTAGAAGTTTCATCAATAGTAGACTTGCCAATCTTTGCAAAGGGGTACCTTTCTAGAAAGTTCATATGAGGTTCAGCATCTTGGTATTTTGGTTCGTACTATGAAGTACCGAGAAACGTAAGTGACTCAACTTACAACTACTCTATCTAACTGATGTGAATCTAGACAAAGTTGAAGCCATTAGAATACGAACTGGAGGGAGTAGTATAAAATGGAAGCAGTAAATAAGTCATCTCTTATTTCTAATAACTAAGATGTGATGAGAGAACACTCCATGGCAGCGTGCTAGTCTAGAGTACCTATAGTAGTACTCCCTACTCCATAACTCTAGTCGGCGTGCTCGATGCAGTACGGCCGGCAGAAGATAGCCATAGGAGCACGGCAAAACCCCCTCCTTAAGAGCCATTCCCAACTCCGAGAGGCCGCATTTGGATCTTCTCTAGCGCCCACTTCACACATTTTTCTCGCCATCTCACCCGCTATATTGATCCTTCCAGGCCGCCACCCCTCTCCTTCAAATAAGCCCAACAGTCATACATAGATCCGCCCTTGCCCCCAATCATTTAAACGTGATGGCTTTCAATTCGAGGCACAACCAGCTGAACAACGTCTAGACGAATGTCAGGGACGACATCTTCAATGAAATACCTAAGCATATGGACACTACTAGAGCCGTCCGGCTGGCCGCATGCTCCAAGGAGCTGTACCACCAAGTCGCTAGCGGAAAAGGTAGTAAATGCGCCAACGACATCTGCTGGACTTTGGTCTCCTACAAGGACGTCCACGACCACAAGATCGCGTGCAACTACCGCTGGTGTGTCTGCACGGAGCCAGCACGCGAGTTCACCGGCGTCAAGAAAGTGTTCGTCGAGCACCTCATATCTGCCCACTCGATGAAAGTGCCCAGATATAGCCCCAAAAAATGGGACCCGTCTGTGCCGGTTCGTGCACCGGGCTCACTCAGAGCTGGTGTCACCGGGAAGGAGGGCAAGCTAATCGTCGCCCAAATTGACGGGCATAGCACGGACTTGCTCCTGTCCATCAGGCCAGTCAGGTCGGCGGCATGCGAATCGCCGCGGTACGAGGTGAGGTTTTGGTCGTTTGTCTTATTCGCTAGTTTCAATCAGGTTGTAGTAAGGATTAGGCCGTCGCCGGCCAACGTTGCGCAGGAAGTGCTCATGTCTTTTCTATCCAAGCCACGTCTTTAGTGGCATACTACTGAACTTGTAGATGGACAAGATTCACCAGTGAGATATCACATCTTAATCCTCTTGTGATGATCCTACTGTGAGTGTATGTAATATTGTACTAATTCGCTAGTTTATGTTGGTGGCAGATTCCCTTCGTAATTGGAATTGCTGAAATTAAGTATTCCGACCTTCATGGTTTGTCATATGAATTTTACATGTATACTGCTGACCTAGAGGCCGACAGGCAACAATAAAACAAGAGACGCATCCCATGTAGTAAATCAAGGGTGCAGCCCGACTACACTTTGACACGCTGAAGCATTCTCGTTTCTTCGAGTACGTATGATGGGACATGTAGTTGTTCCTAGCTTAGTGTAGTCTTGTAGTTCTACACTTCTACTAAGTATTTTGTATGAAGTTCAGCTACTGCTAATCTATTTTTGTACTAATACCTATGTTTGCACTGTTAAATCTGTCAATACTTTTGGTCATTATGTATACTGCTAAATCAGTCACTTTGAAATGTTGTTGAATCTGTCAAGTGCAGCTGATTATGTGTTTGGAATCTATTGATATTTTTCTATTTTATTTAGTGCTGCTAAATCTTTCAAATGGTAGTGAATCTGTCAAATGTTCTATCATTTTTATTACAGTACTAAAGTATCTTGTAGAACTAATACTAACGTACTGATACTTTTTTAGATCAAGGGTAGTACATGGTCTTATTATTCTTTTGAAACATGGCCTTGTCACAATCTTGATGAGGCTTGGGGCATTTTGGTTTGCATATGTGGGTCACACAGTCATTGATGTGAGTAGAAAGTATGCATAGAAAAGCAGGGTTGATGGCTAGTTTTTCTTGCTCCGATGATCGAGTGTGTTCGGAGAAAAGTGACTGATCCCACACAAAGGTTTTTAGTGCTGAAACAAGAATTGATTCTCGCCGTCCTGCTATTGAATTTCAGAGTCTGTATTGCTGAATCAGTCACTTTGAAATGCTTCTAAATATGAACTGGGAACCTATCGTTATTTCACCAAGCATGATGCAATTTAGGCCGTGGGTTCTTGCATTTCTAGAAGTTTCATCAATAGTAGACTTGCCAATCTTTGCAAAGGGGTACCTTTCTAGAAAGTTCATATGAGGTTCAGCATCTTGGTATTTTGGTTCGTACTATGAAGTACCGAGAAACGTAAGTGACTCAACTTACAACTACTCTATCTAACTGATGTGAATCTAGACAAAGTTGAAGCCATTAGAATACGAACTGGAGGGAGTAGTATACACGTTTCCTTTAAATAGAGGCTGTCAGCTGGGACCCAACATAGACACGTTTCATGCACAGAGGTTCACATCTGGGACCTAGCACGTTCCCAAGGTCAAAACAACGGACATGGCCAAAAAAGGTCCATCATACGCACCTTTCATTTACAGAGAGGCTGATATGTGGGATCTAGCAGTGCGACCTTATACAGATTCTGCATCGAGCAATGTAGCCAGTTTGAAACAGGGAGGCGCGACAGAGAAAAAAGTTCAGCATGTACACGTTTCTTTTAATGAGAGGCTGAAATGGGGGACCCAGCAGTGTGAGCAAATGGCAGATTCGTCGAGCAACGCTATCTAGTTCAGAACAGGGTAGCGCTAGAGAAGAAAAAAATTCCATCGTACCCACGATTCTTATAAATTAGAGGCTGACATTTCAGGCCCACCAGCCTGTATAAATGGCTGAAGCAGCGAGCAACGCTATCAAGTTCGGAACACGAAGGCGTGATAGAGGGTTAAAAATCCATCATACACACGTTTCTTCTAATGAGAGGATGACATGTGGGACTCAGGAGGTTGGTTAAACAGTAGATGCGTCGAGCATCGCTATCAACTCGAAATGGGGTAGCGTGAGCCAAGGAAAAAATCCATCATAAACACGTTTCTTCTAATGATAGGATGACATGTGGGGCTCAGGAGGTTGGTTAAACGGTAGATGCGTTGATCAACGCTATCAACTCGGAACAGGGTAGCGCCAGCGAAGGAAAACATTCCATCATACACACATTTCTTCTAATAAGAAGATGCCATGTGGGTCCCAGGAGGTTGATTAGACGGTAGATGCATCGAGCAGCGCTATCAACTTCGGAATAGGGTAGCCCGAGCGAAGGAAAAAAAATCATCATACACACGATCCTTCTAATGAGAGGTTGGCATGTGGGACCTAGCAGCCTGACTAAATGGCAGACACCTCGAGCTACGTTATCGAGTTCAAATCAGGGAGGCGCGACCGAAAAGTATGGTCCGCTAGAGACACTAACGTCCGGGACCCACAAGCCTCAAAAGATTTCACCGAGTCAACATCGCGCAAGGAAAGGAAAATCTTGCTTCTGCCACGCACTGGCCGAGCTTCCTCCATGTTTTAGCAGATCCGTCGTAGTAGAGGGCCGCGAAACCGGAAAAAAAGTTTTCCATCGGCCACGGTCAAGCCGAGAATTTCATCACGGAAGACGCGCCTTCTACGACGATCGTCAGGACAATTCGTTGCGGAAGGAAACTTTTCTTGTAGTGATTTCCGGAGACTCTTACCCGAAAGCGTAAGACTCCGATAGTTTCAATTGGCACAAAGGAAGTGCCTGTTGTGAAGAGGTAACTTTCTTCACATGGTCTCTGTATTTTATTTTTCATTATTTCTGAAGTGTAACGATCTTTGTTCTATTACCTCCTTAGAGCTAAACAACTCATCAAGGGCAAGGGGAAAGGAGACTCGTCGAAGCCCCTGCCAGTCAAAGTTCAATTTGACTTCTCCTGCCATAGCACCTCCGACTCCTGCCCCGCAGCCTTCTACAATGCTAGAGATTACTCCATCTCCGTCTGTCACAGAAGATCTGGCTCTTCATTCTGAGCCAGCAAACCTTGGTTCGCAGAACAATGTCACCATGGGTGACTAGGTAGTTGATAAGGGTGAACCCTCAAAGGGTAATGATCCCTCGGCAGAGGTTTTTGCCGATAACCTTCTCAGCAATCCGGGTATTGCCAAGCTTGGCATTACTCAAAAAACTGTAGAAGATATACAAAGGCTTACTCAGCAGTGCCTAGAGAGCCGGAACATCACCGCCAAGGCAGAGGCACAAGAAGTAGAGGACGTCAAGTACTCCGAGCTTCTTGAGAAAATCCGTCTTCGCGACGAGAAACTGAAAGCCGGTGTGGCTCCTCCACCACCAGTAATCCCGCTGACCCTCACCGAGAAGGTTACCACCGAGGTGGACATGAGCTTAAGCAAGCTTACTGATGAACAACCTATAAGTAAGAATTCTAACTCAGCTTTTTTACTTTATTTCATATCATATCCTCTAGCCCCCAAGCATGAAGTTGGATACACAATCCGGATTTATGCTTTCATAGGATTCCAAAGTACGAACTAGTGTAACCCCCAAGGCTCGTGCTGATATTAGTAAAAATATTAGCTTAAGTCTTTAGTAGACTTCTTACTCTGGGTATTATTCTGACTTACATAAAGTTAATGTTGCTAACCAGGAATTATTGAAGAATATTTGTAACAAGTGGAGAGAGATCAGAGCTCTTCGAATTGAAAATGCTCAATTAAAGGTATCAAGGGATGAGGCTGAAGGTAACCATTTTAGTCCTTAACCTTGTTGTTTTTGCTTTCATACTAGAATTTCCTATTCAACTATTTCTCTTTTGCTTACAGCACTGGTCAAACAATGTTGTCCAATGATTGAAGAGATCGAGAATCTTAAGACCCTGGAGGTGGAGAATGCCGACTAACGTCGAGAGCTGAATAAGCTTAAGGCGGATCACGAGCGCAACATTGCACAAGTCCTCGAATCTGCCTCCATGGCCACCGAAGAACATGTTCGAAGGATCGTGTCCCAGGATTAGAAAATCTCAAATATCAATGATGAATTATTCAGAGAAATGGACATCACTTAGACACTCTGGGCTGAACTCCAGAGCCTTAGGGCGGAGAAGACCAAAGTTGACGATGTCATCTTCGGTATGTTTCCCATTTTCTGTCTTTCTGTTTCTCTGAATTTAGGAGTTCGGATATATTTTCTGACCTTTGCTTTATATGCACAGGTCCTCTAAATTTAATGGATTCTTCCTCCACCAAGTCTCGCACCAGCCGTCTTACACAAGTCGGCGATTTGCCTCACGATTTCCGCCAATCATTGGAGGATATTGGCGAAGTTCTCAAAGTTCTGGATATGAATAGAATGTTCGCCTTTGAGTTGAGAGATAAGGCAAAGGAGATGCCCCAGCTCATCCAGGACTGGAACATGTCCTATGCGCGGACCGCAGCACAGAACGCCCTCACCATCGTTATGAGCCACCATGGAAGCATGGAGATCTGGCAAGTAACCAGAGGATATTCGACTGTGGATGAAGACGGACAGGAGCAAGACATCAATGCCATCATGGACTCCTATGAAGGATATGGATATCATGTAGTTGATCTGACCAGCTATGATAATCCATTGTTCACTCACGTGGACAAGCCTCCTCCGCATGCCGAAGAAACAACTGATGTTTCCGATGATGAGCAAACCATTTCGGATTTGAATGTCATGGAAAGATACTAAGGCGAAGGGGATGTCTCTAGTGATCCAGCAGCTCCTACCTCTTCTCCTGCATCGTAAAGTGCCAAAAAAACAATCTATTATTCTGAATCAATCGTTTGTAAATAAGCAGGGTAATAGTTTTGCTAGTGCTAAGGTTTGCTGCTTCTATTTAGCACTTTTTGGCTTTATTTTGATGTGTCTGGAATGTTTACATAAGAACTTTATGTTTTGCCTATACTTATCGCTTATCTGGCTTTCCGCCTCATCCCTTTCGTGACCCGGCCAACCTTCAACACAGAAACTTTGCCAAGCAATGGAGCTCAATTGCTAAACCAGTTTAAACTCGGAAACAAAGCCGGCTTCCAGTACCAACAATTCACTACTCGGAAAATGCCTGCATCCAGCAATCAGATAAAGAACCAAAGTATAAACTAGCAAATTTATATTTATACCCGAAGGTAACATTTTTAGAATCAGAAATCTTAACCAGAACAAACATGAACATAAAGTAATTTCAAGTATTCTGGGATTTTTTACTATGACATGATTATTCGGAAATAAGATGGCAATGTAAAACTTCTCAGAAGATTTTTAATGACAAAAGACCCACTTTTGATAGATGGAAAGCAATTTTCTACCAAGAAATGAGATGGCTACAATTCAGAATCAAGGGAAAATACAAGGAGAAATTCAAAGCCTGGCTCAATCAGCAATTAGATCAGGGATATAATAGATTTTCTGAGTTTTTTTCCTCTGCATAAATCGAGTTAGATGTAACTGTTTATGATCTACCTTAGATCATTTCTCATTGTAACATACTCATATATAATAATAATAATAAATTGTAGTGTGGATTTTTCCCTACTGTTTCACCACATAAAAAAATATGATTACAAAGAAAGAAGTTTTAAGAATAAAAGGGACGTAGCTGAGCAATATTCCACGGTCTGTCTAATTCTTCCGGGTTTGTACTGCCTCCAGCTCTCTTTCTTTTCTTAGTAGCAGGTCTTTCTAGCTGCATATTAGTTAGATAGTAAGAACCATTGTGCAATACTCGGCAAACTAAAAAGGGCCCTTCCCATACTGGGAAAGTTTGTGCTTTCTTTTCTGCACAAGCCAGAGAACAAAATCGCCCTTTTTGAAAGACCGGTTTCTAACTCTTTGGCTATGATACTTGCGTAACTTCTGCTGATAGGCTGTTGATCTCATCTCAGCAATGAGGCGAACTTCTTCGATTAAATCGAGATCATTTTGTCGAGAAATTTCGGCATCCTCTTCGATATACGGAGAAACTCGGGGAGAAGTATGAATCGAATCACTAGGAAGAACAGCTTCTGCACCATAGACCAAGAAGATAGGTGTATATCCGGTTGACCTGTTCAAAGTTGTTCGCAAGCTCCATATCATAGAAGGTAATTCATCTGCCCAAGCCCCCGCAGCACGATGTAGTGGTGCTTCGAGTCTTGGTTTGAGGCCTTGTAGGATTAAACCATTTGCTCTTTCAACTTGTCCATTAGCTTGTGGATGCGCGACTGACGCAATGTCAAGCCGGATATTTTTTTCATCGCAGAATTCGGCAAGTTCTCCCATAGAAAAATAGCTCCTGTTGTCCGTGATAATGCTATGTGGATAACCGTATCGTATTATAACATCCTCGAAAAATCTTCTAGCTATTGCTTCATCACAACTGGTGACGAGTTTAGCCTCAATCCATTTTGTGAATTTATCCACCATCACTAAGACATGAGTAGATCCACTTGGAGCCCGTTTAAACGATCCTACCATGTCAAGCCCCCAGACCGCGAAAGGCCATGTTATAGGTATTGTTCGCAGCTGATCAATCAGAACATGAGCTTGTTTGGCGTACTTTTGGAAGCCTTTGCACGTCTTGACCAACCGTTCGGCATCTGCCTTGGCTGTAAGCCAGAAAAATCCGTGTCTAAAAGCTTTTGCCACTAATGATTTTGCTGCAGCATGATGTCCGCATTCGCCTTCGTGGATTTCTCATAAGATTTCCACTCCTTCTTCCGGAGATTCACAGCACTGAAATACCCCAGATACACTCCTCTTATAGAGCTCACCATTTATTATTGTATAGTTTTTTGCTCGTCGGACGATCTGCCGGCTCAGAACCTCGTCTTCAGATAGTTTTCCATCTACCAAGAAATCAAGGTAGGGTTGAGTCTAGCTGGGAATTATAGCTAGAACTGCCACTAAAGGTGAGTCGGATTTGGTCAGATATTCATCTACTCCTTTTATAGAGGGAACTTTGAGGTGCTCTAAAAAAGCACCATCCGGGACCTTTTTCCATGCAGAGCCTATTCGAGATAATGCATCTGCTTCCTCAATTTCTGTTCGAGGGATGTGTTGAAATTCAAACCCTTCGAACGATTTAGATAATTCATCCATGACAGCTCTATATGCTGCCATGTGTTTATTTGCATTACAGATATCCGACACTTGTTGAGCAACAAGATACGAATCTCCATAACACATTAATCATCGGATGCCGATATCCTTAGCAATCCAGATTCCATGCAGTAGTGCTTCATATTCGGCAATATTGTTTGTTGCAGTGAAATGGATCTGCAACACATAGAAAAGCTTATCTCCTTGGGGTGATTTGAGCACGACGCCAGCCCCCGAGCGCGTTGGACCCATCGAAATGTAAGGTCCAGTATTCCAACTCTTTGAGGGTCATATTTTTCGTTGTCTCTATCCAATCAGCGACAAAGTCAGTGATGATTTGGGATTTGATTGATGTACGAGGTTTGTACTCAATATCTAAAGCTGAAAGCTCTATGCCCCATTTCGTGACACGTCTTGTAGCATCACTATTGTTGATTATATCTCTCATGGGAGCTATGCTCACCACGGTAATTGGATTTTCCTAAAAGTAATGCCGTAACTTCCGGGATGTGAATAACACACCGTAAGCCAGCTTTTGATAGTGTGGACACCGCTGCTTTGATGCAGTTAGGACTTCGCTGAGATAGTAAGTCGGACGCTGCACAAGGTGTTCCTGTTTTTCCTTTGGTCTCTCCACCACCATGACGACACTGATGACTCTGTTACTCGCAGCGAGATAGAGCAACATCGGTTCATGAGGTTCTGGTGCTGCAAGGATAGGAGCAGATGAGAGTACTGCTTTCATTTCTTGTAGTGCAACTTCAGCTTCGTCAGTCCAAACGAAGTTTTTAGTCTTTTTCAGGAGCTTGTAGAGTGGTGCGGCTCTTTCACCAAGCCGGCTTAAAAACCGACTGACTGCAGCAATGCAACCAATTAGTCTTTGAATGCTTTCAAGCAAGTCGGCCTCGAAATATTGAGGATAGCCTTAATTTTGTCTTGGTTCACCTCTATGCCTCTTTGAGACACGATGAAAGCTAACAATTTGCCGGCTGGTATTCCAAAGAAACATTTCTTCGGGTTAAGCATTATGTTGTATTTTTGTAGATTATCGAATGTTTCCTCCAAGACGGAAATTAAGGTTTCCTTCTTTTTGGACATCACTGCTATGTCATCCACATATGCATGTACATTGCGTCCGATTTCATTGTGGAGGCAACGCTGCATAGTCCGCTGGTACGTAGCTCCTTCATTCTTGAGCCCAATGGGGACCGTAACGAAATAGAAGGTTCCGAAGGGGGTTATGAATGAAGTTTTTTACTTTGTCTGATTCCTTCATTCGAATTTGGTGATAACCAGAATATGCATCAAAAAAACATAGGAGTTCTGAGCCTGCCGTAGAATCGATAACTTGATCAATTCTAGGCGGAGCAAACGGATCTTTGGGACATCCTTAAATCAGTGGTGTCCTTTTTAGGTACCATTACAGGATTGGCCGACCACTCAGTGTGGATGACCTCTTCTATGAATCCGGCTAACTCGAGGCGAGCTAGTTCCTTAGCTATTGCTTTTCACTTTTCATCACCGAAACATCGTAAGGACTGTTTTATGGGTTTAGCATTTGGGTGTACATTTAGACAGTGCTCGGCAAGTTCCCTAGGTACTCCGGTCATGTCAGATGACTGCCATTTGAAGATATCTTCATTTTCTTGGAGGAACGCACATTGCATGTCATACCAGTTGTGAATGTTGTTCTCTAGAAGTTCATTGAGCCTGGATTATGCCGTCTTCCTCTGCATAAGTGGGAGATACGGGATTGTGAGTAAGCTATTTCCGCCTTTGGCGATGCAGCAAGCCTAGAAAAAAATCATGGAGCCAAGTTCTGGTCAGGCCACTCGATCGTAGTCTTGGATGTGTCTTGATATAGCAAATCCTTCCGGGAAGTGTGTTTGTCGAATTCGTGGTCCAAAATTTTTTGGACCCACGTAGATATCATCGTTCTCATAGCGCCGCACCTCTATGATAGAGTTGATTTGGTGTCTCACGTCACTTGGTGACAGGGAACGCTGTCTTGGTTGTTCGTTGTGGCTGCGGTGCCTTGGAGCCGGACTTCTGCTTCTGCCACCACCTCCTCCGCCACGATGCCCTCTTTGGCCTCCTTGAGAGCCGGTATGATGGCTACTTGGTGGAGAGGGTGGTGTAGGTGGATTATTTCCGGCCGAGTGCCGGCCTCGATCTGGAGCGTCATTATTCTGGTTCCGGGGAGGGTCTTCATTGTGATGAGCCCCCTGCCGGCTTGACTCGGCACAGTGTCCGTCGTTCCTTCGTCCGCCGTTCCCCCCATTATGGTGAGGCTCGGCTGGATGGCTTGTATGTCTAGGAGGTGGCATCCTTTGTCGGTCCTCCTCTCGACATTGCTCTTTGTCGTCTTCCCTATGATTGTTCGACTCTCGCCGAGGAGGGTGTCTCGGGACCAGTGCCACAACTGTGTCTTGCTCTGCGGCTGGGGAAACATAGCTCCAGTCACGCGCGGTTTTGTGCCTTTGCCCTAAAGATCCGGTTCTCGAATAGTTCTTTTCCTGACGGTCAGGACAGTGATGTTGTGTTGGATCTCGTCGGGGCCTAATATCATCCCAGCCCGGATCCGTGCGACATTGGTCGGACTTGGAGACCAGTTTTCCGCTTCCGGATTTCGCGGCCCTTTGTTGCTCCAGACCCTTGGTAAGTAGCTTTACACCCAACCAAACTTGATTTGGGTTAGGGTTGTTTGCCAAGATATCTCGAGCTGCAGTGGTGTTTTCCACTGGCGTGCCATACACCAGATCTCCCTTGCTATCTAGCCGAGGTTCTCCTTTGACGGTATCATCTCCCTCAAAGAGGGTCTTATGGACTTCCGGATTTTTGTTAGCCTGCATGGGGCCGTTCCGGGTCTTCTGATGTTGTACGGAGTTGAACTGCCCCGCTGATGCAATGCGCTTCTTCTCTTCCATAATGTTATTAGCCTCATCCAGGAGTACTTGAGGATGCGCTTCTAGGGCTTGGGCCCTTTCTACCAATTATGTAGGTGTAAGCTCTACAGCAGTAGGGATTGGCGTAGTTAACGCAACATCGATGAGTTTACGGGTAGGAGCAGTAACCACGTATCTTCCTTAGGCTAGTTTGGGATTAAGTCTCCATCCGAGTCTTCTTCGTATTCTTTGGCAACCACTTCCTCTGCTGGAGGATCTTTTGCCGGAGTCTAGTTCTTCTTGTTCCTCGTCTTTGCCTTCTTGGCAGCGCCGGTAGCAAAAATGGCCTTGGTCCGTTTCCTGGAGTCAAGCTGTAATCGGTACTTTCGGACAGTTGGGCGTCGGGATTGTCTCCGAGATCCATGTCATCCTACGCCCTGGGAGCGTTTTCTCCGGATCCTTTGTCCATGGCTTCTCCTTCTGCAGCTTTGGAGTTGAAGTCCTCTTCATATTCCGCAGAGAACTTTCAGAAATCCACCAACGTCATGTAATCATCCCAAGAAGCTGGCAAGTCGGTGTTGTTCTAATTGCCTCCAGCACCGAGTCCTCGTTGTCTCCAGCATTGGCAGAGCCGGATCCGGATCCAATATATCTGACAAAGTGTGATGCATGCGTCCTGAGGTAGTTGCAGCTTTCCTCGTGGGCTTCCTCGAAATGCTTGATGGTCTGGAGAACCTCATCCATGCTTGCGCCTTACAGCATTATGCGCCTCAACGTATGCCTCATGAAAGGTTGATCTATTCTGATATTGGCAGAGCTAGAACCAGCGGTGTTGCCTTGCCCCTCCTAGGTTTTGACCTCGACAGGCAGATCGATCTGGGATTCAGCCTCTCTAGGGAGATCCACTCCAGATTTGACTTGCACTTTAAGATCTGCTTCAGGTTCAACGTTCTCCATTATCTCCGCAACAGGTGCTGGCTGGGTGGGATTAGGGTTTTCCAAGATCCGGAACGATGCTGCCTCCGCGGACAAAGTGGACCCAGAAACTTCTTCTGCTTCTATCATAACTGCTGGGGTGGGTAGGGCAGGTTCAACAAAACTGATGTAAACATTGATCTCACCAAAAGACATAATGGTGTAGGCAGTCACGGCCTCCCTAGCTGGAGTCCAGGTCTCGTCGAGAACGATGAGAGGAACATCGCTGGCATAGAGGACGTGACCGACGGCGATGGTTTCGCCAATTACAATTCTTGTAGATTTTGCTTGAAACGCATATCTGAAGCTCACCTTCCCCATGGTGGGCGCCAACTATCATCCCATTGATGACAAGTACGCCATGAAGGGGTCCTTGAGGCATGCGGAAAAGAGGGGCGTGAGAAGTTCGGTGTTCCGGGACGGTGAGCACACAAGTTTACCCAGGTTCGAATCCGCCGGCTTTGGACGGATCCTACTCTTGCTAGCAATCTAGTAATACGGCAGAGCTCGAATATGGGTTACAAGGGTTTTGCCTGTGTGAGTTGAGATTGTAGACTATTGTGGGGTGCCTTAAAGGCTAACCCTAGGATGGCATATATAGATATCCGTCCTAGGGTTTACAGGAGAGACCTATCAAAATCGACTAAGAGTCGGTTACAGAGTACATATTGAACTACAAGTAACATAACAGGCCTATGTCGGTAAGTCTTCTGGGCATTCGCGTAGCCGGACTGGACTCCGTCTCTTCTCCCTGACTGGGCCGCCTGTGAAGCAAAGCACTAACCAAAAGTGGGCCACCCTGGTTAGTGAGGCATAGTGAGGATACCCGGAAAGTATATCCCCAACATCTATGATCTTAGAATTCAGTCACCAAGCGTTCATAACCGTGAACACAACATTTTGAAAAGATTTAACCTTGCAGGGGTGTACAACTATACCCACACATACCAACCTTCTCTTAATGTCACTTAATATTAGTGTTCTTCCTTGGAAGGCCGACAGAGGGCGGTTGGACATGACCTTTACCTTGCTTTCACCAAGACCATGAGTCACGCCATAAGGAGGGTTCCGCTATAATGGGTCAAGTCCTGAAGCCGGTCCCTAGAGATGTGAGGAGAGGTTGGTTCACTAGGAGCTCTGGCAACCCCAAGAAAACCGGTCCACGCTTCCCTACCTGTTATGATGCACCTTCACCCGCCAAATCTTTCAAAACATTTTCTATGCATGTGTCAAATGGAATGACTGAACTATGTGACCCATGGAATCTACTAGGCAAGTTAGTTACTCCTGAGGTTTTCCAGTCCCCGTGTGGTTGTATGCTCATCTCGGTTCCAAAGGCAATAACTCGGTTCCTAGTGGTGGCGAGCATGGGACTACACAAACCACACCCCACCATGGCCTCCCATACAAGCCTTAGCATACTTGACCTTTACCACTGATCTCCCCTCATCAGTATCTCGTTCTCCTTTCATACTAGATTCTCTAAATCTAGTACATCATTTTGATGAACCAGCACTAACAGCTAAGCATGGCTATGTAGGACTTAGATACTAGCTCTAGAAGTGCACACATGCCAAACCTAGTTATGCTAGGAGAAGTGGATCAGGTAATATAAGCTCAAGGGAGTAATGCAACATATACGATACTATATCTATCGATAAAAGACCATCGTAGAATCATATGCATCATGGAAAGAATTGAAATGCTTTTGAAACCATAGGATTGTATAATGGTGGGGCTATGCTTGCTCTTGCCTATTGATAACCAAAAATCAGAGCTTCAGATATCTTGTACTTGACTTGGTTATAATTGGCCAAGTATTGTTCGTCGATCTTCGATGGAGTTGATCTCGGTCTTCGATCTCGGAGTCGGTATCAGATTATATGGAGCAGAAGCAAACCACCGGAAAGAAAGAGAAACAATCAACGCATGGCATCGATGCAATGCAAGGATGATGATATGACAAGTTAGTAGAGTTTAAATGAAACCCTAGGGCATGCTTGACAACTTAAGCAGCATCCGAGGGGTGCCAACCCTAATATAGGAGAGACCCTAGAATACATGTGAGGGGTTGATTTGTTCTTATAATTAAACTTGCAATTAAAGTTATCGAACGATGCATGATTATGAGTCTGTGTGTATATCTCATTTTTCTGAACATTTTGATATATTACATATATTTTTTGACTCATAAATTATCAGTTATTGAATTTCTAATGTTTATCCTTTTTGTGAAAATAGTAAAACAACCCAGAAACCTTTTTACACCGGGTGCTAGGGTAACCACTTCAGCTGACAGAGGGGCCAAAGGCCACCTCAGCTACCACGCGGATAGGAACGGGACCCACCCTGTTAACCAGGATGACCGCACGCTCCCTGACGTCATGCTGACGTTGGCATGACGCCAGAACTGCGGTAAGATGCAGATCAACAACGTGCAGCGATTTGGAGGCTTGCGGGTGTGCGAGAGCTAGTGCGTTTGACATAGCGTGGCAAGGCGAACCAAACAAGGGTGGCGCCGCTAGGGGAGGTCGCTAGAGCACGTAGTACAACGGCGCATGGTGACAGAGCTTGCAGGTCAGTGGTGCGCGATAGATACAGCAAGCGAGAGAAAGATCGAAGAGGTCCATGCGGTGCACAAGCTCACTAGGAGCGCATGGAGGGTGGCGGCAAGGCGAGGCGACGTCAGAATTGACGATGAGGCGAGCGGTGAAGAACTTTGGGGTCAAGGAAGGAGCAGCGGATGCGGGAGATTGGGACCTTACAGACTCGATTCCTTCATCGAGGAGGTAGCAGGCGTCGAGACAGAGCTCATGGTGCAATCAGCGGAGGCTGGGAGGTCGGGGACGGCGGTCGGGGCTAGGGTGTCGACTTGCATCGAGGGAAAGAGAGAGAGGCGCTGGGGGAAGTGAGAGGTCGAGGAGAAGAGGAACACAGCGCATGGCGGTTTTATCTCCACTCCAGGTGGCGACAAGCATCGCGACGCGGGGCGTGCATCGCAGCGGCGACGGACAACGGCGGTGACGACACCGAGTTGCTTCCTCTCCGCGAGGAAGACAATAAAAGGAGAGCGAATGGTACGGGCCGGTGCTGAGCTGCAGATGGGCTGAGATGGCCGCTAGCTATTGTGCACACAAAGGCTAGTAACATGGGGGTAGCTGGGCTTCGGCCTGCTCGAGCTCTGGCTCTATTTTTTATTTTGCAAAACCTTTTCCGTTTTCTGTTTTATTTTCTCTTTTTTGTGTTTGAATTTATTTTCTCTTTTGAATCATTTCAAAAATACCAGACGTTTATCAAACTATGGAAAATATTGAAGGGCCCTTTTAGTCAGATTGGGCTTCATACTATTTTTGTACTTTTCAAAGTATTTAAAACTATTTGAATGTTTTTTCAGAGAGAGGGAAAACAAGGGGTTTAGGGTTTTACATTTTTCTTGTTTGCATTTTTATTTTGTCTTAGCAAAATATGATGCTCATGAATGCACAATCAAATCCGTAATTAGTATTAGCTAAAACTGGGGTGTTATACAAGGCCGAAGACTCCAAGGTCGAGGGGCGGAGACTCTGGTCTTGGTCCAACAGTTTCTTGCATCTTCTCTTCTAGGCTTCTTGCTTGGGGGTCTTGGATCCATGGTCATGCTTGCCTACTACTCTTGGCATTATGCTCATGATCTTAGTCATACGATCAGCATTTGTCTCAAGTAGGATTCCATTCACATGATAGCTAACGGAAGGTAAGAGATGGAAGGAATTCACCTTCGTAGTAGTGGCTGGTGTAGCATGATGTGTACCATTGGTGATTGCCATATGTTGGGCTGCATCAGTCTGTAGGACGGGCTGCATTAGCTCCCCGCCTTCAAAAGGAGTCATCCTCAACTCTATACACTCATCACCATGTAGAGTAGGTCAAGAGACATTCTTGATCCTAGGGTTCTCCATGTAGTCATCCTCTAGAAGCTTGATGTGGCAACTCTTTGATGATATTCCTTCACTTTCTATGAAGCCTACAAAGCTCACAACAAAAGCAAAGAAACACTCAAAGAGTAGCCAATTCATGAAGATTATAGCATGAGTCCTCAAGTAGAAGGAAGTCACCTTAGGATGTAGAGATAGCGCATTAAAGGGCAGCCATAGGTATCTCTCTTCGGTTTGTCGTGTCAACTCATGGTTGGTAGAGGTTGACGCATATGCAATTGTACCTTCACACAACAAAGACCAAGCAAAATATTTATGTGCGTGATAGAGGGGCATGTCTATTCTCATTCACAACACTATTAACACAATACATGTATAGCAAATGGAATGCATATGCAAGGTTAATGTGCATGTGAATTGTTTGAACATCATCCAAATGTGGGAACTCATAGACTCCATACAACATCTTAGTGTGGCACTCAAAGCATTGGACTAGTATATTGATCAACATCTTTGGTGCGGGAATAGGAGAATTCAGCAAAAACACATGAGGAATAATATCCAAAACAACATCATTTGTGCAAGCCAACCATTAGAAAGAGAAATTGTTCAACATGTTGGATGTCACACACAAATCATGAAAACCAAATATCATGGGGATATGAGTATCACAAGTGGAAGCAAAAACAACATGTTTCCAAACAAACCATATGAAAGAGCAAATGTTCCTTATGTTCCTTGCAACAACTATACGAGATACTTTGAAGCTCTCATGACAATACATGCTCATAATGACATTATGGTTACACACAAAACATCGGAAAGATAAATTGTTCAATATTTTTGTTGCAACACACAAAGCATCAATATCCAATAGCAAAGAAACACGATTATCACATGGTGAAAGAATAACATCTACATGCTTGCAAGAAAACCATAGGAAATAGCAACTTTTCAACATGAAAGATGCAAAACATGCAAAAGGTATCAACGCTGGGTTCGATCTTGAACTCACGTGGGAAATGCTCTGTAGAGCTCTTTTTGTCAACTCGTGGTCAATCGAGTTTGACATTCTAGTGCAGGTACCTACACACATACACACAAGGAAGAACTTGTGTGCATGGCAGAGAAGTACATCATCCATCATGACATATCTCTTCTTGTGCACATCCCATTATTGTTAATCAAATGTGAAATTGTGCATGGTGAGTATGCAAGTGGGGAACATGCTTATCATGGCATTTACCAAAATCTCCAAAATTTGAGAAAGTTATGGGGCAATCTCAAAAGACACCATATCATAATTATTGTTGCAAGCAAAACAAGTGAAATAGCAATTATTCTTCTCACTATAGCATGGAGCTCGGGCCCTTGCACTTGTAGATGTTGAGGCACAGCCTTATTCGCCACGCTCGTGCTGGTGCAGCAAAAAAAGCCGCCTGGGATAACTGCGTCGGGGATTCATGAATGGCGGTGGATTTTTTGGTGCGGCACAACATGATCGGCCAAACTAGTGCTACCGCGGCGCAGCAGAGGATATGTCATGTCATAAGAAACACGGCGAGGCCAATACTTGCTGAGAAATAGTGAAACTACATCGCCGTGCTTGGTATACTTTTCAGCGAGACTACTGTTTATTACAATTAGTACAAACGGGATCATCTAGACGCGTGTTTATTCGAATCAGATGTTGGATTATATTAAGGTATCAAATTCATTGATAAATAGTATTACATTAATTGCATCACATAATTATGAGATTTTACAATCTCATTTCCTACAAATCTAATCCTCTCCATCACCTATTTTGGGATTGATGAAGGGTTATACAACAACCATACTTTGATAGATTCCTAGACGAGGCGCCCATCTGTCTCTGTGATGTGTTTCTGACCACCATCATCTTGGAGCCATGTTGCTGACTTCATTGAAGAACTGGCCGCCATTATCGTCGTGACATGTGCTAATGACCTCACCAACAATCATCGCACCATGCTTGGTGAGTCTCTTCTGGCCGACCTCCTGGTCATGGATCTAAACAGAAATGAATAATAGATTAGCAAAAGGGGAATGGATAAATCAGCGAAATGCACTTTGAAGAAGGGATAACGAACATGTACATGACCGGTGGAGGACTTCACTGCGAGTTGAGCAGATCGGGCAACTTGACCGACCGTGGAACGCTTGAGCAAATATGTGTTTAGAGTGGACATAAGGAAAAGCCCTGATGTTATCTAGGGGTCGGAGTGGAAAGTGGGAGACCATATGAGATGCATGTTCGGTGGGGAAAGAGGGAGAGGGTGAGATCTAGGGTTAGCAGTGGAGTGCGGCGGCATGGAGGAAGAGGATTTGGTCCTCAATTATATAGGACGGGCTTGGTGGATGTCGATATGGTTCATTTTCTGGGCTTTATGTGCCTCACTTGCGGGCTAATCGGTACACAAATGAAGAATTTCACAATAAAAAAACTTCTTTTTGTTATTGGTGAACAAAACGAAAAACACAGCAGGAAGCCTGAAAAGACTTCACAAATCTTATCTACACTTTAGAAATCTTTAATTGTGTCCTTAATTAATTATTCAGTGTGCAAAACATAGAAAACATCAAAAATAATTTATTTTCGGTTATTCGATGTACACAACAGGAAACGTGTAACTACCTCGGTGAATTACGCTCTTAGTTACATGCCTGGATGAGCGAAAGTTGTTAAAATAGTACGGTGGGGCCTGGGGCCACTCACAGTAGACCTTTCGGCCGTCCTAACCACTTTCAGAGCATCGGGACAAGAACGAGCGACGTAATTGGCAGGCGACGGGATCAACTACATACACAAGTGAGTATGTATGCAAGCCACATACAACAGTCCTCAGAGCCATTCCATCTAAAAGAAAAAGAAATATTAGAACGCCATACGGCAAGATTCAAATATCCTAGATAGAGATAATATTTTTGGATAGCTCCTCACACATCAAACATCAGAGTACATGGCGGAAGCGGTAAACAAGATCCGAGTACGGATAAGAAGCAAATCGGCATAGGATGCCACATAAATAAATACATCCCGCCCACAGATCTCACGGATCCCCGTTCTCGGAATCTCTACACCGAGCGATCGTTGCCCACATCATCCGTCTCTTCCACCCAGTATCCATCTTGCGGGTACACCTGTTCATCTGAATCAAACAATTTATCGTGTGAGACCCTAGGGGTACTCAGCAAGTCTTTATGCCTCTAAAGGGGACACAACCTGGGGTGACGCAATTGCAGCAAAAGATAATATCTATCAAGTCTATAGATACTCGCTAACCATCCGCCTAACCAATTATAGACGGATGTCCGTGAATTAAGAACAACAGTTATAACAGTATAATTAACAGACCCATCCTCCTCCTCGCTTACCAACGAGGAAGCGGACAAACAACCCCCATCCGTTGGCAGTTTTATTAACCATTCCATGAGTATTGCACTATTTACTAGTCAGGTACTTAGTCAATTTAAAAGCGGTACTTTAGTTAGACTTGTCTATGATCGAGAAACTATGATCCAAGTCGTCCATAACCGCAGACACGGCTTTCAGAAAGATTTACCCTGCAGGGGTGCACGAATAGCAACACACACTCGATCAACCTCGGAAAAACCAACTCAAAACCCAACGAGGCATTCACGACAAAGCGATCACAGGATTCAGTAATATTTTAGGGGGGCACCCCATTAAGCTACCCGCAACGAAGCTAGCTGACTCCGAGATGGACTCAAGGTTTGTGTGGACGGCGGTAAACGACTGGGAACCCGAAATGTGACTGGGCTTGTCGATACAGCAAAAACGTGTCACGATCCCAAAACAGTACAGGTGCTCCTCGCACAGTCTTAAATAAAACAGTAAACATGGCATTAATACAGGATAGTAATAAAGCCCCAAACTAATTGTGGCCCCAAGAAATAAGAATGAATCAAGCTCTGGCTAGGGGGGTCCATAAGGCCTCCCGGATGTGGATAGTGCGAATAGTCAAGGAACAGGAATCAAGTACTCGGGGTCGTACGGGACACAAGTGAGCATGAAAAACCAAATAGCAGATATTGCTCACCGGTGCCTCTTTCATTAGTTATCCCATTACTACTCAGGTTAAGTTGTTTAGGTACCTCGTTATCCATCAGACACTCACATACCCTACACATGCTTTTCTACGACTCGCATGGCTCAAACAACTCCTTTGGTAATGGCTCATGGGATGGAGGAACAAGCTTCGGTGGGGTTTAAAAATAAAGGCTATGTAGGACTTGGAATTCAATTTAATGCAATCACAACTCAATGATGCAAGAATAAGATAGAGGCCATAGGTACTATATGTATGCAAGCATGTGGTAGTGCTTTCCTGGCAGCTCAGTGGAAGCGAGAGATGGATCTGGGTAGAACTCCTGTGGTTCCTGATAATTCTCCTGCTGGGCGTCTATTCGAAGAAGAACCAAACAAACAAGGGCCAACATAAATAAAGTGCACAAGCATATGAATTAAAATGCGACAAGCAAACAAGCATGCCATGATGAATGATGCACAATTTACATGGCATTAAAGTAGCATGGCATGGTGAGGTGTGGGATACAAGAATAAAGCATTTTATTATTTGTTTGGTCAAGTTTAAATGTCATAAACAGTTCTGATTTTTAAATATGGCAGGATGCATGCTTCAATTCAGAACAAGGAATGCATAGATAGAACGGGCTCGTCGCGCTGATCGATTTAGACATATTATTTGTCGAATTTGGAGTCATAGATTTAAAGTTATTAATTTATTAAGAAAAGGGGCATTTATTGTAATTTTTACTTATCTCGAAATTTTAAAGTGCCCAAATAGTATTTTGAATGGCATATTTGAAATCCTCGCATTTTTTGATTCAAAAACATATATCATTTGTATTATTTGGATTTATAATTTAAAAGTTATTTAAAATCAGATTTGAATTGGTATTTAAACATTTTGAATTTGTTTTATTAAAACAGATAAACGGAAATACTTTTGTTACCCAGCCATACTCCAGCCCCATTCGCTGACGGATGGGACCGGCCTGACTAGGCGATGCAGCGCACAGAAAGTTTTTACACCGCGGGTTTACCTAGCCTCTACGAATGACAGGTGGGGACAGCGGCTAGGGGCCCGCGTGCCAGTGGCTGAGCCTGCAGAGGCTGACAGGTGGGTACGGTCTGGAGCGCGGGTTGATTGTGCAAAAACTGCGGGTGTCTTTTTGTCAAAAGGACAGGGAGGCTGACCGGTGGGGCTCGGTGCACCGCGGGTTGAGGGCGAAATAAAAAGGGGGACTATTTGTAAATTGACCACAGGGCCCTGTTGATCTTCTCTGACGAAACTATCGAGCTGACGGTGCTCGACCGCGACAGAGCACGGCGCTGGGGCTCGAACCTGCGACGCGGGGGCGCGCGCGCTGTCGATAGGAACCAGTGCGGTAGAGGACAGGATTGTGACAGGAGGACGGACGGGACCTAGCTATGCTGCTGCGAGGCGCAGCGACGAGCCGAAGCAGCGGCCGCCGGCGCACATAGGGTGTTAGGCGAAAACTCCGGCGAGCACAGACCGCGACAGCGACAACGGAGATGTCTAGGAGGGAGCTGGGCTTACCGCGGGGTGGACGACGGAGGTGGATCGGACTGGGAGTCGACGGAGGGGCGAGGATGCAGACGAACCCGAATCTAGGGTTTGAGGCGGAGCGGCGAGGGTTCTGGTGGGAGCAGGGCGTCGCCTTATCGCTGGCATGTACTAGACGAAGCAGGGGACCCTCCTCAGCTTACTCGACCACCTCCACGTCTCACACGCCTGTCGGTTCGAGGATTCGGTGTGGTACTGACGGTGGACGCCGGCAAGGTGAGAGGGAGGGTGGCATCGTTGGAGGAGAAGGGGAAAGGCAAGGCCCTGGGGTGGATCTGGCTATTACCAGACGAGTGAGAGGGAGTAGATAGGAGGGGGGAGAGGGTGCCATGCGGGAGCGGGGTAGAGATAAAGGTGGCTTCGGCCACCTTTTTCCTCCTCTCCTTCACATGCTCAAGCTGGGGCTCGGCTTGGGCAGGGCAGGGGCATGGCAGGTGGGCCAGGAAGAGATCTAGGCGGGGCAGGCTCGGCTGGGGCCAGCATGGCATGGAGAGAGAAAGAATGGAGAGAGGGAGGCTCGGGTAGCTAGGGTAGATTAGAGAGGGGTGGTTCGATGTAGGGTTTTGGTTAGGGGTAGAGAGGGTAGCTGGGGTGGGGCCTGCATGGCAGGGAGAGAGGAGAAGGAATGCCTCGGCATGGTGGGAGTGTGGCATGGGGTTAGGGTTTGAAGAGAAAAGAGAGAGAGGGATGACATGGTGGTTAGGGTTTTACACATGAACAAACAAGATCAAGCATGAAGGGGTGGTATGGTGGAGAGGTGAGAGAGAAAAGTGAGATTATGGTGATATGATGCATGATCAAGGCTTGATCAAGTGTAAGGGAAAGAGGGATGTGGATGAAGACTCACATGCTCATGCATGACATTTACACATGTGAGGGAGGCTAGATGGGCACATGGCAATGAATCAATCAAGGTGAAAATGATTAAGAGGGAGAGAGAGCTCACAAGAAAGGATCCACTCAAAAACAAAGAAAAACCAAAGGAAATCAAATAGTGGTGATGGTTGCATGGCCCATGAAAAAACATTAAATGCCATGTTTTAATCTTGTGAAAACAAAATAAAGTCACATGGCATTTATTCATGTGCATTCCAAGAATATGTAGTAAGGGCCAAGCTAAAAGGATTTAAAAGAAGGTTCCATGTGGAGTGGATGGGATGATCATATTTGAATATATTTTGGACATGCTAGTGTGTATATTCCACTATGTGCATATTATCCTCAAAATATTCCAACATGAGCAATTATTCGAAACCAATCCATATGGAAGCTAACAAGAGGGTATTACTCACAAAGCATGCCCAGGTGGTTCCACATATCAATCATGTGAAAACATCAAGATGCTAGTGTGAGAGCATGTAGAATTAGAAATGGATCCATTCCAACCCACATGAGCTAGAGACAACCTCAAATAAAATGCAATGCTCACATATGGTGGAATGGTGGAATGATGGGGTGGTGACAAGAAAGGTGGTGGAGTTAATAAAAGATATGCCCCCAACTCAACTTGGGCATCAAGCATTTATCAAGAACCAAATACAATATATCAAGAGGCAAATACAATTAATAATGCCTATGAGAGAAGAACCAAAAGGGGAAAGGTTTTATATGATGTTGCAAGGTGGCATGATGACATGAGCATGATATAATTATGATGCAACAATTATATGTAGTAAGTAGCCATTATATTACTAGACCAAGTAGCATTACATTTGTTAGACAGATGGGATGCTACAACTCTCCCCCACTAAACAGGAATCTCGCCCCGAGATTCTTGGAAGAAGAAGAAGACACAAAGAGGCTAGGATACTTGGCATGGAGCTCATATTCACGTTCCCAAGTGGCTTCATCAACGGAATGGTGCGACCACTGCACCTTGCAGAACTTGATGGACTTGTTGCGAGTCCTTCTTTCTATGACTTCTAGAATTTTTATGGGGTGTTCTTGATAAGACAGATCTTCTTGGAGATTGATGAGTTCATGGTCCACGGTCCTGCCAGGATCCTTGAAGCACTTCTTGAGTTGAGAGATATGGAAAACATCATGGACCTTAAGTTTTTCAGGGAGCTCAAGAGCATAAGAAACTTCTCCTCTTCTTCCACGAATTTTGAAAGGACCGATGTATGTAGGAGCCAGCTTTCCTTTGATACCAAACCGGTGCGTGCCTCTCATGGGGGTGACACGAAGGTAAACGAGATCACCAGGAACATACTCCATGTTTGTGTGCTTTCTGTCATAATTGCTCTTCTGGCGACTTTGAGCAATCTTTAGGTTTTCAAGAATGATGTGAACTTTCTCCTCTGCTTGAGTTACAATGTCAGGGCCAAACAATATTCTTTCACCTGCGCCCGACCAACCAATCGGAGTTCTGCATTTGCGACCATAGAGAGACTCAAATGGTGCCATCTTTAGACTTTTCTGGAAGCTGTTGTTGTAAGAGAATTCAGCATAAGGATGGCATTCTTCCCACTTCATGCCAAAAGATATAATGCAAGCACGGAGCATATCTTCCAGAATCTGATTGATCCTTTCAACTTGTCCTTGCGACTGAGGGTGGTAAGCTGTGCTGAAGTTCAATTTTGTTCCCAAAGCATTTTGGAAACTTCCCCAGAACTTGGAAGTGAAGATGCTTCCACGGTCTGAATTGATCTCAAGAGGAACCCCATACAGAGAGACAATTCTGTTGATATAGAGCTCAGCCAACTGAATTGCAGAAATTGTTTCCTTGACTGGAAAGAAGTGAGCTACTTTAGAAAGCCTGTCGATGACAACAAAGATTGCATTGTTGCCCTTCTGCGACCTTGGAAAACCAGTGATGAAATCCATCTTTACTTTCTCCCATTTCCATTCCGGAGGCTTCAATGGCTGTAGAAGACCGGAAGGTTTTTGATGGACAGCTTTAACTCTGCGGAACGCATCACACTCCGAGACATACTTGGCACAATATCGTTTCAATCCAGGCCACCAATATTGTGTTTTTAAGTCCATGTACATCTTAGTGCTGCCAGGGTGGATAGAAAGAACAGAATCATGCGCCTCCTTGAGAACTTGCTCTCTTAAACCCGGGTAGTTCGGAACAAACATTCGGTGTTCAAAGAAAAGAGTGCCTTGGTCGTCAACGTGGAAAGACTCATACTTTGGAAGCTGAATGTTGGAGATGATCTTTTTAGTGTAAGCATCACCAAGTTGAATGGAGCAAACTTTTTCTTCCAAGAGTGGGGTTGCCAGAAGGTTCAGAAGATACCCTTGATCCACAATTTCAAGGTTGAGCTTGCGGAATTCCTCGCACAAGAGAGGCTGCTGTTCTTCCACCATGAGGTTGTTGACATAAGCTATTCGGCTGAGAGCATCGGCCCTGACATTAGCTTTGCCCGGAGTGTAGTTGATGGTCAAATCGAAATCATTTATTGCTTCAATCCACCTCCTCTGACGAAGGTTGAGATCAGGCTGTGTGAATATATACTTTAGACTCTTGTGATCGGAAAAGATCTCGCAATGGTTGCCAAGCAAGTAATGCCTCCATACTTTCAAAGCAAAGACAACTGCTGCGAGTTCGAGGTCATTTGTGGGATAGTTGATCTCATGCGTCTTCAACTGTCGAGAGGCATAAGCAACAACTTGTTTTTCTTGCATAAGGACCACACCCAATCCTTGCAATGAGGCGTCACAGAATATCTGGAAAGGCTTCTAGAGGAACTAAGACTGGTGTGGAAGTGAGCTTCTCTTTGAGTGTTTCAAAGCTTGCTTGACATGCAGGAGTCCAAAGGTTTTTCTTGCCTTTCTTGAGGAGATCGGTAAGAGGCTTCGCAATCTTCGAGAAGTTTTGAACGAAGCGACGACAGTAACTGGCCAAACCAAGGAAACTCCGGACTTCTTTGACATTTATGGGTGGAAGCCAGTCCATAATTGTCTTAATAGTTTCTGGGTTGACGGCAATGCCCTTGGCAAAGATGATGTGACCAAGGTAGGTGACTTGAGGCAGCCAGAACTCACACTTGGAGAACTTTGCATACAGGTGGTTCTCACGAAGCTTGTTTAGGACACACCGAAGGTGTTCTTCATGTTCTTCCTTTGACTTAGAATAGACTAGAATGTCATCCAGATAGACCACAACGAACTTATCAAGATACTCCATGAAAACCGAGTTCATAAGCCTCGTGAAGGTGGCAGGTGCATTGGTGAGACCGAAAGACATGACCGTGTACTCATACAGGCCATAGCGAGTGGTGAAAGCTGTTTTGGGACCATCTTCCTTGCGAATCTTGATTTGATGGTACCCACTTCTCAAATCAAGCTTAGAGAATACCACAGCTCCAGCTAGCTGATCGAAGAGATCATTAATCCATGGAAGGGGATATTTATTTTTGATTGTTTTAGCATTGAGAGCCCGATAGTCAACACAAAGTCTATCAGTCTTGTCTCGCTTCTTCAAAAAGATGGTTGGGCTACCCCAAGAAGAAGTACTGTGCTGAATGAAACCCAACTTCTCTTGCTCATCCAGCTGACGTTTGAGTTCAGCCAATTCACCAGGACCCATTTTATAAGGCCCCTTGGAGATAGGAGCGGTACCAGGTTCAAGTTCAATCACAAACTCAACCTCACGATCCGGAGGCATACCTGGCAACTCTTCAGGAAAGACATCTGGAAACTCACAGACCACCGGAACACTCTGAATACCTTCCATAGCATCATCATTCAGAGCCACCAAAGAGAAAAGCCGAATTGTAGGAGTCAGACTTGGAGAATAGACTATATGGCCTTCAAGAATTTTCAGAGAAACCGAACGTTCAGCACAATCAATCACAGCTGCATTTGCTGTTAACCAATCCATGCCCAAGATAACATCAATGTGAGAGTTGCCTAGAATAATTAAGGAAGCCGGAAACAAAGCGCCACCAATCTCAATTTGATTGCCATGGCTGATATGAGCAGCCCTCATGTTTGACCCAGGAGATTGTACCACAAGACGATGTAATAAAGGAACCATAGCCAGATCATGTTCATGCGCAAACTTGTGAGAAACAAAAGAATGTGAAGCACCAGAATCAAACAACACTCGTCCAGGGACTGAGTTAACAGGAAGCATACCCATCACAACTCCAGGTGCATGCTCAGCTTGAGCGGCATTGACATTGGCACGAGCAACCGTAGACCCAGGCTTGGTGTTGATGTTGAGAGCCCGAGGTGGAGGTACACGAACCATAGAAGAACTTGCCGCAGGTCTTGGAGGTGGTGGTGGAAGAGCTTTGTTGTTCATTGGACAATTCTAGTGCTGATGCCCAGTGTTTCCACAAGTGTAGCAAGCACCAGGTGGACGTGGAGCAACGTAGCAAGGGACTCTGCCAGGCGCTCCAGGGTAGTTGTGGTTGTAGCCCCTAGGAGCCGCAGTGAAGGAGTTTGGTGGCCTTGCCGCGTAGCTTGACTGTCTTGGTGGAGCAGGGAGCGACGGTGGGGTGTTAGGAACCCAGACACGACGCTTAGAAGGAGCTATCATAGCAGAAGAGCTTGCTGCATTGCGGCTATGTTTCTTTGACTCCTCAAACACTTGCCTACTTGCTTCTTCCTGCAGAGATGTGTGTTGGAGTTCCAGAAAAGACGCCGGCCTTGCATGAGTGATTGCATATTTAATTGAAGCATTGAGCCCTTGCCTAAACCTCTTTTGCTTCTTCTTGTCATCAGAGATCTCATCGCCACCATACCGAGAATGGTTCATGAAGTTCCTGATGTAGGTATTGACATTGTCAGTGCCCTGCTTGAGGTTGAGAAACACGTCCTTCATCCTTTCCATGACAATTTCTGACAGATATTTCTCTTTGAATGCCGCAGTGAATTGCTCCCAAGTAGGCTGAAAACCAGAGAGGTCTGCCTTGAGGTAATTTTCCCACCACAGAGCTGCATCTCCCTTCAGAAGGTGAGTGGCACATTTGACCCATTCTTGCTCGGGAACATCCGCAGTCATCAGCAACCTTGATAATTCACGAAGCCAATCATCCGCATCAAGTGGCTGATCAGACAGTTCAAATTGGCGTGGGTTGAACTTGAGGAAACTCTTGATGTCTCCTCGCTTGGGAGGTGGAGGTAGCGGAACAAACTCATTCCTCCTCACGCTTTCTTCGAAGCGCTGCTGGTTCTGCTGCATTGTTCCCAAGGCATTTGCAATACTTGCCAAAGCAGCCCCCAGTTCAGGTGGTATGTCCTCCTCAGAACGGCGTGGTGGTGCCATCCTGTGATTGATATAAAACACAAGTCAGTACTATAATGGAGAATAATAATAATCCAAATAGTACCAAAATGGAATTAACCAAGATTAAAGGATACAATTCACTGAGATGATATTAAAATATCAACAAAGTTCAAGGCACCTAGAAGATATTAAGCATATCGCACACGACTAAACAAGGAGTGTGGTACACAAACTGACAAAGAATTTTTTTCGCAAATCTCGGCATTAAAATACCACTATATGTGCAAAACCACTTAACGAATCAAGATTATTAACTCTACCAATTCAATATACAAGAGCAAATGATAAAAGTAGTGGTATGGTCGCGACTCCATCCCACACTCAAATCATTACTCCGCACATGAATAAGTAAAACACATATCCCAACATCTTCTTCTTAAGATGAACCTAAAGATTAGTAACTATTGAAATGAACACCCCAAACAAGATAACGTCGGATAACAAAGAGTAAGACAGATCGCATCGGTATACAACGAATCAGATAGATCGCGTCGGTTTACAAAGGCCTGTCGGTATGGAATGTACCAAGAGTTGATAACCAAAAGGCAGATAGTGATAAAATTTGGATGCAACAGATAAACAAGGGATTCACACACACACACACAAGCTATGGTACTACGGAACCCAAAACACGTGAATCCTAGTTTGAATTTTAGAAGAGGATTGAAAACGTTACACTTCCTTACCAGAAGAAGGGTGGGTGGGTGGGTATGAAGAAAAATGGAAGCAGTCCTACTCTCACATTTTGTTTTTCCCTAGTATACATAACTACCAAAATATTTGCTAGACTGACAACGACCATTTTGGCTGAGACCCTGAAGGGCGGGATGGCTCTGATACCAATTGTAACTACCTCGGTGAATTACGCTCTTAGTTATATGCATGGATGAGCGAAAGTGGTTAAAATAGTACAGTGGGGCCTAGGGCCACTCACGGTAGACCTTTCGGCCGTCCTAACCACTTTCAGAGCATCGGGACAAGAACGAGCGGCGTAATCGGCAGGCGAAGGGATCGACTACATACACAAGTGAGTATGTATGCAAGCCACATACAACAGTCCTCAGAGCCATTCCATCTAAAAGAAAAAGAAATATTGCAACGCCATACGGAAAGATTCAAATATCCTAGATAGAGATAATATTTTTGGATAGCTCCTCATACATCAAACATCAGAGTACCAGGCGGAAGCGGTAAACAAGATCCGAGTACGGATAAGAAGCAAATCGGCATAGGATGCCACATAAATAAACACATCCCGCCCACAGATCTCACGGATCCCCGTTCCCGGAATCTCTACACCGAGCGATCGTTGCCCACATCATCCGTCTCTTCCACCCAGTATCCATCTTGCGGGTACACCTGTTCATCTGAATCAAACAATTTATCGTGTGAGACCCTAGGGGTACTCAGCAAGTCTTTATGCCTCTAAAGGGGACACAACCTGGGGTGACGCAATTGCAGCAAAAGATAATATCTATCAATTCTATAGATACTCGGTAACCATCCGCCTAACCAATGATAGACGGATTTCCGTGAATTAAGAACAACAGTTATAACAGTATAATTAACAGACCCATCCTCCTCCTCGCTTACCAACGAGGAAGCGGACGAACAACCCCCATCCGTTGGCAGTTTTATTAACATTCCATGAGTATTGCACTATTTATTAGTCAGGTACTTAGTCAATTTAAAAGCGGTACTTTAGTTAGACTTGTCTATGATCGAGAAACTGTGCTCCAAGTCGTCCATAACCGCGGACATGGCTTTCAGAAAGATTTACCCTGCAGGGGTGCACGAATAGCAACACACACTCGATCAACCTCGGAAAAACCAACTCAAAACCCAACGAGGCATTCACGACAAAGCGATCACAGGATTCAGTAATATTTCAGGGGGCCACCCCATTAAGCTACCCGCAACGAAGGTAGCTGACTCCGAGACGGACTCAAGGTTTGTGTGGACGGCGGTAAACGACTGGGAACCCGAAAATGTGACTGGGCTTGTCGATACAGCGAAAACGTGTAACGATCCCAAAACAGTACAGGTGCTCCTCACACAGTCTTAAATAAAACAGTAAACATGGCATTAATACAGGATAGTAATAAAGCCCCAAACTAATTGTGGCCCCAAGAAATAAGAATGAATCAAGCTCTGGCTAGGGGGGTCCATAAGGCCTCCCGGATGTGGATAGTGCGAATAGTCAAGGAACAGGAATCAAGTACTCGGGGTCGTACGGGACACAAGTGAGCATGAAAAACCAAATAGCAGATATTGCTCACCGGTGCCTCTTTCATTAGTTATCCCATTACTACTCAGGTTAAGTTGTTTAGGTACCTCGTTATCCATCAGACACTCACATACCCTACACATGCTTTTCTACGACTCGCATGGCTCAAACAACTCCTTTGGTAATGGCTCATGGGATGGAGGAACAAGCTTCGGTGGGGTTTAAAAATAAAGGCTATGTAGGACTTGGAATTCAATTTAATGCAATCACGACTCAATGATGCAAGAATAAGATAGAGGCCATAGGTACTATATGTATGCAAGCATGTGGTAGTGCTTTCCTGGCAGCTCAGTGGAAGCGAGAGATGGATCTAGGTAGAACTCTTGTGATTCCTGATAATTCTCCTACTGGGCGTCTATTCGAAGAAGAACCAAACAAACAAGGGCCAACATAAATAAAGTGCACACGCATATGAATTAAAATGCGACAAGCAAACAAGCATGCCATGATGAATGATGCACAATTTACATGGCATTAAAGTAGCATGGCATGGTGAGGTGTGGGATACAAGAATAAAGCATTTTATTATTTGTTTGGTCAAGTTTAAATGTCATAAACAGTTCTGATTTTTAAATATGGCAGGATGCATGCTTCAATTCAGAACAAGGAATGCATAGATAGAACGGGCTCGTCGCGCTGATCGATTTAGACATATTATTTGTCGAATTTGGAGTCATAGATTTAAAGTTATTGATTTATTAAGAAAAGGGGCATTTTATTGTAATTTTTACTTATCTCGAAATTTTAAAGTGCCCAAATAGTATTTTGAATGGCATATTTGAAATCCTCGCATTTTTTGATTCAAAAACATATATCATTTGTATTATTTGGATTTATAATTTAAAAGTTATTTAAAATCAGATTTGAATTGGTATTTAAACATTTTGAATTTGTTTTATTCAAACAGATAAACGGAAATACTTTTGTTACCCAGCCATACTCCAGCCCCAGTCGCTGACGGATGGGACCGGCCTGACTAGGCGATGCAGCGCGCAGAAAGTTTTTACACCGCGGGTTTACCTAGCCTCTACGAATGACAGGTGGGGACAGCGGCTAGGGGCCCGCGTGCCAGTGGTTGAGCCCGTAGAGGCTGACAGGTGGGGACGGTCTGGAGCGAGGGTTGAGTGTGCAAAATCTACGGGTGTCTTTTTGTAAAAAGGACAGGGAGGCTGACCGGTGGGGCTCGGTGCACCGCGGGTTTAGGGCGAAATGAAAAGGGGGGCTATTTGTAAATCGACCACAGGGCCCTGTTGATCTTCTCTAACGAAACTGTCGAGTGGATGGTGCTCGACCGCGACAGAGCGCAGCGCGGGGGCTCGAACCTGCGACGTGAGGGCGCGCGCGCTGTGGATAGGAAACAGTGCGGTATTGGACAGGATGGTGACAGGAGGACGGACGGGACCTAGCGATGCTGCTGCGAGGTGCAGCGACGAGACGAAGCAGCGGCCGCCGGCGCACATAGGGTGTTCGGCGAAAACTCCGGCGAGCACAGACCGCGACAGCGACAACGGAGATGTCTAGGAGGGAGCTGGGCTTACCGCGGGGTGGACGACGGAGGTGGATCGGGCTGGGAGTCGACGGAGGGGCGAGGATGCAGACGAACCCGAATCTAGGGTTTGAGGCGGAGCGGCGAGGGTTCTGGTGGCAGCAGGGCGTCGCCTTATCGCTGGCATGTACTAGACGAAGCAGGGGACCCTCCTCAGCTTACTCGACCACCTCCACATCTCACACGCCTGTCGGTTCGAGGATTCGGTGTGGTACTGACGGTGGACGCCGGCAAGGTGAGAGGGAGGGTGGCATCGTTGGAGGAGAAGGGGAAAGGCAAGGCCCTGGGGTGGATCTGGCTATTACCAGACGAGTGAGAGGGAGTAGATAGGAGGGGGGAGAGGGTGCCATGCGGGAGCGGGGTAGAGATAAAGGTGGCTTCGGCCACCTTTTTCCTCCTCTCCTTCACATGCTCAAGCTGGGGCTCGGCTTGGGCAGGGCAGGGGCATGGCAGGTGGGCCAGGAAGAGATCTAGGCGGGGCAGGCTCGGCTGGGGCCAGCATGGCATGGAGAGAGAAAGAATGGAGAGAGGGAGGCTCGGGTAGCTAGGGTAGATTAGAGAGGGGTGGTTCGATGTAGGGTTTTGGTTAGGGGTAGAGAGGGTAGCTGGGGTGGGGCCTGCATGGCAAGGAGAGAGGAGAAGGAATGCCTCGGCATGGTGGGAGTGTGGCATGGGGTTAGGGTTTGAAGAGAAAAGAGAGAGAGGGATGACATGGTGGTTAGGGTTTTACACATGAACAAACAATATCAAGCATGAAGGGGTGGTATGGTGGAGAGGTGAGAGAGAAAAGTGAGATTATGGTGATATGATGCATGATCAAGGCTTGATCAAGTGTAAGGGAAAGAGGGATGTGGATGAAGACTCACATGCTCATGCATGACATTTACACATGTGAGGGAGGCTAGATGGGCACATGGCAATGAATCAATCAAGGTGAAAATGATTAAGAGGGAGAGAGAGCTCACAAGAAAGGATCCACTCAAAAACAAAGAAAAACCAAAGGAAATCAAATAGTGGTGATGGTTGCATGGCCCATGAAAAAACATTAAATGCCATGTTTTAATCTTGTGAAAACAAAATAAAGTCACATGGCATTTATTCATGTGCATTCCAAGAATATGTAGTAAGGGCCAAGCTAAAAGGATTTAAAAGAAGGTTCCATGTGGAGTGGATGGGATGATCATATTTGAATATATTTTGGACATGCTAGTGTGTATATTCCACTATGTGCATATTATCCTCAAAATATTCCAACATGAGCAATTATTCGAAACCAATCCATATGGAAGCTAACAAGAGGGTATTACTCACAAAGCATGCCCAGGTGGTTCCACATATCAATCATGTGAAAACATCAAGATGCTAGTGTGAGAGCATGTAGAATTAGAAATGGATCCATTCCAACCCACATGAGCTAGAGACAACCTCAAATAAAATGCAATGCTCACATATGGTGGAATGGTGGAATGATGGGGTGGTGACAAGAAAGGTGGTGGAGTTAATAAAAGATAAGCCCCCAACTCAACTTGGGCATCAAGCATTTATCAAGAACCAAATACAATATATCAAGAGGCAAATACAATTAATAATGCCTATGAGAGAAGAACCAAAAGGGGAAAGGTTTTATATGATGCTCAAATGCAAGGTGGCATGATGATATGAGCATGATATAATTATGATGCAACAATTATATGTAGTAAGTAGCCATTATATTACTAGACCAAGTAGCATTACATTTGTTAGACAGATGGGATGCTACAAAACGGTTTACAAATCTTAAGTACCTTAATTACTCGGTGTACAATCAAAATGACAAACAAAACAAGAAACACTTCACAACAGGAATCACATCAAACATATTTAACCAGTTCCTCTAGCTTCTCCTCAACCGGCGCCAGCACATCGGCTAATGCCAGGCGCGATGACTTAATTGCGTTTACCTTCTCTCGCCCTTCATCTAGATTCTACTGAAACTCTTGATCGGACAGCTTCAATTTCATGGGTAGGGTATGCTTCCACATCGCCAGCAACACACGAGAATACTCGGGAAAGTGTGATTCATCAATCCAGTCCATCATGTGGCACTTAGGTGATTTATAGTGGCAACCCATGAACTTGCGGCCGGTGTCCACGCCCTCGTATGCCACAAGGCAACGCGGGAATAACCCACAATCACACTGCCGCGATGTCTCATCTATGCCATTCCAGTCACTACAAGAAATGTGCTCAATAGTGACCTTTTCTTAACAACCATGAGTTTTTTGTTCATATATCAATGACCATTCTAAACCAAATGGTCGTAAGGTATTTGGGAGGGTCCAAACCTTGAAACATTATGACCAATTTTATCAAGAAGGTCATCATTTCCTAACATGAATTGGTCATAGATGGATATCACTGGTTTAATGTCCTATATTAAGTAGATCACGACCAATTTAAATGGTCATGACTTCTAATTCATGTTTCTTGAAAATAACTGTTCGGCCACCTAGATAATTTTTCCTATATGTCATTCAATGCGTCAACTTCCACTTAGGTGTCATGTCCATGTAGCATTGACAGTCAACTAAACCGCTATTGAATGACATGTGCGACCTAAATAGTATCTTGTGAACTTAGAAAAAGATTTTTTTTGAATAAAATCATGAGCAAATATAGTTGTAGTTCAAATGTGGATCACCTCCTAACTCGGCCAATGACCCATAGGCCACTACAAGGTCGATTTTTGGTGTGCTTGTAAGTTTATAAGTTGATACAGATCAAGCCGATGATCCTTGATTGTTGTCCCGATCTTTCACAGCAAGTAACCTGGATAATAATCCTTCCAATAATGCCGATGAACGTCACCTGAAGAAGAGGAATCAATCCAGCAAGAACATGATGAATATCAACACGCCTCAAACCTGAGCACGTCAATCCTTGATGAACACAAGAACCTTCGCAATAATCTTTCTAGATAATTGTATCACCGTCCTCGGAGGGATGATACAGGGTGGAGAAAAATATAGTTTTTAGACTTCATCAATGGGATGCGCCCGCATCACCTAGCTTAGTGGAGTATGAAATTAGGCTTCACCTCCTCCTTCGTGCACATATCATAATCCCCCCTTCAAGAAGCGTTGTCCCCAACGCGTGCGGGTCGGGTCGGAAATGTGGCGTGATATGAACCATCTTCAAGTCTTCCTTGCCTTCCACTCTGCAACCTCCCTCTCGTCTTGCTTGACTTGCAACAGCCCTTGGCGCCTGCACCTCCTTGTGTCTCCATATAAGCTTGTACCTAGGCGCCACTGTCTTCTTCTTCTCACTTATTGTTGGAACCCGTGGTTGCTGAACTTGGACCTTCTTTGCACGACCTGGTGTTGGGGATATACTTTCTGGGTATCCTCGCAGTTCCTCACTGACCAGGGTGGCCCACTTCGGGTTAAAGCTTTGCTTCATAGGTGGCCCAGTCAGGAGAGAAGACGGAGTCCAATCCGGCTACGGGAAGGCCTAGAAGACTTACCGACTTAGGCCCATAATGTTACTTGTAGTTCAAGATGTACTCTGTAACCAACTCTTAGTCGTAGCCGGATTGATCTCTCCTGTAAACCCTAGGACGGATATCTATATAAGCCGTCCTAGGGAGAGCCTTTAGGGCACTACATAATAGTCTACAATCTCAACTCGCACAGGAGATACCCTTGTAACCCATATTCCGGCTCTGTCGTATTACTGGATTGCTAGCAGGAGTAGGATCCGTCCAAAGCCGGCGGATTCGAACCTGGGTAAACTTGTGTGCTCACCGTCCCGGAATACCGTACGTCTCACCCCCTCTCTTCCGCATGCCTCGAGGACCCCCTCATGGCGTACTTGTCATCAATCCGACGACAGTTGGCGCCCACCGTGGGGCAAGTGAGCTACGGATCTACGTTTCGAGCGGAATCTGCAAGAATCGGAATCGGCGAGACCATTGCCGTTGGTCGCATCCTCTACGCCAGCGACATCCCTCCCATCGTTCTCGACGAGACTTGGATTCTGGCTGGGGATTTGGCGAGATCGATGTTTACATCGGTTTCGCTGAACCTGCCAAACCCACCCTAGTGGTGATGATAGAGGCAGAAGAATCTTCTGGGTCCCCTTTGTCCGTGGAGGCAGCGGAGTTCCGGATCTCAGAAAATCCTAATCCCACCCAGCCCGCACCAGTTGCGGAGATAGTGGAGAAATCCGAGCCTGAAGAAGACCTCACGGTCCAAGTCGAATCTGGAGTGGATCTCCCTAGAGAAGCCGGATCCCAGAACGACCCACCCGTGGAAGTAGAAATCCAGGAGGAGCATATAAACGACACTGATTCCGGCTCTGACGACGCCGGGAGAGCCAGGGCTTTCCTCATGTACATATTAAGATGTATGATACTGCAAGGCGCAAGCGCAGATGCAATCCTCGAGACCATTAAAAGTTTCGACATGGCTGATCGCGAAAGCCGCAGGTACCTCAGGAAGCACGCGTCGCACTTCGTCGGATATGTTGGATCCGAATCCGGCTCTGCCGATGCTAGAGAAAACACTGATTCAGTGCTGGAGGCAATTGGAACAAACGCCGACGTTCCCACATCCTCGGATGAATCTATGACGTCGGCAGATTTCCGAAAGTTCTCCGCGGAATATGAAGAGGAGTACAACTCCAAAGCTGCAGAAGAAGGAGAAGCCATGGATGAAGGATCCGGGGAACACTCTCCCAAAGCGCAGGATGACATGGACGTCAGAGATAATCCCGCAGTCCAGATGTCCGAAAGTACCGATCAGAGCTTGACTCTGGGAAACAGACCCAAAGCCGTCTTTGCTACCGGCGCTGCCAAGAAGGCAAAGAAGAAGAACAAGAAGAACAAGACCCCGGCAAAAGACCCTCTGACAGAGGAGGTGATTGCCGAGGAATACGAGGAAGACTCAGATGGAGCACTCATCCCAGACGAGCCGAAAAAAGAAGCATCGGTGGATGGACACGTCATCACAGAAGGTGCACGTAAACTCATCGATGCCGCATTAACCACACCTATCCCTACAGCTGCAGAACTTACTGCAGATGAGCTGGACAAAAGGGCCCAAGCCCTAGAAGCGCGTCGTCAACAACTCCTCATGAAGCCAAAAAGATCGAGGTGGAGAAGAAACGCATGTCAACCAAGGAGTACATGTCTCGGTTGCATCAGAAGACACGGAAGCGTCACATCAATGACGACCAATTCCCACGTGTCTGTGCCGTCCTTTTTGGGGACGAGATGGGGAAGCCACGGAAAGACAGCAACGGAGATTGGGTATACCCAACCCCAGTACAGAATACCGTGGCAGCCAGAGAAATTCTATCGGCTAATCCCGAACTAGAGGAGATCCGTTTGGGTACCAAGCTACTCAACAAGGGACTGGAGCAGCAGAAGGTCGCCCTGTCCGAAAGTCAAAAACTGGTCTCGGATTCTGACCAATGTCCCATAGATCCGACATGGGTTGACGTAAGATCCCATTACGTTCGGGCGCAGTATCATAACCCCGAACGCAGGGGAGACAATTATTCAAGAACCAGATCGTCGGGACAGCATCGCAGAGCTACACATAACTGGAGCAATGTCGCCCCAGCGGCAAAAAAAGACGCGATCACTGCACGAAATCCGAGGAATCCTCCCCGACGATAGTACAACGATCGAAAGGGAGAAGATAAGGAGAAACGTTAGGAGGAGGATCGTCAGAGAATGCCACCTCCTAGATATGAGAGCCGTCCGGCTGAGCCTCACCATGGTGGGAACGATGGACGAAGGAATGACAGAAACCACGCTGGAAAAAGGCGGCAGGGGGCTCGTCGTAGTCAAGAACCTCCCCGGAACCGGAATAATGACGCTCCGAACGGAGACCAGCGATCAGCCGGAAACAATTCAGCTGCCCCACCCCCTCCACCAGGCAGTTATCACAACGTCCCCCAAGGAGAGCAAGGACGACATGGCGGAGGAGGTGGTGGCAGAAGCCGAAGTCCGGCTCCAAGGCACCGTAGCCACAGCCTACATTCGGGACGATCTCTATCCCCGAATGACGTAAGGCACAAGATCAACTCCAACATAGAGGCTCGGCGCTATGAAAACGATGACGTGTACGTGGGCCCAAAGTGCTTCGGACCACGCATCAGAGCTACAAAATTCCTGGAAGGATTTGCTATCTCAAGACATATCCAAGCCTACGACGGCATTTCTCGGCCAGACACCTGGTTACAGGACTTCTTCCAAGCTTGCTACATCGCTAAAGGCGGAAACAGCCTGGTCGTAACCCGATATCTCCCACTTATGTTGCGGAAGACGGCATGATCATGGCTCAATGAACTTCCGGAAAACACCATCCACAACTGGTATGACTTGCAAAGTGCGTTCTTTCAGAATTTCGAAGGCACATATCGGAGGCCCTGTTCGGTCGAAGACCTACAGCGTTGCACCTAGAAAGCCGGAGAAACTTGCCAGGATTACCTCGGACGATGGATCGACACCAAGAACTCCTGTGAGGGAGTAAACGATCAAACTGCGATTGAAGCTTTCATTGCAGGACTCCCAATTGGTCTACTGCGTCACCACTTGAAATGTGACAAGGTCACTGATTTGGGAGAGATGATAGAAACATTGAGCAAATATGCAGATGCTGACGACGATGCAGAGGGATCACTCAAAGTCCTTGATGTACCTCAGTCAGCAAAGAAAAAGCAACAGGCTCAGAAGCACAAAAACACCTCGGAAGAAAAACCCAACGCGGAGACAACGGTAGTCACTACTGTTTCCGGGTCTGGAGGACGAGGAGGACGTGGCGGAGGCCGTGGGCGTGGCCGTGGGACATCAAGGGTCCAAGGTAGAGGAGAGCAACAACCAGGCAAAACCTACACTTGGGCCGACATTGCCAATAACCCATGTGTTCATCACTTGGACGCCAATGGGGGCTCGTCCCACACCAATGCTGAATGTCGTTTTAATGACGAAATCAAGAGAGATGATACCGCGGGCTACAAAGCTAAGCGGAAGAAGGGAAAGAAAAATCCCGAAAAAGACAAGGAGACCAAGGAAGATTCCGACATGGAGGAAGCTGATGCTTCAAATCCCAAGCCAGAAGGGAAGAAAACTTTTCCTACCAAGAAGGACACTTACGTCACCTTCCTCGGATCTCAACCAGCAAAGGTCAAGAAAGCAGTTCTCCACGAGCTCAATGCAACAGTTCCGACTGTCCCTCAATATCTGGACTGGTCGGAGGTGGCAATCACATTTCACCGCGTTGATCATCCGCCTAAGCTACACAGGCAAGGAAAATACGCCTTAATCGTCAATCCACTTATTGACGGTTATGGTTTCTCCAAAGCCCTCATGGACGGTGGTAGCAGCATCAATATTCTCTATGTTGAAACGCTACGCCAGATGAAGATCTCAGAAACACAGCTGAACCATATCTCTGTGATCTTTCACGGAGTTGTCCCACGAAGACAAGCTAATTCCCTGGGAGAGATCACTTTGGATGTTACTTTTGGAACTCCAAAGAATTATCGGATGGAGGCACTTTCCTTTGAAGTGGTCCCGTTCAAGAGCGCATACCACGCTATATTCGAACATCCGGCTTACTAGGCTTTTATGGCTAGTCCGTGTTACATTTACAATATGATGAAAATCCCAGGTCCCAACGGCATGATCACCATCAGGGGAGACCCGAAGAAAGAGCGAGAGTGCAAGGATCGAAATGCCGCCTTTGCTGAAGCCGTGCTGCACGCCCAGGAATACCAGGAGATCAAGAAGAGCATAGATCCGTCCGAGATGCCCGCATCAAAGAAGGAGGTGACAAAGCCAAATCCGGAGTTCAAGGCATCAGAAGAGATGAAGATGACGCCGTTGAAGGATGATGACCCCTCCAAGGTGACCCAGATAGGTGTAGGCCTAAGTAGCGCATGGGAAAGCGCGTTCGTCAAGTTCCTCCAAGCAAATCAAGATATCTTCGCATGGCAGCCATCTGACATGACCGGAGTACCTAGGGAACTTGTCGAGCACTGTCTAAATGTAAACCCGAACGCTAAACCCGTCAAATAGTCCTTACGATGGTCTGGCGATGAAAAGCGTAAGGCAATAGCTAAGGAACTAGCATGGCTCGAGTTAGCCGGATTCATAGAAGAGGTCATCCACACTGAGTGGTCGGCCAATCCTGTAATGGTCCCTAAAAAGGACACCACTTATTTAAGGATGTGTGTTGATTATACTGCCTTGAAGAAGTTTTGTCCAAAAGATCCGTTCGCTCTGCCTAGAATTGATCAAGTCATCGATTCTACGGAAGGCTCGGAACTCCTCTGTTTTCTCAACGCATATTCCGGTTATCACCAAATCCGGATGAAGGAATCTGACAAAGTCAAAACTTCATTCATAAACCCCTTCGGAACCTTCTGTTTTGTCACGATGCCCTTTGGGTTGAAGAACGCAGGAGCTACGTACCAATGCATGATGTAGCGTTGCCTCCATGACCAACCCGAACGCAATGTACATGCATACGTGGATGATATCGCGGTGATGTCCAAAAAGAAGGAAACGCCGATTTCCGACTTGGAGGAGACGTTCGCCAATCTACAAAAATACAACATCATGCTTAACCCGAAGAAATGCTTCTTTGAAATACCAGCCGAAAAATTGTTAGGTTTCATCGTGTCTCAAAGAGGCATAGAGGTGAACCGAGACAAAATTAAGGCTATACTCAACATTTCCAGGCCAACTCGCCTGAAGGACGTACAAAGACTAACTGGTTGCATTGCTGCAGTCAGTCGATTTGTAAGCCGGCTTGGTGAAAGAGCCGCACCATTATATAAACTCCTGAAGAAGACCAAGGATTTTGTCTGGACAGACAAAGCCGAAGCTGCACTACAAGATCTGAAAAGAGTACTCTCATCTGCTCCTATCCTTGCAGCGCCGGAACCTCATGAACCGATGTTGCTTTACATTGCTGTGACAAATAAAGTTGTTAGTATCGTCATGGTGGTGGAGAGACCAGAGGAAAATCAGGAACACCTGGTGCAGCGTCCGACGTACTTTGTTAGCGAAGTCCTGATAGAATCAAAGCAGCGGTATCCGCACTATCAGAAATAGGCTTACCGTGTTTTTCTAGCATCTTGTAAGTTACGACACTATTTTCAGGAGCATCCAATTACCGTGGTGAGCAAAGCTCCCATGAGAGACATAATCAACAATAGCGACGCCACCGGACGCGTCGCCAAATGGGGAATAGAGGTCTCAGCTTTCGACATTGAGTATAACCCTCGGACAGCAATCAAATCCCAGATCCTTGCTGACTTTGTCACTGATTGGACAGAGACGAAGGAGAACATGAACCTCCCTGAATCGGAATATTGGACCCTCTTTTTTGATGGGTCTAAGGCTCGAGGGGGCTCGGGGGCTGGCATGGTGCTCAAGTCACCCCAAGGAGATAAACTTTTATACATGTTGCAGATCCACTTCACAGCGACAAACAACATTGCTGAGTATGAAGCACTGCTGCATGGAATCTGGATTGCAAAGGATATTGGCATCCGACGTTTGATGTGTTACGGAGATTCGGATCTTGTTGCTCAGCAAGTGTTGGATATTTGTAATACAAATAAACACATGGCAGCATATAAAGTTGTCGTGGATGATCTATCTAAATTGTTCGAAGGGTTTGAAGTTCAATGCATCCCTCGAGCAGAAAATGAGGAAGCAGATGCACTGTCTCGCATAGGCTCTGCGCGGAAAGAGGTCCCGGACGGCGCTTTTTAGAGCACCTTAAAGTCCCTTTGATAAAGGGAGTAGACGAGGAATATCCTACCAAATCCGACTCACCTTTGATAGCAGTTCTGGCTGTAATTCCTAGCTGGACTCAACCCTACCTCGATTATTTGGTAGATGGAAAATTACCCGAAGACGAGGTGCTGAGGCGGCAGATTATCCGACGAGCAAAAGCCTATACTATTGTTAAAGGTGAGCTCCATAAACGGAGTGTTTCTGGGGTTTTTCAGCGCTGTGTATCTCCGAAAGAAGGAGTGGAAATATTAAGGGAAATCCACGAAGGCGAATGTGGTCACCACGCTGCAGCCAAATCTTTAGTGGCAAATGCTTTTAGACACGGATTTTTCTGGCTAACAGCTCAGGCAGATGCCGAACGATTAGTGAAGATGTGCAAAGGCTGCCAAAAGTACGCGAAGCAAGCTCATGTTCCGGCTGATCAGCTGCGAACAATCCCTATAACATGGCCCTTTACGGTCTGGGGGCTTGATATGGTAGGACCATTTAAACGAGCTCCAAGTGGATTTACTCACCTCTTAGTGATGGTGGATAAATTCACCAAATGGATCGAGGCTAAACCTGTCACTAGTTGTGATGGAGCAATAGCCAAAAGATTTGTCAAGGATGTTATAATCCGGTATGGTTATCCGCATAGTATTATCACGGACAACGGGAGTAACTTTTCCATGGGAGAATTGGCAGAATTCTGTGATGAGCAAAATATCCGGCTTGACATTGCGTCAGTCGCACATCCACAGGCTAACGGACAAGTCGAAAGAGATAATGGTTTAATCTTACAAGGCCTGAAACCAAGACTCGAAGCACCACTACGACGTGTTGCGGGGGCTTGGGCAGAGGAATTACCCTCTGTAATTTGGAGTTTACGAACAACTCCGAACAGGTCAACAGGATACACACCTTTCTTCTTGATCTATGGCGCAGAAGCAGTTCTTCCTAGTGATTTAATTCATACTTCTCCTAGAGTGGCCGCGTATATTGAAGAGGATGCCGAGATTTCTCGACAAAATGATCTCGACTTAGTCGAAGAAGTTCGCGTCGTTGCTGAAATGAGATCTACAGCCTATCAGCAGAAGTTATGCAAGTATCATAGCCAGAGAGTCCAAAATAGATCTTTCAATAAAGGTGATTTGGTTCTCGGGCTTGTGCAACAAAGAAAGCATAAACTTTCCCCAGTATGCTAAGGGCCATTTTTAGTTAGTAGAGTATTGCACAATGGATTGTACTACTTAACTGACATGAGGCCACTCAAAGAAAGACCTGCTACTAAGAAGAGAAAGAGAGCTGGAGGCAGTACAAATCCGGATGAGTTAGACAGACCGTGGAATATTGCTCAGCTACGTCCCTTTTATTCTTAGTTTATCCTTCTTTGTAATCATATATATGTACATGTTCTTTGAGAAATAAAAGTCTTGGTTGCCTCAAGTTTTTTCTTAGAAGTTTTTACCATCTTATTTCTAAATGATCATGTTATAGTCGAAAATCCCATAATACTTGAAAGTACTTTATGCTCATGTTCGTTCTGGTCTAGATTTCCGATTTTAAAACTGCTACCTTCGGGTGTTACTCTAAATTTCTAGTCTTTACTTTGGTTATTTGTCTGATTGCGGGATGCGGGTATTTTCCGAGTAGTGAATTGTTGGTACTGGAAGCCGGCTTTGTTTCTGAGTTTAAACTGGTTTAGCAAGTGAGCTCCGTTGCTCGGCAAAGTTTCCGGCTGAAGGTTTAGCCGGCTCACGAAAGGTACGAGGCGGAAAGCTAGATAAACGATAACTAGAGACGAACAATTCAAGTGCTTATGAAAATATTTCAGGCACACACAAAAACAAAGCCCAAAGTGCTGAATAGATAAAAAGCTTAGCACTAGCAAAAGTCAATAGTACTTAATATTTACAAAACGCATCATGTCTTTCTGGAATAATACATAGGTTTCTGGTTTATGATGCAGGAGGAGATGAAGGAGCTGTCGGCTCGCTGGTTACTCCACCTTGATATCGTTCCGAGATGTCCGGATCCGAGATGGTCCGTTCATCATTGGAAACTTCTTCGGTTTCTTCTGGAGGAGGTGGCGGAGTATCTACATGGGTGAAGAAGGGGATCTCGTAGCTGGTCAGATCAGCTACGTGGCACCCGTATCCGGCGCAGGAGTGCATGATGGCTTGAAGGTCTTGCTCCTAGCCGTCTTCGTCTACCTTGCAGTACCCTCTGGTCACTTGCCATATCTCCATGTTTCCATGGTGGCTCATGACCATGGTGAGAGCGTTTTGTGCAGCAGTCCGCGCGTAGGACAAGGTTCCAGTCCCGAACAAGCTGCGGCATCTCCTTGGCCTTGTCCCGCACCTGAAAATCCGACATGCTTGGCATGTCCGAAATCCTGAGAGACTCGCCAATGTCCTCAATAGACTGGCGGAAGTCATGCAGTAGATCACCGACTTGGGTAAGCCGGTGGGTGCGGGGCTCGGAGGAGGAAGAGTCCGTCAAGTTCAGAGGACCTATACACAAAACAAGTCAAGAAAAATCCGACATTGATGAAAGTCGAAGAAATGATAAGTCAGACAGATGGAACGTACCAAGAATGACGTCGTCAATCTTTGTCTTCTCCTCCCGAAGACTCTGGAGTTCAGCCCGGAGCGCCTCGGAGATATCCTTCTCTCTGCCAAGCTCATTCTTGAGGTCCGAGATAATTTTATCTTGAGCAGCGATCTTGCGATCACGCTCTTTAGTGGCCATGGAGGAGGATTCCAGGACTTGAGCTATGCTCCTTTCATGATCCGCCTTGAGCTTATCCAGCTCTTGGCGGAGTCCCTTGTTTTCCACCACCAGGGTCTTGAGGTTCTTGGCCTCTTCAATCATAGCAATGGATTGTTTCACCAGCGCTGTAAGTCAAAAAAGAACAACAGTTCAGAAAACGTTCAGCACTCAAAAAGTAAAAAGACAAGGTTTGAATCTCGGAATGTTTACCTTCGGCTTCATCCTTGGCTACTTTGAGTTCGGCATTTTTAAGCCGGAGAGCCTTGATCTCTCTCTGCTTATTGCAGACATTGGTCAGTAATTCCTGGTTATAGGAACATACTTTTTGTAAGTCAGAATACCCAAAGTCAGAAAGCTACTTAAGACTCAGGCTAATATTTTTTACTAAATATCAGCATGAGCCTTGGGGGCTACACTAGTTCGTTCTTTGGAATCCTAATGAAACCATAAACCCGGATTCTATATCCTACTTCATGCTTGGGGGCTAGAGGATATGATATAACATAATGTAAAAACAAGAGTTGGAATTCCGACTTACATATTGCTCGCGGGTGAGTTTGTCTAAACCCGCGTTCACTTCAACTGCCACATTCTCGGCGAGAGTATGAGGGATCACTGGGGTTGTTGGATGCTCGCCAGCCCTAATCCTCTCATCGCGAAGGTGGACTTGAGCGAGAAGGTCGGAGAACTTGACGTCCTCTGCTTCTTGCGCTTCCTCCTCGGGGGATAGATGGCTTTTGTCCAGGACTTGCCTGGCCAGCCGCTGGATCTCCTCTGCAGATTTCCAGGACAGGCCAAACTTGGCAAGTCCCGGATTGCTGATGAGGTTGTCGGCGAGGACTTCAGCCGAGGGATCATTACCCAAAGAGGGTTCACCCTTATCTTGACCTGACGCACCCACGGTGACGTTAGTTTGTGACCCAAGGATCACAAGATCTGTTGGAGGAGCCGGATCTTCTGCAACCACCGGAGAAGGAATAATCGCCGGAGTTGCAGAAGGTTGAGGGGCAGGAGTTGGGGGAGCCACGGCAGGAGAAGCTATGGTGAGCTTCATCTGTCGCAGGGGCTTCGCAGGAATCCCTTTCCCCTTACCCTTGATGAGAGGCTTTGCTCTGAGAATGTAATAAAGTCGGAAACATTACATCTCAGAAAGAAATTCGAGAAAGGTACAAAGGAGGAAATTGTGAATGAAAGTTACCTCTTCACAACAGGCACTTCCTTTGTGCCAACAGCCACTGTCGGAGCTTTGCGCTTCTTGAGCGCAAGGTCCGGCAATGGGACCACTTTAGTCTCCTGAGAAAACTCAGGAGGATATCCTTCGAGTGGAGCAAGCTCCGGCTCGGGGAGGTCAGCAAGCTGAAAACAGGAAAGCATATCAGCATTGTAGTATATAACTTAAAGACTGAAACACATAAAAGGTGTATTGATGGAAGCTTACCGGCACCACGGGGTTTTCCGCTGTGTACATATCCAGAGAAATCTCTGGAATTCTCCTCTTGATCCGCTCCCTGATCAGCCACTTGATCTGGCTGATGTAGCCTTGAGTGGTGTAGGATTTGGGACTGATGCGGAGGGAGTCTTTTTTGGAAGACGTGATGGAGTGCATCAGTCTATCCTCGTGGTACTGAAGTGGCTAGATCCGACGTGAGACCCAACACTGGACCAAGTCGGATCCCTTCAGACCCATGTGCTTGATCAGATATTCGATCCGCCTCTTAGCGAGGATCAGATCATCGGTGAGAGCCGGTGCAGCCTCGTCGCAGGAAGGCTGGGCCGTGGCGGCTCCGTCGACAAAAGCCAGCAAAGCAGTAGCTTTGCCGGGAGCCGGAATATCCCTATGACAGAAGAAAGTGGCTGGCCATTGTTTGACCGAGTCACTGGCAGAAATTTTGGGATACGCCCGGTCACGTCTAAGTGAAAAACTAATAGTGCCGGTGATGTAAGGAACACCGGCAGTGATGGAATTTCTCCGGACATGGAAATAGTACCGGAAGAGAAGCAAACTCGGCCTAATGCCGAGAAAGCCCTCGCAAAGCGATGAAAAGGCACTCATCTCTAAGAGAGAGTTGGGAGGAAGATTGTGGAGTTGAACTCCGTAATGATCTATAACCTCGGAGAAGAACTCCGAGGGAGGAAAAGACAGACCTCGGTCGAGATGGGTGCCGAAGTGGACCCGCTCGACGTCTTGTGGGTTGGGGACGGTTTCGCCGGAGCCGCTCCGCCAGTCGCCGGCGGCAAGAAGCCCCTCCTTCTCCACGTTCTTGAGGCCGTCCTCGTCAAGAGCGCAGGGGCTCTAGATTCCCTGGAAGCTTTCCTTCTCCGCTGCTGCTTCCGCCGTTGCCGCCGCCGCTGCTGCCGCCAAACCGGAGGAAGAAGACGATGAAGCCATTTCTCCGGTGAGAAGATGACCTGAAAGTGGCGGCGCTGGGAGTTTCTATGGGGGGAAGGACGAGAGAGCTCTGAGCGTGCAGGAGGATTGGGAGGAAAGGAAATAGCAAAGACTAGAGGAAAGGAGAAGGAGAAATCCAAACCCCTTATATCCACCCAACTGCGCCAATATTCGTGCAAATGCTAATGTGTAACCGCCACGCGTCGTGGAAAGAACTGAGAAGGACCCATGCGATGATTGTGCCTCCTTGATCTCCACGCTTGCATTAAAACGGCGCCTCGGTTTCGCGAGCCGCGGACCCACCAACGGTCATGCTGACGGCACGCCTGTCAAATGACGTGACTTGACCATGCTTGTGTCAGGTGGCGTAGAAACCAAGTTCCGGCTTAGTTTAAAATCGAGCTGGAAAATCCGAGTAACTAATTGATAGGTCCGACTTATTTTTAAGACCCGGATTGTATTTTTTGTGAAGTTTCAAGAACCCTTCAAGATTCTACAAGCAGAAGATCAAGCTAGACGATGATAAAATCCGACTTTGGATCTTGGAGGCCTCCGGGGGCTGCTGTTGGGGATATACTTTCCGGGTATCCTCACAGTTCCTCACTGACCAGGGTGGCCCACTTTGGGTTAGAGCTTTGCTTCACGGGTGGCCCAGTCAGGAGAGAAGCCGGAGTCCAATCCGGCTTCAGGAAGGCCCAGAAGACTTACCGACTTAGGCCCATAATGTTACTTGTAGTTCAAGATGTACTCTGTAACCAACTCTTAGTGGTAGTCAGATTGATCTCTCCTGTAAAACCTAGGCCGGATATCTATATAAGCCGTCCTAGGGAGAGCCTTTAGGGCACAACACAATAGTCTAAAATCTCAACTCGCACAGGCGATACCCTTGTAACCAATATTCCGGCTCTGCCGTATTACTGGATTGCTAGCAGGAGTAGGTTTCGTCCAAAGCCGGCGGATTCGAACATGGGTAAACTTGTGTGCTCACCGTCCCGGAATACCGTACGTCTCACCCCCCTCTCTTCCACACTCCTCGAGGGCCCCCTCATGGCATACTTGTCATCAATCCGACGACACCTGGCATAAGATGAGTAATGCCTGGACCACAGAACTGACGAACATGTCCACCGTTGCCTCTATGCATCCGCACAACTGTCCCAACAAAATGCCTCACGGGTGTGCTAACAAAACTGCTCTTGTTACCCCGCTGCACCACATGCACTGGAACATCAGGAGCACAGCTATCATCCGTCTGAACACCTGCGTCACCACAGATAACCTTCTGAACACATGCTGCAACATCCCTCCTCTCAGTAATAAGAGGATGCACTTCAACTGGCTTGTCACTAACAATTTTCACTGGCTTGTCATCTGCAGGCCTAGCTGAAGCAATATCAACATTGTTGCACTATGCATCATGCTCTCCATCCTACACCTTAGCTAGCCTAGATTTTGGCTTAGCCTTGCACACCTTCTCCTTATGTACCACCAGGTCTACATCAGACTTTATGTGATCATCCTGCATAGGTTTCAAAATCTGCTGTTTGCCACCATACACAAAAGAATATGTATTTGCGCTTCTAGTATGTGTAACGTTGTGATCATACTACAATGGACGACCAAGTAACAACCCATATACCTCCAATGGCAACACATCACACTCAATCTCATCAACATAATCACCAACTGTAAATGGCACACGCACCTTATGAGTTACCTTCACCATACCACATCTATTTAACTACTGTAGATGCTTAGGTTCAGGAATATGCCATGTTGACAACCCCGACGCTGCCACCATGGCCTTGCTAATGCCATTAGTATAGCTTTCTCCATCCACAATCAACTTGCATGCTTTGCCTCGGATCATACACTTCGCCTGAAATAAATTGCAATGATGTCCCTTGTCAATTGTCATGAAAGAATCGCCTTGTACTTTCTTGAGTTGCAAATTCAGCCCACTCAATGGTACAGCATCCTCCGGAACAACCACCTTGTCCTCTATCTCTGAGGGTGCCAAAAATTTAGCACGTAAAAAATTTCTATAGTCCTCCCAAACAGTATTCACTGAGACACCTCGCGTACGTGTGTCCACATTCCACCACCAGCAAATTCACGCATCCTCACGCCTTTTTGCAAGAAGAAAAGCCATATTGTCGTCAAACTGCAGATCTGGAGAAAGATCAACACATAAGAGAAAACCAGCTTGCATTGTCTCTTCCCATAACTTGTATTTTGTCGATGTTGCAGTATGTAAGATCTTTCACTTCAATTTACTAGGATCCCAGCGCACACAATTTTTCAGGCCTAGATAATTATTGTAGACGTCACGTGCTGAAAAATCACTAACATCAACCTCAAGATCCATCTCTGAATTTTAGCAGGACTCTGACCAAAAATCGCGGTAGACACAGTAGTGATCTTTTCTTTCGTCTCCTCCTTCACGTAAAAGGACAGAGGAGTCTATGCTACAGCATGAAGATAGCGATCCAAATATTCCCTTTTTGTGTACCTAGCCTCCACGTACCAGGACTCCATTGGTAGCTTTGTGCTTTTTAGGCCATGTTCGGTTAATCCACCCCACAAGTGGATTAGAGTGTATTTGGGTGGATTTGGGTGGATTTTGACTTGTATGGGATTAAAACCACCTCTAACCCTTCCAAACCACCTCAATCCAGACCAAACCGAACATAGCCTTATTGGGAATCAGATCTTAAACAAAAAACAGCCTTGATCGGATCGAATATAGACTACCTTGACTCTTCCCATGTATCCACGTGATGCCAAAAATATTTGTTTATCTTTATTACTTTCCTTTTCTTTTGGTAGCTCGACTCTTCCTTGCCATACGTGTTGTCCCTGGAGTCCGTTGAGTTTGATCTTGATTGGGACTCCACCTGCAGCTGATCCCGATCGGAAACCACAATTTTTTTTCTTTCCTTGCCATCAGAACGATGTCGCGTCTCCGTGCTGATGTGCATGCGGCCGGACGCTGCCTTTCCTTTCCAAATTGCAGACAGCGATCTCCAACTCGCGACCACCCAAATTCACCAATTGCCGCAGCACCAACTCGAAAACGGCCCCTCACGTCAATGCTTGGGACTCCAACGGAAACTGCCTCGGAGACAATCACCAACCAATCTGACCTAAAAACTGCCGGAGAAGAACAATCTCCAGATCAACCAACATCAAATACTCACAGTGATAAACCTAATGCTCTGATGCCACATGATACAGATCAAGCCGATGATCCTTGATTGTTGTCAGGATCTTTCACAGCAAGTAACCTAGATAATAATCCTTCCAATAACTCCGATGAACGTCACCTGAAGAAGAGGAATCAATCCAGCAAGTAACGTGATGAAGATCAACACGCCTCAAACCTAAGCACGACCATCCTTGATGAACACAAGAACCTCCATAGGAATCTCTCTAGATAATGGTATCGCCGTCCCCGGGGGATGATACACGGTGGAGCATAATATAGTTTTTAGCTAAACAACTAAACTCCCCTAAACCCTGGGTGTTTGGATGCATAACCTATCCTTTATGTGATTTCATTAGTGGTTAACGTATGAGAGCTCTACCAACTGAGTTAAGTTACTACTTTCTAAAAAAATGAGTCATTGCCACGAGCAATTGATGTTTCCTATTTGCTACGATCTTAGAAGGGATTGGTTAGTCGGATTCACAACCTTCCTCAATTGGCCGGAAAGGATCATTTATATAGGAGGCGTGCAACTGGCCGGTTGGATAGAACCAAACCGAACACCCAAATGGACTCGAACCTAACCTAGACTCAGACTCAATACCATAACAAAATATTGGATACAACCTTAGACTTATCATTACATATCGTAGGTCGTCCTAGTGTGTCAATCATCAATGGGATGTGCCCGCATCACCTAGCTTAGTGGAGTCCTGAAATTAGGCTGCACCTCCTCCTTCATGCCCATATCATATGTACTCCCCTGTATTGGATCTTGTGCGGAAGAAACACAATAGTACACGTGATCCCTGTGGCGATGGAAAACGACCCCCAATCCCTTTCTGATCGAAAACAAGGAGGCCGGCAGCGATTAGTGTTTTTTTAACAAACTTTCTCTTGTGTGCGCTATCTTCCCATTAATTTCCCTCGAAATTAGCAATCTGAAGCTACGCTCCGATTAGACCAAGAAGATCAATCCCGCTCGGAATCGATCGGGAGTATGATCGACTTGCTCCTTCTTTTCTTTGTCGATCAAAATCTAGTAAACCTGATCGGATCTGGAGCAAAAATGTGAAACAGCCTTGAACAACAATCACCAATCTGATGTTGCTTCCATGAAGAGCATGATCCAATCTGAAACTTCAACTTTCAATCTATTCTCCACAACCGATCTGTAAATTGCTTGTAGAAAAATAGTCCACAAATGATCCAAAAACACGTTGTGATCAACGAGAGCTCTGATACCACATGATAAGGATCAAGCCGATGATCCTTGATTGTTGTCCCGATCTTTCATAGCAAGTAACCTGGATAATAATACTTCCAATAACACCGATGAATGTCACCTAAAGAAGAGGAATCAATCTAGCAAGTAACATGATGAAGATCAACATGCCTTAAACCTGAGCACGACAATCCTTGATGAACACAACAACTTCCACAACAATCTCTCTAGATAATGGTATCACCGTCCATGGAGGGATGATACACGGTGGAGCACAATATAGTTTTTAGACTAAACAACTGAACTCCCCTAAACCCTAGGCGGCTGGCTCCTTTATATAGATGGCATGCAACTGGTCGGTTGGATAGACCCAAACAAACACACAAATGGACTCGAACCTAACCTAGACTTGGACTCAATAACATAGAAAAATATTTGACACAACCTTAGACTTATCATTACATATCATAGGTCGTCATGGCGTGCCAATCATCAATGGGATGCGCCCGCATCACCTAGCTTAGTGGAATCCTGAAATTAGGCTTCACCTCCTTCTTCGTGCCCATATCATAAGTCCACATAAATAATTCGATTTTACTATTTTTGAAGTCTAGAATATAATTTCACCCAAACACCTATCATAGGGTAAAATTCAACTTATGCATATAGTAAGTTTTTATATTAAAGAATAGAGCAAAGTTTATCCAAACTAGGATACACAAAGCAACCGTAGTGCAGTATGAGAACTTTTTTGCGAATCTTTGCAGTATGAGACCTGGTTGGGTCCCGGTCACAGCCATAGTAATTCGGTAACGTGAACATCAAACACCTTTCCGAAAACATGTTAGTGGGATGAAAGTTGGATGTGCTCGTTATGGATCCACTTAGGCACTTTACCGGCATGCGAAGAACAACCCCAATTTTTCCTATTTAATCAAGACTAATCAAATAATCCAACAATAATAGTTATGGACGAAGAAAACCAACAAATGGAGGGTAACATACGATGCCACTATTGCGCTCAACCTTACTATCGAAGCCGCGCATCATCGTGTTTTCGTGCCAGTGCTGGCGCTGCCGCTACAACTACTGCCATGCCGGACGAATCGAATGTGCAACGCTCAAGATTGGCTGGTATGGTACACGAAAAATGATGATTGGGGTTGGTACGTGTGTGTGAGTGGTTGTGGATGGTGGTTGATAAGGAGACAATAGCTCATAGTGGGGCACATATGTCAGAGAGAGATATTTGAGCAGTTAACTCTGTGTGAATGTCTCGAAACAAACACGGTGCAAAATTAAATGCCTCTATTTCGATAGAGCGACAATCGTGACCGTTGTTATTACGTCCAATCTATCGTGGTAGTCCAATATGCCGCCATCGTGTTTGTCGTGGCGTTTAATTGGCCACCGTGACAAAATGGTGCCGTGAAATCCCATCTGTCGTGTAACCAACTATTGCTGGTTCTTTTCGCTTATGTTGCCCCAAAAAGCTATCGGGTATGGGGGTATTTTTGTAGTGTATTATTGCAAGTAACGGGAGAAATCATAAAAAAATCGTGACAAAGCATGGTCCAAGGGATACCATTTATATCATCATTGCAACCAAAACATTGGAATGATTAATTGTTGAACAAAGTGCAAGTAATGATATCATCAATGTAACGTTTAGAGCATGGCATGTCTATGACAACATCATCATGATGACAAAATTTTACATGCTCAACATTATGCAAAGGCAAAGTATCACATGGAAATATCAATGAGTCATATGTAATGTCACAAATATCACCCATAGCATTCCAATCATCACAAGTCATCATGTCCACTAGTGGGATCATGGCATCATCAACACCCTTATTTTTACCTTGTTCATACCTCTCATATGAAGTGGGTGTTGGTAGTATTGGTCTCCATGTGGGCGACTTCTTCATCCAATATGGGTATGGCATAATCTTCATCCACCATGTACATCTTCTTGGTAAGAGGCATTATCTTCTCGAGGCTTGTCGCTTCTTGATCCATGGAACCTACCACATAATGAGGAAACACACAGAGGTAGAGGGTAAGTCAATAGAATTCAAAATAGTCTAACATGACCTATCAACTACCACTCTCAACTCACTCGGTGTATCACTCATGCCCTTCAAGTGGAAGCACTCAATCTCACGTATGGTGGAGTCACTCATCTCACTCTTGTTCTCACTCAAGTGGTCTATACTCACATGGGATTGGTACCACATCATCACTCAAGCATATAGGGATTTCTCAACTCCATGCGCCTCCTTTTGTGAAGGGAAAATCCCATGCTCACCATTCTCAACTCTATCGCCTTCAAGGTTGGATGCCATAAGATGGGCATCGTTCGCCTCCATGGTCAAAGGGAAAATCCCATGCTCGATCGTCTTGTTGCCATGTTGTAGTAGTGGTGGAAGTAGGATCATGTTTTTGTTGAGAGTGGTGCTCGGATCAACTTCATCACATATGTGGTCTTGTCTTCCTCCATCTTGAAGTGTAGACTCTTGACTTGGAGCTTTCTCATCCTTCTCTGTGACCACCTTTACTTGTGTCGACATCCTCTTAACGTACTCGTCCAACTTGGCGAAGTAGAGGTCTTCGTCCTCCTCATCCATGAAGTTGCATGCGTAATCTAGGATGTCAAGTTTTGGTGTTGAAGCTTGATGGCGTGGAAGAAGTCTTGCTCTTAGTGCCATTTTGGTGGCGGCACTAGTAGTTGAATGTGACTTATGGTGATGGTTTCGATGGAGGTCAATGGCGTGCCTTGCCGAAGGTTTATGTTGATGAAGCACTTGTTCATCCATATGACGCTCGCGATGATGATCTGTTTCCTTAGCACTCTTCTCGTGCTTGTGGTGCCTTCTTGAGCTTGACTCCATAAGTTCGGTGAAGTTTTCGTGCATCTACTTCTTGATCTTGATGAGGTCGCTTTTCAACTTCTCCAATTTATTTTGGAACTTGGCTATCTCGAGGTTGTGAAGATGCCTTGGACGGCATCTTGTATCCTCTTTATATTGGCAATGATCAATAGAGGATGTATGTTGATGAAGATTCTTGCTTCGTGGCACCTCTTTTGGAAGATGATGTTGGGGCGCCATTTTTCTTGGATTAGGTGGCACTTGATGCCTTGGAGGAGGTTGCGCTTGATGCATTGGAGAAGTTGGTGCTTGGCTCCTTTGAGATGTTGGCACTTGACGCCTTGGATATGGCGGCGCTTGACGACTTGGAGGTGATGGCGCTTGATGCCTTGGACATGGCGGCGCATGACACCATGTAGGTAGTGGAGCTTGACGCCTTAGAGGTGGATCATCAAAGTAAGTGGTGCCCTTTGGTCTGGCACTCTTGGCCTTGAAGGTCATGGTTTCTTGATGATGCATCTCCACTTGCTTGCCATAGTAGTATTCCATCTCCAAGCGGTGGATGAATTCTTCATGGCTCAGGGAAGAGCTATCAAAGTCAATGAAGTTCTCAATGTCCTCCATGCTTGGAGAGTCGTCGTTGATGTCGCACTCAAAGTCATCGATGCTTGGGGAGTTATTGTTGTTGTAGTACTCCATATCACCCAAGCATGTGGATCCATTGTTGGTGTAGTGCTCCATGCATGAGGAGCCATTGTCGATGTAGAGCTCCAAGTCTTCCATGCTTGAGGATCCATAGTTTATGTCGTGCCCCATGTCTTCCATGCATATGGAGTCATCATAGGTGTAGTGATTTGGGTCGTCAAAGCATGCGGGGCCATTGTCGATGTAGTGCTCCGTTGTGTCCTCTATACTTGTGGAGTCATAGTCATGGTGGCTCATCATGGATTCTTCATAGATATCCTCCTTGGTTCGGGAGTCCCTAGACATGATTCAGAAGATCAAGTGGTGTATATGGAAGTGGTAGGGGTGTTAGGGATGCAAACTCAAACATTACTTTACCTTGGAAGATATTATCGTGCAAGTGGCCACACTCGAGAGCAATAAACTAAGCAAAGTGAGGTGACAAGGCAACCTAAACCCAACGAACAACCAAAAAACACACACACAAAAAGCTTATGGTGGATAGGTATGGAAAGTGGCATGTCAAGAAATAATCCATAATCAAGATGTTGTAATGGCAAGTAAAGAACCATGATGATCACAGAGCAAAACAAATCAATCCACAAGATAGGAATTATGTTCAAGGAAACACACACGGTGGGATAAATGGGACTTGTGCGATGGAGAAAGTGAGCTAAGAACCAAATGATTACCTATCGAAGACTATAATCTCGTGTTGCACAAGTGCAAGGAGAGATGCTAGTTCGATTGCAATAAAATTTGGTGGGCTACAAGATATGCACAATAAGTACCACCTATTTGATGTTCATCGAGCTTGCGCTTCCTATCCTACGAGGCACTTGTTTCTTTCTTTTCTTTTCCTTTTTTCTATTTTTTATTTTTGTATCACTCTCTTTGTTTTTGTTTTTATTTTTATTTTTCACTTGCCCCTCTATTGTGCCAACAACTATACAAGATAACTATATGAGATAGCGCACTCACAACTTTTGCTCAGAATTCTACAAAGTATCAAATGTGCATAGCCTAAGTAATAATAGGAGGAACTAGTCTCAATAAGAGTTTGTTCTTCGAAAAGATAGTGTAGTTCGCAAAGGAATGCAAGTGGGGACAAGTCGCGGAATATTTATACCTTTCATCGCTGATCTTCACCCTTTATTGTTGGATTCCACCTGGCTCATGTAAATTTGTATGGAAGAGATAGCATTAACAACGTGGATGATGATGTAGAGGTCCTTGTTCTCTTCAAACGAGCTAAATAACACCAAAATCCGAGTTCGAATGCAAAAGTTATGTTCAAAATGGTGCGAAGATGAAGCTGTTGGCGGGCAAATTGGTGGTGTCGGACCTGACGCCGAAGCGAATTGGCAAATTACAGAATGAACTCAGCGGCACCAGAACGATATTCTGAGAGCAATTTCGGTGGGGCGCCGGAATGACTTGGCAGCGCCGGACCTAGTGCGGATTGTCCGGCAGAGGGGTCGGCAGTTACAGATTGTCCGTCAAAACGAGTTCGTGAACTCAAATTTCACAATTTCTACGGAAAAACTTGATAGAAAACTCCAGATTTGAGGGGCAAATGATGGAATTATGCCATGAGAACACAAGGGAAGGTATATCAACAAGTTTAGCAAGTAATCCACGGGTCAAAACCTACCAAAGTGCACTCAAATCTCAGATCGATCCAAAACACGAAATTGGGCTACTTTTGGTGGAATTTTTGAATTTATGGGGAAAACACCAAACCGATGAGAAATATGTGGCAACCAAAAGCTGCCGATACCAGATAATAAGGGTGAACCTCAAGGGTGGCTCGATCTTCACGGATCTTGTGGTCAAATTGATGGGAAAAGTGAGGGAAAGGGAGAAGGTAGCGAAAGAGAACACACACCTCGCGAAGAACATGATGAACACACGCAAATACGACACGATACGAGGCCTATTTATTGCGAACGACGGCCACCGGTCCGATTGAATCCGCAAGGAAAGATCAATCAATGTGCTCCCATCAATCCTAAGCAGAGAGGGCAGAACACCTAGGGGTATCTTGACAACTACGCTCACGTAGTCGAAAACATAGGCCTTGTAAAACGATGGATGCACGATGCAAACTCCAACGAGGTTGGTGACGATAGTTAGTCCCAAGGGGATGAGGCAAAACTAGATATTCCACAAAGGGGGTTATCTTTACTCTATCATCTATGCCTAAGGGATACATGAGGGGGTGGGCGCTCTATATATAGGCCACCTGTAGCATCCCAATTGTCTAACAATTGCAATGCTACTTGCCTAGTCTATATATTTTCCTACATGTCATTTATTGCATCATCAATATATCATACTCATGTCACCATGCCATCTTGTTTTGAGCATCATATAAAACCCCTCTATTTGGTTCTTATCTCATATGCATTTGTATTCTTATTAATTGTATTTGCATGTTGATATATTGTAGTTGGTTCTTGATATATTGCTTGATGCTCAAGTTGAGTTGGGGGCATATCTTTTATAACTCCACCACATTTCTTGTCGCCACCTTATAATTCCACCATCCAAACTATATATGATCATTTGTATTTCTTGGTTTTATGTCTAGTTCATATGTAGTAAGATGGGTCCACTTCTAGTTCTACATGCTCCCATATATGATCTATATTGTTTTCACAATATTAAAGGTGTGGAGCCACATTAGCAACCTTTGAAGGCTATATGTGTAAAACTGTTCCTCTAGCATCCATATGGCTTCTATTTGAGTTTATGAGCATGTAGAATATATATGAGGCCATATAATCAACTAGTGGAACGCCCACACTAGTATCGCCCAATTATATGCATATGTGTTCAACTCTTCATCATTACCTATGGGAGTAATCCATCATTCTTCTATCATGCGATTTATTCATTTTTGGAGGCATGCATGGAAGGATAAATGCCTATGTATATTTAGGGTTGTTTTCACAATCTTAAAATTGGTAACTGAACAACCATGCATGAACCATGTCCTCTTGTTCTTTTTCCCTTCTATCTATTTGTATCGCACTTGGTTTAGTGAATTCTATTGATCCTAACTTAATCTACAACTCCTTGTTGTTCAACAACTTCCCACCAGCTTGTAGTTCCATGTTCCTCGTCTGTTTTGCAAACATGAGCTATTTAAATTTGAGTCAAATCAAATCCCATCATACAAATAAAAATTGAAACCGAATGAGAGGGAGAGAAAGAAAACTTGGCCGGAAAACCCATCTAGTGCACCTTGGCAGCCCAGCCCAGGAAGGCACCCTACAGCAAGAGGCCACCCCAGTACCCCTTCCCCTGGGCCGGCCCATTCCTTGCGATTCCTGCTGGTACCCGTTCGTGATGGATAGAGACAAAACAAAAACCAACGTCGCTACTATTTCTCTTCTCCATCTCATGACCATCCTCTCTGACCGCTGACCGCAGCGGCAGGTGGCCATCGCATGCCATCATCCTCATCATCCCCATGCTGTGTGCATGACTCGCCCTTAACTACCGAGCAACAACGCCTTGCAGAAACCCTAGATGCCACCCCTATCCCCCTCTTCCTCTGCAGGTACCGAGCACTTCCGCGCTTGCCTCCACACGACGCCACCGTTCGGAGCCACCGCTTAGTGTCGAGGCCACTAGCAAGATCGCCGCGACTTTGTGGACACCTCGGCACCACCGGTTCGGTCCCTTACACGCGAAATCAGTGACAATCTTGACTTCCCCATCGCTCGCCGCCGTTCATCGCTGTCACCTTCACTTTCGGTCTCCACCAAGCCAACCGAGGCCACCGTCGGCCCCATGGTGTGTACCTATCTAAATTCCCCTCCTTCTAGCACCATCTTCGCTGACTAGAAGCTCGCCCCATCGCTGGAGTTTTCCCCAGCTACACGCACATGCGAAGACAGTAGTAGTAGCAGTCTGTCCTGACCCACTATTCCCGTCCTTTTCCCGGTGTCCCTGGACCTCCTCCGGCAGAGCTTCCTCAACGGAAGTTGTTCTCTATAGCTTAGCCTCCACCTAGACAAAAACCACGCATCAAACTGAGCTCAGTATTTCCCGCAACCATCCGGTGAAGTTTGTTGCTTATCACTGCTAACTGTAACCCTTTCGTCAGTTTCGATTCCGACTGAAAACCCTATGTTCCTTGCAAACTCCCCTCATGTACAACCCATATCTGGTAATGATTCCTGAACTAAAGGTGCACCCCATGATTGCCTCTACATTTTTCGTTTTTGCGGCGTATCAAAATTCAGCCTAGATCCATCACCATCTTCATCTAGATATCAAGCCAGCTAGTCAAATTCACGGATCATCATCAGTTTCGTCAGACACAGCGCTGGAAGGTTTTCCACTTAGCCCCTGCATCTTTTTACCTATCAACCCGCAGTCCCTCGGTGACCCCACCCATCGACCGCTATAACCCGACCTGGCATGAGCATTTTACAAAAAGGCACCCAGCTTCTCTGGGAATCAAACCGCAGTCCTCGCCTTGCCACTTGTCACCGCCGCACTGCCCTGTGCACGCAGTGGACCCGCGCAGCCGTTGAACCCAATGGTCAGTGTCTGTGGGTAAATTCCTGCGAGTAAGAAAAGTGCCGCACTCTTATTGTAATACAAACAAAATTCCGGAAATTGAATATAGTCAAATTAATTCATATCTGTTCAAATAATTTGAATTAGCAAAAACTATCAAAATGAAATATGATTCAAATTTAAATACGAATTCAAACATATTTCAAATTTTCCCAGATTTGACTCTATCTAGTCACCTTTTACTTTTGAGCCTAATTTAATTGTTTTGCATTTAATAATAAATTAAAATTCATAAATTCAAATAATACATATAATATATGTTTTCTGATCATAAAAATGCCAGGAATTCAAATAGACCATACAAAATAATTTTTGGGCAATTTAGAATTGCTAAATTATTTAATTGTTAATAAATGACTTTTCTTAATAAATTCAAAAATGTATTTCCGTAATTCCAAATTTGACAATTAATATGTCAAAATCGATCAGTGCGACAAGCCCATTCAAAATATGCATTCCATGATATAATTTGAAGCATGAACAAATAAATATTAAGATAGCAAGGTTTATGCAAGTAAAACTTGGCTAAATAATTAATAAAATGCTTTATTATTGTTTCTCTACCTCACCCATGCCATGTTATGTTATACCATGCAATTCTGCATCATTCCATCATGCCATACATTGTTCGCTTGTTGCATATATCATATGATTACACACTTTATTTATTATGGCCCTTTGTGTGTTTGGCTTTTATTCTTGATAGACGTCGAGCAAGGGAATTATCAGGAGAACCAAGAGTACTACCTGGATCCCGATTACCTTACTGATGATCTGACAACCAAGAAATTCCCACACTTACATACATATAACACCTTTGACTCTATCTTATTCTTGCATCATCGAGTAACGATTGCATTAAATTGAATCCCAAGTATTACATAGCCTTTACTTTTATACCCTACCAAAACTTGTACCCTCAATCCTATGAGCTATTACTATAGGAGTTGTTTGAGCCATGTGAGTCGTAGAACTACATGTGTAGGATTTGTGCGAGTCTTTGGATAATGAGGTACCTATATAACTTAAACTATGTAGTAATGGGATAACTAAAGAAAGAGGCACCGATGGGCAATAGCATTTATTTGGTTCTTCCACGCTCACTTGTGTCCTGTAGGATGCTGAGTACTTGATTTCTGTTTCTCGACTATTCACACTATCCACATGTGGGAGACTATATGGATCCCCCTTCGCCTGAGCTTGATTCACACTTTATTTATTGGGGCCACAAAGTAGTTTGGGGCTTTATTACTACCCTATATGTATGCCATGCTTTACTGCTCTATTTACGATTGCGCGTGGAGCGCCTATACTGATTTGGAACATGGAGTGTTTTTGTGGTATAGATAAGCATAGTCACACTTTCGGGATCCTAGTCGTTTACAACCATTGACCCAAACCCTGGGTCCATCTGAAAGCCGGCAAAATTCATTCCGGGTAGCTTAGTGGGGAGGCCCCCTGAAATAATTTATGAATCCTGTGAATGCACATCATGAGGCCTCATTGCTTTTTATTTGATTCTTCCCGAGGTTGATTGTGCGTATATTTCTATTTGTGCACCTCTGCAGAGTAAATCTTTTTGAAAGTCGTGTCTGCAGTTATGGATGACTTGGAGCATAGTTTCTCGATCATAGATAACTATAACTAAAGTAACGCCTTTAAATTGACTAAAACATGACTTGTAGATAGTGCATAACTCATGGAATGGTTCATAAAATTGCCAATGGATGGGATGTTCTTCCGACTTCTCATCGGCAAGCGAGAAGGACGGCAAGTGATGTTTATTTATGTTGCTTATATAACTGTTGTTACTAATTAACGAGTGTCCATCCATCTCTAGTTGGGTGGATGTTGTAGCGTGTCTCTATAGAATTGTTAGTTATTATTTTTCGCTGCAATTACATCACCCCCAGGTTGTTCCCTTTAGATGCATTAAGACTTTTTGAGTACCCCTAGGGTCTCACACGATATATGTTTTATTCAGATGGACATGTCTACTCACAAGAAGGTTATTGGGTCGAAGAGACCGGTGGTGGTGGCAATGCATGTCACGTGTAGAGATTCCGGGGATGGGGATCCATGAGATCTGTGGGGATGTGCTTATTTTCAGGGCATCTTATGCCAATTTTCTTCTTGTCCGTACTCGGATCTTGTTTTCAGCTTCCGCTTGATACTCTGATGCGTGATGTATGAGGATGTATCCTAAACTATTATCTCTATCTAGGATATTTGGATATGTCGTATGGCGTTGAATACTTCTGTTTATATTGTTTTAGATGGTTTGGCTTTGATGTACTATTGTATGTCGCTGACATACATACTCATTTGTCTATGTTTTTGATTGATTTACCTGTCGACTAGGCCGCTCGCTCTTGTCACGATGTTCTTGGAAGTGGGTAGGGTGGTTGGCCAGTACTGTGCCCTACTTTGCTTCTATGGGCCTACACGTGGGTGGCCTTGGGCCTGCGCGGTAGAATCCCTTATCCACTTTTGGGTTCATTCCTGCTTGTTGCTTAGAGCGTAGAATCCGAGGTATTACAATTGGTACTAGAGTCATTCCACCCTTCAGGGTCTCAGCCAAGATGGTCGCTGTCAGGCTAGAAAATATTTTGGTAGCTATGTATACTAGGGAAAAACTAAACGTGAGAATATGACTGCTTCTGTTTTCTTCTTACCCACCCACCCACCCTTTTCTGGTAAGGAAGTGTAACATTTGTCTATCCTCTTCTAAAAAAGTAAAACTAGGATTCACGTGTTTGGGGTTTCTGTAGTACCATAGGATGTGTGTTAATTCTCTGTCTATCTGTTGCTGCCAACCTTGTTGTTGCAATCTGCCTTTGGTTATCAATCGTTGGTACATTCCATACCAATAGGCTTATTTGTAAACCGATGCAATCTATCCGACTCTTTGTAAATAGATGTGATCTGTATTACTCTGTGTTACCGACGTGATATAGTTAGGGGTGTTCATTCTTTAGTATGCTTTCACGGAATGTGGAGTTTCTAATCTCTATCTATTAAGTGGTTTTACGCATCTAGTTGGTATTTTAATGCCAAAATATGTGGAAAAAAATCTTTGATACATATGTGTTTCCACACTCCTTTTCAGTTGTGTGTGATACGCTATATATCTTCTTTTTGTCGACATATTCATGTTGACTCATTCTTTTGCCACTGACACATAAGTCTGAAGTTTTTACTTCATCTTCAAATTCTTTTGGGCTAAATACATAATATGCGTCGATCTGATGCTTGTGATTGTAATTTGGTTCTTGGTATAGCTCAAAACACTTATCGTGAGTGGAATATGGTCAATGATATCAATATGATTCTCTAAATGATGGCGGTTATCTCTTGTGATTTTGAGTTATACCATGATCATATCTATATAATATCCAAGTATCTTTGGCAATCCGAAGATTTCTTAAGACATTATGGTGGATTATTATCCATTTATCATGCCTCACATCATTTTGAACTCCATATACGCATGGTTCTATTTTATATAGGAGAAACTCATCCTTTCATCTATGATAGCTTTGCTTATATGTACAAGTTATCATCGCGTCTTTATCCAAGAACACTTTATCTTTCCAACCGGTGATCCAAAAAACTATGTGTACAACTCGACATCTCTTCTATCATCCGATGAGTCAGATAATCTATTCTTCCAATGCATGTCTCGTGCATTCATTCATTTCTCTCCTGCCTCATGAACTTAGTATTCTTGGAATATCTCGATAATTCTTGGTGGTATATCGTGACGACATGTTTGCCTGTTCTATATTAATGGAAGAACATGAAGAACATCTTCTTCACTTTCTCTCAAGCTTCGTGAGCATCGCCTGTGTGCAAGGTTCTCAAAGTATGAATTTTTGACTTTTGAAAGTCACCTATCCCGGCCATGTCCTTCTGCTAAAGACATTGCTACAATTCTAGAATCATCAAGTCAATTGTTAATTCCATCCTACATATTCCAATCAACTCTCGAGTTTTCCTTGGTTTGTCAAGTAATTCTCACTGCTTTGTTGAACACTTCCACAAGATGGCTAAATCTCTCTCAGATATTCCCTAGAAGGACAAGGTATTCTTTTGGTCTCCGACTCATCAAGAAATCTTTGGAAACCCTCTTGCTTTATCTTCTGTCCTCAATATGAAGGATGCCACGAAGATTTTCTAGATTTTGTGTAATTCCTCTATTCAAGTTTTGGGGGCTATCCTTAACCTGTCTATTGAATCTTTCATGTTTCTCTATGATCTTCATTCATATATTTTTCGACGGCTTGCGACTTCCAACATGATGACAACATCATCATCTCTATCTGCTTTGGATCTGACGAAGTGTTTGCATCACATCTTTGTTTTCTTATGGAGGTTCAAAAATTGTGCTTATCAAGATCTTTAGTCTGAAATTCGAGAGTTGGGTTGGACGATTTTCCTATTCATGTATAGAGTAATGCTTTGGGTGCGCGATGGACTGATCCCCATCTGACTACTCTTATCAATCGCTCTTGTACATTGAATTGGTGGATTAATGTGATTTCACTCATTCCACGGAAGTTAGAAGTGGCCTTTATCCCTCGAAACTTTTACTTCCTTCCTTGTTTTCCGGAGTGTTCTCTTGACAAATGTGAGCAACAATCTCTTGCTGATGGTCTCGTCTATTTCAACATGGAGCAAAATCTTAAATGATCTGGTGGAAGCATCACCTCTCTCTCTTGAAAATCAATTCATGCACTACAATTGCATGGTCCTTTGGTTCTTATCGGCGTAAAAAGATTCTAATCCGAGAGCTCCTAACCCAAATCTTTCCGTTGATGTCAAGCAACCCTATTGTTTGAAGGCAATATTGTTTCTACAAAATTCATTTCTTAAATCTAAGGGAACAATCAATGTTTTTTTAATAGTGGTTGATAACTTCTCTAAGCTGCTCTTTTCTTTCGGCGAAATAGACAATCATATTCACGTGCATTTGTTGATCTTTAATCCTAACGATGTGTCTTTATTTTCTCTCCTTGATACATCGTCTTTTAAAAATTCCTTCAAGAAGTGGTTATATTCTTTTATCGTGTTTCTCGAGAACACCGGAGCTATGTTCATCCTATCTTTCTCGTGTCACCATAATCCTCTAGGTTTTTCAAGCCCTTTGTTTCAATAAGAAAAATGCAAGACTCGCAACAAGTCTAGCATGTTTCGCAAGGTGTATTTCTAACACCATTCTGTTGAGAAATCAACTTGGGAACATGAGGATCACCTTCATTACGAACACCCACCTCTCCTTGGTCTTTTCCTTCTCCTAGGAATCTTAGGGCGAGAATCTTGTTTAGTGGGGCAGAGTTCTAGCATCCCAATTGTCTATCAATTGCAATGCTACTTGCCTAGTCTATATATTGCTACTTCCTACATGCCATTTATTGCATCATCATTATATCATTCTCATGTCACCATGCCACCTTGTCGTGGTATTGCCGACGAGTACGCCATGGAGGGGTCCTCACAGAGCGTGTTTAGAGATGTGGGGTAAGGCGAAGAGTTGGCGGGTATGAGGTAACACAGCTTACCCAGGTTCAAGTCCCATAATGGTGGCGGAACTCTACTCCTACTATAAATCACTATAATGGCAATACGCCAAGTTACAAAGATCGTTTCACTATGCGAGGGTGTTGTTTATCGTATCTGACGTTGTTCCCTAAAGGCTCCCATAGGTCCGGCTTATAAGGGCACCAGAACCTAGGGTTACAGGGAAAAGAACCTTTCCGGACAAGTTACAGAGTCCTACACTAATACTAACTAGTATTTGTGTCTTCTACTTCAAGGCTCCGAGTATGTCGGTGACTCCTACATAGCCTTCCTATATCCGACATGGGCCTCCCTTCTGGATCCGTCTAATTGGGATACCCAACAGACCATGAGCCATGCTACCAACTGTGGGCCATCGGGGTTAGCCGGATTAGAGACATGCTATGGTGATACCCATTTAGCAAATCCCCAATAGTAGCCCTCGGAGGACTTTGAGATCTTGTGTTGTCTTGCCCTTCAATCTTGAATGCTCTGTCTAAGTATATCGATAATTCGTCAAGCAATATGTCAGGGGGATGATCCCGGATAGGCCAAGCCAGCGCTAACTGGCCTACTCCAGGGAAAATCTGGCCAGATGATCACAAGACAAAGAACCTCAGCCCGGTGACCCGCTTCACCCGGTCCACGTCAAGATTCCCCGGCTGGCCCGGATAGCCGGCTGGGTGGCTACCTCTACCCAGCCACCTCGGATCCATTGGCAAATGTTACGAGGGAGGGTCACGCTCCTTGCTCAGCGCACCCTTGACCGGACAGGCTGGCCCTACCAGACGAAGGTGTGAAAGGCTAAGGCTAGGAGATGACGGACAAAGCCCCGGCTGACGGATAAAGCGCCAAGTTGATCGCTAAAGCACCGGGTGATGCCCAAAGTGGAGGTGCTGAGATGCTGGGGCACTATCCCCACCTATACTGAAGCTTGACCAAGACCCTAGACCACCGACTGGACCCAGCCAGCCAGCCCGCTTTGTAAACCCAAAGCCCAAAATAGTAAACCTTAGAGCCAACATTTTAACCTACCCTTCTAGTAGTATATAAGGAAGGGTAGTGCTATGGTTCTAGGTAAGGAGGAACAAGTTAGAAGTTAGCCAGAATCTCCAAGTTGTGTAATCCATCTTCCTCTAGCTCCCAAGTGTATCTAGGGAAACAGCTCAAGAAGCATCTGTACTGAGCATTCACTCCCCCTATAGTGGATCCTTGCAGGAGTTTGAGCATCGCCTCGATAAGAGGGTTCCGAACCTGGGTACATCGATGTGTCTGCAGTACCTGTGCCCAACCCGTTGTGAGTAGCCACCGATAGCATCATGATTGTCCCCATTCATGCCATCCCCGATGGCACTGCCGTGTTCCACACCACCACAATTGGCGCCCACCGTGGGGCACAACGCTTCGGCTGGGGTCATCTTTTGCATGGGACTTCCGCTCGTTGCCGGTGAGCGAGTCGCCTCAGGCCTCGTCCTCACCTTCGGCTCGTTGGACTGTGTCCTCAACAACGCATCCTACTTCAAAGGGGAAACTTTCCCAAGTGATGGCTCCATCATGCACTTTGGCGAGCACCACGTCTACATCACCACCATCGCCAAGGAGTTCCCTCGCAAGGTTGTCGCCATCTCCGGTGCGCATCCAGGTTTCTCCGCGCCACTCCACACGAGCGGTAGCGTCGAGGTCATGATGGCCGGGACAGCCGAAGGACGCCTCCCACCTCTGGAGCATGACGCATGTGCCAAGGACCCTGCTCCACAAGGGCAAGGCGCAGACCCTCTGGTGGATTCCATCCAAAACCTTCGCATCCCCATTGCCACCGAGCTGGATCCAGCTTCCGCGGTGGCTACACTAGAGACCACATGCCAGAGCCTCCTGGAGGAAGCCAACAGAGTTGTCACACGCCAACGACGCCTGGACGCCACCGTGTGCGAGTACAACACTGTGCATGTCTTTTCTCGCCTACCCGGCACGAACCGGCAGGTGCCACCGCAGGGCCGTAACCTAGGCTCGGATCTAGACCATGTTGTTGACTCGCGCGTGGCGGCACCTCACCCGGTCTACAGCACTCCGGCCAAAAACATGAGGGCAGCGGAAGTTGCTGCCGCAGAGCTTAGCCACCTGGAGGGTGACGAGCTGCATCACCAGCAGGCACGCATCCAGCTCCTTGTGGAGATAGCTAACCGGCAGCAGGCCGAGGCAAGCGCAAGCCTAGGCGACAACAGCAAGAACCAGCCACCTCGCCGGGTGGATGAGCCGGCTGCAAGCGGGAGCAAGGCCTCCTCTACAAACATCACAAGACAGGACAATCGTCCGCGTGGCGGGTCGGCAGGACATGGTCAGAACCCACACGAAGCCACTAGCAGAAACCACGACCCACCAACAAAGCTGGAAGGGCAAACGCGCCACCCAAATCCCGCCTTATTGGTCGGCTTGGCCTGGCCTGGCCGAGCCGGACGAACCACGAGACGCACGTGAACGCATCGACCTGCTGGTCCAATCGCGTGCTCTAGAGGAAGAAAGCCCGGATGGACCAAGATGTTTTGGACCATGCATCTGGAACGAACCGTTTCCAAAGGGATTTTCTCTCCCAAGGGACACGCCGAAGTACAATGGCATAGTCAAGCCGGAAGATTGGCTGGTGGATTATACCACCATGGTGGGCATTGCAAACGGCAATCGCCGGGTGGCGGTGCGCTATGTCCTGCTCATGCTAATGGATTCAGCTAGAACCTGGCTCAATAGTCTCCCCAACAACAGCATCAACGCTTGGATCAAGGTCTCCCTAGCGAGCTTGCCCTCCGCGTCTAGGGCAAGGATGAAACGACCGCTCCTACATTACTCGGTGGACAAGCATGTACAACTCCTACGAGGGAGTGCACGAGAACCAGGTAGTCAACTTTTCATCAACGGCTGCAGGGCCGGAACCATGCTCAAGCACAAACTTCTTCGGGTAGAGCCTCCTATACCGCAGCTCCCTCGACTGGCTTGGCATCAACGAGTCTGAGCTAGAGGCATCCACCACCTCCTTCCACGGAGTTGTTCCAGGTCCATCGCATTCGCCGATTGGCAAGATCCGGTTGGATGTCATCTCTAGCACGGAGGACAATTTCTGTCGCGAGCCTATCTGGTTCGAGGTGGTCAACCTCTACAACGCTTACCATGCCATCCTGTGATGCCCCGCGCTCACCAAGTTCATGGCGGTGCCACACTATGCGTACCTCAATATGAAGATCCCTAGGCCAAAGGGAGTAATCACCATCGCGGGTGACTACAGGCGGTCGATGGAATGTGCCACATACATCTCCAAGATCACCGAGGCCATGAGCATTGTAGAAGAGAAACGCATCATCATGTAGAACGTGGTGGCCCTACAGGAGAACATGCCTGCTGGTAAGCCAAAGCTAGCTGGAGAGGCACAATTTAAGTCGTCAAAAGGCACCAAGAAGATCCTGTTGAATGAGGCAAAGCCAGACAAGTTCATCCTAGTCAGAGACGGCCTTGACAACAAATAGGAAAGCATGCTCATCGACTTCCTCCGTGAGAATCAGGATATCTTCGCATGGTCCTCCAAGGACATGCCTGGTGTTCCGAGAGAGGTCGCCAAGCACTCTTTGCATGTCAGGCCGGATGCAAAGCCGGTCAAACAGTCACTACGTCGCTTCACAGAAGAGAAAAGAAGAACCATCGGTGAGGAGATCACCCGTCTACTCGCAGCCAGATTCCTCATGGAAGTGTTCCACCTGGAATGGCTTGCAAACCCAGTACTGGTGCTGAAAAGGAACAAGACTTGGCGGATGTGTGTTGACTACACCAGCCTCAACAAGTCATGCCGCAAGGATTCTTTCGCCCTGCCATGGATAGACCAAGTGATCGACTCCACAACCGACTGCGAACTGTTGTCGTTTCTGGATGCGTACTCCGGTTACCACCAGATCTGGCTGAACCCCGCTAATCAAAAAAAGACAACATTCATTACCTCATACGGGGCCTACTTCTACACCACCATGCCATTTGGACTCAAAAATGCAGGCGCCACATATCAGCACTGCATGCAAAAGTGCCTACAATCGCAAATTGGCAGAAACGTGCATGCCTATGTCGATGACGTGGTGGTCAAAACAAAAGAGAGACGAATGCTCGTCGAAGTGAAGGAAACCTTCACCAACCTCTGCTAGTTCCAGATGAAGCTGAATCCAGAGAAGTCCTTGGTCGGCGTCCCAGCCGACCAACTTCTCGGTTTGCTCGTCTCAGAGCATGGGATCAAGGCCAATCCATAGAAAATCGGCACGATTGAGCGCATGCAGCCACCACAGAACCTGCATGACATGTAGAAGTTTACCGGATGCCTAGCCTCCCTCAGTCGGTTCATCAGCCGACTAGGCGAGAAGGCATTACCCCTGTACCATCTCATGAAGAAAACAGAGAAGTTCGTATGGAAAGCGTAGGCGGACGAGGCTTTCCGTCACCTCAAGCGCATGTTGTCCTCTCCGCCAATACTAGCGGCCCCAGCCGCGAAGGAGCCAATGTTGATGTACATCGCAGCCACTAACCGGGTCGTCAGCGTCTTACTGGTGGTAGAGAGGCCATAAGACGGAAAGGCTCAGCCGATCCAATGCCAGATGTATTACTTGAGTGAGGTACTCTCGCTATCAAAGAAGAACTACCCCCACTACCAGAAGCTGGTGTATGACTTGTACATGGCCGCCAAGAAGCTAAAACACTACTTCCAAGAGCACTCCATTCGGGTAGTGGCACTGGCTCCCTTGGCGAAGATCATCGGCAATAATGACGCCACAGGCCAGGTGGCAAAATCAGCGATAGAGCTCGCCTCGCACTGTATTCGGTACGAGCCAAGAACAGCGATCAAGTCTCAGGCCCTAGCAGATTTCCTCATCGATTGGGAAGAAACACAGTACCTAACTCCGTGTCCCAATTCCATGCACTAGAAGCTACACTTTGACGGCTCCAAAATGTACAGTGGGCTCGAAGCCAGGGTCGTCATCACCTCTCCCAAAGGAGACCGGCTAGAGTACGTGTTGCAGATCCACTTCCGCATGTCCAACAACATCGACGAATACGAAGCACTCATGCACGGTCTCAAGATGGCAAAAGATATCGGCATCAGACGCATCCTCTCTTTCAGAGACTCCGACCTGGTAGTGCAACAAGTATCGGGCGACTGGGACGCCAAGGATGAAAACATGGCACTATATTGCTTCTTCGTACAGCAGCTATGTGCTTGTTTCGAAGGATGCGAGTTCCACCACGTGCCTGAGCAAATAACGAAGCCGCGGACGCACTCGCCCGTGTAGGCTCAACAAGAGTAGCAATATCTCCTGGGGTAGCCCTCGAACACCTGCACAAGCCCTCCATCACGCCATCACCGAAATCTGACTCTAGTGTACTGGAGGTGGACCCGAGGGCTACCGGCTCCATCTCGGGGACTGCCACGCCGCAGCCGGGGACTGCCGGCTCCATCCTAGGGACTGCCACGCTGCACCCTAGGACTGCCACGCTGCACCCGGGGACTGCCGGCTCCATCCCGGGGACGGCTGCCTCCATCCCGGGGACTGTTAGCTCCGGACTCCCACCCGGTCGGCCGCCTGATGAGCCCGAGTCGGCCAGGAGCGAGGAAGTGAGGCTGATCATGCAAACAATCATCTCCATCCGGGAGACACCGTCATGGGGCAAGCCATTGATGGACTTCCTGGCCAAAGGGGAGTTGCCGGATGAAGAGGTGGCGGCAAGATAAGTGAAGCGCAGAGAAAGTGCATACACCATCATCAACAATAAGCTTTACAAGCGCAACATGGGAGGAATATACCAGCGCTGCGTGAGCCAAGAAGAAGGAATCCGGCTGCTGGTGGACATTCACTAAGGCGAATGCGGCCATCACGCATCATCAAGGGAAATAGCGGCAAAGGCGTTTCGTCACAAATTCTACTGGCCCACAGCACTAGAGGACGCCGAGCAGTTGGTAAAGGCATGCAACTGATGTCAGCGATTCGCACAGTAGAAGCACACTCTGTCTTTAGCACTCAAGGCAATCCCCATCACCTAGCCATTTGCCGTCTGGGGCCTGGATATGGTGGGCCCGTTCAATATAGCGTGATCCAGCATGACACACTTGCTGGTGGACGTGGACAAGTTCACCAAGTGGATCGAGGCAGAGCTAATCAAGAAGCTGGACGGACCAACTATAGTAAATTTCTTCACTGACATCATCACAAGGTTCGGCTACCCCAACAGCATCATCCCAGACAACGGCACCAACTTCGCCAAAGGGGCCTTCGCGCGTTTCTGTGACGACAAGGGAATCTGCCTAGACCTGGCCTCCGTTGCACATCCCCAGTCCAATGGACAGTGCGAGTGAGCAAATGGCCTGGTCCTAGCCGGTATCAAGACAAGACTAATCGAGCCACTGATGAGGACACCCGAATGCTGGATAGAGGAACTGTCGGATGTATTATGGAGCCTGCAAACAACTCCCAACCGCTCCACCGGCTTCACACTATTCTTCCTCGTCTATGGGGCAAAGGCAGTCCTGCCAACCAACATCGAATTCAACGCACCACGAATGTTGTTGTACACAGAATAGCAAGCATAGGAAGCATGAGAAGACAACATCGATCTCCCTTAGGAGGCTCGAGAGCTGGCCTTGTCCTGGTCTGCCATCTACCAGTAGAGCCTGCAACACTACCACGCCAGCCGGATTCGCAATGTCTCGTTCCGCGAGGGCGACCTCGTCTTGCGGCTGGTACAAGACACCAAGGGGATGCACAAGCTGGCTCCGCCTTGCCAAGGGCCGTTCATCATCAGTCGGGCGCTGCATAACAACTCGTACTGATGAGGATATATTCTAGGAATATGATGATTCTAGTTGTTTTAGCTAGAAGGAAATATTAAGCCTCATTGAAAAATATCACAAGGTGAATTCATTTCTAATTGGACATGATACTTTGGTTTATAAGAACTTTATACTACCTAAATTATGGTATTATTGTTTGATTAGATTTAATACCCATCGAACCAGCGCCAGCGGGAGGAGAGGGAGGAAGGCGATCGAGAGACGGAAGGAGACCAAGAAGGAAGGTTCAGTTCGGACAGCCAGAAGCTCTAAAATTGAAATGTACGTAGTTTCCACATACCAACTTCGAATTAAGCAAATAAGTACTTGTTGGAAGGATAATTTCGAGATCTTGCACACATAGAAGTATGAGTGCTGCCATAGCTTGACAGTATTAGGCATCTCCATCCGCGGCATCTATGACGACGGCCTTGGGTAGAAGGCACAGCAACCGGTCTCCGTTAGGGGCCCCCTTGCCCACCACCTGGACCTTGGAGTTCAAGAACTTCAAGAAGTTTGCCGTGTCAGGATGAACGCCTAGGTAGGCCACGCAACAGTCCGCATGATGTGACAGCTGCGCGATGGCGTTGGCGCCGAGGTGGTGGAGCTGGAGGTCGAAGGAGACCATCAGCTTCATAAGAAACCTGTTCAAAGGCAGGCCCAGCCCACGGGCGAAGTGGGAAAGGAAGATGATGGCCTCCCCAGGCCATGGGTTGGGGGCCCGCTCCCCCTCCGACGTAAGGTGGTGCCTCACCAAGCACTCTAACGGAGTGAATTTCCCCCGCTGGTACTTCTGCACCAAGTCATCAGTAACATACGAGCCACACCAGCCTCCCACTTGTTCAGGGAGCATCTCGGCAGGCATGGTGGCCCTGTTGGAGAAGCGAGGCCCCGTCGTCGTGTCGGAGGAGCAGCGGCATCGGTGCTCAAGGAAAGCTAAAGCACAAGTGGCAAGGAGCACACGGTGGCGATAAGGAAGCAGAAGCACAAGGCGCAATGGGCGCAAGAAGAAGCCGAGATAAGGGAGAAACGCTCCCAAACGCCATGTGGCATAGGAACTGCCCCATTACACCCATGACGCTTCGGTGCCGGATCGATTGTGCCAAAGGAAATGCCACAGAAGATCCCGCGGGTGTTACTGCAAAGGCCAAGCGCGTGCACGATCCCCGAGAAACCGCTATGATGAAGGCATGAGAGCGGTTACCAAAACTACAGCTGATAAGGGGTGGCCCGATCTTCTCAGTTAGCACTTGTTGATGATGGTGGCTAATAGATAACTAGCGTGTAGCTATGATCTCTCCCGCTCAAACCCTGATGCCAATGCAACAGCTCTCGAACCCTGTGGGATATTCACACCACTACGCTCTTGTGCATGAAGACGTCGACCACGAACGGTAGTTTGCAATCTACTAATTCCTAGTGGAACAATAGATCACACTCAATTGCAGTTGGTAAAATCGACCACAAGTAATTCCAGAGGTTCTATGAAAGAAACAACTCCAAACTATTTAAGGACTAAGGGGGCGGCGGCCAATACTAGGAAATAGTGGTTCGACTCCACCTAGACTAGGATACAACCGACCCAAGGTGGGGCGGCTCAAGGCAGAGTTGGACTCGGTTTCTCTATCGTGGCAGCCTGCCATGGCATAGTTTGGCCCGGTTTCGTGCCGCGGCAGCCTGCCATGGCAGAAAACTACGTGGTTTCTCTGCCGTGGTAGAGATCCCTCGACCATGTGTTGATCTTCTCGTGGGGTGCTCCTTGTGCTTCCTCCCTCTCCTCCCTCACGCATTCTTCATTGATCAATGATACGTCCATTTTGCATCACTATTGTATATCACATTTTACTGTTATTCATTGATATATTTCATAATAATAGATGATACTTATGTTATTTCATCTATATTTGCATGGTTGATGACTTTTGGAGGATGGATCGCCGAAGTCAGGATTCTGATGGAAAAGGCGCCGTTTGGAGGCAAAATTTGCGAAGATCAAAAAATCCCAGAAAATATATGGAAAATCCTATTTTTCCAGAAGACGAAGGATGCTAGAAGGGGGAGTGGAGATGGTCCCCAAGGGGCCCACACCACCCCCTGGCGCGGGCCACCCCTGGCCACGCCACCAGGTGGTGTGGCCACCCTGGCTCACTTCTGGCTCTCCCCTTTGGCGTATATTATCCCCACGAAACCCTAAACCTCAAGGAGCGACCACAGAAAGATTCTACCGGCTCTACGAGGCGGAAAAGTGCAGAGAGAGAAAGATCTCTTTGGTAGACAGAATTCTACCGGGGAAATTCCTTCCTGAAGAGGTGAGATCGTCGCCATTAACACCACCATCAAGTTGGACTTCATCAGGATCATCATCATCACCATCTCCATCATCATCTCCACCAGCACCATCATCACCACTTCATACCGCTATAACAATAGGTTTGAATCTTGCATAGTTCTTAGGGCAAACATTCCCGGTATTGATCACTTGTTGTAGTTGATGCTATTGAGTGGAACCATTGAATTATTGTTTATGTTTAGATTGTTACTTGTCATTATTTCATCTCAGATCTTGATCCATATGATGTCTTGTGAGTAGTTTGTTTAGTTCTTGAGGTCATGGGATAAGTCGTGTTGTTAGTAGTGGAGTTGTATTGAGAAAGATTCAATGGTGTGTTAATTAAGTTGTGGTGTTATTCTTCTAGTGGTGTCATGTGAACGTCGACTACATGACACTTCACCTATATGGGCCTAGGGATGCATTGTGTATTTGGCTAATAATCGTAGGAGTTGCTAGAGTGATAGAAACCTGAACCCTCGTTAGGAAACCTTTGCACAAGGGATGTCAGGGTCTTAGAGTTTAAAGTTGTGGTTAGGTTTCTATCTTAATTATTTTCTTGTACTTGCGTATGCTTGCAAGGGGTATAATCACAAGTATGTATTAGTCCTAGGAAGGTCGGTACATTAGCACAGGTTCACCCACACAACACTTAGCAAACTAAAGAAGATTAATCAACAATATGAAGCGAAAGCACTTGATGATATTCCCGAGTGTCCTCGAGAACGTTTGGTCATCTTAAGTAATACAACTGTCTTGTCCTTTGGTGAAGAAAGGATTGGGCCACTCGCTTCATTCTTTATTATTGTCTTTTGTTTACTAGTACTTTATTAGCTGCATTATCAAAAACCCCTAAAAATCCATTTGCTAAGTATTTATAGAGAATTCTTGCTCCATGCCACTCGTAAACACCTTCTGCTCCTCGTTGGGTTCGACACTCTTACTTATCGAAAATGTTGCGATACACCCCCTATACTTGTGGGTCATCAAGACTATTTTTGGCGCCATTGGTGGGGAGTGAAGTGCTATTGGCGAGTGGAACTAGTAAAGGAAACTTCTATTGTGAGTATAGTTTATTTATGTTAGTTACTTCATTTCCAATATGGATAATCTACTTAGTTTCTTATTTCGTAATGCTACTACCACTGCTAAGGTAGTAGATGAACCATGATGACCCACAATTATAGGGGGTGTATCGTAGTATTTTCGATAAGTAAGAGTGTCGAACCCAACGAGGAGCAGAAGGTGCTGGCTAGTGGTATGGATCAGGAATTCTCTGCAAATACTTAACAAACGGATTTTTAGGGGTTTTTGGACCAATCCTTTATGCAGCAAAGGACAAGCCGGTCGTATTACTTAAGATGACCAAACGTTCTCGAGGACACATGGGAAGACTGTCAAGTGCTTTCGCTTCATATAGCTGATTAATCTTCTTTAGCTTGCTAAGTGTTGTGTGGGTGAACCTGTGCTAATGTACCGCCCCATACAAGACTAAATGCATACTTGTGATTAAACTCCTTGCAAACATCCGTAAGTACAAGAAAGTAATTAAGGTAGAAACCTAACCACAACTTTAAACTCTAAGACCCTTACGTCCCCTATGCAATGGTTTCCTAACGGGGGTTCAGGTTTCTGTCACTCCGGCAACCCCTACGATTAGTAGCCAAATACACAATGTATTCCCATAGGCCCATATAGGTGAAGTGTCATGTAGTCGACGTTCACATGACACCACTAGAAGAAGTACACCACAACTTAAATAACAATCTATTGAATCTTTCTCAACGCAACTCCACTACTAACAACAAGACTTCTCCCATGTCCTCAAGAACGAAACGAACTACTCACAAGACATCATATGGATCATGATCAGAGATGGAATAATGATGTATAACAATCTGAAAATAAACAATAATTCAATGGTTCACTCAATAGCATCAACTACAAAGAGTAATCAACACCGGGAAAGTTTCCCCTATGAACTATGCAAGATTCAACGCAATTGTTACAGCAATATGGAGATGGTGATGAGGGTGCTGATGGTGATGATGGTGGTGATGATGGTGATGATGATCCCGATGAAGTCCAGCTTGATGATGGTGTTGATGGCGACGATCTTCCCTCTCCGGGAAGGAATTCCCCCAGCAGAAATCTGTCTGCCGGAGAGATCTTTCTCTCTCGGTGTTTTTCCACCCTGCAGAGGCGGCGGAATCTTTCTGTGGTTGCTCCCCGAGTCTTAGGGTTTCATGGGGATGATATACGCTAGAGGAGAGAGGCTGGAGTGGGCCAGGGCGGCCACACCACTCCCAGGCGCGGCCTAGGCCTGCCCGCGCCATGGGGTGGTGTGGGGCCCCTATGGCCCACCTCCACTCCATCTTCTGGCATCCTGAGTCTTCTGGAAAAATAGAATTTTTCGTATATTTTCCCGGATTTTCTGATCTTCGCGAATTTTGCCTCCAAACAGCACCTTTTCCATCAGAATCCTGACTGCAGCGGTCCATGCTACAAAAGTCGTCAACCATGCAAAAATAGATGAAATAACATAAGTATCACCTCTCAATACGAAATATATCAATGACTAATAGTGAATTAAGACATAGAATAGTGATGCAAAATGGACGTATCAACTCCCCCCAGCTTAGACTTCGCTTGTCCCCAAACGAAACTGAGCTCAATAAACATGGCCTCGGGTTTATGGAGTGAAGAGTCGATAAAAGAATACGATCAAGAAGCATCACATTCATCTAATACATAGATCATAATAGAAGACAACTCACTATTATATAACTCAACTTGCAATGAGTAAAGGAAGCACAATAAGGATACATAAAGTGAATCATAATTGGTAATGGCAAACTTAGCTTTTGGTCGAAGAATAGTTGATAATTTGCTGGAGTTCACAAATAGCTGGTTTTCAAAGAAAGCTTTCAAAGTAGTAAACTTTCAAGATAAGAGCATTGTGCAAAACAAGGAACATAAGAAACATGAATGCATAAATCATCATATGAATGAATGAAACACATCAACTCAAAATACTTGCTGAGATAGAAGGGTATAGGTTTACTGACTCAACTGCAAAGTAAAAGAAAGGCCCTTCGCAGAGGGAAGCAGGGATTGCAAGTCTCATAAAGAGCTCCCAAAAATTATGGTACTTACTAGCTTTCAGCTCTCATTGCCCCTATCATAGGCACCTTTTGGCGATTAAGGTTAAAGTGACACAACTAAGAGGATATGCTTGAAAAGTTATAAATTGAAATCTCAAGCCCCTTACTTATGAGTACCGATCCTCATGCTACTCAACTTTAGTCATGATCAAGCTCTTGTCATTGTAAATACATGCCTATCATTGAGAACCGCCAACGGGGTACCCCTTGCACATGACACAGGAGCTATCCCATAATCAAAATGACAAGGCAAGCAGACAGTGAGCATCTCAGCGATCTTTTTATTTGCTATTTGCATAGGTTTTTATTGAGGATGCTTCATAGAATGCTCACTATAGTTATGCTGCAAGTTTCCACCATGATTAGGCATGGCTTAGCCTAGCAGCCTAGGCGTTTCTCTCACACACATATAAACTCCATGATCTTACAAGTTCCACTTTTATTTCACACCGCCGGGATCCATAAGCAAAAGAACATGATATCAACTTGGTACAAAGTACCAAATGAAGTGTTGAAAGCGGTCCCCATGATACATGGTTCGGCTAACTTCAACTCATAAAGCGCAAGCATATACGCAACAAAGAAGGACCCAATGGTTCAAGTTTATTAAATGCAAGAAAGTAAAGTGTGCCATCAAGTTTGTGAGAGCTTTAATCACTAATTTTCTCATAACAAGTTTAATTTGGGAGGTAGATAAAACAAGAATTTACTTGGAATAGCAATAATGCTACTAGGTAGGTATGGTGGACACAAATGGCATGGGTTTTGGTTTAAAGGAGATGGATGCACGAGAAGAATACCCTCTCAGTACAGGTTTTTGGCTAGCAAGGCTGGGTAGCAAGTACAAGAGTTGAGGGAAACAACCAAACATACAAATGATAAAGACAAACATGCAATCTTCCTTGGAAGCACAAAAGATCTTAACTAGAGAATACTAGACTTATGAGCAAATCAAGAAAGAAAAGATGATGAAATAATTTTTCTCTAGAGTACTACTATCTTTTTCTTTTCAACTCTCAAAAAGGTGTTGTGACTGACCGAGCTAGGTTTGCCAAAACCACCTAAATTAACTCAATGATCCCACGGTGATACCAATACTAACAACAAGATCAATCATATAACCACGAATTGAAAACTAACATAAGCTATGCAAAAGAGTGAATGCTAGAACTTCCCATTAATATTCCATAATGGAAACTCACACCAAGGGATACATATCTTCCGAGAGAGGGGACACTTCCATAATGCAAACCATACTACATAATAACTCCTCTATTCATGATATTACTCTACTAAAATGGTAAAAAGATAGAAGATAGTGATATGATACCGTAGCACTCCCCCAAGCTTGGAACAAACCACGGGGATGGAAAACCTGATGACGAATTACTATGATACCGCGGCACTCCCCCAAGCTTGGAACAAACCAAGGGGATGCCAAACCTGATGGCGAATTACTCCTTCGGTGGTGGTGGTATCCTCTCGATGAGCTCTTTGATCAGATTCCCTAAGTCCTCAATCTCGAAGGTGAGATTACGAATCAGCTGTGAATTTTGCTCAATGCGGCTCATGATCATGTCGTGTTGAGAATTCCAGCTCTTGCTATTCTTTCCCCACTCTTCCTCCTTGAAGTCTTCTTTTCCTGCATGGCTAGAACGAGGCATATCCCAATTGGAGGGTAATTTCTCCTTAGGCATATTCTGGTATTGATGCTCATGGATAAGGGTATGGAAAGGATTCTTGGTGCATGGAGAAGTTGTCTGTGGTGCCAAACAGTGACGCGGAAGCTTCCCTCTAGTTGACATCCGTGCAGTCCTTCTGATCCTGGTAGGGTTTGCCACCACTCCAATGCTTGCAACTGTGCCAGTGTGCGGGTGTTTGCCTTGCTCCTCTTCACCTTCACTCTTGATCTCCTTCTCCTTCCCGGGGTCTTGGAGGTCTTCCTCCATAGGTTCCTTCCCTTTATCCTTGGCGGACACCATTGTGCTTCTAAGCCTTCAAAGAGTATGTCCTGGCAGAAACACATCAAAACAAAAACACGACGAAAACACAATATACGGACCTCGGGGGATCCAGGGGTTATATATTACGAAGATTCATATCAAAAGGAAGGTACTGGGAGAAAACAAGTCGGAGGCGGAGTCCTGGGTGGCCTCACCACCTGGTGGTGCGTCCAGGGGTGGGCCCGCGCCATGGGGTGGTGTGAGCCACCCTGGCTCTGGTTCCATCCCTTTTTCGCTTCGTAGCTTTCCATATTGGCCAAAAACTGCAAAAATATAGTTGTATTGTATTTTCGCGGAAGTTTTCTTACCAGAACTGTTACCTAGTTGGAAATGGACTCTGCAGGTCTCTGAATTTGGTATCTAGTAGATTCTTCCGGAGTCACCACTTGAATCATCAATATCATCTTCATACACTTATTACTTGAGTCATAAAACCTTTCTCTTCCTTATTACACCATTGTCTCCACTTCCTGGAAATTTCTTTCACACAAAACTTCACACAGTTCTTATTAGCAACATTAGTATAAGTGAATTAATAAAACCTTTTGAGTCCAACTTCAACTGAAAACCATCAAAACAAAAGCTACTGTAGCAACTCCTTCCAAAAACCCAAAAAGAATTCAAAAAGGAAATCGAATAAAGAAGCAAATGCAAGAGTGGCAAAATCTGTCAAAACAGACCAGAAGGTAAAGATCAATTTTTTCGAAAATCTTCTGTTTCTCATATCAAAAAGTGCAAAACTAACGAAACTTAAATAACAACCTGGGGCAGAAGCACAAAACATTACATCTCAATCGGACAGACAGAGATCTCTCACGAATTTTTATGGTGAAGCACAAAAATCTGTTTCGGGACAGCAACTTCCCCAAATCTTACTTCTCTCTCATTAGAGGTTGATCTTGACACAAAAACCAAACAAAACGGATAAGGAGCGGTTATTACCAAAGTAATAACTTCCAAGACTCAAAGAAACAAAAACAAACTAAAAGCAAAAACAAATTGGGTTGTCTCCCATAAAGCTCTTTCTTTATAGCCATTAAGATGGGCATGATAATTTTGAAGAAGCTCTCATAGGGATATGAATTGAAGTGAAAGAGAGCATTAAGAAGCAAAAACACACACACATTTAAGTCTAACCCACTTCCTATGCAAGGGGATTTTGTAAAGAAACAAGTTATTGAAACCAAAGACAACTTGCATAAGAAAGCAAAAAAAGTGCAACATAAAAACATTCAGCATAAAACGAGGAAACTTGATATTATTGAGATAAATAAAAACACTTTTACCTCTCTCATAGTAGCTTTCAGCACCATGCATAAACTTAACAATATAGCTATCGCAAGGACCATCATAGCAATGATAACTTATTCTAACAGAAAACACAGGAATACTAGCTCTCATAACACTACTTTGTGAAACAATATTAGAGGTATCCTTACAAAGGATAGGGTGTCCCTCTTTTTCATATATAGTAACAAAGTCCTTCACATTTTCTACTATAGGTTCATCAACCATTTGGTTATCAGGTTCAACAGCTTTGTTCATACTTTCATTAACCATACTAGCTATCATAGAATGTTCCTTTACCTTAACTGGGAAAGGCATTTTCTCAATATAAGGTTTAGGTAAAACATGATTAGTAGTATAAACTTCAGTATTTCTTGCAAGAACACTCTTAGCAATATCTTTATAAGGTTCATGATACTTATTCCACTTCTTTTTAGGCACTTCAATGTAGGAAGCAAAGGCCTTAAAATAAGAAGCAATAGCTTGAGAGTCTAGACCGTAAGCATTTTTAATATTTTGAAAGTCATCAGTTTCCATAAAAGATTCAATGCATTCATAATCATAATTTATACCTGACTTTCTACCTTTCTCATTCTCCCAAGCTTCAACATTGTCTTGAATACGATCTAGAAGGTCCCATTTATCTTCTTCTTCCATGCGAGTGAATGATCCAGCACAAGAAGCATCCAATAAATCCTTGTCATGTAGAGGGAGCCTTGCATAAAAGTTGTTGATAATAATATTGTTGGGGAGCTCATGAATGGGACATTTGAGCAATAGTAACTTCAATCTCCCCAAAGCTTGAGCTGTACTCTCTCCATCAAGAGGCCAAAAGTTGTGTATTTGATTCCGATCTTTATGAATCTCACTAGGAAGATAAAACTTTGATTAAAAGAGAGGCACTATTTCCTCCCATTCCAGGGCTTGACCATTCTTCAGCAGCTTATACCATTCCTCAGCTCTTCCTTTCAGTGATAATGAGAATAAATTCTTCTTTACTTGATCTGTAGTAATACCTGCACACTTGAACAACCTGCATAATTCGTGTATAAAGAGTAAATGATCACCGGGATGGACAGTTCCATCCCCAACATAGTAGTTATCCATAACACGATCAATAATTCTTGTAGGTATTTTGAAAACATCTTTCTCAGGAGGTGGTGGCTTATCTACTACCTTAGCAGTGGTAGTAGCATTACCAAATAAGAAACTCAGCGAACTATCCATAACGAAAATAAAGCAACTAGCATAAGTAAACAATACTCACAGTAGAAGTTTCCTTTACCAGTTCCACTCTCCAATAGCGCTTCACTCCCCGGCAACGGCGCCAAAAAATAGTCTTGATGAACCACAAGTATAGGGGGTGTATCGCAGTATTTTCGATAAGTAAGAGTGTCGAACCCAACAAGGAGCAGAAGGTGCTGGCTAGTGGTATGGATCAGGAATTCTCTGCAAATACTTAGCAAACGGATTTTTAGGGGTTTTCGATAAAGCAAGTAAACAAAATACGAGTAAATAAAAGACACTAGAAATAAATGCAGCAAGTGGCCCAATCCTTTATGCAGCAAAGGACAAGCCGGTTGTATTACTTAAGATGACCAAACGTTCTCGAGGACACATGGGAAGACTGTCAAGTGCTTTCGCTTCATATAGCTGATTAATCTTCTTTAGCTTGCTAAGTGTTGTGTGGGTGAACCTGTGCTAATGTACCGCCCCATCCAAGACTAAATACATACGTGTGATTAAACCCCTTGCAAACATCCGTAAGTACAAGAAAGTAATTAAGGTAGAAACCTAACCATAGCTTTAAACTCTAAGACCCTTACATCCCTTGTGCAATGGTTTCCTAACGGGGGTTCAGGTTTCTGTCACTCCGGCAACCCCTACGATTAGTAGCCAAATACACAATGCATTCCCCTAGGCCCATATAGGTGAAGTGTCATGTAGTCGACGTTCACATGACACCACTAGAAGAAGTACACCACAACTTAAATAACAATCTATTGAATCTTTCTCAATGCAACTCCACTCCTAACAACAAGACTTCTCCCATGTCCTCAAGAACGAAACGAACTACTCACAAGACATCATATGGATCATGATCAGAGATGGAATAATGATGTATAACAATCTGAAAATAAACAATAATTCAATGGTCCACTCAATAGCATCAACTACAAAGAGTAATCAACACCGGGAAAGTTTCCCCTATGAACTATGCAAGATTCAACGCAATTGTTACAGCAATATGGAGATGGTGATGAGGGTGCTGATGGTGATGATGGTGGTGATGATGGTGATGATGATCCCGATGAATTCCAGCTTAATGATGGTGTTGATGGCGACGATCTTCCCTCTCCGGGAAGGAATTCCCTCGGCAGAAATCTGTCTGCCGGAGAGATCTTTCTCTCTCGGTGTTTTTCCGCCCCGCAGAGGCGGCGGAATCTTTCAGTGGTCGCTCCCCGAGTCTTAGGGTTTCGTGGGGATGATATACGCCAGAGGGAGAGGCTGGTGTGGGCCAGGGCGGCCACACCACTCCCGGGCGCGGCCTAGGCCTGCCCGCGCCATGGGGTGGTGTGGGCCCCCTGTGGCCCACCTCCACTCCATCTTCTGGCATCTTGAGTCTTCTGGAAAAATAGAATTTTCCGTATATTTTCCCGGATTTTCTGATCTTCGCGAATTTTGCCTCCAAACAACACCTTTTCCATCAGAATCCTGACTGCAGCGGTCCATGCTCCAAAAGTCATCAGCCATGCAAAAATAGATGAAATTAACATAAGTATCACCTCTCAATACGAAATATATCAATGAATAATAGTGAATTAAGACATACAATAGTGATGCAAAATGGACGTATCAAACCACCACCTGCTGAGAATGATACTTTTAAAATACCTACAAGAATTATTGATCGTCTTATGGATAACTATTATGCTGGAGATGGAATTGTCCATCTCGGTGATCATTTGCTCTTTATACATGAATTATGTGGGTTGTTCAAGTGTGCAGGTATTACAACTGATCAAGTCAAGAAGAAGTTATTCTCATTATCACTGAAAGGAAGAGCTGAGGAATGGTATAAGCTGCTGAAGAATGGCCAATCTCTTGAATGGGAGGAAATAGTGCCTCTCTTTTATTCAAAATTTTATCCTCCTAGTGAGATTCAAAAAGATCGGAATCAAATATATAACTTTTGTCCTCTTGATGGAGAGAGTACAGCTCAAGCTTGGGGGAGATTGCAGTTACTAATGCTCAAATGTCCTATTCATGAGATCCCCAACAATATTATTACCAATAACTTTTATGCAAGACTTTCTCTTCATGATAAGGATCTATTGGATGCTTCTTGTGCTGGATCATTTACACGCATAGAAGAAGAAGCTAAATGGGATCTTCTAGACCGTATTCAAGACAATGCTGAAGCATGGGAGAATGATAAAGGAAGAAAGTCAGGTATAAATTATGATTATGAATGCATTGAATCTTTTATGGGAACTGATGACTTTCAGAATATAAAAAATGCTTATGGCCTAGAATCTCAAGTTATTGCAAATTGTTTTAAGGCTTTTGCCTCATTTATTGAAATTCCAAAAAAGGAATGGAACAAGTATCATGCACCATATAAATATATTGTTGATTGTGTTCCTGCTAGAAGTACTGAATTTTGCACTATTGATCACATCTTACCTGAACCTTATATCGAGAAAATACCTTTCCCGGATAAGGTAAAGGGGCATCCTATCATAACTAGTGCAATTAATAAAAGTACAAAGAGAGCTGTAAAACCTGATGAACAAATAAACATTGAACCTGCAGTAGCAATTGTGAAAGACCTTGTCACTAAAATTATAGAAGATGGACACATTGTCTGCTGCGAGGATGCCTCTAATATTGTCTCACATCCAAATAGAACTAAAAAATATAGTGTCCCTATGCTTTCTATTAGAATTGGTGATCTTTATGTGATATTGGTGCAAGTTCAAGTGATATTCCTTACGAGCTTTACAAAGAAATTATGCATGAAATTAGTCCTTGCGAACTAGAAGAAATTGATGTGGTTATTCACCTTGCAAATAGAGAGACCATCTCTCCAGTTGGTATTGTAAGAGATGTGGAAGTTCTTTGTGGTAAGATCAAATACCCTGCTGATTTTATGGTACTTGGTTCAGGTGCTAGTAAAACCTATCCTATCATTTTTGGTAGACCTTTCTTGAACACGTGTGGAGCCATTATAGATTGTAGGAGGGAGAAAATTTTAACTAAATTTGATGGGGAATCTTATGAGTTTAATTTTTCGAAATTTACTAGAGTTCCTTGTGAAAATGAAACCCTTAATGAGGATTTTAGAGTTGAACAACTTTCTTCTATTTGTCTTGCTCCTAACAATGCTTTGCAGCAATTTATGGAAGACCACAAAAATGAAATCTTCATGGAAGAAAGAAATGAGATTGACGAGATTCTCCATCGTTAACCTAAGATTCTTAAGCATAACTTTCCTGTGGAAGATTTGGGTACCACATTGCCACCTAAAAAGGATCCGGTTTTCGATCTAAAACCTTTACCGGACGATCTTAAATACGCTTACATTGATGATAATAAAATATATCCTGTTACTATTAGTTCAAAACTTTCAGGGAAGGAAGAGGAAAGATTATTGGAGGTATTGAAGAAACAACGAGGAGCTATGGGCTATACCCTTGATGATTTAAAGGGGATTTCTCCTACTATATGTTAGCACGCTATACATATATAACCCGATGCAAAACCAGTGGTAGAACATCAACGTCGTTTAAATCCTAAGATGAAGGAAGTGGTAAGAAATGAGGCATTAAAACTCCTTGATGCTGGTATTATTTATCCTATTGCTGATAGTGAATGGGTTAGTCCTATTCATTGTGTCCCTAAGAAAGGGGGAATTACCATCGTGCCTAATGACAATGATGAGCTTATTCCCCAAAGAATAGTAGCAGGTTATAGGATGTGCATTGATTTCAGGAAGGTTAACAAAGTTACTAAGAAAGATCATTACCCACTGCCTTTTATCGATAAAATGTTAGAAAGGTTGTCTAAAAAGACCCATTTTTGTTTTCTTGATGGATACTCTAGGTTTTCTCAAATTGTTGTTAAACAACAAGGTCAAGAAAAATCTACTTTTACATGCCCTTATGGAACCTATGCTTATAGGCGTATGCCTTTTGGTTTGTGTAATGCTCCCGCTACTTTCAAAGATGCATGTCTTCTATCTTTCATGGTTTTTGTGAGGAAATTGGGAAGTATTCATGGATGATTTTTCCATCTATGGAACTTCTTTTGATAATTGTCGGCACAACCTTGATAAAGTTTTGCAGAGATGTGAAGAAACTAATCTTGTTCTAAATTGGGAGAAATGCCACTTCATGGTCAATGAAGGGATTGTCCTTGGACATAAAATTTCTATAAGAGGCATAGAAGTTGATAGAGCTAAAGTTGAAGCAATTGAGAAAATGCCCTGTCCAAGAGACGTCAAAGGTATTCGTAGTATTCTGGGTCATGTTGGTTTCTATAGAAGGTTTATTAAAGATTTCTCTAAGATATCGAAAGCCTCACTAATCTTCTTCAAAAAGATGTACCCTTTGTTTTTGATGATGATTGTATGGAAGCTTTTGAAACTCTAAAGAAGGCTTTAACTACTGCTCCTATCGTCTAACCACCTGATTGGAACTTACCCTTTGAAATCATGGGTGACGCTAGTGATTTTGCTGTAGGTGCCGTCCTTGGGCAACGAATAGATAAAAAGTTAAATGTTATCCAGTATGTAGTAAGACTCTTGACGCTGCTCAAAAGAATTATGCTACTACTGAAAAATAGTTCTTAACTATTGTCTTTGCTTGTGATAAGTTTAGACCTTATATTGTTGATTCAAAAGTTACCATTCATACTGATCATGCTACTATTAAGTACCTTATGATGAAGAAAGATGCTAAGCCTAGGCTTATTAGATGGGTGTTTCTTTTACAAGAGTTTGACCTACATATTATAGATAGAAAAGGTGCTAAAAATCCTATTGCTAATAATTTATCTCGATTGAAAAACATCTCTTTTGATCCTATGCCTGTTAATGATAGTTTCCCGAATGAACAGTTGGCTGTAGTAGGGGTAAGCTCGTGAGGGAGCCCTTGGTATGCTGATTATGCTAACTTTATCGTCTCCAAGTATTTGCCTCCAACTTTTACAGCCTAGCAAAGAAGGAAGTTCTTTTACGATTTGAGGCATTATTTTTGGGATGGCCCACATTTATATAAAGAAGGAGTAGATGGTATTATGCGAAGATGTGTTCCAGAATATGAACAAAAGGAGATATTGCGGAAATGTCATGGTAGCGCCTATGGAGGACATCATGCAGGAGATAGAACCACACAAAAGGTGCTACAATCAGGTTTTTACTGGCCCACCATTTTTAAATATGCAAGAAAATTTGTCTTATCATGTGATGAATGTCAACGAGTTGGTAATAGTTCTAGACGCAATGAGATGCCTATGAATTACTCTCTTGGTATTGAACCATTTGATTGTTGGGGATTCGACTTTATGGGTCCTTTTCCCCCTTCAAAAGGTTATACTCATATTCTTCTTGTTGTTGATTTTGTTACTAAGTGGGTAGAAGCCATACCCACAAAAAGTGCTGACGGTGAGACCTCTTTGAAAATTCTTAAGTATATTATCTTCCCTAGGTTTGGGGTGCCTAGGTACCTTATGACTGATGGAGGTTCTCATTTCATTCATGGTGGCTTGAGGAAGACCCTGGCTAAATATGATGTTAATCACAAAATTGCTTCAACTTAACATCCCCAAACTAGTGGGCAAGTAGAGCTATCAAATAGAGAAATTAAATCAATCTTGCAAAAGACTATTAATAGATCTAGAAAAAATTGGGCTACAAAGTTGAATGATGCTCTATGGGCTTATAGAACTGCTTATAAAAATCATATGGGAATGTCTCCTTACAAAATGGTTTATGGGAAAGCTTGCCACCTACCTTTAGAATTAGAACACAAAGCTTATTGGGCAGTGAAAGAACTTAATAGAGACTGCAAACTTGCTTGTGAGAAAATATTATTTGACTTAAGTTCGTTGGATTAATGGAGGAGTGAATCATATGAAAATGCTAGACTCTTTAAAGAAAAATTTAAAAGATGGCATGAAAGGAGAATTCTTAAGAGAGAGTTCCATGTTGGTGATAAAGTTCTATTGCATAGGTCTCGTCTCAGATTTTTTGCAGGGAAACTACTCTCAAAATGGGAAGGACCTTTTGTTATTGAAGAAGTGTATCGTTCAGGTGCAACAAAAATTTCTTCTTTAAAATATAATACTACACAAGTGGTGAATGGTCAGTGACTCAAGCACTATATTTCTAGAGATTCTTACAATGAAGATATTGATGCTATTCAAGTGGTAACTCCGGAAAAAATTATCAAAGACCAAATTCAGAGACCTGCAGAGTCTGTTTTCGAATAGGTAATAGTTCTAGTAAGAAAAGGACCACGAAAATCTATCAAGTTATATTTTTTCAGTTTTTATCTAACAAGGAAAGCAATGAAGAGAAAGAGGGATGGAAACAGAGCCAGGGTGGCTCACAGCACCCTATGGTGCGGGCCCACCTGGTCGCGCCACCAGGGGGTGTGGCCACGTCGGAGTCCGCCTCCGACCCGTTTTCTCCCAGTACCTTCCTTTTGTTGTAAAACTTTGTAATATGTAATCTCCTGGATCGCCCGAGGTTCGTATATCGTGTTCTCGTCATGTTTTTGTTTCGATCTATTTTTGACAGGTAGAGTCTCAGTTTTGGAGCCACGATGTCTTCCTCTGGATTAGCCAAGGAAGATTCCTCTACGGACATCATCAACCCATGCATGCGTGAGTTGAAGATTCATCCCAAGGAGTTGTTGCTCGAAGATGGGAAGGTATAGATAAAATAGGTTCAGGGCCCTAAAGGTGAAGGAAGTCTAGAGGACAGGATGGAAGCATTGGAGCAAGAAGTCTTTAGGTACAAGAAGATGGCGGAATGCGAAGTGGATATCATCCATAAGATTTGTTCCGAACTCATCGTCAAGCACCAAAAGGAGACTTTTGAGCTTAAGGATGAAATTCTCTCACTCCACCGAATGAACAACCAACTACAAGCACAGCTCTACGATGTGCAAAATCAAAACTATGAGTATGAGGTTAGGTTTAAACACATAAGTGCTGCTGCTAGTTTCAGGATGATGGAGACCAGGATGTCTTTTGTTGATGGGGAGCCCTTACCTTGGAAGTTGGATGATGATGAGAGAACACCACCACCACCGAAGGATTAATTCGTCATCAGGTTTTGGCATCCCCTTGGTTTGTTCCAAGCTTGGGGGTGCCACGGTATCACATCACTATTTTCTATCTTTTTACCTTTTTAGTAGTGTCATATCATGAATAGAGAAGTTATCATGTAGGATGGTTTGCATTATTGAAGTGTCCCCCTCTCATTAGTTATCTATGTATCCCTTGGCGTGAGTTGCCATTATGGAATATTAATGTGAAGTTCTATCATTTACTCTTTTGTGTATTTTGTATTAGTTTTCAACCTGTTATATAATTTGTCTTGTTGTTAGTATTGGTATCACTTTGGGAACATGAAGTAAATTTAGTTGGTTTTGGCAAACCTGGCTCGGTCAGTAGCAACACTATTTGAGAATTGAATGAAAAAAGATAAAAGTACTTTCAAGAAATATAATTTCATCATCTTTCTTTCTTGATTTACTCATAAGCTTACTATTCTCTAGTTAAGATCTTTTGTGCTTCCAAGGAAGATTGCATGTTTGTTTTTATCACTTGCATGTTTGTTTGTTTCCTTCAACTCTTATACTTGCTACCCAGCCTTGCTAGCCAAAAACAGGTACTGAGAGGGAATGCTTCTCGTCCATCCAATCCTTAAACCAAAACCTATGCCATTTGTGTCCACCATACCTACCTATTAGCATTATTGTCGTCAGATTGATGACAAGTACGCCATGAGGGGGTCCTCGAGGTGTGCGGAAGAGAGGGGTGTGAGACGTACGGTGTTCCGGACGGTGAGCACACAAGTTTACCCAGGTTTGAATCCGCCGGATTTGGACAGATCCTACTCCTGCTAGCAATCCAGTAATACGACAGAGCCGGAATATGGGTTACAAGGGTTTGCCTGTGCGAGTTGAGATTGTAGACTATTGGGCGCCCTAAAGGCTCTCCCTAGGACGGCTTATATAGATATCCGGCCTAGGGTTTACAGGAGAGATCTATCCGGCTACGACTAAGAGTCGGTTACAGAGTACATCTTGAACTACAAGTAACACTATGGGCCTATGTCGGTAAGTCTTCTAGGCCTTCCCGTAGCCGGACTGTACTCTGTCTCTTCTCCCTGACTGGGCCGCCCGTGAAGCAAAGCTCTAACCTGAAGCGGGCCACCCTGGTCAGTGAGGAACTGTGAGGATACCCGGAAAGTATATCCCCAACAGTAACCCCCGAAAGTCTCCAAGATCCAAAGTCGGATTCATCATCGTCTAGCTTGATCTTCGGCTTACAGAATCTTTAAGGGTTCCTAAAACTTCAAAACAAAAGATATGATCCGGGTCTCAAAAAATAAGTCGGACCTATCAGTATGTTATTCGGATTTCCAGCTTGATATTCAAACTAAGCCGGATCTTGGTCTCTGACGTCATCTAACACTGGTCATGGTTAAGTCACGTCCCTGACAGACATCTCCTGTCAGCACGACCATAGGTGGGTCCGCATTTCATGGAACCGAGGCGCCATTTCAATGCACGCATGGAGATCGAGGCGGCGTAATCATCGTGTGGGGGCTTCCCAGTTCTTTCCACGATGCGTGGCTTGTGTATTGTGCCATTTCTACGAATCTTGGCGCGGTTCGGTAGTTATAAGGGATGACGATTCCCTCATCTCATCTTCTTCACCTATTCTCGTGTCGTTTCACTCTCCTCCACTTCTCCCACGCGCACAAAGCTCCTTCGCCCCCAGAAATTCCCTGCGCCGCCCAACCAAGGTCACCGGCGCACCCAGAAAATGGCTTCCACTTCATCTTCCGGCACAGCAGCGACGGCAGCGGCAGCGGAAAAGGAAAGCAATCGCGGGTTCTGGATCCCGTGCGTCCTCGACGACGAGAAGCTCAGTGGTGCCGAAGAAGAAGGGCTCCTCCACGCCAGCGATTGGCGGAGTGGCTTCGGCGAAGCCGTCCCCAACCCTCGCAACGGCGAGCGGGTGCACTTTGGCACCCACCTCGACAGAGGTTTCTCCTTTCCTCCCTCAGATTTCTTTTCTGAGGTGATTGGTCGTTATTGTGTTCATCTTCACCATCTCCCCCCAAATTCTATCTTAGAGATGAGCACCTATGCGGATTTGTGTGAGGGGTATCTTGGCATTAGGCCGAGTCTCACTCTCTTCCGGTACTTTTTTCATGTCCGGAGAAACTCCATACCGCCGGTAATCCCTACATTATCGGTACTATTAGTCTTTCGGTTAGGCGTGAGCGCGTCTATCCTCGGATTCTATCTAGTGAGTCGGTCAAACAGTGGTCGGCCACCTTTTTCTATCACAAGGACATTCCCGCTCCCGGCAAAGCTAGTGCTTTGCCGACTTTTGTCGATGGAGCTGCCACGCCTCAACATTCTTGGGACGAGGCCTCTCCCGCTCTCAGTGACGTTCTGCTTCTCACTAAGAGGCGGATTGAATATCTGATGAAGCACAAGGGCCTGAGAGGGTCCGACTTGGTCCAGTGATGGCTGGCACACCGGGTTCAGCCTCTCTAGCACCACGGCGACCGACTGATGCATTCCATCACGGTGTCAAAACAAGACTCCCTCCACATCAGCCCCAAGGCTCTAAAGCCATAGGATTACATAAGCCAAATCAAATGGTTGATAAAGGAGCGGATCGAGAGAAAGATTCCAGATTTATCTTTGGACATGCATACAGCGAAAGACCCTGTAGTGTTGGTAAGCCTTTAGCAGTAAACCATTTTTATGTGTTTCACCTTTAAGTTATTTCGCAATACTGAGATATTATCTTCCTTTCATCTTGCCGACCTCCCCGAGTCAGAATTGGCTCCTATCGAGGGGTATCCTCCTGAGTTTTCTTAGGAGGAGGAATTGGTCCCACTGTTGGACATCGTACCCAGGAAGCGCAAAGCTCCGACAGTGGCCATCGGCACAAAGGAAGTGCCGGTTGTGAAGAGGTAACTTTCCACACAACTTCTGCCTTTGTACTTTAATCGTAATTTCTTCCGAGATGTAATGTTCTTCATTCTATTACTTTCTCAGAGCGAAACAGCCCACCAAGGGCAAGGGGAAGGGGACTATCTCGAAGCCCCTGCGTCAGACGAAGCTATCTTTGGCTTCTCCTGCCGTGGATCCTCCGACTCCTGCCCCTCAACCTTCTGCAGCGCCAGTGATTACTCCATCCCCGGTCATCGCAGAAGGTCCGACTCCCTCCACAAGGCCAGCGACCCTTGAGTCGCAGACTGACGTCACCATGGGTGACTCAGGTTTTGATAAGGGTGAACCCTCTTCGGGTAATGATCCCTCGGCAGAGACCTTCGCCGAAAATCTCCTAAACAATCCAGGACTTGCCACATTTGGCTTGTCTCGGAAATCTGCGAAGGAAATACAGCGGCTGGCCCGGCAATGCCTAGAAAGCTGTAATCTCTCTGCCGAAGAAGAAGCACAAGAAGCAGAGGACATCAAGTACTCCAATCTTCTCAAACAAATTCGCCTTCACGACGAGGGACTAAAAGCTGGTGTTTTTCCACCACCTCCGGTTATTCCACTCACCCTCGCCGAGAAGGTTACTACTGAGGTGAACATGTTCCTGAGCAAGCTCACACATGAACATCATGTAAGTCAGAATTCCAACTCACGCTTTTCCTTTATTGTATTTTATATCATATCCTCTAGCCCCCAAGCATGAAATTAGATAGACAATCCAGGTTTATCCTTATGATGCCAAAGAATGAACTAGTGTAGCCCCCAAGGCTCGTGATGGTATTAGTTACAATATTAGCTCGAGTCTTTAGTAGACATCTGACTCTGGGTATTCTGACTTACAGAAAGTTAATTCATATAACCAGGAATTCTTGAAGAATATCTGCAATAAGCGGAGAGAGATCAAAGCTCTCTGACTTAAAAATGCTAAGCTTAAAGTTTCCAAGGATGAAGCCGAAGGTAAACATTCCGAGACTGAAACCTTGTCTTGCGTTTTCATAGTCGAGTATTTTTGTTGAACAAATGTTCTTTTTTACTTACAACACTGGTGAAGCAGTCCTGTGCTATGATCGAAGAGGCCGAAAATCTAAAGACCTTGGTGGTGGAAAACAAGGATCTCCGCCAAGAGCTAGACCAGCTTAAGGCGGATCATGAGAAGAGCATTGCTCAAGTTCTTGAATCTAGGATCTTACCAACGTGCTATTCAGAGATAAGGACCTTTCCGAGGTGCTCCGGGCTGAACTCCGGAGTCTTCGTGAAGAGAAAACCAAAGTTGATGATGTCATCTTTGTTATGTTTCCATCTTTCTGACTTATCTATATTCTTCAACTCTTTCGATGTCGGATTTATTTAACCGTTTTGTGTTATATGAATAGGTCCTCTGAACTTGATAGACTCCACCTCTACCGAGTCTTGCACCCACTGGCTTACCCCAGTCGGTGATTTGCTTCATGACTTCCGCCAATCCATTGAGGATATTGGCAAAGCTCTCAAGGTTCCGTAGATGCATAGCATGTCCGACTTTCAGGTGCGGGACAAGGCAAAGGAGATGTCATAGCTTGTCCGGGACTGGAACATGTCCTACGCGCGATCCACAGTGCAGAACACTCTCACAATGGTCATGAGCCACCATGGAAGCATGGAAATCTTGCACGTGACCAGAGGGTACTGTAAGGTGGATGAAGACGGACAGGAGCAAGACATCAAGGCCATCATGGACTCCTGCGCCGGATATGGGTGTCATGTAGGTGACTTAACCAGCTACGACACTCGCTTCTTCAACCACGTGGACACACCACCTCCGCCTCCCGAAGAAGCAGCCGAAGTTTCCGAGGATGAACAAACCATGTCGGGTTTGGACATCTTGGATTGTTATCAGGGTGCAGCTGATATGTCCAGCGAGTCGGCAGCTCCTACCTCTCCTCCTGCATCATAAGTGTAAACAGATGTGCTATTCCGAAAACATTATGGGTCTGTAAATATTTAGTATGATTCTTTTGCTAGTGCTAAGCTTTAATCTATTCAGCATTGTTGGCTTAAATTTTTGTGTGCCTGAAATGTTTACATAATCACTTGTACTTTTTTGTCTGTACTTATCGTTTATCTGGCTTTCTGCCTCGTCCCTTTCGTGAGCCGGCTAAACTTTTAGCGCGGAAACTTTGCCGAGCAACGGAGCTCAATTGCGAAACCAGTTTAAACTCGGAAACAAAGCCGGCTTCCAGTACCAACAATTCACTACTCGTAAAATACCTGCATCCGGCAATCAGACAAATAACCAAAGTAAAGACTAGAAACTTTAGAGTTATACTCGAGGGTAGCAATTTTAGAATCGGAAATCTAAACCGGATTTGTACTGCCTCCAGCTCTCTTTCTCTTCTTAGTAGCAGATCTTTCTTTGACTGGCCTCATATCAGTTAGGTAGTATGAACCATTGTGCAATACTCGACTAACCAAGAAGGGCCCTTCCCATACTAGGGAAATTTTATGCTTTCTTTGTTGCACAAGCTGGAGAACCAAATCACCCTTATTGAAAGATCTGTTTCTGGCTCTTTGGCTATGATACTTGCGTAACTTCTGCTGATAGGCTGTTGATCTCATTTCAGCAACGACGCGAACTTCTTCGACTAAGTCGAGATCATTTTGTCAAGAAATCTCGGCATCCTCTTCGATATATGCGGCCACTCTAGGAGAAGTGTGAATCAAATCACTAGGAAGAACTACTTCTGCGCCATAGACCAAGAAGAAAGGTGTGTATCCAGTTGACCTGTTCGGAGTTGTTTGTAAACTCCATATTACAGAAGGTAATTCCTCTGCCCAAGCCCCCGCGACACGTCGTAGTGGTGCTTCGAGTCTCGGTTTTAGGCCTCGTAAGATTAAACCATTTGCTCGTTCGACTTGTCCATTAGCCTGTGGATGTGCGACTAACGCAATGTCAAGCCGGATATTTTGTTCAATGCAGAATTCGGCTAGTTCTCCCATAGAGAAATTACTCCCATTGTTCGTGATAATACTATGCGGATAACCACACCGGATTATAACATCCTCGACAAATCTTTTCGATGTTGGTCCATCACAACTAGTAACGGGTTTAGCCTCAATCCATTTTGTGAATTTATCCACCATCACTAAGAGGTGAGTAAATCCACTTGGAGCCCTTTTGAACGGTCCTACCATGTCAAGCCCCCAGACCGCGAAAGGCCATGTTATAGGTATTGTTCGCAGCTGATTAGCCGGAACCTGAGCTTGTTTGGCGTAGTTTTGGCAGCCTTTGCACATCTTGACCAGCCATTCAGCGTCTGCCTTGGTTGTAAGCCAGAAAAAACTGTGTCAGAAAGCTTTTTCCACTAAAGATTTGGCTATAGCATGGTGACCACACTCGCCTTCGTGGATTTCTCTTAAGATTTCCACTCCTTCTTCCGGAGATACGCAACGCTGAAAGACCCCAAATACACTTCGCTTATAGAGCTCACCACTAACCACATTATAGGCTTTTGCTCGTCGGATGATCTGTCGGCTCAGAACTTCGTCTTCGGGTAATTTGCCATCTACCAAATAGTCGAGATAGGGTTGAGTCTAGCTGGGAATTGCAGCCAGAACTGCTATTAGAGGTGAGTCGGATTTGGTCGGATATTCCTTTTCCACTCCCTTTATTGAGGGAACTTTGAGGTTCTCTAAAAAAGCACCATCCGAGAGCTCTTTCCGTGCAGAGCCTATTCGAGATAATGCATCTGCTTCCTCATTTTCTGCTCGATGGATGTGTTGAACCTCAAACCCTTTGAACGATTTAGATAAATCATCCACGACAGCTTTATATGCTACCATGTGTTTATTTGCATTACAAATACCTGATACTTGCTGAGCAACAAGATCCGAATCTCTATAACACATCAAACGTCGGATGCCAATATCCTTAGCAATCCGGATTCCATGCACCAGTGCTTCATACTCGGCAAAATTATTTGTTGCTGTGAAGTGGATCGGCAACACGTATAAAAGTTTATCTCCTTGGGGTGATTTGAGCACCACGCCAGCCCCCGAACCCCCGTGAGCCTTAGACCCATCAAAATATAGGGTCCAATATTCTGACTTAGGGAAGGTCATATTCTCCTTCGTCTCTATCCAATCAGCAACAAACTCGGCAAGGATTTGGTATTTCATTGCTGTCCGAGGTTTGTACTCAATATCGAAAGCTGAGAACTCTATGCTCCATTTGGCGACGCGTCATGTGGCGTCACTGTTGTTGATTATATGTCTCATGGGAGTTGTGCTCACCACGGTGATTGGATGTTCCTGAAAATATTGTGGTAGCTTACGAGATGCCAAGAACACACCATAAGCTAGCTTTTGATAGTGCGGATACCGTTGTTTTGATTCTGTCAAGATCTCGCTAACAAAGTAAGTCGGACGCTGCGCCAAGTGTTCCTGATTTTCCTCCGGTCTCTCCACTACCATGACAATACTGATAACTTTGTTTGTCGCAGCAAGGTAGAGCAACATCGGTTCCTGTGGTTCCGGGGCTGCAAGGATTGGAGCAGATGAGAGTATTGTCTTTAGGTCTTGTAGCGCAGCTTCAGCTTCATCGGTCCATACAAAATCCTTGGTCTTTTTCAGGAGTTTGTATAATGGTGCGGCTCTTAAACCGAGCCGGCTTACAAACCGACTGACTGCAGCAATGCAACAAGTTTGTCTTTGTATGTCCTTCAGGCGAGTTGGCCTGGAAATATTGAGTATAGCCTTGATTTTGTCCCGGTTCACCTCTATGCCTCTTTGAGACACGATGAAACCTAATAATTTTCCGGCTGGGATTCCAAAGAAGCATTTCTTCGGATTAAGCATTATGTTTTATTTTCGTAGATTGGCGAACGTTTCCTCCAAGTCAGAAATTAACGTTTCCTTCTTTTTGGACATCACCGCGATATCATCCACATATGCATGTACATTGCGTCCGATTTGATCATGGAGGCAACGCTGCATTGTGCATTGGTACATAGCTCATGCGTTCTTCAGCCCAAAGGGCATCATAACTAAACAGAAGGTTCCGAAGGGGGTTATGAATGAAGTTTTGACTTTGTCAGGTTCCCTCATCCGAATTTGGTGATAACCGGAATATGCGTCGAGAAAATAGAGGAGTTCTGAGCCTGCCGTAGAATCGATAACTTGATCAATCCTAGGCAGAGCGAACGGATCTTTGGGGCAAGCCTTATTCAAGGCAGTATAATCAACTCACATCCTTAAATCAGTGGTGTCCTTTTTAGGGACCATTACAGGATTGGCAGACCACTCAGTGTGGATGACCTCTTCTATGAATCCGGCTAACTCGAGCCGTGCTAGTTCCTTAGCTATTGCCTTACGCTTTTCATCGCCCAAACGTCGCCAGGACCGTTTGATGGGTTTAGCGTTCGGGTTTACATTTAAAGAGTGCTCGGCAAGTTCCCTAGGTACTCCGGTCATGTTAGATGGCTGCCATGCGAAGATATCTTGATTTGCTTTGAGGAACTTGACGAGCGCGCTTTCCTATGCACTATCTAGGCCTACGCCTATCTGGGTCACCTTGGAGGGGTCATCATCCTTCAACAGCGTCTTCTTCGTCTCCTGTGATGCCTTGAACTCCGGATTTGGATTTGTCACCTCCTTCTTCGTTGCGGGCATCTCGGACGGATCTATGCTCTTCTTGATCTCCTAGTACTCATGGGCGTGCAGCACGGCTTCAGCAGAGGCGCCATTTCCATCCTTGCATGCTCGCGCTTTCTTCGGGTCTCCCCTGATGGTGATCACGCCATTGTGACCTGCAATTTTCATCATATTGTAAATGTAACATGGATGAGCCATAAAAGCCCAGCAAGCCGGACGTCCGAATATAGCGTGGTACACGCTCTTGAACGGAACCACTTCGAAGGAAAGTGCCTTTGTCCGATAGTTCTTTGGTGTTCCAAAGGTAACATCCAAAGTGATTTCTCCTAGGGAATTTGCTTGTCTTCCTGGGACAACCCCTTGAAAGATCACAGAGCTGTGGTTCAGCTGGGTCTCCGAGATCTTCATCCGGCGTAGCGTTTCGACATACAGAATGTTAATGATGCTGCCACCGTCCATGAGAGTCTTGGAGAAACCATAACCATCAATGAGTGGATTGACGATTAAGGCGTATTTTCCTCGCCTGTGTAACTTAGGCGGATGATCAGCGCGGTCAAAGGTGTTTGCCACTTCCGACCAGTCCAAGAATTGAGGGACAGCCGGAACTGTTGTGTTGAGCTCATGTAGAACTGCTTTCTTGACCTTTGCTGGTTGAGATTCGAGGAAGGTGACGTAAGTGTCTTTCTTGGTCGGAAAATTTTTCTTCCCTTCCGGCTTGGGATTTGAAGCATCAGCTTCCTCCATGTTGGAATCTTCCTTGGTATCTTTATCTTTTTCGGGATTCTTCTTTCCCTTCTTCCGCTTAGCCTTGTATCCAGCGGTATCATCTCTTTTAATGTCGTCATTGAAACGACACTTGGCGTTTGTGTGGGACGAGCCCCCATTGGCGTCTAGGTGATGCACACATGGGTTATTGGCAATGTCAGCCCAAGAGTAGGTTTTGCCAGGCTGCTGGTCTCCTCTACCTTGAACACTTGATGTCCCACGACCGCGTCCGTGGCCGCCACCACGTCCTCCTCGTCCCCCAGACCTGAAAGTTGTAGTGACCACTGCCGTTTCCGCGTTGGGTTTTTCTTCCGAGGTATTCTTGCGCTCCTGAGCTTGTTGCTTTGGTTGTTTTGCCGACTATGGCACAGCTAGGGCATTTAGTAATCCCTCTGCATCGTCGTCAGTGTCTGCATACTTTCTCGCTGTTTCTATAATCTCTCCCAAATCAGTGACTTTGTCACACTTCAAGCGATGACGTAGTAAACCAATTGGGAGACCTGCAATGAAAGCTTCAATCGCAGTTTGGTCATTTACTCCTTCACGGGAGTTCTTGGTGTCGATCCATCGTTCGAGATAATCCCGGCAAGTTTCTCCGACTTTTTGGGTGCAACGCTGTAGGTCTCCGACCACATACGGCCTCCAGTATGTGCCTTCAACATTCCGAAAGAGCGCACTTTGCATGTCATACCAGTTGTGGATGGTGTTCTCCGGAAGTTTACTGAGCCATGATCGTGTCATCTTCCGCAACATAAGTGGGAGATATCGGGTTGCGACCAGGCTGTTTCCGCCTTTGGCGATGCAGCAAGCTTGGAAGAAATCCTGTTGCCAAGTATCTGGCCGAGCTCTGCCGTCGTAGGCTTGAATATGTCTTGAGATAGAAAAACCTTCCGAGAATCTTGTAGCTCTTCAGCGTGGTTCGAAGCACTTTGGGCCCACGCATATGTCATCATTTTCATAGCGCCGCGCCTCTATATTGGAGTTGATCCCGTGTCTTGCGTCATTCGGGGATAAAGATCGTCCCATGTGACGGCTATGGCTGCGGTGCCTTGGAGCCGGACTTTGGCTTCTGCCACCACCTCCTCCATCACGACGCCCTCCTTGACCTCCTTGGGAGCCGTTGTGATGGCTGCTTGGTGGGGAAGGTGGAGCAGCTGGGTTATTTCCGGCTGATCGCCGGCCTTTGTCCGGAGCATCATTATTCCGGTTCTAGGGAGGGTCTTCATTGTGACGAGTCCCCCTGCCGACTTGACTCAGCACAGTGTCCAGCGTTCCTTCGTCTGTCATCTGGACGGCTTGCATGTCTAGGAGGTGGCATTCTTTGTCGGTCCTCCTCCCGACGTTTCTCTTTGTCTTCTTCCCTCCGGTCCTTCAACTCTCGCCGGGGAGGATTCCTCGGATTCAGTGTAGCAATTGCCTCTTGCTCTGCAACTGGGTTAACGTTACGCCAGTCACGCGCAGCTTTGTGGTGTTGTCCTGAAGATCCGGTTCTTGAGTAGTTGTCTTCGTGATGGTCGGAACGATGGTGTTGTTCCGGAACGCGTTGGGGTCTTACGTCAGCCCATGCCGGATCTGTGCGACATTGGTCAGAATCGGAGACTAGTTTTTGACTTCCAGACAGGGCGACCTTTTGCTGCTCCAGTCCCTTGTTGAGTAGTTTGATTCCCAACCGGATCTGTTCCGGGCCTAGATTAGACGATAGGATTTCTCAAGCCGCAACGGTGTTCTGTACTAGCGTTGGATACACCCAATCCCCATTGCTGTCGTGTCGAGGCATCCCAAGTTCTCCTCCGAAAAGGACTTTGTGAATCTGCGGGAATTGGTCGTCATGAGTATGACGTTTCCTGGTCTTCTGATGTTGCCTGGAGTTGTTCTTCTCCGTAGTTGCCATGTGTTTCTTTTCCTCCTCAATGTTTTTGGCTTCATCAAGGAGTACTTGGCGACGCGCTTCTAGGGCCTGGGCCCTCTCGTCCAGCTCTTCAGCAGTAAGTTCTGTAGCTATAGGAATCGGTGTGGTTAATGCAGCATTGATGACTTTACGCGCACCTTCCGTGATTACGTGTCCATCCACCAACTCTTCTTTGGGCTCGTCTGGGATAAGTGCTCCATCTGAGTCTTCTTTGTACTCCTCGGTGATCACCTCCTCTGCTGGAGGGTCTTTCGACGGGGTCTTGTTCTTTCTTGTTCTTCTTCTTTGCCTTCTTGGCAGCGCCGGTAGCAAAGACAGTTTTGGGTCTGTTTCCCGGAGTCAAGCTCTGATCGGTACTTTTGGACATCTGGACCTCGGGATTATCTCCGATTTCCATGTCATCCTGCGTTTTGGGAGAGTTTTCCCCAGATCCTTCATCCATGGCTTCTTCTTCCTCTGCAGCTTTGGAGTTATACTCCTCTTCATATTCCGTGAAGAACTTTCGGAAATCTGCTGACATCATCGAGTCATCCGAGGATGCGGGTACGTCAGCGTTTGTTCCGATCTCCTCTAGCACCGAGTCGGTGTTGTGTCCAGCATCGGCAGAGCCGGATCCGGATCCAACATATCTGACGAAGTGCAATGCGTGCCTCCTAAGATAGATGCGGCTCTCGTGATCGGCTTCCTCAAAACGCCTGATGGTCTCGAGAATATCGTCTATGCTTGCATCTTGCATCATCATGCATCTTAGCATGTACCTCAGGAAAGGCCTTTCAGTCCCGGTGTCATCAGAGCCAGAACCAGTGTTGTTGCTATGCTCCTCCTGGATTTCGACTTCAGCTGGTGGGTCGATCTGGGATTCGGTCTCTATAGGGAGATCCACTCCAGATTCAATTTGGACCGCTAGGTCTGCTTTAGGCTCGGATTTCTCCACTATCTCTGCAACTGGTGCGGGTTGGGTGGGATTAGGATTTTCTGAGATCCGGAACTCTGTCGCCTCCGTGACAAAGGGGACCCAGAAGTTTCTTCTGCCTCTATCATCACTTCTGGGGTGGGTGGGGCAGGTTTAGCGAAACTGATGTAAACATCAATCTCGCCAAAAGACATGATGGTGTAGGCAGTCACAGCCTCCCTAGCCAGAATCCAGGTCTCGTTGAGAACGATGAGAGGGACGTCACTGGTGTAGAGGATGCGACCGACGGCGATAGTCTCGCCGATTCCGATTCTTGTAGATTCCGCTCGGAACGCAGATCTGAAGCTCACTTCCCCATGGTAGGCGCCAACTGTCGTCGGATTGATGACAAGTACGCCATGAGGGGGTCCTCGAGGCGTGCGGAAGAGAGGGGTCTGAGACGTACGGTGTTCCGGGATGGTGAGCACACAAGTTTAGCTAGGTTCGAATCCGCCGGCTTTGGATGGATCCAACTCCTGCTAGCAATCAAGTAATACGGCAGAGCTGGAATATGGCTTACACGGGTTCACCTATGCGAGTTGAGATTGTAGACTATTGGGTGCCCTAAAGCCTCTCCCTAGGACGACTTATATAGATATATGGCCTAGGGTTTACAGGAGAGATCTATCCGGCTACGACTAAGAGTCAGTTACAGAGTACATCTTGAACTACAAGTAACACTATGGGCCTATGTCGGTAAGTCTTCTGGGCCTTCCCGTAGCCGGACTGGACTCCGTCTCTTCTCCCTGACTCGGCCGCCCGTGAAGCAAAGCTCTAACCCGAAGTGGGCCACCCTAGTCAGTGAGGAACTGTGAGGATACCCGGAAAGTATATCCCCAACAATTATTGTTATTCCAAGTAAATTCATGTTTTTACCTACCTTCCGAATTAAACTTGTTATGTGCAAATTAGCGATTAAAGCTCTCACGAACTTGATGGCACACTCTATTTTCTTGCACTTAATAAATTTGAATCATTGTGCCCATCTATGTTGTGGATATGCTTGCGCTTTATAAGTTGAGAGTTAGCAGAACCATGTTATCATGGTGAACGCTTTCAACATTGCACTTATTTAGTTGATATCATGATTCTTTTGCTTATGGATCCCAGTGGTGTGAAATAAAAGGGGAATTTGTAAGATCATGGAGTTTGTATGTGTGTTAGAGAAACGCCTGGGCCGCTAGCCTAAGCCATGCCTAATCATGGTGGAAACTTGCAGCATAACCACAATGAGCACTCTATGAAGCATCCTCAATAAAAACCTTTGCAAATAGCAAATAAAAAGATCGCTGAGATGCTCATTGTTTGCTTGCCTTATCATTTTGATATCAGAATGCTTCTGTATCATCGGGCAAGGGGTACCCCGTTGGCGGTTCTCTATGATACATATGTACTTACAATGACAAGAGCTTACTGGGGACTAAAGTTGAGTATCATGAGGTCCGGTACTCGTAAGCACGAGGCATGAGATTTTCAAATTATAACTGTTCAATCATATCCTCATATTTGATCAATTTATCCTTAATCACCTACAAATGCTTATGATAGGGCCAATGAGAGCTGAAAGCTAGTAAGTGATATATTGCAAATGTATCTATAATTCTTGTGTTTTGTTCCAACTTTGGAGTACTTTCTATACACTTTCTTGGACTAACCTATTAACAAGATGCCACAGTGCCAATTGCCTATTTTCTGCTGTTTTTGGTTCCAGGAAGTCAGAAAATGAATATTCTCGGAATTGGACTAGACAAAAGCCAAAGTTGATATTTTCCCGGAAGATTCACAGAGCCAGAAGGAGAGCCGGAGAGGGGCCACAGGGTGGCCAAACCACCCCTAGGCACGGGTCCACCAAGGCCACGCCAGGGCATGGTGTGGGCCCCCTGGCCGCCCACCAACCTTGCCTCTTCGCCTATAAGATGCCTCCCGATGCATAAACCCTAAGTCATCAAGCCTCCAGCCACGAAAAGTTCCGCAGTGCTGCCACCACCGAAGGGGAGATTTGGGGGACAGAAAGTCTCTGTTCTGGCATTCTGTCGGGACGGGGATGTTCCCCCGGAACCATCTCCATCGATCTCCACCGCCATCTCCATCACCGTTGCTGATTCCATGATGAGGAGGGAGTAGTTCTCTCTCGAGGCTAAGGGTTCTACCGGTAGCTATGTGTTCATCTTTCTCTCTATGCATGATCATATTGTGATCATGAGCTTTGTAATCAAGTAGATCTACCTTGCTACTCAAGTGCTTTAATAGATCTCTGCTCTCCCCATGTGTGTGAAAGTGACAGCATGCACACCATGGTGGAACTTAGGCTAGAGATTACAATTACTTGTCATGAGTTATATTTGGAGTTGGATGTCTTTATGAAATTGTGGTGTTTGTTGGAACCATCTAGAGCTCAAGGTGACAGTGTGGGGTTATCTAGATGCGGAAAGCGAACTTTGAGGTGTGTTGTTATAGCCCTACCAACGATTAGAGTGTCCAACCGGAGAGTAGTTCAGCGTAGTATCATAAAGAGAAGATATTTATATGAGAGTGTTCACTAGCGAAAGTATGATCCCTAGGCCTTGTTTCTAAGCATTGATACACCGTTTGCAATTAGATTTGTTACATGTTTGCTTGCTTCCATCTTTATTTCAGTTTTACTTTAGTCTTTTCCATGCCTTCAAATTATTTTCTAGCACTGTTATCTTATATCCATACCACTTGTATTTCAATATCTCTTCGCCGAACTAGTGCACATATACACCTGACAAGTGTATTGGGTGTGTTGGGGACACAAAAGACTTCTTGTATCTTGATTGCAGGGTTGCTTGAGAGGGAATACCTTTGACCACTTCATCCCTGAGTTCGATAAACCTTAGGTGATCCACTTAAGGGAAAACTTGCTGCTGTTTTACAAACCTCTGCACTTGGAGACCCAACAACTGTCTACAAGAATATAAGTGCGTAGACATTAAGCTATTTTCTGGCGCCGTCGTCGGGGAGGCAAGGTAAAAGGTAGTCACATCCTCTGGTGTGAGTGCTCGAAGTTATTTCCTTTATATTTTGCAATTTTGTCTTTTTGTTTCTTGTTTTCACTAGTTAGGCTTAATGGAAAACAACAACAAAATTAGAGAGCTTTATAGTATTTATCTTTAATTAGGACATGAAGTGTTTGAAGAGAAAATTAAAAGACCTATGGAACTTTATTTGCATGCTAATAGCAATGTTATTAGTATGAATTCTTTGGACACCATTATTGCTAATGCTATGGAAAAGTCTAATCTTGGGGAAGCTAGTTTTTATGAAAATGATCTTTTTAGTTCCCAGCTTTGGAAGATAGCTATTCTATTGCTTATGATGATACAAAACCTCCAATATATGATGATTAAAATGATGAATATGATATTTTCATTCCACCTACTATTGAGGAGGAAATTAATTTAGATTACAATATGCCTCCTATATTTGATGATTATGGTGATGAGAATCATAATGATAGCTATTTTGTTGAATTTGCTCCCACTACAATTAATAAGAATGACTATGCTTATGTGGAGAGTAATAATTATTATATGCATGTGGCTTATGATAAGAATGCTTTATGTGATAGTTATATTGTTAATTTTATTCATGATGCTACTGAAAGTTATTAAGAGAGAGGGAAACATGGTTTTATGCATCTCAATAATTTTAGATTTCCCCTCTTTATGTTGAAAGTCTTGAAGTGGCACTTTCTTTGCTTTCCTATGCTTGTTCATTTGTGCTTTCATGACTTGTTTATTTTCAAGATTCCTATGCATAGGAAGTGGGTTAGACTTAAATGTGTTTTGAATTTTCTTCTTGATGCTCTCGATTACTTCAATTCATATTTCCTATGTGAGCATCTTCTCAAACTATCATGCCTAACTTAAAGGCGTTAAATAAAAGTAATTAGTGGGAGATAACCCAAAAGTTTTAGATGAGTCTTGGAAGTTATTACCTCTGTAATAACCGCTCCTTATCCTTTTTATTTGCTTTTTGTGCCAAGAGTAACCTTTAATGAGAGAGAAGTAATGCTTGGGAAAGTTGCTGTCCCGAAACAGATTTCTATGCTTCACCGTAAGAATTCGTGTAAAATCTCTGTATGTCCTTTTGAGGCGTGAATTTTTATTCTTCTTCCCCAAGATGTTATATAACTTTCTTTAGTTCAACACTTTTTTATTTGAGCAACAGAAGGTCTTCTAAAAAATTCGTCTTTACCTGCTGGTCTGTTTTGACAGATTTCTGCCATTATTTGCATTTGCTTCTTGTTGGTTCCTTTTTGAGTTCTTTTGGTGCATTGAGATTTTTGAGGGAAGTGCTAAAGTAGCTTGTGTTTTAATGGAAGTTTTATTGGTGTTGGAACTGAACCTAAAGACTTATTATCTTGAGTGCACTAATGTTGCTAATAAAGATTGTGTGAAGTTTTGTATGGAGGAAAAATTTCAGGTGTATGGAAGGAACTAGTAATGAGATGAAGAATGGACTAAAGCTCAAGATTGGGGATGCCACGCGTGTCACCCCAAGAAATATCCAAGAAGTACAAGCATCAAAGCTTGGGGATGCCCAAGGCATCCCCTTCTTCATCAATAAAAATCCCAGGTTTCGTCCAAACACTTTATTTTTATTGTTTCATGCATAGTTGTGTTGTTCTTGGAGCGTCTTTGTTTTTTGTTTTTGGTTTTCGTTTTCTTGGTTTGCTTAGTTTCCTGAATAAATTGGTTGGACCCCCTCTTTCATACATTGGTTTTCAAATAGTTTGGTTTGGATTGGAAAAGAGTAGGAAAGTTCATGCTTAAGTGTTAAAGAGAGGTTGTTTTTGACTATGGCCCATGCTTTATCATGCCATGCTTGATATTATTTTGGCTTTATGCTTAGTATTCTTTGCTGTAGCATGACTTGTTATAAACAATTGAGATTGCTTAATGTGCTTTGGATGAATCATGCGTTGTTTTAGCATATTAAAGCATAGTATTGTGGTATTCTCCTTTGATGCTTTATTTGGGTTGACTTGGCACATGCTCACACCATGTTATGACTATGTCAAGTCACCATAGCCTTTATGATCCTTTAGTTTTCAACTTGTAGTATCACTTTATGCTTTGATCAATGATGTTTTGTCGCTCTACATGATTATAGCCATTATTGCTCTCTTACATTGTCGCTCCCAGTCTTTTGCTAGCCTCCACAACCAAGTATGAGTTCCACTCATGCATCCAACTCCCTAAACCAAGTTATCCCAAAGAGTCCATCATACCTACCTACTAGCTTATGCTATTCCAAGTATATTCATGTTTTTGTTTACCTTCCAAATTAAACTTGTTATGAGAAAACTAGTGATTAAAGCTCTCATGAACTTGAAGGCACACTTTACTTTTCTTGCCCTTAATAAACTTGAACCATTGTGTCATCTATGTTGTATATGCTTGCACTTATTTGTTGGGGATTAGCAGAACAATGCTTTCATGGGGAACGCTTTCAACATTGCACTTGGTACTTGTACCTAGTTGATATCATTCTCTTTTGTATATGGATGTCGTCGGTGTGAAATGAAAGGGGAGCTTGTAAGTCCATGGAGTTATGTATATGTGTTAGAGAAACGCCTAGGCCGCTGGTCTAATCCATGCTGACATGGTGGAAACCTGCAGCGTAACCATAATGAGCTGTCTATGAAGCATTCTTCTTATAAACCAAGAGTCCTATATTGAGGAAAAAGAGAAAAGAGAAAAAAAAGATGATGAAAACAGGAAAGAGAGAAAAAAGCACCATATTCCCATGGTAAATAAGAAGATTGTTGAGATGCTCGTTGTCTGCATGCGTTGTCATTTTGATATGGGGATTCTTCCGTATCATCGGGCAAGGGGTACCCCGTTGGCGGTTCTCTATGATACACATGTACTTACAATGACAAGAACTTACCGGTGACTAAACTTGAGTAGCATGAGGAGCGGCCCTCGTATACAAGGGACATGAGATTCCTAACTTATACTTCGTCAAGCATGTACACCATAGTTTGTTCACTTTAACCTTAATCACTTCAAGATGCTAATGATAGGGGCAATGAGAGTTGAAAGCTAATAAGTACCATAATTTTTGGAAGCTCTTTATGAGACTTGAATCCCTACTTCCTTCTATGAAGGCCTTTCTTCTACTTATACATTGAGTCTCCACCTTCTACCTTTAGGCACCTACTTTGAGAGCATAGTGGCCATTCTTAGTTCTATGTGCATTGTCCCAAGACTAGTTGATTGATGCATAACTTGATATTGCTTGCTTTAAACTATTTGTATCTAGTCACTCTTATGAACTTTGAAGGTGTCCTATGCATTTATATTTGCTACTCTATGAGGGACAAGCTGAATGCTATTATGCTATGTTTTATTTATGTGAAACAAGCAAACGTCCTGCAGAGCATTGTTATTCATGAATCTTTTGTTTGTGCCTTTTCATGTTGCATCATAGTTTCTTTGCCTTATTGTTAGAACTTTGTCTTTCATGTTATGATTTAAGTACTATGATCCCAGCTATCAATGTTTTACAAATACTTTCATCAAGTTTATGATGGTGCATGTCACCTCAAAAATTATTCTCTCTTTTTATCACTTACCTACTCGAGGACGAGCAGGAGTTAAGCTTGGGGATGTTGATACATTGCAAATGTATCTATAATTTTTGATGTTCCATGCTTGGTTTTATCTACTTTCTTGTGTTTTGTTACAACTTTGGAGTACTTTCTATACACTTTCTTGGACTAACCTATTAACCAGGTGTCATAGTGCCAGTTGCCTGTTTTCTGCTATTTTTGGTTCCAAGAACTCAGAAAATGAATATTCTCGGAATTGGACCGGACAAAAGGCATAGTTGATATTTTCCCGGAAGATTCACGGAGCCAGAAGGAGAGCCGGAGAGGGGCCACAGGGTGGCCAAACCACCCCTAGGCGCGGGTCCACCCAGGACGTGCCAGGGCATGGTGTGGGCCCCCTGGCCGCCCACCAACCTTGCCTCTTCGCCTATAAGATGCCTCCCAATGCATAAACCCTAAGTCATCAAGCCTCCAACCACGAAAAGTCCCGCAGCACGTTTTGTTACAGTGAATGGAAGCTAGGCACGTTTTGTTGCACCACCGTCCAACGCGCCACGTAGGCTACTTCACCGTGCACCCCGACACGCGCATGGTATGTCACGGTTTTTTCCCGAGCCATGCACTTGAGTGGCAATAAATTAAGTGGGATAGGTCTTATTAAAATCAAGTGGCAATAAATTACACCTGCCCGTCGGCGACCGTGCACTCGATGACGCATGTGTTGTGGCATAGTAGTAGCAGTAGTAGGCTTTTCACAAACCACATGGATCCACCAATGTCATTGCATGTCTGTTCTTTTCATTAACCATAACTAGTGTCATTGCATGTATGTTCTTTACTCAAACCACATATGGATCCACCATAGTCATTACATGTCTGTTTTTTCATTAAACACATCTAGAGTCATTTCATGTGTGTTCTTTTCAAAAACCACATATGGATCCACCAGTGTCATTAGATGTCTGTTCTTTTCACAAACCACACATGGATCCACCAGTGTCATTGCATGTGTGTTCTTTTCATTAACCACATATGGATCCCACCAGTGTCATTGCATGTGTGTGCTTCTCATTAACCACAGCTAGAGTCATTACATGTCTATTGTTTTCACAAACCACATGGATCCACCAGAGTCATTGCATGTCTATTCTTTTCACAAACCACATGGATCCACCAGTGTCATTGCATGTGTGTTCTTTTCACAAACCACATATGGATCCACGAGTGTCATTGCATGTGTGTTCTTTTCATGAACCACATATGGATCCAATAGTGTCATTGCATGTGCGTTCTTTTCCTGAACCACATATGGATCCACCAGTGTCATTGCATGTGTGTTCTTTTCACAAAACATATATGGATCCACTAGTGTCATTGCATGTGTGTTCTTTTCATTAACCACATATGGATCCACTAGTGTCATTGCATGTGTGTTCTTTTCATTAACCACAACTAGAGTCATTGCATGTGTGTTATTTTCACAAACCACATATGGATCCACCAGTGTCATTGATCCACCAGTGTCATTGCATGTGTGTTCTTTTCACAAACCACATATGCATCCACCAGTGTCATTGCATGTGTGTTCTTTTAATAAACCACATATGGATCCACCAGTGTCATTGTATGTGTGTTCTTTTCATTAACAACAACTAGAGTCATTGCATGTGTGTTCTTTTCATAAACCACATATGGATCCACCAGAGTTCATTTCATGTGTGTTATTTTCACAAACCGCATATGGATCCACTAGTGTCATTGCATGTGTGTTCTTTTCACAAACCACATGTGGATACACCGGTGTCATTGCATGTGTGTTCTTTTCAAAAACCACATATTGATCCACCAGTGTCATTGCATGTGTGTTCTTTTCATTAACCACAACTAGTGCCATTGCATGTTTGTTCTTTTCACAAACCACATATGGATCCACCAGAGTCATTGCATGCATTTTGTTTCATTAACCACATCTAAATTCATTTCAGGTGTTTTTTTTTCAAAAACCACATATGGATCCACCAGTGTCATTGCATGTGTGTTCTTTTCAAAAACCACACATGGATTCACCAGTGACATTGCATGTGTGTTCTTTTCGTTAACAACATATGGATCCCACCATTTTCATTGCATGTGTGTTCTTCTAATTAACCATGGCTAGAGTCATTTCATGTCTGTTCTTTTCACATCCACATGGATGCACCAGAGTCATTGCAATTTCTGTTCTTTTCACAAACCACATGGATCCACCAGTGTCATTGCATGTGCGTTCTTTTAATAAACCACAACTAGAGTCATTGCATGTGTGTTCTTTTCACAAACCACATATGGATCCACCAGTGTCATTGCATGTGTGTTCTTTTCATGAACCACATATGGATCCACCAGTGTCATTGTATGTGTGTTCTTTTCATGGACCACATATGGATCCTCCAGTGTCATGGATCCACCAGTGTCATTGCATGTGTGTTCTTTTCATAAACCACATATGGATCCACCAGTGTAATTGTATGTGTGTTCTTTTCATTAACCACATAAGGATCCACTAGTGTCATTGCATGTGTCTTCTTTTCATTAACCACAACTAGAGTCTGTGAATGTATGTTCTTTCACAAACCACACATGGATCCACCAGAGTCATTGTATTGCTTGTTCTTTTCACAAACCATAGCTAGAGTCATTGCATGTTTGTTCTTTCCACAAACCACATAAGGATCCACTAGAGTCATTGGATGTGTGCTCTTTTCACAAACCACATATTAATCCATCAGTGTCATTGCATGTGTGTTCTTTTCAGAGACCACATAAGGATCTACCGGTGTCATTTGCATGTGTGTTATTTTCACAAACCACATGGATCCACCAATGTCATTGCATGTCTGTTCTTTTCATTAACCATAACTAGTGTCATTGCATGTATGTTCTTTACTCAAACCACATATGGATCCACCAGAGTCATTACATGTCTGTTTTTTCATTAAACACATCTAGAGTCATTTCATGTGTGATCTTTTCAAAAACCACATATGGATCCACCAGTGTCATTGCATGTGTGTTCTTTTCACAAACCACACATGGATCCACCAGTGTCATTGCATGTGTGTTCTTTTCATTAACCACATATGGATCCCACCAGTGTCATTGCATGTGTGTGCTTCTCATTAACCACAGCTCGAGTCATTGCATGTCTATTGTTTTCACAAACCACATGGATCCACCAGAGTCATTGCATGTCTATTCTTTTCACAAACCACATGGATCCACCAGTGTCATTGCATGTGTTAAAGTCATTGCATGTGTGTTCTTTTCACAAACCACATATGGATCCACGAGTGTCATTGCATGTGTGTTCTTTTCATGAACCACATATGGATCCACTAGTGTCATTGCATGTGTGTTCTTTTCCTGAACCACATATGGATCCACCAGTGTCATTGCAGGTGTGTTCTTTTCACAAAACATATATGGATCCACTAGTGTCATTGCATGTGTGTTCTTTTCATTAACCGCATATGGATCCACCAGTGTCATTGCATGTGTGTTCTTTTCATTAACCAAAACTAGAGTCATTGCATGTGTGTTCTTTCCATTAACAGCATATGGATCCACTAGTGTCATTGCATGTGTGTTCTTTTCATTAACCACAACTAGAGTCATTGCATGTGTGTTATTTTCACAAACCACATATGGATCCACCAGAGTTCATTGCATGTGTTTTCTTTTCACAAACCGCATATGGATCCACGAGAGTTCATTTCATGTGTGTTGTTTTTATTAACCACAGTTAGAGTCAATGCATGTCTGTTCCTTTCACAAACCACATCGATCCACCAGTGTCACTGGATGTGTGTTCTTTTCATTAACCACATAAGGATCCACTAGTTTCATTGCATGTGTCTTCTTTTCATTAACCACAACTAGAGTCTGTGAATGTATGTTCTTTCACAAACCACACATGGATCCACCAGAGTCATTGTATTTCTTGTACTTTTCACAAACCATAGCTAGAGTCATTGCATGTTTGTTCTTTCCACAAACCACATAAGGATCCACTAGAGTCATTGGATGTCTGCTCTTTTCACAAACCACACATTAATCCATCAGTGTCATTACATGTGTGTTCTTTTCACAGACCACATAAGGATCTACCGGTGTCATTTGCATGTGTGTTCTTTTCACAAACCACATGGATCCACCAATGTCATTGCATGTTTGTTCTTTTCATTAACCATAACTAGTGTCATTGCATGTATGTTCTTTACTCAAACCACATATGGATCCACCAGAGTCATTACATGTATGTTTTTTCATTAAACACATCTAGAGTCATTTCATGTGTGTTCTTTTCAAAAACCACATATGGATCCACCAGTGTCATTAGATGTGTGTTCTTTTCACAAACCACACATGGATCCACCAGTGTCATTGCATGTGTGTTCTTTTCATTCACCACATATGGATCCCAGTAGTGTCATTGCATGTGTGTGCTTCTCATTAACCACAGCTAGAGTCATTGCATGTCTATTGTTTTCACAAACCACATGGATCCACCAGAGTCATTGCATGTTTATTCTTTTCACAAACCACATGGATCCACCAGTGTCATTGCATGTGTTAAAGTCATTGCATGTGTGTTCTTTTCACAAACCACATATGGATCCACGAGTGTCATTGCATGTGTGTTCTTTTCATGAACCACATATGGATCCACTAGTGTCATTGCATGTGTGTTCTTTTCCTGAACCACATATGGATCCACCAGTGTCATTGCATGTGTGTTCTTTTCACAAAACATATATGGATCCACTAGTGTCATTGCATGTGTGTTCTTTTCATTAACCGCATATGGATCCACCAGTGTCATTGCATGTGTGTTCTTTTCATTAACCAAAACTAGAGTCATTGCATGTGTGTTCTTTCCATTAACAGCATATGGATCCACTAGTGTCATTGCATGTGTGTTCTTTTCATTAACCACAACTAGAGTCATTGCATGTGTGTTATTTTCACAAACCACATATGGATCCACCAGAGTTCATTGCATGTGTTTTCTTTTCACAAACCGCATATGGATCCACGAGAGTTCATTTCATGTGTGTTGTTTTTATTAACCACAGTTAGAGTCAATGCATGTCTGTTCCTTTCACAAACCACATCGATCCACCAGTGTCACTGGATGTGTGTTCTTTTCATTAACCACATAAGGATCCACTAGTGTCATTGCATGTGTCTTATTTTCATTAACCACAACTAGAGTCTGTGAATGTATGTTCTTTCACAAACCACACATGGATCCACCAGAGTCATTGTATTTCTTGTACTTTTCACAAACCATAGCTAGAGTCATTGCATGTTTGTTCTTTCCACAAACCACATAAGGATCCAGTAGAGTCATTGGATGTCTGCTCTTTTCACAAACCACACATTAATCCATCAGTGTCATTACATGTGTGTTCTTTTCACAGACCACATAAGGATCTACCGGTGTCATTTGCATGTGTGTTCTTTTCACAAACCACATGGATCCACCAATGTCATTGCATGTTTGTTCTTTTCATTAACCATAACTAGTGTCATTGCATGTATGTTCTTTACTCAAACCACATATGGATCCACCAGAGTCATTACATGTATGTTTTTTCATTAAACACATCTAGAGTCATTTCATGTGTGTTCTTTTCAAAAACCACATATGGATCCACCAGTGTCATTAGATGTGTGTTCTTTTCACAAACCACACATGGATCCACCAGTGTCATTGCATGTGTGTTCTTTTCATTCACCACATATGGATCCCAGTAGTGTCATTGCATGTGTGTGCTTCTCATTAACCACAGCTAGAGTCATTGCATGTCTATTGTTTTCACAAACCACATGGATCCACCAGAGTCATTGCATGTCTATTCTTTTCACAAACCACATGGATCCACCAGTGTCATTGCATGTGTTAAAGTCATTGCATGTGTGTTCTTTTCACAAACCACATATGGATCCACGAGTGTCATTGCATGTGTGTTCTTTTCATGAACCACATATGGATCCACTAGTGTCATTGCATGTGTGTTCTTTTCCTGAACCACATATGGATCCACCAGTGTCATTGCATGTGTGTTCTTTTCACAAAACATATATGGATCCACTAGTGTCATTGCATGTGTGTTCTTTTCATTAACCGCATATGGATCCACCAGTGTCATTGCATGTGTGTTCTTTTCATTAACCAAAACTAGAGTCATTGCATGTGTGTTCTTTCCATTAACAGCATATGGATCCACTAGTGTCATTGCATGTGTGTTCTTTTCATTAACCACAACTAGAGTCATTGCATGTGTGTTATTTTCACAAACCACATATGGATCCACCAGAGTTCATTGCATGTGTTTTCTTTTCACAAACCGCATATGGATCCACGAGAGTTCATTTCATGTGTGTTGTTTTTATTAACCACAGTTAGAGTCAATGCATGTCTGTTCCTTTCACAAACCACATCGATCCACCAGTGTCACTGGATGTGTGTTCTTTTCATTAACCACATAAGGATCCACTAGTGTCATTGCATGTGTCTTCTTTTCATTAACCACAACTAGAGTTTGTGAATGTATGTTCTTTCACAAACCACACATGGATCCACCAGAGTCATTGTATTTCTTGTACTTTTCACAAACCATAGCTAGAGTCATTGCATGTTTGTTCTTTCCACAAACCACATAAGGATCCACTAGAGTCATTGGATGTCTGCTCTTTTCACAAACCACACATTAATCCATCAGTGTCATTACATGTGTGTTCTTTTCACAGACCACATAAGGATCTACCGGTGTCATTTGCATGTGTGTTCTTTTCACAAACCACATGGATCCACCAATGTCATTGCATGTTTGTTCTTTTCATTAACCATAACTAGTGTCATTGCATGTATGTTCTTTACTCAAACCACATATGGATCCACCAGAGTCATTACATGTATGTTTTTTCATTAAACACATCTAGAGTCATTTCATGTGTGTTCTTTTCAAAAACCACATATGGATCCACCAGTGTCATTAGATGTGTGTTCTTTTCACAAACCACACATGGATCCACCAGTGTCATTGCATGTGTGTTCTTTTCATTCACCACATATGGATCCCAGTAGTGTCATTGCATGTGTGTGCTTCTCATTAACCACAGCTAGAGTCATTGCATGTCTATTGTTTTCACAAACCACATGGATCCACCAGAGTCATTGCATGTCTATTCTTTTCACAAACCACATGGATCCACCAGTGTCATTGCATGTGTTAAAGTCATTGCAGGTGTGTTCTTTTCACAGACCACATAAGGATCCACTAGTGTCATTGCATGTGTGTTCTTTTCACAAACCACATGAGCATGTGTGTTCTTCTCACAAACCACATATGGATCCACCAGAGTTCATTGCATGTGTGTTCTTTTCACAAACCAGAGCTAGAGTCATTGCATGTGTGTTCTTTTCATAGACCACATATGGATCCACCAGTGTCATTGTATGTGTGTTCTTTTGACAAACCACAGCTAGAGTCAATGCATGTCTGTTCTTTTCACAAACCACATGGATCCCCTAGTGTCATTGCATGTGTGTTCTTTTAATAAACCACACCTAGAGTCATTGCTTGTGTGTTCTTTCCACAAACCACATATGGATCCAGTAGTGTCATTGCATGTATGTTCTTTTCATTAACCATAACTAGTGTCATTGCATGTCTGTTCTTTTCATAGACCACATATGGATTTACCAATGTTCATTGCATGTGTGTTCTTTTCACAAACCACATATGGATCCACCAGTGTTATTGCATGTGTGTTATTTTCATTAACCATAGCTAGTATCATTGCATGTGTCTTCTTTTCACAAACCACATATGGATCCACCAGTGTCATTGCATGTCTCTGTTCTTTTCATTAACCAAACTAGAGTCAATGAATGTATGTTCTTTCACAAACCACACATGGATCCACCAGAGTCACTGTATGGCAAGTTCTTTTCACAAACCATAGTTAGAGTCATTGCATGTCTGTTGTTTTCACGAACCACATAAGATCCACCTAAGTCATTGGATGTGTGTTCTTTTCACAAACCACATATTGATCCACCAGTGTCATTGCATGTGTGTTATTTTCACAAACCACATAAGGATCCACCAATGCCATCGGATGTGTGTTCTTTTCACAAACCACATGAGCATGTGTGTTCTTCTCACAAACCACATATGGATCCACCAGAGTTCATTACATGTGTGTTCTTTTCACAAACGATATATGGATCCACCAGTGTCATTGTATTTGTGTTCTTTTCATTAATCACGACTAGAATTATTGCATGTCTGTTATTTTCACAAACCACATATGGATCCACCAGAGTCATTGCATGTCTGTTCTTTTCATTAACCACAGCTAGAGTCATTGCATATCTGTTCTTTACACATACCACATGGAAACAGCTAGAGTCATTGCATGTGTGTTCCTTTCATAGACCACATATGGATCCACCAGTGTCATTGTATGTGTGTTCTTTTCACAAACCACAGCTAGAGTCATTGCATGTCTGTTCTTTTCACAAACCACATGGATCCACCAGAGTCATTGCATGTGTGTTCTTTTATTAAACCATAACTAGAGTCATTGCATGTGTGTTCTTTTCACAAACCACAGATGGATCCACCAATGTCATTGCATGTTTGTTGTTTTCATTAACCACATGTCGATCCACCAGTGTCATTGCATGTGTGTTCTTTTCACAAACCACATATGGATCCACCAGTGTCATTGCATGTGTGTTCTTTTCACAAACCACATATGGATCCACTAGTGTCATTGCATGTGTGTTCTTTCATTAACAACATATGGATCCACTAGTGTCATTGCATGTTTGTTCTTTTCATTAACCACAACTAGAGTCACTTCATGTGTGTTCTTTTCACAAACCACATATGGATCCACCAGAGTTCATTTCATGTGTGTTCTTTTCGCAAACCACATATGGATCCACCAGTGTCATTGCATGTGTGTTCTTTTCACAAACCACTTATGGATGCACCAGTGTCATTGCATGTGTGTTCTTTTCACAAACCACATAAGGATCCACTAGTTTCATTGCATGTGTGTTCTTTTCATGAATCAAAACTAGAGTTAGTGAATGTTTGTTCTTTCACAAACCACACATGGATCCACCAGAGTCATTGTATTGCCTGTTCTATTCACAAACCACGGCTAGAATCATGGCATGTCTATTCTTTTCACAAACCACATAAGGATCCACCAGAGTCGTTGGATGTTTGTTCATTTCCCAAACCACAGGTAGAGTCATTGCATGTCTGTTCTTTTCAGAAACAACATGGATCCACTAGTGTCATTGCATGTGTGTTCTTTTAATAAACCACAACTAGAGTCATTGCATGTGTGTTCTTTTCACAAACCAGATATGGATCCACCATAGTCATTGGATGTGTGTTCTTTTCATGAACCACATATCGATCCACTAGTGTCATTGCATGCGTGTTCTTTTCATGAACCACATATGGATCCACCAGTGCCATGGATCCACCAGTGTCATTGCATGTGTGTTCTTTTCACAAACCATATATGGATCCACCAGTGGCATTGCATGTGTGTTCTTCTCATTAACCACATATGGATCGTAACCTGAGGAGAGCCCTAACCTTAGCCCCCCCATGGTGGCCGTTAGACCGAGTCTTCTAGAAGGCACGCCCTAACATAGTTCTTCTGCAAACGATTGTTACACACCGTTTGATCGGGGCGCTTGGACGATTGGGATGGTCTTCGTAAGAGCGACCCGCGAGTAGGCTGTTCTGTGACCTGATTGGCCATGCTTACTACCCGCTTGCTCTGGACAAACTAGTAACACCGGGAGCTCCCCTTTTGCAAGTGTCATGACTCACGAGTTCTGTGGGCCATATGATAGTGTCACGTCCCCTTTACTTCTCTTCCTCCCCATACTTCTCTTCCTTCCCCTAGAAGCCACTTCCCCCACTTCTCTCCCATCCTGTCATAGCCGCAAGCCGACGGTGCCTCCAGCTATCTCTCCCGCAGCCACCCCAGTCCCCCCCTCTCACCATGGGTTCAAGGGGAGACGGTGAGGAAACGCGTCGTGAATACAAGGACGGTGATTTCAATGTGAGTCGTCTCATCTCTATCTCTATCATCTGTGTCCAGTTATATATTTTGAGCTAGATCTACTCTATTTACTTATGCGCGTATGATGTGTTAGGCCAACCATCCGATGTACGACTCCGACTATCACGGTTTAGCGGATGAAGATAGTCCTTCGCTATGTAAACACAAATATGCGCCCGCTAAATTTGTAGCGTTCAAAGGACGAAACGCAGGCATGAGGTTTTTACGGTGTCAAGGACATCATGGAATGATGCAAGGCAGAAGTTGCGGTGTTGTCAAATGGGTAGATCTAGAGTGGCCCAAATCGATGCAGAAAACGCTGGACAAACTGTGGGATATGACTATTGAGTTGAAAGAATCCATAGTCAGCTCACTTCTTGACAGTGCTGAGATGAAGCTATGGAACCCAGTTGACACAACCAAGCTTAATCGAGATCTCAGGAGGGTGCAAGACAAGGTTAGAAAAGTCGAGAAGGAGAAGGACGTGGCGCTGGCCCTGAAGGCTAAAGCAGAGCAAGAACTAACTCAAGCAAGGAATGATCTTCACCCGGCCAAAGTCCTGCAGTTCACAACTACGAGTATTGAAAAGTGCATGAGGATAAATGCAGAGAAACAATTGAAGCTGTGCAACGAAGATGCTAAAAGGAAGGAGCAGACGATTCGATACTTGCTCTCGCATGAAGATGCGCATCGGTCTAAGATTAGGAAGATCAAGGAGACGTGTGATAACTAGTTCTATTTAGCTTGAGCTCCATGTTTTTTTAAGTTGTAATAGTAGTACTTGTTGACCTAGCGGTCTGAACTAGTGGTCACGGAGTCTTGGGGGAAAAACATTGGTCGCCCGTTAATCTGTCTTAACCCTTCATTACTTCCTTTTGTTTGATCATGGTGGTATTCTAACATTGGTGGTTTGTTTAAACGAAATCTACGTGGATTGTGCCACATGCAAATGGCACAACCACAATTTATAAAGTGGAAGCACGTACACTCGGTTACTGGAGATCCGGGAGCTTTTCCAGATGCAGGTGATGCAAGAGCAGGGAGGCAGTGAGGTAGACGGGATCAAGATTAGGCCAGAAAGTGGTACCGATTTCCTCATCATGTGGGCATTATCGGTTGCCATTGTTGTTTATGTTGCCATGTCATTGTGCAGTAGCCGAAATAAGTTGCTGCTTCGTGGAGTGTAGCAGCTTAAATAATTTATGTCTGTGCCACTTACATTCCATCGAATTTGGAGACCTCTTGCCCCTCAGCAATCGTGGAACCGGTGCTGCGTGTTTTTAGATAGTAGTGGCACAATCACAATTTCGGATTCAACTACTGACTCAGGTGTTCCAAACCCTAAGCCGCGGTACATATTACTCCGATAACATGGGTAGATTGTTTTGCCCCACAAAGTTCCACACACAGAGCTCCGGAATTTAACTGAATTACATATATAGGTTCAAGTTAACACATTACTTTGCATCGTCATTCCCAGCAGCCTTCATCCCCAGCCTGGGTGCCAAGACTTCATGTCCACTGGCTTCTTCATTTCCTACCTTCTTCCTCTTCCTCGGTGCCAATTTTCTTAGCTTCATGTACTTTGCATCGCCGGTACAATCAGCACCAGAATCGTGTCCATCATCATCTATCCACTCGTTTTTATTTTCTTCCGACAGCAAAATGACTGACTCGGCGGTCATGTTTCTAACCTTGCAGTGCTTCCTGTCAAAGAAATAGAACTTTTGCATAACTTCCCAATATCTACAGAGTAAATAAAACAAAAATTACAATTCAGCACAAACATGTGAACCCCAAGAGACTTTTTCTTACCATGAGCTAATTGGGTTCGAGCAACCACCATGTCCAAGAATAGAAGGGTGACTCCCAGTTGCAGCAACTTCCACATCCAGTACATCACAATTCAGCCCAAACATGCAAGTTGAAGCATACCTTTTCATCAACCCAATTAGCTGACTGTCACACGTTAGAGGAACCATGATGCCACGTTCATCCATGAAGCTGAACTTTGCAGTCTGCTTTGGCCATATTTCATCATGATTACGCAGAGCAACAACCATACCAGAGATACTGCAGATCTACGCAAATGCTTCTTCCATCATGATACAATGGTGTCCATACCACTTGCCCTTCACCCTTACTGATTTAGGGTCGTACCTGAAGAGGACTACCGTAACCAGGTAAGGGTGGTCTGCGGAGATCCCACTTGACAGAAAACTGTGGACAAAATATGTTTGTCAGCATTGGGTTAACAAACAATTTTAGGTTCACTAGCCAGCTAGCAGTTATAATTATTTCGAATAACAAAGAGAAGGGTAGCTCACCCGCATGTAGCCAGAACTTCTTTTGCCTTGGTAGTAGGATCTGCCATCCTCCGAGCTGCTCAGCTTGTCGGTGGTGGAGGCGGGCTAGAGCCTCGCAACGGTGGCTACAGCATGCGCCATTGGAGCTCGGGATCAGCGAATGGGCGCAGCAACTTGGTGTCGGAAGTCAAATCTCCGAAGGGATCGTTCTGCCTGGAGGGTGGATTTCGACACCGCCGGTGCTAGGGGAAAGGAGGGAATGGATTTGTGAAATTGGTCAACGCATCCAATCCACTTAGTTCCTCGATTTGCCTAAGAGGTTGCTGTTGGGAATATGCCCTAGAGGCAATCATGGTTGATGATATTTCCCAAAGTATTCATAAAGTAAAGTTGTCCTTGTATGAACATCAGATATGTATCACTGAATATGTGATTCAGTTGTGGAACTATATATTCATGATTGTTCATACTATATTGTCCTTGGTCATTGAGGTTGTGCTAGACACACAACTTAGGCCAATGTGCAAGTCGGCTGATGACACGGTTCCACTTGTCATGGGCATGGTGATGCTATTCCGACTTACACTGATTCAGCTAAAGAGTTTAGCGAGTCGGACTAACCCATAGTTGAGATGCAATGAGCATGTTGTCATTTGCAGTCTCAAGCAATGGAATCCTTTGACCTGAGGTGATTGCATGATCCGAGTTGTGGATCGCCAACTTAGGCTCTATCAAACGTGGTTCAGTAAATGGGCAGTTATAAAGGTAGAGTTCGGGTTGGTCGTGAAGCAAGCTGCGTGACGTGGATTACCAAGATGGGATTTGCCCCTCCGTAATGGAGAGATATTCTCTGGGCCCTCTCGTGTGATATGATTCGGAAGCATGGCCATGCGCTACTCAGTTAAGTGTTAACTGAGGAGTCGGACTAAGAGTTAGTCCAGTGAATCACATATCATGGTACGAGAAGAGAGTTAAGCTATTTAAGGGATGGCAACTACTCTCCTATAGCTTAACAGATATATCGTGAGGCAAAGGGACTTGGATGAAAGTCACATTGAAGGTTCGTCTTCTGACTCTACGGCACTTGGGAGTTGGCACGTCTTGGTAGAGACCGCTACCATCTATCGACTTGAGACCGAGTGTTCATGGGAGTGAGTTGGACTCAAAGCCATGACGGGATACTTGGAGGAGTAGCTCATGTCGTGTCCAGGTGCACGTGAACCTACAAGGTCACACACTTAAGGGTAAGGAGCCATATGGATTAGATCCATATGGAGATTGGAGTATAGCCTAGATGGGCCTCAAGAGTTGAGCCCAACTAGGAGTGTATATAAGTGGAGTGACAAGGGATAGTCCCTGACCTAGCCGTCACTTTCTCCACTTCCATTTAGGGCTAGACCGGATCTAGCAATCCTCTGTCCGAAGCTCCTTCCTGTATGTGTGGATACCGGTAGAGGTGTTGCACGTGCGGCGCTGGAGATGGGGAAGCTCGTGGGGATCTGACGAAGGAGTTCGTGGGATTCGAAAGGGTTGTCCGTGGGATCGTTCGGCACTGCTTCGACGCGCTACATCAACTTCCGCATCTTTCGCATCTAGCGGTAATCTCGTGGCCTATAACCTGAGCTGGATCTTGGGAGTTCCGCGTTAGGGAAAAAGTTTTGTTTATCTTTGCGTGGCCCAACAGTTGCCGCATTGGCGCTCGCGTCACGGATAGATGACCGACATGTAGGTCCTGGCCGTCTACTTCACGGGGTAGTTTAACGGAATGTTTGAATTTGGCAGGGGTGAGATGAGTTTGCCTCGAAATGGCCCCTCTCAGTAGTTGGCAGCCCAACTTTACGAAACGCGGCAATTACAAGGAACTTGGGTACCGCGATGCACTCGTCCAGGAACTTTCGGGCCGCAAACCAACAATCCCCCGTAGCCGGTGAACTCCAGCCAGGAAATTGGGCATCTAGAGATAGAAAACGACAAGCACTACAAGAAAAATTCGCGGTATAAGTCTTCAACAGCAATCATTTTAAGAGTAGCCAATGAGCGCATAGGAACTTCTCTGCAAGGCCAAGCCCCAACGTGCTCGGGGACTACTGACGGGGGGATGACCCCCGAATAGGCCAAGCCAGCGCTAACTAGCCGGCTCTAGGGAAAAATAGGCTGAATGGCCACAAGACAAAGATCCTCAGCGGGGTGACCCGCTTCACCTGGTCCGCACCAAGATTCCCCGGTTGGCCCGCCAAGCCGGGGCCAGGATAGTCGACTGGGTGGCCGCCTCTACCCGGCCGCCTCAGATTCATTGCCCAATGGTACGCGGGAGGAGTGCACCCTTGACCAGACAGGCTAGCGCTACCAGACAAAGGTGGCAAAGCGCTAAGGCTAGGAGATGACAGACAAAGCCCCGACTGATGGATAAAGCGCCAAGCTAATGGTTAAAGAACCAAGTAACGCTCAAAGTGGAGGCGCTGAGACGTTGGGGCACTATCCCCACCTGCACTGAAGCTTGACCAAGACCCTAGACCACCGGCTGGACCCGGCCAGCCGGCCCGCTTTGTAAACCCAAAGCCCAAAACAGTAAACCCTAGAGCCCACATTGTAACCTACCCTTCTAGCAGTATATAAGGAGGGGTAGTGCTAGGGTTCTAGGTAAGGAGGAACAAGTTAGAAGTTAGCCAGAATCTCCAAGTTGTGTAATCCATCTTCCTCTAGCTCCCAAGTGTAGCTAGGGAAATAGCTCAAGGAGCATCTGTACTGAGCATTCGCTCCCCCTATAGTGGATCCTTGCAGGAGTAGGAGCATCACCTCAACAAGAGGGCTCTGAACCTGGGTACATCGATGTGTTTGTAGTATTTGTGCCCAACCCGTTGCAAGTAGCCACCGATAGCATCCTGATTATCCCCATTCATGCCATCTCGAATGGCACTGCCGTGTTCCACACCACGACAAAATATCTCGAAGGTATCCCAAAGAACCCTGTAATCCTCTCCGTCTTCATAATGTAGTCGGAGATTCTTGAAGTCTTTGTTTCCAGAGTCGGATATTTTCTTTCTTCGATGGGATCTTCAGATGTGACCTCTCCACTACAATGGTCAGAAGATGACGTAGGTTACAGCCTATGCTACCTCGAAACTCACCGAAGGTAGTGAATTAATCATTATCTATTTTTACGCGCGTAAAATCCGAAATGTTAAAGCGACAAAGATGGAGGACGTGGTGAAATCATCGCGCACGCTCGTCTCCATATCGGCAATGCTTCGTCCGTTAGATCTCTCTACACGAATCTTGATGCTAGGTATATATATATATATTAACTATGGCTTAGGCCTTTACTTTTACCCGCATTCTCCCCTGCGTCTTCGTCTTCCTCCAACCGCACGGCCGTTCGAACTTTTCGACAGAAAACCCTGACCAGGGCTTCCCATCCTCTCCACCTTCCTCCACATGTGCAATGGCCTCTAGAAGTAGCGTTCCCTCAATGACGGCGACCCCCGAGGTTTTGATGGATCCATCCCAGGGAGTGATTATCTCACCGTAGGGGGGCGTCGTCCCTATCTCCGCCATGGTGGAAACCACCAGCGGTGACCAAGTCGAGGCGACACCAGACGCTGCAGAAGAAGAGGGCGATTCACATAAGGGAGTGTGGAGAGTTTTTGATCTCTCAGCTGAAGATTTCTAAGAACTCATTGTTGAGCGGTATCTTCCCGCGGCGGAGGGCTTGGTCTGGCAGCCGGCGAGGTGACTCCTTCTCCCCAAGCCGGAGAGAAGGTGTACCTCAAAGCTCAGCTGGTACGTGGCATAAGCCTGCCAGTCTCCGACTTCTTCCAGGACGTCCTTTTTTACTTCCGTTTACTTCCCCACAATCTCTCTCCCAACAGCATCCTCGTACTTAGTAACTTCATAGCTTTGTGCGAAGGATACCTAGGAATCAAACCTAGGTTACATCTGTTTGTCTATTTGATTACCATCAAGAGAGAATCCGTAGAATCTAAGGATGAGCTGCGGATCTATGGAACTATTAGCTTTAAGATTCGTCCTAGCTAGCGCTTCCCCGACATTGTGGGCCATGAGTCTTGCAAGAACTGGCAGTGCACATATTTTTATGGCCCAGACATTCCTCTGCCCAACCACCAAGAGACGTATCCCGACTTTATCGATGCGGCTCCCATAGAAGCTCCCACCTAGAGGTCCCAAGCCTCCCTCCCATCTGACGAATAAGCCAACTCCGCCGTAACGAGAATCGAATGGCTCATAGATGGAGGTCTGACCGACTTGGACCTAGCCATGTGCTAGTTCACTAGACGGATCCAACCTCTGCAGCACCGCGCCGAGCTGATGTGCATGTACTGCTAGGACAAAAAAGATCCCATGCGAATCTCGCGGGATAACTTCTCCAATGACTCCATCAAGCTCCGCCTTAAGGACATAGTCAAGGTGAAAGACAGGAAGCACGGCTTAAAGATCACCTATGACATGTTCGAATGCAGCAAGTGCCTAGAGGTAGCTTTTGTTTCCTTTGTTGCTTGTTATATATACTCTATGGTATTTCCATATTGAAGTCACCAATCTAACACTCCTTTGTCGTATAGCTCGCAACCTTGGCGGTGGATCAGATGGCCTCCCAGGTCTATGATCCCAAGCTGAAGGATATGCAGGTGGTGTCTAACGATGATGCCTCCAAGTATCATCCAGCTCCAGCAGCGTGAAAGCGGAAGAGCTCCACCTCTTGCGCTACTGCCGAGGGCAAGAAGAAGAAGAAATCGGAGAGTGGAGTCTCTAAAAAATCCACTGCTGCCTTAGAGGCGGAGAAGAAGAAGTCTACCAACATCCCTTTAGCTAGATCATCTGATGTAGTGTAAGTACATTCATTCTCCGACTTTAGTTAGTATTGTACCCATTCAATTCTTGTACTTATATTGAGTATGTTTCAAGAAGAAGTTCGGTGTTGGCCTGAAGCGATCCTCCAAAGATGTTGGAGGGTCCAAAAATATTCGCGATATGTTTAAGTCATCTCCTGCTGTTGCTCCCCCTTCTCCTGCCGCCAAGCCTATAACAGGCCCCGCTGAGCCTTTGTCCCCCGCTATTCCTGAGACCTCCGCCATGGAGACAGATATCAATCCAACAACTGATGTCTCAGGATCTGTCGGGATGGACATTGCTCCCACTGGCCAGGATACACAAGTGAGTACCTCTTCCAAAATGGCTGAATCTCCAGCTAAGGATTCCATCGAGAAAGGGAAACACGCAATGGAGGGAGCGGAGGCGGAGGCGGACAAAGCAACAAACGAGGCGGGAGCCTCTGAGCCATCGACTACCATAGTCACACAGCAGGCGGCTAGGGCTTCATCCATTCCTCCGTCTTCGACAACTCTTTTGGCTTTGAATCCTCTGACTCTATGCCTGGACGATCTCATCAAACTGGCAGATGCTATATATAACAATGTCTGGACCTTCCACAATTCAAATGCTCATTTGGCCAACAATCTAAAGGTTATTGCCATTGTAAGTTTCTAAACTTCACTTCTTTTACTTTTTAATATATCCCACTGTAGCCCCCGAGTGGTCCAGAGAACTAAGTGTAAAACTTGTCTTTTGGCCTAAGTGCTCTAGAGAACTAAGTGTAAAACTTGTTAGTGTAGCCCCCGAGTTTCTAGTTAGAATGAATGTTCCGACTAAAGACTCTAAGAGAGAACACATGTTGATTAAAATCTGATACTGTAGCCCCGAGCGTTTAGTTGAAACTGGATAGTTCCGACTAGATGCTCTAGAGAAACTAAACATGTTGACTAGAATGACAATAGCTGTCAATGAGGAATTTGACAAGCTGTAGAAGGATCTGGATCTTGAAAAGGGTAAAACGGCCTTCCTGAAGGAACAGATCAAAAATAGCCAGAGTCTGATTTCTTTTAATAGTTCACTACTTTCCTCATGGTTCCAATTCTGCCAAATTCTCATAATTCTTCCCATTTTCCATCTTATAGAGGCCATTGCCAAATCCAAGAGCATCATCGAGCAATCCAAGCATATCCAGGAGCTTGACGATGAAAACAAAATCTTGAAGAAAGACCTTGCTGAAGCTATCAAGGGCCATGAGAAGGCAATGAAGGTGCTTCAAGAGTCTGCTAACACCGAGATGCAGCATCCGAAGAATGAAATTGTGCAGCTCAAGGAACAAAATCAAGCTGCCAAAGAGCAGAATGAGTGAAACCTTGAGGTGTATAATAAAGTTCAGAAGGAGCGGGACATCTTGGTGGAGACCTGTAAGCAAGCTGAGACGATCATCTTTGTTAACTTTCCTCTGACTTTGTCAATTTCTATAAGATGGATACTTGTATTGTTGTACTCATGATCTTTGTCTCTAACAAAAACACAACCCCCATTGGTTTACCCAACATGGGTGAAGGTGCTCTAGATCCAAAAGAATGCATGATTCTTGCTAGCAACTTCATCAACACTGCCATCACTTAGGCCAAGGAGATAGCACATCCCCTAGGCATCAATATCAAGGTGCCAGAATCAGCGGCCAAGTCTTCAGAAATCCTGCGCCGAGCCCCTGAGAAAGTCAAGGACTAGAAATCCTCTTGTGTCCGGGATGGTGCAAGGATGACCTTATCCTTGGTTAGGGCGCACTATGACAACACCGACATTGATCTAGTAACCTCCGACATGCTGAAGTTTGACGAGGAAGGAAAGGAGATTGCTAGTGATGCTATTTGGAACTCCCTCGCCGTCTACGACACCAAGGTTTCCAAGATGGTCAAGGCGGACATTTATGTGCCTGCCGAGAAGATGGATGATGACCTGGCATCTTATGAGTCTAGCCCTGGCCCCTCCGAATTTGATGAACTCTCTAGGCCTAGATCTCCTGTTGCTGATGATGTAGACACAAATTCTCCTACAGCAGAGCCATAAAAACATTGTTCGTATTAAATGTACCTCTGCAATGTGTATGCGAAAAAACTTGTGTGTTTATAAGGCGGAAAAAACTTGTACTCAAATTTCCTGCTCCTTATCTGTTTCTAGCATGTATATTTTTTAAGCAAGTGCTGGCTTATCCATTATTATGGTTCGTATGCTTGACCTTTCATGAGACGGAAGACTCGCAGCACAGAACTATGCTCACAGGTGATGATGCTTAATAGTAGTGTTAAGAACCTAAGAGCAAAATTGCCGGCTTGGAGTGTCGAAAAGTCACTACTCTAGAATCCACATAAAACTTCATAAAATGTGTAGACCAGAAAACTTAACCTAACACTCGTAGGCGGAATTTTCACAAGTGCAAATGCAAACTTGCGCATAAAGGGTTTATATGATCAAAAAATGAATAACTAAAGGAGGTAAAAGACTCAAAAATCATGAGTGAACAAAATGCTTTATTTATTGATCATATAAGAAACTTATTACATAATATATAATATGCTAAGTGTTAAAGGGACGTAGTTGTGCTATGTTCCATGGCTGATCTGTCTCCGGGTAATCATCATCGGAGTCACATTGCTTGCGCTTGCGATTTTTTGGCCTATCTTTCAACTCACTAATATCGACGAGGTAATAGGAACCATTGAGCAATGCTTTTCTTATGACGAATGGTGTCCTTCCCAAGGTGGGGATAGTTTGTGTGACTTTCCTTGCTTGAGTCGAAGTACCAGATCCCCCTCTTTAAACAAGCAATGCCTAACTTGGTGACTATTGTAGCCATGCAGCTTCTACTGGTAGATGGCGGATCTCTGGCATGCCAGCATGTCTCTTCCTTGAGTAGTTCCACTTGTAGGCAGCAACTCTTGTTGTATTGTGGAGGATGTCAGATGGTAGGACGGCTTCTACTCCATAAACCATGAAGAAAGGGGTCAAGCCGGTAGATCTATTGGGTGTTGTTCTTAAACTCCATAGTACATATGGTAATTCCTCCGCCCAGGCTCCAGCTACTCTGTGTAGCGGTGCCTCTAAGAGTGGCTTGATTATGTACAGAATTAGTTCATTGGCCCGTTCAATTTTCCCATTTGAATGTGGATGTGCCACAGATGCTAGGTCAAGGCGGATGTCTTTTTCGTGACAGTATCCCTCCACTTCTCCGAGAGACAAATTTCTGCCATTGTCGGTGATGATGTTGTGTGGGAGACCAAATTCACCACTAGATCCTGGACAAATTTTAGGGTTGTTGCACCATCGAGCTTTCTAATGGGTTTAGCTTGAATCCATTTTGTGAACTTATCCACTACTACTAGGAAGTGTGTAAATCTACAAGGTGTTGTTTGCAAAGGTCCAACCATGTCAAGCCCCCAGACTGCAAACGGCCAAGTTATTGCTACGGTTTGCAATTCTTCAGCTGGAACATTGGTTGTCTTGCATAAAACTGGCACCCAAGACATGTATGTACCAACTTGTCGACTTCCACCTTAGCAGTTAACCAGTAGAATCCTTGTCGAAAGGCCTTGGCCACCAATGATCAGGGTGCAGCGTGATTCCCGCAATCTCCGTGATATATTTCTCTAAGGATATCGATACCTTGCTACTGGGAGACGCATCGTAAGAAAATTCTTATGGTACTTCTTTTGTATAGTTGGCCATCAATGATGACATAGCATTTTTCTCTATGTACTATTTGCCGGCTTTCGACTTTGTCGACAGGCAAATTTTTGTCTTGTAGATAGTCCATGAACGGTTTTGTCCAAGCCAGAGAGGTCATTGTTACTGAACTAACAAATGAGTCCACTCTATCCGTGTTGTCGGGGTCCGCTCCCTTCACGGATGGGGTCCATAAATGCTCTAGGAAAATGACTAGCGGAATTGGTCAGCGAGCTGATCCAAGCTTTGACAGTAGATATGCCTCCTCATTCTCCTCCCATTTGACGTACTTGACTTCGTAGCAGTTGAAGAACTTGGCTATTTTGTCTATTTCTTCGCGATATGCCACCATCATAGGGTTCCGCGCATTCCAGGTGCCAGCCACCTGTTGGGCAACCAAGTCAGAATCTCCACAACAAACTATGCACTTGATGCAAATATCCATGGCTACCCGAAGTCCGTGAATGAGGGCCTCATACTCCGCCATGTTATTGGTAGCATCGCAGTGGATCTACAGGACATATTGCAACTTCTCCCCAGTTGGTGATTGTAGTAATACACCAGCCCCGAGCCGTTGAGTAGCTTTGATCCGTCAAAGTGCATGACCCAATATTCTGGCTCTGGTACAGGAGTGTCTTCTAGCAGTTCTATCCAATCTTCAATAAAATCCGCCAATGCCTGTGATTTGATAGCGCCGCATCTCTTGTAGGTGATTTCAAAGGCGGCAAGGTCAATGCCGCACTTTGCCACTCTCCTGGTAGCGTTGTGGTTGTTGATGATGTTGGACAGTCGAGCTTTGCTCACTGCTATGATATGGTGCTCCTGGAAGTAATGCCTTAGCTTTCGTGAAGCAAGGAAAACTCCATAAGCTATCTACTAGTAGTGCAGGTAACACTGCTTGGATTCCGTAAAGACCTCACTTACATAGTAAATTGGCCGCTCAACTCCGTATATGTGCGTTGGTTCCTTGCGCTCCACCATGATGATGATTCTAATGACCCGGTTGGTTGCCGCCATGTAAACTAACATAGGCTCCCTTGATACTGGTGCTACGAGTATTGGTGCAGAGGAGAGTATTCTCTTCAACTCCTGAAGTGTTGCGTTTGCTTCATCCGTCCATATAAATTTGTCTGCCTTTTTTAGAAACTTGTAGAGCGACATGGCCTTCTCTTCAAGTCGGCTGATGAACCGGCTTACCGTTGCAACGCAGCCTTTGAGCCTCTGTATGTCCTTCAAGCATGTCAGGTGATTAATGTTGAGGATGACCTTGATTTTCTCCAGGTTGACCTCAATTCCGTGGTGCGAAACAATGAAGCCCAACAATTTCCTGGATGGTACCCCGAAGACACACTTCTTGGGGTTGAGCATCATGTTGTACTTCCAAAGATTTTCGAAGGTTTCCTACAAGTTGGCGATGAGGTCATTCGATTTCTTTGACATTACCGCAATGTCGTCCATGTAAGCGTGTATGCTGCGACCTATCTAGTTGTGTAGGCAGTGTTGCATCGTCCGCTGGTAAGTAGCACCGGCGTTTTTCAGCCTAAAGGACATCGTAACTTAATAGTATGTGCCATAAGGTGTGCTGAACGAAGTGGCCAATTGGTCCGACTTTCGCATACGGATTTGGTGTTGACCTGAGTAAGCATCGAGAAAACACAGAAGTTCCAAGCCAGCCGTCGAGTCAATGACTTGGTCAATGCTAGGCAAAGCAAACAGATCCTTCAGACACGCTTTGTTCAAGCTGGTGTAATCAACGCACATTCTTAATTCTTTAGTTCCCTTTTTGGGGACAAGTACAGGATTTTCCACCCATCGGGTGTGAATAACTTCTCGGATAAAGCCAGCCTTAAGTAACCTAGCTATTTCTTTGCCTATAGCCCGTCGTCTTTCGTCACCGAAGCGTCATAGAGGTTGTTTCACCAGTTTAGCATTAGGATCAATATTCAAGCTATGCTCGGCAAGTTCCCTAGGTACACCTTTCATGCGGCAGGTTGCCAGGCAAAGATGTCCCTATTCTGACAGAGGAACTTGGCGGTGGTCTTAGAGGAATAAATTTCAACAAGCTCCACCTGCTTGGTCTTGATGGAGGCCTTGAATGCAGGTTCGGCAGCAGTGATTTGCTTCTTCGAAGCCGACATCTCTGAGGCATCGACCTGGCTTTGGATCTCCTTGAACTCCTCACCTTAGAGTACCGCTTCGGCGAGGACCACTGATGTCATTTGGTCCGGGTATCTTGAGCTTGTTATAGACAAAGCATGGCCTTGCGAGGAAGGAGTGGAATATGTCGCGTCCGAAGATGACGCGGTACAGCTCTTGAATGGCACCATTTCAAAGGTCATGCGTTCTTGGTGGTAATTGTTGACATCACCAAAAGCGACCGGAAGAGTGATGCTGCCCAAGGAATTAGCTTGTCGGCCAGGGACAACACCATGGAACGCGGTGTTGCTCTTCCTTAGCTAGGTCTCCATCAATGATGCAGCCTGTCCTACGGACGCTCCTACATCTACACCAACAAGTCCCCCAAGTGGACCCATGACTCGTGCCCGAGCCAAACTCCTACAAGCTGAGGTGAACTCGCTCCGCTCCTCGTGCCAATTTTATATATCCTTGGATGGTGTGCTACTTCATGCAACTACTCTATGCATCATCAGGTACGAAGCTCCAACACAGCACCCAAGGATGGAGGACAAGGAGCAGGGTGAGAAGCATAAGCCGTTGGAGCTGCTTAGACCGGAGTCGCCAGGCATGTAAAAGGCCTTTGGGCCTTCGGCCCATGTACCCCTTAGTCCGCCCAGAACTTATCTATTATCCCTAAAGTAACCCTGACTTTGTGGTTGCCCTATTTAGTCCCCCGCCTCTATTTTAAACCCTACGCATGATATTTGGAATTAGTGGAAACCCCTTGTGGATTTATCTAATTCTTGCCTCATGCTCCTTGACCAAGGAACACCAAATATCCCAAACCTCGTTGGAGTTTGCATCGTGCCTCCGCATTGTACAAGGCCTAGGCATCGGAGTCCCTTTTTCTAGACGTCAAGATCTCACCGAGTCTCCCTACTCATTGTGCTGGTTCGAGAGAGTCCTCTGCCCGATGCTGATCCTAGGGATTGCGCCAGGCCGGTCACCGCCGGCGTCAGCTATTGGTGTGTATCGTGGTTTTGTGTGAGTGTGTTCATCGTGTTCTTCGTGCATGAGTTTGGCGTGTTCATCCGCCCCTCCTTTCCCCGCACTCCATCCTTGATTTGAAAGGGATTCGTGAAAGATCGGGCCACCCTAGAGGTTTACCCTCAACATATTGGTATCAAGAGCTTCGTTGCTCACAAATTCCCCCACAATTTTTTCTTCTATCCACCAAAAACTCGAAAATCCCCAAAAAGAGCCCCAAATTTTCCTTTGGATCGATATCTTGATTTGGAGTGTTATTTGTGGTTTTGATCCGACCAAATCTTGTCTAAGGTGTTGGTCCAGCCTTATCCTCTGTTTTCCCAGCCCAATTTGGCCAATTTTTCGCGGATTTGAGGACCCAAGGCATGGATTTCCGCTCAAGAACACGAGCAGTTCGCGATCTGACTCCAGACCGGAGTTTCTGGCCTGCAGACCGGAGTCTCGGTGCTCCACCGGAGTTTCTAGCCTGTACACACCGGAGTCTCCGCTCTGGACCGGAGTTCCGGCCTGAGACCCCGGAGTCTCTGGCCCTGCCGCCTAATTTTGATAGGTTTTCCTCTAATCTTGCATTGGCTAATTTCCTCTTGTTTATTTGTTCCCGTGTGCGTGTCGTCAACTAACAACAAGCTTCCACATCGACAACTCCCGCGCTCATCGACACCACGGCCCACGAACATCATCCCGCACCACTGACGGCAAGTTCATCATCACCAACGAAGGTATACCTTGCGTCACCTTGTTAACCCCTATTTTCCTTTGTGTGTACCTATCCCACGAGAGTGGCTCATCTTGTGTTTTCTTGAGCATTGTGCATTTGTCCTTGGATAGTGAGAGTGCAAGAGCAATATAGTGCGTGACTAGGTAGCATCAAGGGAGAGCAAAAAAGAGATACAAAACAAAATAAAAAGAAAAATAGTCTCCCATAGCAAAAGAGAGTCTCAAAGCTTGTAAGCAAGAGAGAAAGAAGAGCGCCCAAGGCAAGTGCACAAATCTGTTGCTCATTTTTCTTCTTTGCAAAAAAGCCATGGTCTCTCCTTGCATTGAAACGACAACGAGCTTAGTCTTCGTTAGGACATTTTGTTTTCTCATTTTCATTGCCGTGTCAATCCCAACAATATCCATGTGTGTGTATATAGTTGTAGGTTCCTTTCACCCTTTTGGGTTGTTGACCTTTGCCTTTGACTTGAGTTCTGTTGTATTTTACCCACTTTTGACTATCTCTTTTCTTTTGTTGGTTCTTTGGCATTCCACAACCCTAACCTACCACCAACAAGCTTTTGAGAGTTAGTTCTTTCTTTAGTGTGAGTTTTCTTTGCAATTCCACTTTGCACGCTTATATCTCTCACTTGTGGTTTCTAGTTTGGTGCAATCCCCAATGTGAGGTACAAGGCTAACACCACCATATTCCAATTCCATATACAATACTTGTGTGTTTTGCATGATGGATAGGCACGGTGAGTCGAGCCAACCACCTCCCCAAGAAGAAGAACATGAACCGTACATGACGCGTGCAAGTCACTTCATCATCTGACAAGAGTTCCGAGAGTGTTGCCAAGCCCTTGAGACACGACAAGATGAACAATTTGGCGAGACACAAGCTGAGTTCAAGAACATCGACAACCGCTTCGATGGCCTCGAAAGGAAAATGCATGCAATGCATCACAACTTTGGCCATCAAAATGAAGCGCTACAACACCCTGTCGCCGAAACAAATGACCATCTTCGATGCCTCATCGATGGAATGGAAAGAACACGTTCACGTGCATCAAGCTCTTCAAGTTCTTCGCGTCTTCATGCACCTCTTCAACAAGATCGACATCCAAGTGCTCCAAGATGCAATGACGCCCCCGTGGTTGAAGATGGTAGTTCTTCGAACTATGTACCTTCCCCACTGCATGCCGCAATGTCAAGCTATGATGGTGATTTCTCTTCAAGGCCACAAGGAAGTCAGGAAGCACACCATCATCATGCAAGGGCACTAGTGATCCAACAAACACAACCACAAGAAGAATCATGAGTGTAACCGCAAGTCTACCACCATCGCCCGTGACACATACTTGACACAACAAGTGATGACTCCAATTTGGAGAATCAAGCTCGTCATCGATGTGAAGCTCTCCAAGATTCTCCTCCTCGTCTTCACCATCATGAACGTCCACACCGACACCATGGTCATCACAAGGCGCCTCCTCCACCAAACCAAAACATGGAGCGTCAAGTGGGACAAGTTGAGCGACGCCCACCACGCCATGAGGCTCAAGACCATGATCTTCGCCGTGAGGCCCATGTGCCTAATCATCATCAAAAACCGAGGAACAAGCCTCCTCTTCATCATCAACCGCGTCATGAGGCTCCACATCCTCAACAGTCAACACCCTCATGGGGCCCAAGTGCCTCAACATCGTCAACAACCGAGCCAAGAGCAAGATCAAGCTCCACAACAACAATATCAAGAGCAAGCTCCGCAACAAGGTCGCGAGAACCAAGTTCCACGCATCAACAACAAGATCATCAACAAGGTCACCAAGCTCGTCGCAATGACCGCAATGATGAATAAACTTTCAGCAAGCTCAAGTTCACAATGCCCAAGTTTACCGGATCCAATAACCCCGAAGAATACCTCTCATGGGCACTCAAAGTCGACAAGATCTTTCGCATGCACAATTATAGCAATGAGAAGATGGTCGCCATGGCTTCGCTTGAGTTTGATTATTACGCCAACCTTTGGTGGGAACAAGTTCAAGTTGCTCGTGACGCAAGACAAGAACCGCCAATTACAACTTGGCATTACATGAAGGCTCACATGAGATCCCGTTTTGTCCCCGCACACTACACGTGTGACCTCTTCAACAACCTTCAATCGTTGTGCCAAGGGACAAAGACCGTGGAAGAGTACTTCAAGGAAATGGAACTCAACTTGATCCATGCCAACATTGAAGAGCACACAGAGCAAACTATGGCACGTTTCCTTATTGGCTTGAATCACCTAATCAAGCGCATCGTCGAGTTCCAAACATACAACAACATGGTTGAGCTTGTGCCGCTATTTAAATTTGATATCAATGGCTCGGTGATATCAATGGCTTGTGTCGCAGTGACAAGGGGAGTAGAAAGGGGTCAAATGGGGAACAAGGCATTGATCACAAACAGTAATAGTTTGGCAGCTATTTCTGTGTTCACCAAGTGTTTGATCTAATGGCCGAAAGAAATTTAAATTTGAATTTTTGCTGAGATTTGGTGGGTGTGTTGATCACAAGCTTGGGCATATGTGGTTTCTAGGGTTTGGCAAGGGGAATTGATTTGATGGGTTTTTGAGAAATGGCCATCTATACATGTGAACTTAATTCCATTTCCAAATATCTCTCATTTGAATTTGAAAATAGTTCCTGCAAGTTTGTAAGTGGGCTTGGGTTCAATTTCACTTGGTCTAGCAAGGGGTGAAAAGAATTGAGAAAGTTTCTGTTTGAAATCTTCTTCTAGGAACACTCAAAGTGGCATAGTGGTTAACTTTGGTCAAAATGACCATTTGCCTTTTTTAATCTTATTTGATTTATTTCTCTTTGGATTTTGTTTGTAAATGGTCTAGATGATGTGGCATTCACCTTTAAACCATTTCACAGCATTTAGAACAATCAAGCATGGCATTTTCAAACAATTCTACACTAATGCAAACACACATGCATTCATAATCATTTTAATAATAAAAGTTTTTGTTAACCCCAAAATTGGGTGATTTGAACTTTGATAACCTTGATTAAAGTTTTGGGATGTTACAAACCTTCCCTCCTTAAACAAAATCTCGTCCTGAGATTTTAAGAAAAACTAGGAACTAAAGAGATCTGGAAACTCAGTCCTAATGTAATCTTTTCGCTCCTAGGTAGCTTCTTCTTCGGTATGGTTGCTCCATTCGATCTTGAAAAACTTGATACTCTGGGTCCTGGTGGTTCTGAAGGCTTCTTCCAAGATATGGATGGGCACTTCACGATACGTCAAATCCTTGTTGATATCAATGGCTCGGTGATTGATGTTCTTGAAAACTTCGGTCTTCTCCGGCACTTCTAGGCATTTGCGAAGTGACAAGATATGGAACACATTATGGATGGCTGACATCTCCTCTGGCAGTTCTAGTTGATAAGATACTTCTCCTCGGCGATTCAGAATCTTGAAGGGTCTAATATATCTAGGGGCTAACTTTCCTTTCAGCTGAAAATGTTGCATTCCTTTCAATGGTGACACTTTGAGATACACAAAATCTCCAACATTGAAAGTCAGGTCTCTACGTCTCTTGACGGCATAACTCTTCTGTCTTGATTGGGTGGTCTTGAGGTGCTCACGGACTTTGTGAACCTTCTCTTCGGCTTCTCGTAGGATACCGGGTCCAAAAATCTGGCTCTCTCCTACTTGCGACCAATTCCAAGGGGTACGGCACTTTCTTCCATACAGAAATTCAAATGGGGCCATTTGCAAACTGGCTTGATAACTGTTGTTGTATGAGAACTCTGCGAAAGGCAGACAATCTTCCCATTTTGATCCATACTCTAACACATAGGCTCTCAACATATCTTCTAAGATTTGGTTGACTCTTTTAGTCTGTCCATCGGTCTGCAGGTGATAAGCTGTGCTGAAATTCAACTTGGTTCCTAATCCTTCTTTGACTTTCTGCCAAAATCTCGAGGTAAATTGGGTTCCTCGATCCAACAGTATGGTCTTGGGGGTTCCATGCAAACTGACTATTCTAGCAATGTACAACTCTGCTAGCTTAGAACTCTAGTAGGTTGTCTTGATAGGTATAAAATGGGCTACCTTTGACAATCTATCAACTATGACCCAGATAGAGTCATTTCCCCTACTAGAAGTAGGCAAACCGGTGATAAAGTCCATTCCAATGGAATCCCATTTCCATTATGGAATCTGCAATGGTTGCAATAGTCCTGCGGGTTTCTGATGTTCCGCCTTGACTCTCTGACAGATATCGCACTTGGCTATGTAGCTTCCGATTTCTCTCTTCATCTTGTGCCACCAAAATTGCTCCTTCTAATCTTGATACATCTTCGTTCCTCCGGGGTGGATAGAATAAAGAGTATCATGAGCTTCTTGCATGATAACTTGCTTCAACTCTAAATCTGCTGGCACATAGATTCGTTCTTTGTACCACAAAAATCCTTCTTCATCCTCGGTGAACCCAGGTACCTTTCATGTACCAATATGATGTTTGATTCCGTCGATACTTGCATTTCCCTTCTAGGCTTCCTTGATCTGACTAATCAAAGTGGGTTGAAGTTCAATGCTAGCTAAAAATCCTTTGCTAACTAGCTCTGTTCTAAACTACTCCAACTCTTCATGCAAACTTGGCTGGGCTTCTTTAATCATGGTGTTTAATCTACACGACAATCTGCTAAGAGCATCCGCTACCACATTGGCTTTGCCGGGGTGATAGTGAATGTCAAGGTCATAATCCTTGATTAACTCTATCCATCTCCTTTGTCTCATATTCAGCTCCTTCTGAGTGAAAATATACTTCGGGCTCTTGTGATCTGAATAAATCTCATGGCAGTTACCCATAAGGTAATGACGCCATGTCTTGAATGCTAAAACTACAGCTGCTAGTTCAAGATCATGGGTAGGGTAGTTTTGCTCATGTTTCTTTAGTTGTCAAGATAGATATGCTATGAATTTTCCTCCTTGCATCAACACACATCCGAGACCAATCTTGGATGCAACACAATACACATCAAACGGCTTTTTGATATCTGGGACAATCAAGATTGGGGCTGAAATCAATCTCTACTTGAGTTCTTGGAAACTTGCTTCACGTTTGTCAGTCCATTCAAACTTCTTGTCTTTCTTCAACAGTTGGGTCATTGGTATTGCAATGCTAGAAAATCCTTCAACGCACTTGCGGTAATATCTTGCTAATCTGAGAAATGCACGAACTTGGGTTTGAGTGGTTGGGGCTTTCCATTCTTCAACATCTTTTATCTTGGCGGGATCAATAGTGACTCCTCCTGCCGACACAGTATGTCCAAGGAATCCTACTTCCTTCAACCAGAACTCACATTTACTAAACTTGGCATACAACTTATGCTCTCTGAGGGTTTCGAGGATGGTTCTCAGATGTTGCTCATGATCTTCTTCTGACTTGGAATAGATTAGAATATCATCGATAAAAACAACAACAAACTTATCCAGAAAATTCATGAAAATCTTATTCATGAGATTCATGAAATAAGCGGGGGCATTGGTTAATCCAAAAGACATGACTGTATACTCATACAATCCATATCTGGTGGTAAAGGCCGTCTTTGGAATATCCGTTGCACGAATCTTGAGTTGCTGATAACTAGTCCTAAGATCAATCTTAGAGAACACTCTGGTACCAGTCAACTGATCAAAAAGATCATCTATCTCAGGCAGTGGGTACTTGTTCTTGATGGTGACATCATTCAGCTTCCGGTAATCTATGCACAAACGGTCACCTCCATCTTTCTTGTCCAAAAACAGAACAAGTGATCTCCATGGCGATGCGCTTGGTTGAATCAGTCCTTTCTCTAGCATAGCATCAAGTTGCTTCTTCAGCTGCACTAATTCTGATGGGTTCATACTATAAGGTCTCTGAGCTATGGGTCCAGTTCCAGGAATTAGTTCAATAATGAACTCGATATCCCGATCCGGGGGCATACCGGGTAATTCATCTGGGAATACGTCGGGGTATTCATAGACTACTCTGACTTGGTCTATGGTAGGTTGGGTTAGACTCTTGTTGCACTTGAATTGATGGGGCAAGGTTTCAGATATATGCTCTACTGATACTCCAGAGCTACTGGTCATGGTTATGGATTTCTTGGCATAGTCGATCATTCCTTTATGTTTCGACATCCAATCCATTCCTAGTACTACTTCCAAACCTTTGGTTCCAAGTACTATCACTTAGGTATGAGTGAATATCTCCCTGGATGTCTTCACCTTCTTCCTCTTCTACTTTTGCTGCAAGCTGAGCTTCTTGTTCCTGGATGGTATTCTCGAGGTCGGCCACCTTCTTGCGAAGATGAGCGATGATGCGATCCTTCTTCTCATGTTGCCGACGAAGTGATTGGCGATCCTTGATGATCAAGACGAAAGTCTGGTCCTTCTTGGCGGCAATGGCAAGGTTGTAGCTGGCATAGGCTCGAGCATTGTCCAATTCCTTCTGTCTATCATACAGTAGGAAGTCAAGATTCTCCACTTGGCATCATGTCCGGGTGACTTGGCATCTCCAATGGCATTCCCATAGAATCACGCCTTACATAGTGAGCAAAGAAGGTTCCCTGGATCAAGTTGATGTATTGCCCACACAGACAGGCAAGAGCTTCATGCATAGCCCTGGCTAATCCATCTAGGCAGTTGTTCTCTCTCACGGTGAACTGAATCTTCTCAGAAAGGGGTGCTTCCATCTTGCCTCAAAGATCTGCAACTACCTGACATTGTAGATCTCCTCCTAGGAAATCCTTGAGTTGAGCTCCGAAGAATTCCGGATGCGGACGCTCAAGATACTCAGACAGTGCATCAAGATCCCTCTCAAAGATCAGTTGGCCTCCATCTATAAGAATTTAGGATGAGTAAGTTAGTGAGGTGATCAAGTGTGTCAAATTTTTAGGTAGGAATGTAAGAATTTTTGAGGAACATGATTTTTTTTGAAATAATCAAGGATAAGGGTGGGAAAAGGTTTTCATAAATACACACTTCTTTGGTTTTGAAACTAAGTTTTTGTCCGGACGTCCATTCTAACTAGGGTCTCCTATGGTAAGGATGGCTCTGATACCAACTTATCAACAGCTGGATTTTTAATCCCAGATGCCTATTATGCCATACGTGGCAATCCTAGGATTACCATTTTTGCGAGACATAACAGATTGGATATCACAGTACATCATCCATTACAAACCATAATAAGGTCTTACACGAATAAAGGATCTCATGATCCAGTCTTAATACAAACAAGCAGCGGAATAATAAGCGTAGCGGTGGGCTCCATCTTCAGTGTCACTGGCAATGCTAACGATGGGAGATGCTCCTAGTTGTCGTAGCCGTCCTGCTGTCCATCTTCCTATAGTCCTCCTCATAGTCTGGCCACGGGAATAGCCAAGGATAAAGCCATGAGTACTCTTCAAGTACTCGCAAACTATCACTAACAAGTAAGGTAGCTCTAGTAGGAATACTAAGCTCTAGGTTTATTTGCAAAAGCTATATTTATCTTAAGCTGAGTTCAGAAGTAAAGAAAGCTAATTTAAAGTTCTAAATCACTTAAGTGGGAAACTAGTTTTCATATTCACAACCCTGTTGTGGTCAAGTCAAAGTCATAGTTCAGTTCACAAATCATTTTGAAAACATCTGACGACGGAATAGTATGGCCACTCCAACTATCCATGACCGCGGACATGGCTATTCGAATAGTTTGACACTCTGCAGAGGTGGTACACTTTCACCATAAAATTCGATACATCTGTCAGGGATATCCCTGAATCATCATACTTAGTATGCAGATAATCAATCATAACCTTTCCTTTACACACTCTAGTATAAGCACCTCTCCTATGAGCTTGGCCTCCCAGCCATGGCCATCTGCCATCCCGGGCACTGCATAGGTGGACATCATCAAGAGGTAGCCTCAGCTAAAACCTCTTCCGTGAGGGAACCCATACTAATGCATATAAACTACCGGCTAAGCCTTACCCAATTCAGGTATTATGGTTGTACGGTAAAATTGGAATGGTATCGTATCCGAACCCAACCATCAGTTTTTATAAAGGGCTAAGGCTCATGCCTCAACATTTTCATCATCATAAACCATTTGTGTTTCGCAACACATGGAAAAACATCTCCATAGAATGACTCATCATTCCAAGGTTTTCATAAGCATTTTCACCAAGTATTCCCATCTAAAGTGATCAAGTTTTATGCTTAGCACTAGCCACTAAGATTAAGAGTGTTCACTAATGAGGAATGTTAATCTCAATATCATGCCATAGAATGACATCTAAGTGTAACTAGATATGCCTAGTTTTATACTCTTTATGCTATCTATATTAAAAGTGAAGAACTTTGGTAAAGTAAAAGAAAGTAAAGCTTGCAAGTACAACTTGGGATTGGTATAATCAAATATATAACCAAAGCATGCTTAAGGCATGTTTCTTAGGCTAACTTGCATCTAGTGGTGGCTTGCCTTGATTGGTGCAGTGATTGAAATTCTCCTCGTCTTCTTCGGGGTAGAACTCCTCCTCCTCGTAGACTTGGTTGGTACTATCGTCTATAAAGGAATACAGGGTACACAATCACCAAACAATACTTGTCTATTTCTATATAGCACACTAAGGCTCACACTTCATGATCTAGCATCATCACATGAATTAAAGAACTAGTTTCATTATTTTATTTCAGAAAAGTAATTTCTACTCATTGAAATTAATTAAGATTTAATATTCTCCAAATAGAATATGGGATCATGTGGACAAATGTCATCACCACATATTCTAATACATGGGAATGTGATTTAAAGGGTTGGTCACATTTTATAAAGTTGAAGATTATTATTTAATAGATTTAAAGTGACTAGAAATTCCCTAATAGCATTGTTTTGGTACTAGTCCAATGTCACTGCATGCAAACCTAAATATTTTTACGTATTCAGATAGGTATCATCAGATGTGACTTTTGAGAGTTGGAATCAACTCAAAATCTATTATGGTTGATTTTTTTAAAATGTTTGAATGTAGAAAAGTATTTGTCTTGTTATTTTTGCTATATGTGATCTCTAACTCCAATTGATTTAAATCCAATAGGCTTGGATAGATATTTTAATTATCTTTCTAACAAAATTTGAATCATGAATTTTGGTTAAGTGAAACTCTCTGAATTGATTTTTGAATAAGTAGACAGAATAGGATTTCAATTTAAAAGGAAAAATACTAATTTGAATCGGTGGGCTAGCACGAGAAAGGAAATGGGCCGGCCCAGCTGCACTGCGCGGGCGCACCAGGCTGCTAGCAGAGGGTCCTGCTTGTCAGCGACTCCTAAATCCCAAATCGGTGCGTTTCCATCTAAGCCGTGCGATTAGACTACGATCTAACGGTTGTGGTTCATCGTCCCCGGTGAACAGGTCTCCGGCGAGGATGAACCCTAGCGACACGGTGGGGGCCTACGGTGGCTCACCTGGGCTCCAGTTACAGTCGGTGATGGTGGCGTTCGAGCTGGTAGATGACGGTGGTTCGAGGCGTGGTCGTGGCAGCTCCTGGGGCGGCTCCAATCGACGGCGCCTTTCTTCAACTACAGCGGCCAACTCCGGTGAAATTCCGGCGGACTAAGGCTCGCCTTGCTCCGGGGAGAGTGTGGGAGGATCAGTGAGGAGAGGGGAGTCGAATGGTGTGCAGAAATGAGGTGGAGAGGGCCTCCTTTTATATCTCGACAAGGGGACCGAGCTGCATGGGCGCGGCTCGTCGGTGGCGACGCTACAGGCAGCTAGCGGCGCGGCTAGGGGTAGGGGACGGTGTGTGGTCTCCTGGCGGTCCTCTCTGGCTTAAAGGCACGGCAAGGGGCAGTCACATTTGGTCGGGAGCGGGCGGTGCTCTGCGCGGCACAGGCGGTGTTCGATGCGGCGCCCGGTGGCTATGGGTCGAGCAGCGGCAAACGGAGATGTTTGGGTTTCTGTTGGGGTCATGGTGGAGCGGTGTACGCGGGGTGAGGTCGAGGCGCGGCGTGTGCGAGCTGGTCGAGCGCGGCACTCTGGCGCGTCCTCGGCATGGCGCAGACGCCCTGGGGTGGTCCACGGCTTGGCTTCGCTCAGGGAGTGGACAGGGGGCGGTGGTGTGGTCGCAGCAACCTCCTAGACATCATGGGCGATCTCGGGGCAGTCTACTGTAAGCGGTCCATGTCGGGTGGCAAGGGGGGTGCTCGGGTGGCAATGCACTGGTGCACACAGTGAGGGGGAGTGGCTCTATTGCCTTGGTTGTGGTTGGGGGAGACAAGGGGAGTAGAAAGGGGTCCAATGGGGAACAAAGCATTGATCACAAATAGTAATAGTTTGGCAGCTATTTCTGTGCTCACCAAGTGTTTGATGTAATGGCCGAAAGAAATTTAAATTTGAATTTTTGGCTGAAATTTGGTGGGTGTGTTGGTCACAAGCTTGGGCATCTGTGGTTGCTAGGGTTTGGCATGGGGAATTAATTTGATGGGTTTTTGAGAAATGGCCATCTATACATGTGAACTTAATTCCATTTCGAAATGTCTCTCATTTGAATTTGAAAATAGTTCCTGCAAGTTTGTAAGTGGGCTTGGGTTCATTTTCACTTGGTCTAGCAAGGGGTGAAAAGAATTGAGAAAGTTTCTATTTGAAATCTTCTTCTAGGAACACTCAAAGTGGCCTAGTGGTTAACTTTGGTAAAAATGACCATTTCCCTTTTTTAATCTTATTTGATTTATTTCTCTTTGGATTTTGTTTGTAAATGGTCTAGATTATGTGGCATTCACCTTTAAACCATTTCACAACATTTAGAACAATCAAGCATGGCATTTTCAAACAATTCTACACTAATGCAAACACACATGCATTCATAATCATTGTAATAATAAAAGTTTTTTTAACCCTAAATTGGGTGATTTGAACTTTGATAACCTTGATTAAAGTTTTGGGATGTTACAAAGTCTTGATCAGACAATTAGAAGCCTAATCTTAGTTTGATCAAATGATGGTGGTCACTATTCTCAAGTCACTTGAGAATAGATGACTAGGTGTTGAAGAAGAGTTGTGGGTATACCAAATTAGGTAAGGCCTAGTAAGATGAATCATCTATCTTGAACATGAGATGTCAAGCTAGAGTATGATGAAGTATATAACATAAGTTTTATGAAGTAGTTGGAGGTATAGTAGATTGATCAAGCTAATACAAGAACAAACTTGTATTATGGGTGGAGGACAATACTTATTATAGAAGATTGATATCCCTTGTTATCTACAGTGAGGATTGTAATCTTGTAAGCCTTGGATATAGTTGCAAGATGAGTTTAAGGAAATTAATAGATGGAGTTAGTAGTAGCTACATTGATAGGTGCATCAATGGTAGTTAACTAAGAGCAGTTATATACTAGGAGTAAGAATGGAGTATTATTGGAGTGGCATGACCATGTCATCATATGATGATGGATATGGTGGAGTCATATGATTAACTTATTCATAAAGGATGTGATCTTTGTGAACAAGATCAGAGAGATTTATAGAGTATATTTAGGAAAGGAATTCCTTATATAAAGATAATCTTAGTGAGGTATTAAGGTAAGGATTCTTTAGAAGCCTTAACCAAGATCATGTCAAGCCATGAACAAAACCATGTATACCTCTTTGTTTAAAATCCTAGAATAAAGAGGGTAGTTAAACCAATTCCTATTTTTAGGCAACCAATGGATTGTATCTCTTAGTCAAATGAAATGTCTAAGAGATAAGTAGAATTTCATATGAGTGTTTATATATGAAAACTTTGTTTGCTTTATTATCATAAACCCTAATAGAAACCTAGTTTTATAAACTATCAAGAACACCTTAGGAAGAAATCTCAATAGCTCATTCTGAGTGAGATATGATTCCTGGTCATAAAACATGAAGGAAATATCTCTTAGTCCGTAACCATCATCCATATTCAAAATAGAATGTGAGTTTATTAAATTCCTCAAAGCTCATGCTAACTACTAGAAAGTGAACATCTTCATTAATTATTGTTATTAATACATAAAGAATTAACCAAGATGGTTCTATGATAACTCTAAACACTACTATTCAAGTAGGCCTTAATTAGGGAAATCTCCAAGTGTTGAGGACCATAAAGTTTAAGTCACCAAAAGAACAATAAAGCTTATAATTAATTAAGACTTCATAATCTATAAATAAGCTTAGAACATATTTTACAGAATTCCAAGTACCAAGCATATACAAAATGTTCAGTACATATTCACAAAGTATTATAAATGAAATTCAAACTTTAAATAGATAGAGAAATAGAAAACAGAATAAGAAATAAATAAATAAATAAACGAAACAGAAGTATTTTGTCCTATGGCCCAACCCTCCTCGTGTCTATTTGATGCTCGCGAGCAGCAGCAGTCATCTCTCGCTCACTTCACTACGGCCCAATACCGGCCTAGGCCCGAATAACCCTTCGTCGTTTCTTTTTCCTTTCTTCCTCCTATCGCTAGAAGGACAGCGCCGGACAAGTAGCTCGTTGGCGCTCTGGTCGCTGTTTGCCGTTACCAGGATCCTCGCCTGTGTTAAGATGAACACTAATGACGTCGTCATCGTCTATTTAAACCCCTCCGTCGCACTGATGAATCCTAGCTTCCTCTCTTCCCCATTTTTTCCCTCTACCTAAAAACCCTAGATCAGAGGTGTGTCGGTACCAGTTGATTTTGAGCTTGCCTCGGCCATCCGAGCCCATTATGGTGTTCATTGTGTTCTTCTCAATCGATTGCCCCCATCTATGCAAGCCGAGGAAGCCCCAGGTGTCTGGATTGATACCTCCTACCCGAAGTCCGATCACCGTCCTCCCCTTCAATTCTGGTCACCATCCGCTTCACCGACCGCACCACCATGTTTCTGGTGAGCTCCTGAGTCTGATAGAGTTTTTCCCCTCCTCGATTGCTTCTTGTACCGCCATGCCACCATGGACCTGTGGTCACCACCGCAGTTGCTCGCCATGGGGTGGTTCCGGTGACCATTCCCGGGCGGCACCACCACTAACTTGTCTGCCTTGACGCCCTCGTTCCAACAAACCCAACATAGCCACGCGCGAGCATCCAATCGACCGATCGATCATCGATCGGTGAGGATCAACCTCGTGTGATGTCACGATGACGGCATCCCATGCCTAGCCAGCGGGTTTGACTTGTCCACACCAACGTGGCTGATGACATGGCCTCAGGCCCACTCGTCAGTGACTGTGGTTGGGGTTAGATGTTGTATAGAAAGTATTCCTCTATTTAAAATCCGAGTAGAAAATGAATAAACATTCTAAATTTAATAATAAGTATTTTTCAGGAATTAAGAAATTGGTTAAATCTTATAAATTGAATATCTTTTGATTTATAATTCAGAAAAATGTATATAATATATCAAAATGCTTAGAAAAATAAAATCTATAATTTAACTTTTTTATCAAATATTATTGTGTTAACTATTTAAATAATTATTATTTAATAAAGATTTTATAAGTAATAATACTTTAAAAAATCATATTTTAACGTTGGTAAATAAGAAAAATATTAATAATATACCAAAATTCTTATAAAAACAAAATCTACATTTACTAACTTGTATCAATTATTTTTGTATCACTTAACTAATATTTATTATTTAGTTAGTAATTATAAAGTGATAAAACTTGTAAAAATCATATCTTATTATTTAAAAATCACAAAAATATTTATAATATACCAAAATGATCACAAAAATAAATTATACACATTAAAAATAACATCTTTAATAATTGGGGATAAATAAAAGGTAAATGTTTAATAATACTAGTTTAAACCCTTTTCTTTGATTTTAATTCCTTAAAAATATATAAACCTATAATATTGCCTTTACCATTATTTGTTTACAGTCCAAAAGTGTAGTAACAAATGCAAGTTGTGTTTAAATGAAGTTAAGATAGGTCTAACAAATTCAACTTGTACTCACTAAAACTATCATTTAAAAATAAGTACGTTTTACTCTCCAGAAATACTTTACCACTTATAAAATTATCAAAATTTGAGTACTAGTTCTTTTACTAGTTTAGGAATCCACTTAAAGAATTAAACTAAGTTTTTAAGTAATTTTAGCAATACCCTTTCTTTGTTTATAAAAGGTAAGCATTAATAATATAGTAATTCTATTCACTTATAACTTTAATAAAACACCACCTCATTCTAGTAATAATACTTAAATTCTGACTTTGTAGTAATGTCTTCCTCTTTAATAATCTTAGTTAATAAGAAAACCTTAAAGTGTTAGCTTTAAGTTTGAATACTTTTACAAAGTAAAAGTAATCTTTCCTCAAAAGTTATTCTTTTAAGAAACATTAAAAGTAATCCTTAAACACTTCTTTAAAATCTCTAATTGATTCCTAATCTTGTTAAGAAATAGTTTAGATACCATGATCCATTTGAATGATTTAGTATTGTATACTACTTGTTGTATTTACTTATTGTTTCACACACTCTCACAAGCCTCAATAAGAAGCACAATTGTGAAACTAATATAAAGGTGCAACACATTCCAAAGAACTCATCACAAACTCCAAACCCTAAATCAGATACGATAAGTTCGGGGATTCGCGTTTATCAAACTACATTACATTACTTATGCATAATTGCATCTTGTTTCTTTAAACATTAGTCCTTACTAGACCAATGATGATGTTTACAGAATTTGGATCTTCTATTGTCTTGAAGACCGTGAGTGCATAATCTTGCAATCACAAAAGGCAAGTTCACAACTTGCTCATGTCCTTTAATTATTTTCTATCAAATGCTTCTAACTCAAATGTTGTCATCACCTACATTTCAAAAAGGTCAGAAAACACTATTTTCATAATAATATGATTATGGATTATTTACTAGATGGTAATAATCTACTGATACAGATCCAGTGGTAAAGGAACATAATATCTAGGACTTAACAACCAATGTCGCTGGTGATTCTAGCGTCGTATATTACGCGACAACCATAAGACTTGGAATGGGACGGGAAAGTCAGCTGTATCTTCTCCCTTTGGCATGGACGAATGACCTTATCGTGAGGTTGTTGATTTCTCATGGAGTTCCAGAGAATCCAGCACATGGGTGGGACCCCTTAGTTCCCCGCGATCTTGGTGTCTAGATTATCTGTGCATCTCTAACTGGGTCTGAGTTCACCATAGCTGATGGTGACCGCCAGATAGATCTGCGTACGGACTCTCCGAGAGGCTACGCAAAGAGTAACCGTGGTAGTTGTCTCGGCGGATCGTGTCTCATGTGGGGTCACGGAGAGGGCAGTACTGGCTTGGATCTTAGACTAGGCCCCACACCAAGGAAGTGTGGACGAGAATGCAACTCGATTGTGCAACAAAGCTAAGGTCTCTTATGGGAAAAGTGACGCACCTCTGCAGAGTGTAAGAATTGTGACATGTTACTCCCTGTTCCGAGAAGGAGCTACGAACGTGGCAGGAAAGAAACCGCACGAAGGTTCTGGTTAACCTGTGAAGGTTGTCGGACATAGTTTTCAGAATAAAAGCAACCTTTGAAGAAATGTTTACGAAAACCTGCATTGCCTACGACCTATGGTCTGTGGCTATAGAGATAGTGCATCATACACTCCTTTTAGTGAACTGGCTGAGTACGTTCGTACTCAACCATACCTTCTTAAACCTTGCTAGGTTCTAAGACATTGAAGTCGATGTCAACATCAACTTCTTCTCAACAAACCATCATCACAAACTCAAGTTCTTCAATAAAGTCAATGAAGTCAACATATACATCAGCTGAAGTGAAGATAAAGTGTAAGTTTGGAGTAGATTCTCTAGCCATAAAACCTATTTCTATAGAGCATTGCAATAGCAGCAATGGCAAGCCAAATAGTTTAGATGCTAGTCATAGTTACTAGATAGTTCTGAGTTATTACTTCTGGTTCTTCTTTGTAAGAAGTTTCTTTCTCTCTATTTAACCTAGAGTGTTCTCTAGATCTTTTTTAAAGAGTCGAGTTGTAATCTATAGTCATGTCTTGGACCTACTGTGTTTCTGTTGTACCACTTTGAGGGATGTAATACTAGTGAACAGTGTTTCGTTGGTGTTATGTCAACAACTATAGTGTACTACATCATGCAATGGTATGCTGGGTCACCGCAGTGATCTTGTGTGGATACACCTAAGAAAAGACCGCTTCCCCAAGGAACACGACTCCAAGCTCAAGCCAAGAGGAGATGGTCCCTTCAAGGTCCTCAAGAGAATCAACAACAACGCCTACATCATCGACATACCAACCTCCAAGTACCTGGCAAGCAATACGTTCAATGTCAAGGACCTTTCAACATACCATGGAGATGTTCAAGATGATACCCATGAAGAGTCGAGGACGACTCTTTCCCAAGGGGGGAGCTGATGTAGCCCGTCCTACGGACGCTCCTATATCTACACCAACAAGTCCCCCAAGTAGACCCCTGACTCGTGCCCGAGCCAAACTTCTACAAGCTAAGGTGAACTCGCTCCTCTCCTCGTGCCAATTTGATACATCCTTGGATGGTGTGCTACTTCCTGCAACTACTCTATGCATCATCAGGTACGAAGCTCCAACACAACACCCAAGGATGGAGGACAAGGAGCAGGGCGTGAAGCAGAAGCCGCTGGAGCTGCTCAGACCAGAGTCTCTGGTCTGCGCACACCAGAGTCTCCGGTCCACACAAGTCTTCGGCCTGAAGACCCCGGGGACTCTACCCACCTCCGGTCTGACCCCAGGATCGAGCTTGAGGACAGCCAGATGGCCCCTCCGGAGATGGACCAGAGACCGACCGGAATCTTCGGCCCAGACCGGAGTCTCCGGTCCACCACACCGGAGTCTCCGGACCGAGCGTCGCCCAGGCATGTAAAAGGCAGGTCTTTGGCCCATGTACCCCTTAGTCCACCCAGAACTTATCTATTATCCCTAAAGTACCCCTAACTTTGTGACTGGCCTATATATAGTCCCCCACCTCTATTGTAAACCCTAAGCATGATATTAGGAATTAGTGGAAACCCCTTGTGGATCTATCTAATTCTTGCCTCATGCTCCCTGACCAAGGAGCACCAAATATCCCAAACCTCATTGGACTTTGCATCGTGCCTCTATGTTGTACAATGCCTAGACATCAGAGTCCCTTTGCCTAGACGTCAAGATCTCACCAAGTGTCCCTACTCACTGTGCCGGTTCAAGAGAGAGGCTTCCGCCTAACGCAGATCCTAGGGATTGCACCGGACTGGTCACCGCCGGCGTGAGCTATTGGTGTGTACCGTGGTTTTGCGTGAGTGTGTTCACCATGTTTTTCGTGCGTGAGTTCGTCATGTTCATCCGACCCTCCTTTCCCCGCACTCCATCCTCGATTTGAAAGGGATTCATGAAAGATCAGGCCACCCTAGAGGTTTGCCCTCAACAATCAAGTTCATCTTGTGTAGTGTATACAGGTACATAATGTCGATGTTGCTTCCACTGTCCATTAGGCACTTGGTGAACTATGTGCCGTCAATCAATGGGTTGATGACCATGGCATATTGGTTCTCTGTTGGGATAAGATTTGGATGATCCTTCCCATCCCAAGTGATTGGAATCTCCGACCACCTGACGTACTAGGGAACCGGAGGAAGGGTAGCCATCAGTATCCTCATAGAGGTTTTCTGGGCCCGGATAGTGGGAGTGCCAAGGGAAGTGTGGTAGATTGGCGCCTTCTTTTCAAAGGGTTTTTTGCCCTTTCCATCGCCCTTGTCGACAGACTTGGGGTCCACGTCTTCATCCATGTCACTTGAATCATTGGATTGCTCTTCCTTCTTCTTCCCTTTGCCCTTTCCGCAGGGTCTATTCTTTCGACTTCGCTTGTAGCCGGACTCAGGGTCTTCCTTGAGGTCGTTGACAAACTTGCATTGGCGGCTAGTGTGGGTGGCCTTGTCGTTTGCATCGAGGTGGACAAAACATGGCATACCACAGTACTCTTTGTATGTTTGGGGAATGCGGGGCGCTGAGGGTGTAGAATCACACCTCTGCTGACCATAGCTAGCCCCCCGGCCACGACCACGATGTCCGCCTCCGCCTCTGCCAGCGAACTTTGTGGCAACCATGTCGGTTGTTCGCTTCTCTTCAGGCGGAGTCTTCCACTTGTTGTTGTTGTTTTTCTGTCCTAGGTAGGGATTGCTATTGCCGGCAACGATCCGCGTGCATCATCAGCAGCAGCGACGAATTTGCTAGCCATGGCGATCATTGCATTGAGGTTGAGCGCGTTGTTGTCCGTCTTGTGCTTCAACGTATGCTGGAGCAAAGTCCCTTTCTCCAGACTATCGATGAAGGCGGCCATAGTGGTTTGTTTGTGCACCCCCACGCATGAATTTTTCATATCCATCCACCGGGAAAGGTAAGAACGAGACGATTCATCTGTTTCTTGCACGCACCGCTATAGGTCTCCGATAGTGCACAGATGTTTGTACGTACCCTCAAAGTTGTTGGTGAATGCTTCATGCATGTCCAACCAATTGCAGATTGATTTCTCCAGCAAGTCATCAATCCATTTCCAGGCGGTGCCGGTGAGCATAAGTGGGAGGTACTTGATGGCGATATTAGGGTTTCCCCCGGCGATGTGAATCACTTCATTGTAGTCCTGCAACCATGTAATTGGCCTGGCAGTGCCGTCATAAGGCTTGATGGTCTTGTTAATCCGGAGACCTGTGGGGTAAGTTGTGGCCCGTATTACCTGTCGAAAACAACGTGGCCCAAGATATGGGAGCTCCCGTGCTTCTTGGATCTTGTCCAGCCATGAACATGCGTAGTATGGCTCCGGTTGCTTCCCTTTTCTTTCATGGGGGAGTTGTGGTGCGATCTTTTGGATCCAACATTTCCTCCCCCATGATGGCTGCTGGGTTGCGACGGTGGCAGTGGCGGCTGTGGGTTAGCCTTCTTGCTGCTCCCTCCATGCGATTCCTCATTCCTGTCACGATTGCTTGTCGGACGGGTGCTTCCTCGTAGGATGTTGTAGGGGTTCCGCATATGAAAATAATAAAATTCTACCCTACGCCCCTGAACCCCTGAAGCTGCTAGGACCTATCTATTAGTAATACAGTAACGGGAGGGACTTTTCATGAACTTATCCTTGAAGACCGAAAAGCGTTGTTAACACTCAGCAAAGCGTGGTTGATGTAGACGAGCCGAAGCCGACCTCAAGGTCGTGATGAAGTCCTTGCGCTCCTTGGCTCCAACCACTTGAGTGCCTCAAGTGCGGCACCTCACAGGGAGTTACACACGTCCGGTGCCTGACGATGACTCCCGCTTCCCCGTTCCAGCAGCAGTTGCGGAAGTAGAGCTCCCAGATCTGAATCCCGCAGCGCGACGGCGCTCCGCGGTGAAGATGTCTCCCGTTCGCGCAGTCCAGACTTGGGACCATAGTCACGAGAGATAGAGGGGAGAGAGAAAATATCAATTAGAGGTCCTCCCAAAAGTGAGAAGACCTTTATTGATTATTGGTGTATTTTATTTGGCCAAATACCCCCACTATATATAGGGGGAGGGGGGGTACTACCTCCCTCAAAGTCCCGGGGAGGGACTAAAGGAGAGGAGGGGGAGGGGTGGCCGCCGGCCACCCTAGTGGGCCCCGAGCGGGGGGCTAGGCCTAGCCGGCCAGCCCCCTTGGCCCCTTCTCCCTCTCTCCTTTCCCTAATGGACCCTCTCCCTCCGAAAATTGGCCCATTAAGCCTTTGACCATTTAAATTGATTTCCTCTTTATTAAATAATTATGAATAAATGATTAAATCAATATTTAACATTCATTCACATATTATTCTACCTCCGTGGCTATGGAACACCTTCCACCTCCACTCCGGACATCCTCCGGACTTACCGAAACCCTTCCGGTTTTCTCTCTACTATTCTTCGGCGATTCCTTCAATCCTATAAACACTCTCTAAGTATCATCAAGCCCTTAAGTGTGATACTGATATGGGGTGGCCTGATCTTCTCAGCAAGCTCTTGGCGATGGTGATGGTGGATGATAGATAACTAGTGTGTAGCTATGATCTCTCCCGCTCGATCCCTGATGCCAATGCAACAGCTCTCGAACCTTGTAGGATATTCACAACACCACACTCTTGTGCACGCAGCCGTGACCATGAACGGTAGTATGCAATCTACTAATTCCCAATGGAACAATAGATCACACTCAATTATAGTTGGCAGATTCGAACACAGGGTAATTCCCGAGGTTCTATGAAAGAAACAACTCCAAAATATTTTAACGTGGTCTAAAAACTAACTTGTGACGGCTACGGAGGTTTATATGAGGGCTGGGGCGTCCTCCCCTCTAAACGGGCCTAAAAACAGCCATAACTTGGCCCAAACTGACTCGGTTCGACTCAAACTGATACATACCGACCCATATATGGGTTCGGCCTTATTGGCACGTAGTTCAAACGTCGTGGGAACACCTCAAACATGTAATTCTTGGTGCGTCATCTCTCTCTCTCTTACTCATACGTGATTTCCTCATTGCATCCTAGTGCGCCTGCCTCCCGCTCCTCCCTCGCGCACTTGTTGATATTGGAAATCAGCGCTTGTCCTTCTTGCTGCAACTCTCCTCCTCCTCGCGCAACACTTGTGTTATCAATAAACCTGATCATACAAAGATGCATAGACTTAGGTAGTATAAAGTTCTCATTAAGTAAAACATCAGGTTCAATTAAGAATGAATTCACCTGATAGTCATTATTGATTTGACTCAGTATTTCCTTCCAGTTCAGGCAGTCAGAATCATCATAATCCCTGTAGATATCCTCATCATCCTCCCTTTCTTTATGAAAAGCCGTCCTCGGCTTTAGGTAAGCTGAAAGTGGGAGAAACAAAAAGAACAACGTGTATGCAAAGTATATGTATATATAACATGTTGTATTACTGTTGTTCACATGAAAAGTATGTCTAGTATACATCAAGCAACTTAAATTGCAGGTATAAGTGAAGTACAAAGAATCATGATCATGGTAAAAAACAACTAAATAGATAGTCATGTTCTTCAATATTAAATTCAGTTTTCTCAAAGAAGATCTATGATCAAATTTGTGAACAAGATCAAACCAATTTAATATGTCTGAAAACCAAATTGAATCATGCCATGCTTCAACTGTGCTACTCTGATTATTATGAACATGATCATGTTGTCCAGTATGTAAAATGCAACTCAATTTGCAAATATAAGTGAAGTATAAAGCATTAGCACAACTAGACAACAAATTTTGGGATAAACACAACGAATAAGAAAACTGGGGTTCTATTCTAGCAAGATTACAACGATCCAACATAGGTAAAATTACTTGTGTTGGCTGCATTATATCAACTAGACCTGACTTTAGTTTCATATTATCACAACACAAAATCGTCGACACACAACATGTATGGCTGAAAACAGCATGTTTCAGTTCAGCGATTCGATCACAAGTAATGCATATGTGATCCACAAGAAAATTTTCATGCATGCTATATTCACCAATCAGATTGAAAGTGAAACAAGGAGAATATGTGCTAGAATTCAGAAATGAAATTTTAGAAATCTTATCCATAGCACAACTCATACTCATAGGTTCATTTAGCATGATGGAATACACAATATCAGCAGGTGGTATTCGAGCAAGTATTTTCTTATGTGTTATCAGTACCACATGATCAAAATTTGAATTTGGTAAACTATCACATGGTGCTGAAACAGTAGTGCAAGGCAAATCAGAAGGAGGCTTTAGTAAAGGAATAGACTCACAATATGTCGCACATGTTGGCTGAAGCTCCAAATCAGTACCAATGTCATTAACAAACTTCTCAGCTATAGTAGGTACTACGACATCCTCCTCAAGTAACAATACCAGATCGTGCGATGCAGGTTGTAAAATAGGCGGCTCCCTTTCTTCAAAAGAAACCTGCATAGCACAAGAAACAATACCAGGAGTAGAGATGATTACATTAGTAGAAATATCCTCACATGTATTAGCATCTACTGCACTGATGTTTTCTTTTTCTCTCATACTCTTAGAATGGATGCTCTCACCCTCACGTTTAGTGGAATCACACAGCTCACTTTTGATAACACTCTCACTCAGCTTGGCTATGTGGCTCTCATTCTCACATGGGTTGTAATGCACACCGTGTTCAAGATGACAAATAATAGAATTGTCACCGTTCATCATGACCTTGTACTTAGCAGACAAACTGAACTCTTTTGTCCTCTCCTTGCGAAGAAGATGATACTCATGAAATTTGTCTACTGAAATCCTGAGCATAACACGCCTCTTCATGTTCCATTTGAAAGAAATCCTTCCAACAACAGGACATATTTGAGCGTCAAACCTTCTACTCCAAGGTTCTCCCAATAGTATGTGACAAGAATCAAGTGGTATAGGAGATACATCACAGCGCACAATCTCAGTATGCTCTTTAAAAGTCATAGGAACATCAGCGGTGTGTGAAATCAGCAATGTGCCATATGATGAATGCAAGAGATATGGCACCGCACGGGCACATGTGGGTAGCTGCAACTTTTGTACAACTTCAACGCTGATCAAATTAATAGTAGAGTTACTATCAATGGTAATGGAAGCACATCGCTCACCAATCATCACACTATGGTGGAAAAGACCATCACCATCAAAAATACCGCGTTCTTCCTTCCAAAAAGTTCCACTACAACGCCAATTTTCGATGAATTTGTAACTATACGTCTCCACATTATTTGTAACATCACCTGCCTCCATTTTCTGCATCACATCAACACTACTAGAAGACATGATTAGTACGTTAGTGCACAAATCAAAATCAGTATGGTGGAAACTCTCACAACTCACTCACAACTAATAAGAAAGGAGATCTTACCGTTCCAAAGTGAATAGAGATGATCTACCAAATGAAATCAAAAACTGATGCACTGATGTGATGAAGTGAATATCAAAGGTATAGAGAACGATCACAGGGCACACAGGGTATTTATGGTGGAGCTGTAGGTATGGTATCCTAACTACACCTTAAACAAGTTCTAGTGCTGATCGTATGACAAAGACCCACGGAAACACACACGGTGGAGATAAATGGGGCAATTGCAACTATGAAAATGAGCTCAAAAAGTAAGGTATGTCGGAGGAATGCTCGTGTTGCAATGCACAAGGAGAGACGCTAGCAATGTCTCAACGAAACGGGCACAAGATTGCTAACTGAGCAGCCCATAGAGCACTAAGCACGCTAGTCTCGTAGGATAGTTATAGACACAAAGAAAGGCTTACTAAGGCTCACAAGGATAGGTACGCTATGTGGACTCAGTAAAAAAAATAAACAAAAAAAGAAAAAAATTTGACCTGAGAATTGGTCTCTGCCGCGGCAGAAAAACGGCCTAAAATCCTGCCGCGGCAGGATGCCGGCAGAATTTTTTTTTCCTCTCGTACTAGCACAGATTGGTCTGTGGTAAGGCGACGGTTCGAATTTTTTTTTTCGGATTTTTTTTTTCGGAATTTTTTTTTTAGGGTCACGCTAGAGCACAGACTTGTCTGCGGTCAGGCGTGAGGCAGCGAGCCGATTTTATTTTTTTTGCTCGCCAAGTAGTACACAACTAGGACTCTTTACTTGGATCGGATCTGACTTGATGGTAGCGAAAAAAGATGGTGGAAAACAACTAGAACACTAGGAAACAAATCTACGAAGGACAGATCTAGATCTAATCTAATAGAAGAACGCGATTTGCAACTATTACTCGAATACGATGTAATCTAGGCTATGGCAACTCTTTTTGTGGGGCTTTTTCTGTATAGGATGAAAAACACTCTCTAATCTATGGATGGATTGTGGATTGCTTACCGAGGCAACGAGGAAATCTGATACCAAGATGATATAGGGTGGCCCGATCTTCTCAGCAAGCTCTTGGCGATGGTGATGGTGGATGATAGATAACTAGTGCGTAGCTATGATCTCTCCCGCTCGATCCCTGATGCCAATGCAACAGCTCTCGAACCTTGTAGGATATTCACAACACCACACTCTTGCGCACGCAGCCGTGACCACGAACTGTAGTATGCAATCTACTAATTCCCAATGGAACAACAGATCACACTCAATTATAGTTGGCAGATTCGAACACAGGGTAATTCCAGAGGTTCTATGAAAGAAACAACTCCAAAATATTTTAACGTGGTCTAAAAACTAACTTGTCACGGCTACGGAGGTTTATATGAGGGCTGGGGCGTCCTCCCCTCTAAACGGGCCTAAAAACAGCCATAACTTGGCCCAAACTGACTCGGTTCGACTCAAACTGATACATACCGACCCATATATGGGTTCAGCCTTATTGGCACGCAGTCCAAACGTCGTGGGAACACCTCAAACATGTAATTCTTGGTGCGCCATCTCTCTCTCTTGCTCATACGTGATTTCCTCATTGCATCCTAGTGCGCCTGCCTCCCGCTCCTCCCTCGCGCACTTGTTGATATTGGAAATCAGCGCTTGTCCTTTTTGCTGCAACTCTCCTCCTCCTCGCGCAACACTTGTGTTATCAATAAACCTGATCATACAAAGATGCATAGACTTAGGTAGTATAAAGTTCTCATTAAGTAAAACATCAGGTTCAATTAAGAATGAATTCACCTGATAGTCATTATTGATTTGACTCAGTATTTCCTTCCAGTTCAGGCAGTCAGAATCATAATAATCCCCGTAGATATCCTCATCAGATACCCCACAGTTCGGGAACACTCCACACATGGTCGGGACACTCTCGCACCAATGATCAACATAGGGACCTGGATGGCCATGTGACCCCTGTGCGTTCCAGAAGATCTTTCTTCGTTTGAACCGGGACAGTCGTGTCTTATTCCCTTTGTCACTTGATACTTGCATTACCCAAGATCTGATCAATGACATCAACATGTCGTGTTCAATCTCGTTACTGAACAACGCTACTTGACTCTTTCCAAGAAGTGATATCCCCGCGATCAAATCACACGATGCGTAGCTATTGGATATTACTTCTCCGAGTGGGCCCTTGAGTATCTTCCCGTCACATGGACGGACAAATCCCACTCTTGACATATATTGCCTCAACAGTTTCCTCTGAGTACCTAAACACACCTTTATAACCATTGTATTACCAAGTGGCGCTTGATGCTATCAAAGCACTCTCGGGAGATAGTGATTGATATAGCCTCATGGTCTAAGGAATAGTCTCCGAGGATCCATTTCTAATCATCATAACTTGAGCTTCGTGACATGATCGGGTCACGATGTTTAGATTGAGTATTGGTTCACCATCTCATTCTCGGAATGAGATGACTCCATTTCCAACTGGCATAAATGCCACATGATCAGGAAACATGATCATTTGTTGACCAATGAACCAGTGACTAGAGTTTCACTTGGAACCCCTAGTTGTTTATATATCACACATGTATTGATGTTTCCACTCAATACAGTTATAGCATGATATAAAACTTAATCATAAACTATATGAAATATGATAATAGTCCTTACTACTATTTGTCTCTAGGGCATATTTCCAACAGTCTTCCACTTGCACTAGAGTACAAATACACTAGCTGCATTTGTTCTCAATTATTGGCACCATTACCTGTACCCTGAACATGCTTGCTCATGGAAGAGGTTGAGTCCTTGTTCTCTACTCTATAGTCCCAAATCCTTTGAAACTTACTAATGTTACCTTGATTGACATTAATACTTTATCATCACATGATAACATCCGTGTGTATGCATCGTCGCCATGGCAGCAGAACGAGGCCTGATTCTAGGAGCCTACAGTGACTTTAGATCAACCTCGAGGGCTTTCTCAAGGGCATTGTTCCCTGGGACACATAATTCTACGTTAAAAGCCAACTAGCCCCGCCATAACATTATACAACACTTTTGATGGTACCCTTACCTATTATTATATATCTATTCATCGAAACACCAGTGCACTCTGTGCAACTTTTGATGTTTTTGTTCACCTCACTTCCTACTTAACTTTAATCGGTATTTATAGGAGTTTCCAACATATTCCCTTATAACATAACTCTTTATGCTTTAAGATATGTCATCCTTTATGGATATGGAAAACATGTCTACAGTTCTCTATTAGACACCGTAGACAAACTTAGCTTAACGTTATGTGATTCGAACTTAATCACTTTTAAACGTTCCTTACATATTATGTTAAGTTATCATGGTTTTCTAAGATAGAACCTATGTCTCAACATAGTGGATGATGATCATCCTTTCTTTCTTTCAACCGTTGATGTTAAACTTAATGCCTATTCCTAACTTGAGTTATTAAGGACTAGTTCCTTAATTAATTTCTATTCTGAAACTCTTTTCAGAATCCCTTAAGGAATACTACATAATATCTGAATAAAATTAATATCTGATTTTCAAAATAGGGAATCGAAATAAAACCCTTTTTTTGCTCAGTGTATCTGGACTGATTTTGTATAATAGGAATACACTTATTGTCAACCTCTACACCTTATAAATCATTATTTATAAGTACTTGCACTTTTATTCTTAACACCCTTAAGAATCACTGTATAAGCTCCCACTCAAAAATATGTTACCAACATATTGTTTTACGAAGATTTTCATAGCTCCCACTCAATTTCATGCAAATTGCACATCCACTCACTATTTTGAATAACTTCAAAATCCTTTGATCAAATATCAAACTTGGAGATTTACTATGAGATACTAGTACCATTACTAGTTTTAAATCTTCTAGACATAAAGCATACATGAATCAAATTCATTTGAATTCATCCATTACTTGACAAATTGTGCTTTTGTCATTCACCCCCTTTTCCACTATGGTTTTGCAGTCATCTAGGAAAATTCAAGTAACCCCTTTTACTTGTGAGATTCAGCAACGAATTGCTTTCTAATCTCAAGGGATTTTTGCTTCTAGTATTTCTCATAATTCTAGTTTACCATTATTTCCTTAGTAGTTTGTAGGTATGTCATATTCCAAGAATCATGACAAATGATTCACAAATGTCTCCATACAATATATGGGATACATTTTGAATCCTACTTCATGTAGTGAAAACACCAGTGGGGAAAACACAATGATCATCATCATTGATTCTTTCCTTTGTGAAGAGAATCGTTCAGGAACATTTTCCGTTGCGCTTCTCAACACTCTAATGCAGGGATTTGAATCCTCATCGTGTTTTTCACTATCTTCCATTTTTTTCCATAATTGAGAAGTATCACTGAATGTGAACTCTCTCAAGAATGCACCAAAATCCAAGCAATACAAGTTTTGCTTCTCTTTTGGTTTAGCTATGGATTTCGTATTCAAAGTTTCCAATGAATACTCTACAAGGACTTATTCACTATTGTTTTGGTTATATCGAATAACCCCAAAACTTTCACGAATCCAGATGGTTCACTAATTGAGTTCTAACTATTTCTAACTTATGGTCTCTACATCTACACTACAATGATTTATTTGGTGCCATCTATTCACCCATTTTTATATCTAATATCACATTGTGATGCTTTGCATTTTGACACTTCAAAACACTTTGCATTTCACAATTTCTTTTATGCCATTCTTATAAAGTTGAATTTCATTACTTTTGATCAAATCATAGTAATTAGATTCCCCTTTATATTTATACCCTTTGTTGATGAAACACTTTGATCAAATCAAATAGTTTCATATTCATGTTTCCTTTGGTAAACTACTTTACACTTTTAAACAATCATCTAATGATGATTACCATTTTGTTAAAACACAATACATCGAATATGTATTTACTTTCAACAATTCATTATACACTTTGCATTCAAGTAATACACGATGTTCAAGTTATTTTGCCCAACTTAGGCATGTTTTATATGTGACAAGAAATCGAATGTCTTTCACATATTATCAACATAAATTTGAATTTAAACAATGGTTTTCATTCTGTAATGAAATATCATCAAGTTGGGTATTTAAAGGCATTTCAATATTTTACAAATGTTCATTCGTTATCAATTAGTTTCAAAACAACAAGGATAATTCACAAGTAATCAAACAAGATATGAACACAAATAGAAATGATTCATAAAAGTGGAACAACTGTTTGTTACAAGCTGATATGAATAACCGCCTCACAAAGTGCGAGACAAACTAAAGAAGTTCACAATCTCTTGATTACAATAATCATCCTAAAACATAAACTAAATGATAAATGTCGAGGGAGAGTGTCATCGGCCATCATCATCATGCTCGCCATCAACACGCAACGTCACCTCCTCTCCAGCAAGCACCTCTCATACAGAAGGACCTGTTTCAGCAAAACAGAACAAGTATCAAATATACTTAACACTGCAAATGTGTTTGAAAGATTATAACATTTATAAAATTGTATATCAAATATATACCTTTGTCATCGATGACCTCACCGGTGATTGGTTCAACCTTTACGTTCCTGAAACATAATGTGAACTCTTGGAAATCCATTGTTTCCGTATCACCACTCATGATGCTACTTTGGACATGTCCTTCATAGCTGGGAGGCAACGATCGAAGAAGCACGCCTATCGCAAATGAATCATCCATCCAGTAATCCACGAAGTGAACCAGTCTCATGTGTGCATCAAGCATGCGCTCCAAGTGACTCTTCAGACATGTATGCTCCTCCATCTGTATGGAAAGGAACTCTCCAAGTAGCTCGTGCTTCCACATGCGCACATGGCCTATGAACTCTGTTCTCAGTTGGTCCACCATCGAATATGGATCAAGATCACCCATGAGCGGATGGAGTTCATCCACCATCCCGTAACGCATTATTATCTGAATGTAGGTGGACATCTCTTGACGATAGCAGCGGTCTGCCAGCTCTTGTGGGGTCTCATAGTGGTCTAGCTCAGTCAAATCCATCCTACGGCATATGTAGTCTACCACATGATTCCTAATAAGGAGATCATCCAGGCGCAAAAGCCAGCTAGGGAAGTTGGATCCATCAAGTCTAAGTCTCTCACCCTTTACCCATTCCTCAATGACAAAGTAAGCTTCACGGTGAGCCATCTCTACATTTATAATTGCAAAAGGAATTTAGACTAAGTTTATAATTAAATGAGTTAATAATAACTCCACTCAGAAACACCTATCCTCAAAAGGGTTCCTAGTGATAACACGACCCCTATCAGCCACATCTCCCCCGATCGTCACGGCCATCAATGTGGGTTCAAGGGTGGACGCTAAATGTCGGTCCCATCATTCATGCGACTCGTGCTCGATCTTTCGACCATCCGTGTTCCGAGGCCATGTATGCACATGCTAGGCTCAACAACTCAACCTTACTGTATTCGTTGTGCAACATGGTTTACACCCACTGTATGCGAACGTAGATATGTTTGACACCCATGCCTGTACCATGGATCGCCTCATACCGAAGAACTTTCTTGGTGGTGCACACTAAGGGGGAGCACAATCGTTGGTAATTTTAACAGGGATCATCTTATTAGGCTACTGTCGAGTATCTAATACTAGCACACAATAAGATATACAAACAATAACATTGAATGTAAATGCGATGTGATATGGTCCTTCACGTCGTGATCTCCATCCGTTGTCACCGGATTCCGGCGCTATGGTTCCGGCGCCGTAGACACCAGGGTACCGGTGTCATTCCGGCGTGGTAGTCCGTCACCTCCGTGACTATCTACTACTACGTAACAAAAGGTAATCACTTTAACTTTGCCACAACCATATCACAAAGCAACGCCCCCTGCAAAACAAACTTGGATGCCTCTACTTTATCTTTGCATGCTTTACGTGGCTGAATGGGCTTTCGCACAAGAACCGTTCTTACCTACGAACTTTCAGCACAACGCTGATCAAGTAGTTGTCTCTACTACACCCTTTCGGGGCCCTCCGTTGCAAATGGCATACCAACTAATGCGAGAGAGACAGACACCCCCTAAGCCACTTTATACGGTACAAGCCGTATGTCAAGCGTGGACCAGTCTCGCGAATGAACACGTAAAGTCGGTTGGGGGCCGCTTCATCAAGCATTACTGCGGTATACACAAGTACACGTGGGAGGGTAACAACTAAAAGATCAACGCCCACACGATACATCTCGTGTGTTCTACCCGTACTAGCATTACTACGCATAAATCTAGCTCTGATACCACTGTAGGGGTTCCGCGTATGAAAACAATAAAATTTTACCCTATGCCCCTGAACCTCTGAAGCTGCCAGGACCTATCTATTAGTAATACAGTAACGGGAGGGGCTTTTCACGAACTTACACTTGAAGACCGAAAAGCGTTGTCAACACTCAGGAGAGCGTGGTTGATGTAGACGAGCCGAAGCCGACCTCAAGGTCGTGATGAAGTCCTTGCGCTCCTTGGCTCCAACGACTTGAGTGCCTCAAGTGCGACACCTCACGGGGATTTACACACGTCCGGTGCCTGACGATGACTCCCGCTTCCCCGATCCAGCATCAGTTGTGGAAGTAGAGCTCCCGGATCCGAAACCCGGAGCGTGACGGTGCTCCGCGGTGAAGATGTCTCCCGTTCGCGCAGTCCAGACTTGGGACCATGGTCATGAGTGAGAGAGAGGGGGAGAGATAAAATATCAATTAGAGGTGCTCCCAAAAGTGAGAAGACCCTTATTGATTATTGGTGTATTTTATTTAGCCAAATACCCCCACTATATATAGGGGGAGGGGAGGTACTACCTCCCTCAAAGTCCCGGGGTGGGACTAAAGGAGAGGAGGGGGAGGGGTGGCCGCCGGCCACCCTAGTGGGCCCCGCACAGGGGGGCTAGGCCCAGCCGGCCAGCCCCCTTGGCCCCTTCTCCCTCTCTCCTTTCCCTAATGGGCCCTCTCCCTCCAGAAATTGGCCCATTAAGACAGTGACCATTTAAAATGATTTTCTCTTTATTAAATAATTATGAATAAATGATTAAATCAATATTTAACATTAATTCACATATTATTCTACCTCCGTGGCTATGGAACACCTTCCACCTCCACTCCGGACATCCTCCGGACTTACCGAAACCCTTCCGGTTTTCTCTCTACTATTCTTCAGCGATTCCTTCAATCCTATAAACACTCTCTAAGCATCATCAAGCACTTAAGCATGATACCCCACGGTTCGGAAACACTCCAGACATGGTCGGGACACTCCCGCACCAATGATCAACAGAGGGACCTGGATGGCCATGTGACCCCTGTGCGTTCCACGAAGATCTTTCGTCGTTTGAACCGGGACAGTCGTGTCTTATTCCCTTTGTCACTCAATACTTGCATTGCCAGAGATCGGATCAATGACATCACCATGTCGTGTTCAATCTCGTTACTGAACAACGCTACTTGACTCGTTCCGACAAGTGATATCCCCGCGATCAAATCACACGTTGCGCAGCTATTGGATATTACTTCTCCGAGTGGGCCCTTGAGTATCTTCCCGTCACATGGACAGACAAATCCCTCTCTTGATATATATTGCCTCAACGGTTTCCTCTGAGTACCTGAACACACCTTTATAACCACTGTATCACCAAGTGGCGCTTGATGCTATCAAAGCACTCTCGGGAGACAGTGATTGATATAGCCTCACAGTCTAAGGAATAGTCTACGAGGATCCATTTCTAATCATCGTAACTTGACCTTCGTGACTTGATCGGGTCACGATGTTTAGATTGGGTATTGGTTCATCATCTCATTCTCGGAATGAGATGACTCCATTTCCAACTGGCATAAATGCCACATGATCAGGAAACATGATCATCTGTTGACCAATGAACAAGTGACTAGAGTTTCACTAGGAACCCCTAGTTGTTTATATATCACACGTGTATTGATGTTTCCACTCAATACACTTATAGCATGATATAAAACTTAATCATAAACTATATGAAATATGATAATAGTCCTTACTACTATTTGTCTCTAGGGCATATTTCCAACAGATGTGCCCCTGTGTCCTTCGTTGTCGTTGCTCTCTCCGGCATGTCGGGCTGCTCGCCTTGGTTGTGTATAACGATGCCGACCTGGGGACACCTAGGAGGTGGCATGCTTGTACGGTGGTGCGATTGTTGCTCCTCATGACTCCAGGATGGCGAGGGTGGCGACGATCTACGGGGGTTAGCCTTGTCTCCATGGTCGGAAGATATGGGTATGGCATCAGCCCAGTTATGTGCATCCCTCCGTCTTCGTTCCGTGGAGCCTGTGTGGGATCCTTCGTTGCAGGGAGATCTTGGCCTTCAGCGGCTGTTAATGATTGACCAACAAAGATCCAGATTGTACTCAAGCCTTTGCGAGGTGGCCTTCTACTGTTTCTTGCAAGCCATGGCTACAAGGTCGGACACCTGAGCCACCGCCTTTGGCGATCTGTCCTGTTCAAGGAGGGTCTTGGCGACGACAGTGTTGAGGGCGGGAGTTGGTATTACTTGCCTCCCCTCTAAATCAATGTATGGTGTGGATTTTGCCAGTTTGGATCCCTCATATCCCAACTTTCACCGAACGACGGGGTCTTTGACAACATGAGCCTATGCCTTCTTTGTTTTGTGCTTTAACAGCAGTTGCTTGTACTCAGCCTCCATTGCTCCTACCGCCTTGATGGATTGTTGTGCCCTGGCCATGTCCTTGTCCAGCTGAGCTCCCTGTTCTGCAATGCACTTGGCCTCCGCGAGGATTTATGCACGCTTCTCATCAAGCTCCGTAACGCTCCGGATATGGGCGACGGTAATGGGCTCGACAAGGAGTGCCCCGTATATCGCCTTGTCGGCAGGAGTAACTAATGGGTTGCCAGCTGAAGACGTTGACGGTGGTGGTGGCGGCAATTTTTTTTGCTTGGTAGTACTAGGGCCTGTGGTAAGTTCATGTGCCTGCTGCGGGGGGATAGCCAGAGGGGGCATAGCGGCTTTCTTTATTGTTGCCGTTATGGTAACCACGGGTGTGGGAAGAGCTCGCTCAGGTTCTGATTCATGTATCTCTTCTTCCATCACGCTCCCGATGGTGACGAGCACCTGGTGGGAGGTGTTGGTTTTCTCGGCGTGCTCCTCCTTCTCGATCTCCCTCATAACAGCGTCGTATTCCTCCGAGTTAGCGTCCGATCCACTGCCATCCATGTTGATGTCAGTGTATAGTGCGTCGAGGACTGAGTCGAAGTTGGCATCCGTGTTGTTGACGACATATGTAGAGGGTGATGGAGGCGGGCTGTTGTTGTTGCTTCCTTCGACTTCAGGCCTAGGCATAGCTTGAGTGTTCTCTTTGGTGTCCGCGTAGTCATTGATGATTGTGACCATCTCTCCAAGAGTGAGAGGGCTTGCGGCCTGCCGTCTTTGGAGGGAATGCTGGAGGAGTTTCCGGGTGTGAGCCCTTCCACGAAGTGCTAGACAAGTTCATCAGCACGGTCACTCTCCAGGGTTTCCCTTACCCTCATCCATCTGGCAAGGTATTCACGGGGAGATTCTCCTTCCCTTTGAACGCATGAGGAGATGGTGACGACGCTGACAAAGTGTGACCTCCGCATCTCTAATGCTTGGGGAAGCCAAGCAGATTTGCGGGGTCCTTCCACCGTTATATCCTGCACAGGGGCAATTTTGGTAGGCCTTGAATTTTCTTGATCTGAGCCGCCATACTCTAGAGAGAGGTACGACCCAGATTCTTCCGCGAACGTATCCTGCCTGTAGGCGGTCCATGCGGGCCTTGACGAGTTTCTGACTTCCTGGGAGCTAGAACCTGAGTCGGTTTCGCTGATGAAGATGTGGATGTCTCCGACTAGGACCACGGAGAAGCGGGTGGGGTTCGTCTTTGCTGGTACCCAGAATTCATCGGGAGGGACGATCGGGACGTTGCCGGAGAAGAGGACGCCCCCAATGGCCATTGTGTCACTAATTCCCACAAAGAGCTTAGACCTCGCCTGGTGTAGAGCTCGAAGCGCCTCTTGCCCCATGGTAGGCGCCAACTGTCGTGGTATTGCCGACGAGTACGCCATGAAAGGGTCCTCACAGAGCGTGTTTAGAGACGTGATGTAAGACGGTGAGTTGACGGGTACGGGATAACACAACTTACCCCAGGTTCAAGTCCTACAACGGTGGCGGAACTCTACTCCTGCTATAAATCACTATAATGGCAATACGCCGAGTTACAGAGAGTGGTTCGATGTGCGAGGGTGTTGTGTGTCATATCTAACGTTGTGCCCTAAAGGATCCCATAGGTCTGGCTTATAAGTGCACCAGAACCTAGGGTTACAGGGAGAAGGACCTTGCTGGACAAGTTACAAAGTCCTACACTAATACTAACTCGTCCTTGTGTCTTGTACTCTAAGGCTCCAAGTATGTCGGTGACTCCTACGTAGCCTTCCTGTATCCGGTATGGGCCTCCCTTCTGGATCTGTCTAACTGGTCCGTCCAGTAGGCCATGAGCCATGCTACCAACTGTGGGACACCCGGGTTATCCGGATTAGAGACATGCTATGGTAATACCCATTTAGCATATCCCAACACACCTTGCATTTGACCATCATAAAAAACCTCTCTATTTGATTCTTATCTCATACTAGTTAGTGTGCACGTGCAACGCACGACCTTTCTTTTATCATTACTTAGAAGAATTTTTCATGCTCCCGTGTGACCTGACAAACCTGTGACAAATCTCATCGTGGATCCCCATTGAGTAAACATAAAGCCGGCATAGAAAATGCCTACATACATTTTGATCAGTTGGTACAAAGCACATATATTACAACTTCTTTCAAGTAAAAAGGCTCGGACACCATTTTTCTAGGGAAACACAACAGTATTCTCTTGTGGTTTTGTTGTAATGGTTTTTGTCCGATTTTCCATTAATTAACTGGGCAATTCTCTTCTTCTCAATTAATAGATTGAGACAATTCTTTTGCGTTCGTTTCAAAAAAAAACATGTTGGACATGCTGCTGGCTACAGGGTTTCATACAAATTTTGAAGATTTGTCAAACCAAGTTTCATTCTGGCCTACCTAAGTGAGTAAGTGAGTATACCATGGCGCCGCAGCATTACAAGCCCTTGGATAATGCACAACTTCTCTAAAGATAGTACCTAGACGTGGTGGCCTGCTTCAAAATACATGAGGCATTTTCCATGGTAACATCTTAACAACCAATTTGACACGTTATAATAGCTGCTTGTAACACGGCTTGAGCATCAACTTGAAGAGAATCAATTACTCGCACCAAGTTGCCTGCTCCAGCAGCAATCAGGTTGCCACGATCACTGCAAATTGTAAAGTCGTCCTGATTGAGTAGCCTCTTTGAAAGAGGCATCCGTGTTGATCTTCAGGACATCATCTGGCGCCTAGCGGTGAAGACCATCTTTGAACTTCAGTTTGCTTGTTTTCCGGGATCGGTTTTCCACCTCACGGTTTGACAGATCATAGTTAACTGGAAAACATATTTCTTTTTCTTCATAACTCCTTATCACGTCTCAGACATTCGCCTTATTTCATCACAGAAGTATATAGCATCTCTGACATATACAAGATTTATACCATTTTGGTATTCTTCATGACATGTTCGGCACATTAAAAAGAACACGACGAATTAAACAAAAGAACAAATAAATAAAAGAAAGAATGGTCAGGCAGCAGTTGGTAACTAAGGTGAAAAGAATTCAAGCTGACCATATTTTTGGAGAGTAATGTAGAGCTGCAACGGCCGCACGAACCACCATGTCACCCATGCTATAATCCTGATGCCAATATTGTTCAATACCAAATGCCAAAATCCTATAATCAAAAGCCAGATAATACAAAACAAAGTTGATCATATGACCTTCAGCCTCAACATTAATTCCCACTGACTTTTGCCAGTACATGCTGCCACTTCTGAAGGTCTACTATGTACATGATAAATAGCATAGAACACACAAATAACATCGAAACTTATTAAAGATACTTGGTGGAGTAAACAAGAATCAACCGAGCTAGGATGAAAATTTACCACAACACTGTCATGTCGGTATTATGGTAATGCCTGAAGTTTGTAAAGCCCAACTTCGAGATAGAAAAGTCATCTCTAGATAGTTTAAATCGAGATTTTCATACCTTTCAGTCTGTCTCAATACCGGCATGTTGTAAGAACTTTTAATTGATATTCTCCTGAATGTAATTAATCACCACATAAACAAAGAAAACAATGGGAGAGAGAAAGAAGTACCTCAAGATGATACTTTTTCTGAAGCTGATGACGAAAAATACCAGTATATGTAGAACATAGCCACCAACTGAACACCAGGCCTTCACCAATCAAGAATGACGCTCCTGGGTCAACACCATGGAATATAGGTGTAAGGATTGCCAGTGCAATGCCACGTTCAACACAGACAGCATGGTAGGTGCAAGGTGTTGTCCATGGGATATCTACTCTAATGGCCTTAGCATTTCGTCCAAACAACACACAGGGGCATAATCGACCGGTCCAGCCTAATAAAGCAAGAAGATCAGACATAGAAGAGGTTCAGAAGTGTCTCAGAATATCGCAGGAATACATATGAGAACTGAGTAGACTGAAGCATAAAGGTACAAAATGGATAAAGATATAGGGTTTCATTCAGAAGATCATGCAATCAGTTAGCAATAACAAGGAAACACATTCAGTTAATAAGGAAGAATAGAGGGATTGGTTTATTTTGTAAATTTTCATACAGCAAATTATCTTTCTTTTTTTGTATTTGGTTGCGGATCTGAGGCCTGGGAGCGCACACAAGATTAAGATCCGAGGGATTTTACATCTACGCAAGGCTGCAGCTGTATACTGGAAACTAAATCTTGAAGAAGGAACATAAGATAACATAAAAGGCTTATAATAATGAAAGCAACTATGCAAAGTGATTTGAACCCTCTTGGAATAATAACCTCGGTACCTCACCATAATAAGGCAAAATTGTCAAAAAAAGGACGAAGAGCATATTCTCCTGGCCCTGAATCAAGACTCGGGTCTTGATTGCATCCCAGCAGCAGCAAAACTCCTGGGATATACAGTTACACACAGCGCTCTCTCAGACAGCTGAGATGCAGCTACACACTCTACTGCTAGAGCTACAACTACAAAATTTCCAGACCAATCCATCGAATGAGGACTCCAGACTGCTGATCACAACAGGAAAACCTGCAAGCACCAAGGATTTCTACAGCCTATTCGCCGACTGTGGCATGAGATGGGGCCCAGCCAAATGGATTTGGAGATCTGTGATACCGCACAGGCACAAGATCTTCCTGTGGCTTGCGTACAGAGGAAGGTTAAACACAAAGAGAAACATGGCCAACAATTTTTGGTGCTCTGATGCAGGATGTGACTGTTGTCCAGCGCTGGAAACTTTTGGACATATTGTACTACATTGTCAGCCTGCAGCATGGGACTGGGAGAAGCTACATATCGCTGAAGTTGTAGCTAAAACCAGTGATATGGCAAATCTATTTAGAGAAGGTCAACAAAGACAGAATGCAGACACTTGGCCTGTCTGCTTAGCAGCATGTTTCCTAGCACTCTGGCAAGCACCAAACAACAGAGTGTTCAATAACAAGCAAACTACAGGACAACTGCTTTGCCAAAATGTCGCTCAGTTCCTCTAGCTATGGGCTCACAAATCGGTAAAGCTAAAACCTCATCTCCTACACTGGGCAGGCCTGTTTTCAGTTTCAGATTAGGGTTTTATTTCCTGTTTCTTCTTCAAATCCCCCAGATAAAACTGGGTTGTAACTTTTTTTCTGCCCCATCTACACTCTGATGTATCCATAAGGTCAGGGTCCTCCCCTACCTTCTTATAAAGAAATATATAGCATAAAAAAGAATTGTCATTGTGCTCCACATTGGTCAGCTCAAATATAGTTCAGACTGAAGTGTAAAACGCATTGTAACTTTCACTTTCAGAAAGACCAGTTGACAGACCATGCTTCGCAAATTAGAAAAAAATCTCAACAAACAAAGTGGCTGGCTAAGCGAGAAAGTTTTAGAAAATCAAACAACTGTTAAAACTTCCACACGAACACATTTGTGCATACCCAATTCTCAACAGTAGATAACAAACTATATTTTTTGGGAAGGAAAATATTCAGCCTCAAAAAATATTCTCAACAGTAACATATATGTTGATAAAATTCTCAAAGGGCTTCACTAATAGTCCAGGGATAATAATTAATCGTACCATTGGAGGGATGGGGTAATGTTCTTAATCAATCAATTATATGTATAACATAATAGTCTGAAAGTATGTCTTTATCATCCCTGTAAATGGTAGGAAATAAAATTTTCAGATTTGAATAATGTGAATTTAGTGAGTACATTACCTCTCCGCAAATTACAGTTAGAACCACCGGTTAATTCTTGCAGCTGTTTGATAAAAAATTGATAAGCTAGCACCATATCATTGACAGGACATGCTCAGTTTACAGATTTTTTTTTGGCTGCACCTCATGTGGAAGTAGCAACGCATGCCCTTCTGCAGTTCGTAGGGGTAAGCATCGGCACAAATCGCAGCAAGCCGACATCCGCCATCGCTTCCGACCATAGCAACCCGGCACCACCGTATCTGATAGGAAAAAAAAGAACCCACAAAATTAACCGCATCTGATAGGAAACAACTGTGTGTTATGTTTCTGTTTTCTGGAACTCAGTTAGCTTGTCAAGATGGCTACCGCCTCATGTGAGAGTAGTAAAATAAATTTTACTTTTTTGTGTTATGTTTCTGTATGTGTCTGGTAGCTTGTCAAGATGGTAGCTCGTTAACTGGCAGTTTAAAAGAGTACCATTTTCCTCTCTTGCTAAACAGATATGTTTCATTTTGCCAAAATTGGTAGCAAATCTAGAGAAGCTTCTCTCTTTGATAATTCGTTCCCTTTTGAACCTCTTTTTGCCTTCGATCTGGTAGCAAATCTAGAGCAGCAAATTACACCAGGCAGAATACATTCATTCAGAAAACAAAAAAAATGTAGATATAGCTGTGCGTAGCTAAATAGGATATAGCGATAGAAAGTAGGTTGCTTAACGAGGTTCGATACATTCAAACCTTCCTTGCGTGCAGAACTAGGATACACGCAAAATATAGAAAATCAAAAGAAGTTGCTTAGCAGCTGCAGACACATTCAACCCCTCCTTGCATGCGTCTGCGCCTCCTCCCTCCGGCGCTTTCTCCAATTCTTGCTGCCCAGTCCCTTGATCTTGGAGGCCTTGGGCTTGATTGGAGGCATGCGACCCTCTTTGATGGCCACCCGCTGGAGGTTTCGTAGGTGAATGCCGAGAGCCTGATGTTCAGCGATGTAGGCGTTGACATTCACGGTCTGGCTGCCATTGAGGGTGCCAGAGCTCGGGCCCTCTTCATGCATCACTAAGGAGTTGAAGTCGGTGTCCGCGAACTCGCCCTGCAGAAGGGGCAACTGTAGTCGCTTCCAGCGAAGAAGGCATCGTACTGGCCGGCATGTAGCCTCCTCAGCACCTGACGAGTCTTGGTGTGCCTGGACTCGTCATCGCTGCAGACGTTGCTGCCGTAAACCTATTGGTAGAAAAGTGGGGGATTAGATGATATAAGAAGATCCAGCAATCGAAATGCTAACAAGCGAATCCTAATAAACCAAGATCTAGAATCCAACGATGGAAACGGTAGAAGAACCAGGGAAGGGGAGAAAACCCTAGTTACCCCCGACCATGGCTCGTCGATGCCGGTGTCGTAGGGGTTCACCGGAGCGATGTACTCATCTGGATCGTAGGGGTCCTTGAAGAGTTGGATCTGCTCGTGACCGGTGGGAGCCTCCTCACCAACGGGGGGGGGGGGGGGGGCTCCTCGCCGGCGGCTACGTCGGTAGCGAGGACGGGGGCCTGCACGGGAACAGCGGCTGCCATCGATGCCTCGACGGGGGCCTGGACGGGGACGGCGGCTGCTTTCAACGTGTCGAGAGGGATCGGCGAGGAGACGGGGGCCTCCTCGCCAGCGGCCTCAGAGGCAACGATGGCCACCGTATCCTCCTCCGCCATTGCCGGCGCAGATGGGGTTTTCTTGGGAGTTTGCAGATGCTGGTGGGACAGTGGAGTGGGTTGCGTGAGGAGAGTGAGCGAGAGTGAGAGTGGGTGTGCGGAGAGGGGCTCTATAGTTAAGGCGAATGGAAGCAAGGCACATTTTGTTGCACCACCGTGCAACGCGCCGCGCAGGCTACTGCACCGTGCACCGTGACACGCGCACGGTACGTCACGTTTTTTCCCGGGCCATGCATGGTAGTTCTGTATTGAGCCGCATGCAAAGGGCGCATACACAATTTCTATGTACGAAGTTTGACACGACCCTAAAATTGGCGATAATTAAAAGTAGAAATGTACAGGGGAAGGTAGGTGGTTGTTGATACATTGCTAATGTATCTATAATTTTTGATGTTTCATGCTTGGTTTATATCTACTTTCTTATGTTTTCTCCCAACTTTGGAGTATTTTTATACTCTTTCTTGGACTAACCTATTAACAATATGCCACAATGTCAGCTGCCTGTTTTCTGCTGTTTTTGGTTCCAGGAAAGTGAGAAAATGAATATTCTCGAAATTGGACGGGACAAAAGCCGAAGTCAATATTTTACCCAGGGGGACATGGAACCAGAATACGAGATGGAGAGGGGTCAGAGGGCCGCCACACCACCTGGCCACGTGGCTAGGCCTAGCCCACGCTAGGGGGTGGTGTGGCCGCCTAGGGCACCCCCTCGGCCTCCCCTTCCGACTATAAGATGCCTCCGATACAGAAACCCTAAGTACCCGATCAAAATTCCATGAAAGAGTCTATAGCCGCCGTCATCTCCATCCCTAGATTGAGAGGGATTTGAAGCTCTTCCCGGCACCCTGCCGGAGGGGAGAATTCACCCTAGAGGCCTTCTTCATCACCATGCAAGCTTCCGGTGTGATGCGTGAGTAGATCATCCTTGGACTACGGGTCCATGTAGTAGCTAGATGGTTGGTTCTTCTCCTTTGTGCTATCATGTTTAGATCTTGTGAGCTCCGTTCATGATCAAGATCATCTATTTGCAATCCTACATGTTGTGTTTGCGGGGTTCTGATGGATATTGAGATGCTATTTCAGATTGATTATTGATTCTATCATGTCTTTGTTATTTGTGATCTTGCATGCTTTCCGTTGTTAGTAGATATCTTGGCCGAGTAGATGCTAGCAACTCCAAGAGGGAGTATTTATGCTCGATAGTGGGTTCATGCCTCTAGTAATCTGGGGAAGTGATAGAAATCTCTAAGGTACTATATGTGCTATTGCTACTAGGGAGAAAACATCAATCCTTTGTTCATAGAATAATCGTATTGTTTACTTTACACGCAATGCGTAATGCAATTATCTGTTACTTGTAACTTAATACTGGAGGGTATTCGGATGATAACCTGAAGGTGGATTATTAGTCATAGATGCAGTTGGATTATGGTCTTTGTATAATGTTGTAATGCCCAATCGAATATCAAAGGAGTCAAGATGATTAGTATATGCATGTATGATTTCTCGATGTTTGTCAATTGCCCCGCTGTAATTTGTTCACCCAACATGTTATCTATCTTAAGGAGAACCACCACTAGTGAACTATGGACCCCGGTCCTTTCTTTTACAATCAATCTACAATTGTTTACTGTTTTCTGTTTACTTTCTTCAAGCTATTACTTTCTTCCACACAATACATTTAATCCTTATTTTCAGTAAAACCGGTGAGATTGACAACCTCACTGTAAGTTGGGGGAAAAGTTCTGTGGTTGTGTTGTGTAGGATTCCAAGTTGGAAACAACACCTTGGAGGTGTTTCCTTGCTCCTACTGGTTCGATAACCTTGGTTTCATAACTGAGGGAAACTTACTGATGTGCTCATCATACCTTCCTCTTAGGGTTCCCCAACGAGCTCGTTATCAACTACGAGTCAGCAAGTATTTTTCTAGCGCCGTTGATGGGGAGTCAAGGACATCTTCACAAGGGGAGTCCCTCATAACCAATCTCTTTACTTTGTTATTTTTGTTTTGCTTAGTTTATTTCTGTTTTGTTTGCTTGTTTCTTTATCAAAAATACAAAAAAAAATATTATTAGTTTCTACCTTAAGTTTTCATTAGAGTAAAATGCACCGGAGGTCCTAAAATTTTGGAGGAAACCGTATGCAGGTCCTAAAAGTTTCAACTTGTGTACCAGAAGTCCTAATTCTCATATCTATGTGCACTGCAGGTCCTAATTCTCAGTTTGTTGTGCACTGCAGGTCCTAATTCTCAGTTTGTTGTGCACTGCAGGTCCTAATTCTCAGATCTATGTGCACTTGTGTACCCGAAGCAGCTGCGTAAAAAATAGGATATGTCTTATTAAAATCAAATGGCAATAAATTGCAGCTGTCCATCGACGACCGTGCACTCGATGACACATGTGTTGTGGCGTAGTAGTAGCAGTAGTAGGCTTTCCAGACTTGATTAAACATGACATGACCAGTCGACGACTTTTTCTATGGACGGCTTCGTGTTCCTGCTTGTAGAAGTCTCGCTGAGGGAGACGTCCTTGCTGTCTCACATTGTACTGTGAAGGGCACGACGTGTGCAACGATCATCGTTAGATCACACATAATCAACGGTTGGTGCCACGATCCGCGTGACAACTGTGACAACCAGTCAGGGCGTCGCAGACATAGTGAGCACATGTTTGGGCTTCTACGAAAGATAGAGAGAGGGGGCAAAACTGAGTAGTATCAAAAAACCAAGGGCAAAACTGAGTAGTATAAAAATAGAAAGTGAGTATCTTATATAATGAAATACATCGTGGCATACATCAAATTATGCCAAGATAGATCCACCAGATTTCATTGCATGTGTGTTCTTCTCACAAACCACATATGGATCCACCAGAGTTCATTGCATGTTTGTTCTTCTCATAAACCACATATGGATCCACTAGTCATTGCATGTCTGTTCTTCTCACAAACCATATCTAGAGTCATTGCATGTGTGTTCTTTTCATTAACCACATCCAGAGTCACTGCATGTGTGTTCTTTTCACAAACCACATATGGATCCACCAGTGTCATTGGATGTATGTTCTTTTCACAAACCACATCTAGAGTCATTGCATGTGTGTTCTTCTCAAAAAACACATATGGATCCACCAGAGTTCATTGTATGTCTGTTCTTTTCAAAATCACATCTAGAGTCATTGCATGTCTGTTCTTTTCACAAACCACATCTAGAGTCATTGCATGTGTGTTCTTCTCACAAACCACATATGGATCCACCAGAGTTCATTGCATGTCTGTTCTTCTGACAAACCACAGCTAGAGTCATTGCATGTTTGTTCTTCTCACAAACCACACATGGATCCACCAGTGTCATTGCATGTGTGTTCTTTTCATAAACCACATCTAGAGTCATTGCATGTCTGTTCTTTTCACAAACCACATCTAGAGTCATTGCATGTGTGTTCTTCTCACAAACCACATATGGATCCACCAGAGTTCATTGCATGTTTGTTCTTTTCCCAAACCATAGCTAGAGTCATTGCATGTCTGTTCTTCTCACAAACCACACATGGATCCACCAGAGTCATTGCATGTGCGTTCTTTTCACAAACCACAGCTAGAGTCATTGCATGTCTGTTCTTTTCACAAACCACATCTAGAGTCATTGCATGTGTGTTCTTCTCACAAACCACATATGGATCCACCAGAGTTCATTGCATTGTGTTCTTGTCACAAACCACATCTAGAGTCATTGCACGTTTGTTCTTTTCACAAACCACATCTAGAGTCATTGCATGTGTGTTCTTCTCACAAACCACATATGGATCCACCAGAGTTCATTGCATGTCTGTTCTTCTCACAAACCACATATGGATCCACCAGTGTCATTGCATGTGTGTTCTTTTCACAAACCACATCTAGAGTCATTGCATGTGTGTTCTTTTCATTAACCACATCCAGAGTCATTGCATGTGTGTTCTTTTCACAAACCACATATGGATCCACCAGTGTCATTGCATGTATGTTCTTTTCACAAACCACGGCTAGAGTCAGTTCATGTCTGTTCTTCTCACAAACCACACATGGATTCACCAGAGTCATTGCATGTGTGTTCTTTTCACAAACCACATCTATAGTCATTGGATGTCTGTTCTTTTCACAAACCACATCTAGATTCATTGCATGTGTGTTCTTCTCACAAACCACATATGGATCCACCAGAGTTCATTGCATGTTTATTCTTTTCACAAACCACAGATAGTCATTGCATGTCTATTCTTCTCAAAAACCACACATGGATCCACTAGTGTTATTGCATGTGTGTTCTTTTCACAAACCACATCTAGAGTCATTGGATGTCTGTTCTTTTCACAAACCACATCTATAGTCATTGCATGTGTGTTCTTCTCACAAACCACATATGGATCCACTAGAGTTCATTGCATGTCTTTTCTTTTCACAAACCACATATGGATCCACCAGTGTCATTGGATGTCTGCTTTTTCACAAACCACAACTAGTCATTACATGTTTTTTATTTTCACAAACCGCACATGGATCCACCAGTGTCATTCCACGTGTGTTCTTTTCACAAACCAGATCTAAAGTCATTGGATGTCTGTTCTTTTCACAAACCACATATTGATCCACCAGTGTCATTGCATGTGTGTTCTTTTCACAAACCACGTCTAGAGTCATTGCATGTGTGTTCTTTTCAAAACCCACATATGGATCCACCACTATGATTGCATGTGTGTTCTTTTCATTAACCACAGCTAGAGTTCATTGCATGTCCGTTCTTCCCATGAACCACATATGGATCCACCAGTGTGATTGCATGTGTGTTTTTTCACAAACCACAGCTAGAGTCATTGCATGTGCGTTCTTTTCATTAACCACATCTAGAGTCATTACATGTGTGTTCTTTTCACAAACCACATATGGACCCACCAGTGTCATTGCATGTGTGTTCTTTTCACAAACCACATCTAGAGTCATTGCATGTGTGTTCTTCTCACAAACCACATATGGATCCACCAGAGTTCATTGCATGTCTGTTCCTCTCATGAACCCCATATGGATCCACTAGTGTGATTTCATGTGTGTTCTTCTCACAAAGCATATCTAGAGTCATTGCATGTGTGTTCTTCTTATTAACCACAGCTAGAGTCATTGCGTGTGTGTTCTTTTCACAAACCACATATTGATCCACCAGTGTGATTGCATGTGTGTTCTTCTCACAAACCACAGCTAGTCATTGCATGTGTGTTCTTTTCACAAACCACATATCGATCCAACTGTGTCATTGGATGTCAGTTCTTTTCACAAACCACATCTAGAGTCATTGCATGTGTGTTCTTCTCACAAACCACATATGGTTTCACCAGAGTTCATTGCATGTTTGTTCTTCTCACAAACCATAGCTAGAGCCATTGCATGTATGTTCTTCTCCGAAACCACACATGGATCCACCAGAGTCTTTGCATGTGTGTTCTTTTCACAAACTACAGCTAGAGTCATTGGATGTCTATTCTTTACACAAACCACATCTAGAGTCATTGTGTGTGTTCTTTTCACAAACCACATATGGATCCACAGAGTTCATTGCATGTGTGTTCTTTTCACAAACCACATATGGATCCACTAGTGTCACTAGATGTCTGTTCTTTTCACAAACCACATATGGATCCACCAGTGTCATTGCATGTGTGTTCTTTCCATGAACCACAACTAGAGTCAGTGAATGTCTGATCTTTCACAAACCACATATGGATCCACCAGTGTCATTGGATTGCCTATTATTTTCATAATCCACAGGTAGAGTCACTGTATGTGTGTTCTTTTCACAAACCACATATGGATCCACCAGTGTAATTGCATGTGTGTTATCCTCATAAACCATATTTGGATCCTAACCTTAGGAGAGCCCTAACTTTAGCCAGCCGATGGTGGCCGTTTGATATTCTCCTTCTAGAAGGCACACCCTAACACAATTGTTCTGCAGGATGATTGTTACATATCGTTCGATAGGGGCGCTTGGATGATTGGGGTGGTCTTCGTTAGAGCAATCCGCGAGTAGGTTGTTTTGTGGCATGATTGGCCATGCTTGCTGCCCGCTTGCTCTGGACAAACTAGAAACACCGGGCGCTCCCCTTTTGCGAGTGTCACGACTCACGAGTTCAGTGGGCATATGCCAGTGTCACATACCCATTACTTATCTTTCTCCTCGTACTTATCTTCCTTCCCCTCAAAGCCACTTTCCCCACTTATGTCCCATCCTGCCATAGCCGCAAGCCGATGGCGCCTCTAGCTATCTCTCCAATAGCCACAACCCCCTCTCGCCATGGGTACAAGGGGAGACGGCGAGGAAACGCGTCGTGATGACGGGGACAGTTATTTCGATGTGAGTCGTCTCATCTCTATATCTATCATCTGTGGCCAGTTAGCTATTTTGAGCTAGATCTACTCTGTTTACTCATGCGCGTCTGATGTGCTAGGCCAACCAGACGATGTATCACTCCGACTATCACGGTTTAGCAGGTGAAGACAGTCATATGCTATGTAAACATGGATATGTACCCGCTAAATTTGTTGCGTTCGAAGGACGAAACCCAAGCAGGAGGTTTTTACAATGTCAAGGACATCGTGCAATGATGCAAGGCAGAAGTTGCAAATGGGTAGATCCAGAGTGGCCCAAATCGATGCAGAAAACACTAGACCAACTATGGGATATGACTGTTGAGTTGAAAGAATCTGTATTCAGCTCACTTCTTGACAGTGTTGAGATGAAGCTATGGGAACCAGATGACACGACCAAGCTTAACCGAGATCTAAGGAGGGTGCAAGACAAGGTTAGCAAAGTCGAGAAGGAGAGGGACGCGGCGTTAGCTCTGAAGGCTAAAGCAGAGCAAGAACTAACTCAAGCAAGGAATGATCTTCACCAGGCCAAAGTCCTGCAGTTCACAACTACGAGTATTGACAAGTGCATGAGGAAAAATGCAGAGAAACAATTGAAGTTGTGCAAGGAAGATGCTAAAAGGAAGGAGAAGAGGATCCGATCATTGCTCTCATAGGAAGATGCGCATCGGGCTAAGATTAGGAAGATCAAGGAGATGTGTGATAACTAGTTCTATTTAGCTTGATCTCTGTGCCTTTTTAAGTTGTAATAGTAGTACTTGTTGACTTAGCGGTCTGAACTAGTGGTCCCGGAGTCCTGGGTGGAAAAAAATTGGCCGCCCGTTAATCTGTCTTAACCCTGCATTACTTCCTTTTGTCTGATAATGGTGGTATTCTAACATTGGTGGTTTGTTTAAACGTAATCTATATGGATTGTGCTGCATGCAAATGGCACAACCACAATTTATAAAGTGGAAGCACGTACACCCGGTTACTGGAGATCCGGGAGCTTCGCTAGATGCAGGGGATGTAGGAGCAGGGAGGCGGTGAGATAGACGGGCTCAAGATTAGGCCAGAAAGTGGTACCAATTTCCTCCTCATCTAGGCATTATCGGTTGTCATCGCTGTTTATGTTGCCATGTCGTTGTGTGCAGCAGCTGAAATAAGTTGCTGCTTTATGGAGTGTAGCAGCTTAAATAATTTATTTCTATGCCACTTACATTTTGTCGAATTTGGATACATCCTGCCCCTCAGCAATCGTGGAACCGGTGCTGCGTGTTTTCAGATAGTAGTGGCACAATCACAATTTCGGATTCAACTACTGACTCGGGCGTTTCCAAACCCTAAGTCGCGGTACATTTTACTCAGAGAACGTGGGTAGATTGTTTCGCCTAGCAAAGTTCCACACACAGAGCTCCAAAATTTAACCGAATTACATATATAGGTTCAAGTTCAACACATTACTATGCATCTTCATTGCCAGCCTTCTTCCGCAGCCTGGGTGCCAAGGCTTCACTTTCACTGGCTTCTTCATTTCCTGCCTTCTTCCTCTTCCTCGGTGCCAATTTACTTAGCTTCACGTACTCTGCATCGTAAGGACAATCAGCACCAGAATCATGTCCAACATCATCTTTCCACTCGTTTTTAATTTCTTTGGGTAGCAAAATGACTGACCCAGCAGTCATGTTTCTAACCTTGCGGCGCTTCCTGTCAAAGAAACAAGATTGTTGCATAACTGCCCAATATCTATAGAGTAAATAAAACAAAAATTACAATTCATCACAAACATGTGAACCCCAAGAGACTTTTGCTTACCAGGAGCTAATTGGGTTCGAGCAACCACCCTGTCCAAGAATAGAAGGGCGACTCCCAGTTGTAGCCGCTTCCACATCCAGTACATCACAATTTAGCTCAAACATGCAAGCCGAAGCAAACCTTTTCATCAACCCAATTAGCCGACTGTCACACATTAGAGGAACCATGATGCCACGTTCATCCATGAAGCTGAACTTTGCAGTCTGCTTCGGCCATAATTCATCATGATTACGCAGAGCAGCAACCATACCAGATATAGTGCAGATATGCGCAAGCGCTTCTTCCATCGTGATACAATGGTGTCCATACCACTCGCCCTTCACCCTTGCTGATTTAGAGTCGTACCTGAAGAGGACTACCGTAACCAGGTAAGGGTGGTCCGTGGTGATCCCACTTGAAAGAAAACTATGGACAAATTATGTTTGTCAGCGTTGGGCTAACAAACAATTTTAGGTTCAGTAGCCAGCTAGCAGTTATAATTAGTGCGAATAGCAAAGAGAAGGGTAGATCACCCGCATGTAGCCAGAACTTCTTCTTCCTTGGTAGTAGGATCTGCCATCCTCCGAGCTGCTCGGCTCGTCGGCGGTGGAGGCGGGCTAGAGCCTCGCAACGGCGACTACGGCATGCGCCATTGGAGCTCGGGATCGGCGACTGGGCACAGCAACTGGGCGCAGCAACTTGGCACCGGAAGTCAAATGTCCGAAGGGATCGTCCTGCCTAGAGGGTGGATTCCCACGCTACCGGTGCTAGGAGAAAAGAGGGAATGGGTTTGTGAAATTTGTCAACGCATCCAATCCACTTAGTTACTCGATTTTCCTAAGAGGTTGCCGCGTTGGTGCTCGCATCACGGATAGATCACCGACATGTGGGTCCTGGCCGTCTACTTCATGGGGCAGTTTAACGTAATGTTTGAATTTGGCAGGGGTGAGATGAGTTTGCCTTGAAATGTCCCCTCTCAGTAGTTGGAAGCCCAACTTTACAAAATGCGGCAATTACAAGGAACTTGGGTATCGCCATGCGCTCGCCCAGGAACTTTCGGGCCGCAAACAAACAATCCCGTCACCAATCCACCTAACCCGGGTGGCCCATAGTGGGTAGCAAGGCCTATGGCCTGCTGCGCGGCCCAGTTAGACGGGTCCTAAGGGGGGCCCATGCTGGATTAAGGAAGGCTACGCAGGAGTCACTAATACATTGCTAACGTATCTATAATTTTTGATGTTCCATGCTTGTTTTATATCTACTTTCTTATGTTTTGTCCACACTTTGGAGTACTTTTACACATTTTCTGGAACTAACCTATTAACAAGATGCCACAGTGCTAGTTGCCTGTTTTCTTCTGTTTTTGGTTCCAGAAAATGACTATTCTCGGAATTGGACCGGACAAAAGCCAAAGTCGATATTTGACCGGAAGACTCACGAAGCCAGAAGACGAGACGAAGAGGGGCCAGGGGCTGGCCCAACCATGTGGTGGAGCGGGTCCCCCCAGCCATACCACCAGGTGGTGTGGGCCCCTGGTCCACCCTCTGACATCGCCCCTTCGCCTATAAGAAGCCTCCCGATGAGAAAACCCTAAAGAATCCAGCATACAGCCACGAAATATTCTGCAGCACCGCCGCCACTGAAGGGGAGATTCGAGGGACAGAAAGTCTCTATTCTGGCACCATGTCGGGACGAGGAAGTGCCCCCGGAGTCATCTCCATCGACTCCACCTCCATCTCCATCACCGTTGCTGATTCCCATGATGATGAGGGAGTAGATCTTCCTCGAGGCTAAGGGTTCTACCGGTAGCTATGTGTTCATCTCTCTCTCTCTCTATGCATGATCATATTGTGATAATGAGCTTTTTAATCAAGTAGATCTACCTTGCTACTCAAGTGCTTTAATAGATCTCTGGCTCTCCCCATGTGTGTGAAAGTGATAGCGTGCACACCATGTTGGCACTTAGGCTAGAGATTACAAATACTTGTTATGAGTTATATTTGGAGTTGGATGTCTCTATGAAATTGTGGTGTTTGTTGGAAGCATCTAGTGCTCAAGGTGATAGTGTGGGGTTATCTAGATGGGGAAAGCAAACTTTGAGGAGTGTTGTTATAGCCCTACCATGGATTAGAGTGTCCAACCAGAGAGTAGTTCAGAGTAGTATCATAAAGAGAAGATATTTATATGAGAGTGTTCACTAGTGAAAGTATGATCCGTAGGCCTTGTTTCTAAGCATTGAAACATCATTTGCAACTAGATATGTTACATGTTTTCTTGATTCCATCTTTATTTCAGATTTCCTTTAGTTTCTTTCTAGTCGTCAAGCTCTTTTCTAGCACCGTTACCACTTATAATTATCCATACCACTTGTATTTCACTATCTCTTTGTCGAACTAGTGCACCTATACACCTGACAAGTGTATTGGGTGTGTTGGGGACACAAGAGACTTCTTGTATCTTGATTGTAGGGTTGCTTGAGAGGGATACCTTTGACCACTTCTTCCCCGAGTTCGATAAACCTTGGGTAATCTACTTGAGGGAAACTTGCTGCTGTTCTACAAACCTCTGCACTTGGAGGCCCAACAACTCTCTACAAGAATAGAAGTGCGTAGACATCAAGCTATTTCCTGGCGCTGTTGTCGGGGGCTGAAGAAGAAGAAGCTCCCATGTCAACCACGCGGCATCAAAGCTATTTTCTGGCGCCGTTGCCGTGGAGGTAAGGTAAAAGGTACTCACATCCTCTAGCTACTAAGCTATCTTCTAGTACGGTTGCTGGTGTGTGAGTGCTCGAATTTATTTCCTTTAGATTCTGCAATTATATATTTTTGTTTCTTGTTTTTATTTTCACTAGTTATGCTTAATATAAAACAACAACAAAATTAGAGATCTTTATAGTATTTATCTTGAGTTAGGACATGACGTGTTTGAAGAGAAAAATAAAAAACCTATGGAACTTTATTTGCATGCTAATAGCAATGTTATTAGTATGAATTCTTTGAACACCATTATTGCTAATGCTATGGAAAAGTCTAATCTTGGGGAAGATGGTTTTGATGAGCATGATATTTTTAGTCCCCCAAGCATGGAGGAGAAAATTTACTTTGATGATACTTTGCCTCCAATATACGATGATTACAATGATGAAAATGATATTTTCAGTCCACCTACTATTGAGGAGAAAAATAATTATGATTATAATATGCCTCCTATATTTGATGATTATGGTAATGAGAATAATAATGATAGCTATTTTGTTGAATTTTCTCCCACTACGATTAATAAGAATGACTATGTTTATGTGGGGAGTATTAATTCTTTTATGCATGTGGCTCATGATAAGAATTTTTTATGTGATGGTTATATTGCTAATATTATTCATGATGCTACTGAAAGTTATTATAAGAGAGGGAAACATGGTTTTATTTATCTCAACAATATTAAGCTTCCCCTCTTTATGTTGAAATTTTCGAAGTTGCACTTGTTTTGCTTTCCTATGCTTGTTGTGTTGTGCTTTCATGACTTGTTTCTTTATAAGATTATTTTTCATAGGAAGTGGGTGAGACTTAATTTGTTCCATATTTTCTTCTTGATGCTCTCTTTTACTTCAATTTATATTTCTTATGTGAGCATCATCAAAATTATCATGCCTATCTTAATGGCTATAAAGAAAGAGCTTTTGGGAGACAACCCATTATATTTTTACTTTCAGTTTATTTTTGTTTTGTTGAGTCTTGGAAGTTATTTCCTCTGTAATAACCTCTCCTTATACTTTTGTTTGGTTTTTGTGCCCATAATAACCTCTAATGAGAGGGAAGTAAGACTTGGGAAAGTTGCTGTCCCGAAACAGATTTTTGTGCTTCGCTCTAAAAATTCGTGGAAAATCTCTATACGTCAGATTGAGTTGTAATTTTTTGTGCTTTTGCCCCAGGTTGTTATCTAACTTTCGTTAGTTTAACACTTTTTGATTTGAGCAACAAAATGTCTTCGGAAGTTTTGGTGGTGGGTTTAGTGACGCCGGAGTCTCTGTTGGTTTGGCTCTGCCTCTTCTGTCTCCTATTCCAAGCCTTCGTCTTGTCGGGCATGAGTCCTCGGGCTTCCCCTTGTCTTCGTGCTTGTCGGTGTGAACCTATCATGGTTATAGGACAGAGTATGAAGTAGTATACCATTCAATAGGGTAGGAAGTGGGCTAGCATAGAGGAACGGATTCACCTTTGAAGTCCATGAAGACTTGACATAAGTTGGATACCTTGATTTAGTAATGACCGTAGGTCGGGCTACACCATAGATCTTCTTCTCCTCTTCGAAACAAGCTAAAGAACACCAAAATCCGAGTTTGAATGCACAAGTTATGCTCAAAACCGAGAAACTGATTTCTGTTCTGGAGGGGGGTAGAGACTCTGGTCTGGAGTCACTAACACCGGAAACTCCGGTCCTGGGCCAGAGACCCCGGTCCAGTCAATTTTTGCACGTCAAGAACTCGAACGGGACATGTTTTGGGTGGAAAACTCAAACCAAAACCTCAAATTGATGGGGGAAAACAAGGAAATAGGCTATGGAATCGCATGGGGAATGTAGATCAACAAGTTTAGCAAGTAATCCATGGATCAAAACCTACCAAAACTCACTCAAATCATAGATCGATCCAAAACATGAATTGGGGCTATTTTTGGTGAAATTTTAGAACTTATGGGGAAAAGACCAAATCGATGAGAAATCCGTGGCAACCAAAAGCTGCTGATACCAAATGTTGAGGGGTAACCTCATGGGTGGCCCCATCTTCACAGATCTCGTGCTCAAATCGATGGAAAAGCGAGGGTAATGGGAGAAGGTAGCGGAAGCAAACTCACACCTCGTGAAGACCATGATGAACACACACAAAACTCACACGATACAAGGCAGATTGCTCCTGCCAGTGGCCACCGGTCTGATAGAATCCTCGCAAGGAAAGATTGGTCAATGTGCTCCCTCGATCCCAAGCGGAGAGGGAAGAACACCTTGGAGAGGGTCTTGGCAACTACGCTTACGCACTCTCAAACGTAGGCCTTGTACAGCGAGGGAGGCGTGATGCAAACTCCAACAAGGTGGTGACGATAGTCAGACCCCTTTGGTAAGGGGACGAGGCAAAACTAGAGATTTCACAAAGGGGGTGTCTTTAGTATATCATATATGCCTAAAGATACAGTGAGGGGTGGGGGCACTATATAGGCCAACCACATAACAAGGGGTAGTTTGATCATAAAACTAGGTTTGGAACAGACTAGAGGTTAAATGGGCCAAAGGCCCAAAAGGCCTTAGAATTCCTGTCGTCGTGGACACCGGAGACTCTGGTGTCATGGGCGAGAGACTCCGGTGTGACCGGAGACTCTGGTCTTTCTCTGGTGTGGACGTTGGTGTGGTGTACGAAACAATCCTGGTAGTGGTCTAGAGATTGGTTCGGAGTCCAGCCGGAGACTCTAGTGTTGGAGACCGGAGACTCCGGTCTTTAGGCCGGAGACTCCCGTGTTTCAGCTGCTGCTGCTTCTTCCGTCTTCTCTTCCAAGCCTCTGTCCTATCGGGCTTGGTGCTCTAGGCTTCCTTCCTTGCCTTCGTACTTGTCGGTATAAACCTATCATGATAATGGGACGAAGTATGAAGTAGTATACCATTCAAGATGGTAGGAAGTGGGCTCCCATAGAGGAACATATTCACCTTTGGAGTCCATGACGACTTGGTATAAGTTGGAGACCTTGATATGGTAACGACCATAGGTCATGCTACATCAGTAGTAGTCTTCCATCTCCAAGCGATGGAGGAATTCTTCATGGCTCATGGAAGAGCCCTCAAAGTTGGTGAATTTCTCCATGTCCTCCATGCTTGGAGAGGCGTCGTCGATGTCACACTCGAAGTCGTCCATCCTTGGGGAGTCATTGTTGATGTAGTACTCCGTATCACCCAAGCATGTGGAACCATTGCCGGTGTAGTGCTCCATGTATGAGGAGCCATTGTCGATGTAGAGTTGCAATTCCTCAATGTTTGAGGAGCCATAGTTGATGACATGCTCCATGTCTTCCATGCATGTCGAGCCGTCATAGGTGTAGTGCTCCAGGTCCTCAAAGCACGCGGAGCCATTATCGGTGTAGTGCTCCGTCAGGTCCTCTATACTTGTGGAGTCATAGTCATGGTGGCTCATCGTGGATTCTTCATAGATATCATCCTCAGTTCTGGAGTCCCTAGACGTGATTCACAAGACCAAGTTGTGCATATGGCGGTGGTACGGGGTTAGGGATGCAACGCCAAACCTTACTTTACCTTGGAAGATAGTATTTTGCAAGTGGACACACTTGAGAGCAATCAAAACCAAGTAAAGTGAAGTTCACGCAGAACACCAAAACCAACTAACCACTAAAAAACACATACAAAGCTTATGGTAGATGGGTAAATAATAATCCGAAATTAAGATATTGTAATGGCAAGTAAAGAACCACGATGATCACAAAGAAAAATAAGTTAATTCACAAGATAGGAATTATGTATAAGGAAACACACACGGTGGGATAAATGAGACTTGTGCGACGGAGAAAGTGAGCTAAGAACCAAATGATTACCTAGCAGAGACTATAAGCTCGTCTCGCACAAGTGCAAGGAGAGACGCTAGTTCAATTGCAATAAAATTGGTGAGCTACAAGATATGCATAATAAGTACCACCTATTTGATGTTCATTGAGCTTGTGCTTCCTATTCTATGAGACACTTGTTCCTTTCTTATTTTTTTTTCTATTTTTTCTTTCTTTTTCACTTTCCTCTTCCTTATGCCAATAACTATACGAGGTAACTATATGAGATAGTGCACTCACAACTTTTGCTCGGAAATTTTACAAGGTATCAAATCTGCATAACCCAAGCAATCATAGGAGAAACTGTTCTCAATAGGTGTTTATTGATTGCAAAGATAGTGTAGCTCACAAAGTAAAGCAAGTGGGGAGAAGTCGCGGAATATTTGTACCCTTCTTCGCCGATCTTCACCCTTTATTGGTGAGTTCCTCCTTGCTTACATAATTTGGATGAAGTAGATAGCATGGGCCACGTGGATGATTATGTAGAGCTTCTTTTCCTCTTCGAAACGAGCTAAAGAACACCAAAATCCGAGTTCAAATGCAAAAGTTATGCTCAAAACTATGAAACAGTTTTTCTGTCTACACATGCGGACATTCTGGTATGGGGGGTCAGGAGACTCCGGTACGGAGTGACCGACACCGGAAACTCTGGTCCTGCGCTAGAGATTCTGGTCTGATCGATTCTAGGACGTCAAGAATTCAAACGGGACGCGTTTTGGATGGAAAAACTCGAGCCAAAACCTCAAATTGATCGGGGAAATCACGGAATTAGGCTAGGGAAACACAGGAAAAGGTAGATCAACAAGTTTAGCAAGTAAACATGGATCAAAACCTACGAAAACTCACTCAAATCACAGATCAATTGTAGCACCCAGTAAAACCACTACTAGAAAATCGCTTGTTATTTCTACTTTGTGCATCATCATCCATATCATTGCATTAATTTGTCTCTATTTTTTTTTGCTAAAACGCTATTTTTGTTTTCCTAATATATCCATGTGGGTTAATTAAACTCGTCTCTCCTTTTTTTAATTTTAAACCTAAACAAAACAATGTTTTCCGGCCCGTTACATGACCATAAAAGGTTTTCTTATTTCTCTAAAAATAAAATTAGGCAGAAACCCGTCTAAAGTTTTAATCCAAAACTAGACCGATTTAATCTATTTTGGACTATATCTCTACTACTTATAAAAGAGCAAACAATATCTTTGCTAAACATACCCCAAGAACCACACACAAATAAAACCAAGCCACACAAGCAGGCCCACTAATCAGATCTTTGGCCACATTTAACAATTTACTGCGTCGGACAGATCACTTATCCCGCATACCGCAGAGGGAATTTTACTGCACGCACAATCCCCTTCCAAAGTTCCTAGGAAAGAAAGATGAAATAACTCCCTCGCGCATGATCTAGATCTCAACCACCCCATGGCCTCGCCGCTGCACCAGCCTGCCGTCACCGGCCCACGCGAGAACCCTGTCCGCCGAGACTGTACGGTGTCATCCCGCCCCGTGCGAGCCTGCAAGCCGCCACGCAACACCCACACCGCCATGCATGGTGCGGCCGCTGCCGTAACGTCCCTTGCATTGACATCTTTGAAGACTTGATTCCACACTTCCGGTTCGATGTTGGCCTCCGCCTCAGATCATTCACTTAAACTATACGAAAGTTGCAACAAGTCTGTCAATCTATTGAAAACTTTCTTGAATTATTACTTAATCATAAATTGTAGATGGGGTGGATTTAAGACGTCTCTTCAAGCAATGAAAACATGAGCAGATTTTGCATGACAAGGGATCGATGTGAATCTAGGCTTTTATTTTATTCGTGTGGCACCACCCGTGGTGGGGTTTCACATTGATTAACTATTACTACCTGACTATTTGCCTTTTGGATATGTAGTTCAATGTAGTGTAGAAATTCCACTCCTTACCATGGATTTATGTAAGTTGTAGGATACTCAGAGGTTATTTTCATGACCTCAATCAGTCAAAGTTATATTGAGGTCTTTTCTGAAACTTTTTGTTTTTTCTCTATCTAGAAATGCAATAGAACAACCCAGATGAATGGCGAAGGAATTAATGATGCAGGAGAGTATTTATCAATAAGGAGGGAAATGGACATGGTTGGATTCGAATCAATGAGGAAGATCATGTCTCTATTCATCTTATACTGAAGATATTGAGAATATCAATTTTAGTAAAAAAAAACTACTAATGACGTGCACTATTATTAATTTATTTTACACGAACCTATATTCACGGTTGTAGCATCTGTACTATGCTAGAAATATAAATTTTGCCAAGGGAATAGAAGAATATTCATACTTGATGAAGGATGATAACTCTAGGTTTACCTTAACATTGCAGAAGAGTGGGTATATTTTGTTCTTTCAAAGGACATTTAGTATCTTTTATATCTACTCTCTCTGATCTAAATTAATTGACTCCAATTTATCTAGATTCAGATGTATTTAGACATATTTTAGTACTAGATACATCCGAATCTAGATAAACCCAATTCAATTAATTTGGATAGGAAGGAGTACATGTTTTATGTGACCATAGATCAAAAAGCTGACGGCTAAAATTTCATTGCAGTTATGACTAGACCATAAAAGCGCGCGTTGCCGCGTCCGTCCATACAATATACAAAGCATTTATTGTTTCAAACTTATGTCAAATGAGACTTGAGAGTTTACTTTTTTAATGGGACAGAATCTGAGAAGTGAGGCTCAGATGGCAGCTTTTAGAGATTGCTTAGTGGACTACGGCCTTGCAGACTTAGGATACACTAGGCATGCCTATACTTGGAATAACAAAAGAGAGGGAGCTGCAAACGTCCAGGCTAGACTTGATAGAGCTACATCGACAGACAACTTCCTTGATATGTTCCCACTGACCAGGGTGGAGCACATTGTGACTGAGGAATCAGACCACATGGCGTTGTGGATTAAGATTGCAGCTGGGGATGCACAACGAAGCCCTTCGACAACGAGGGGTTTCATGTTCGAAGAAATGTGGACAAGACACGAATCATATATGAAATGGTGCAGACAGCTTGGATCGACTCAGATATTCACGGATCCGACATCAATGGACTGTGGCACAGATTAAAGGATGTGTCAAGTAAGATGAAACGGTGGAGTTTTGACACGTTTGGATCAGTACGGCAAGAGATTAAAAAACTATGGGTAGCTCTGGAAGAGGCCAAGATCCAATCGTTGGTGTCTAACTCATCGGCTGAGGTGAAGGAAATTGCAAAGAAACTACATGAAGTTTATGAATGGGAAGAAGTAATGTACAGACAAAGGTCTAGGCAAGAATGGGTTAAAGCCAGGGATAGGAACACTAGGTTTTTTCAGAATCGGGCCTTGCACAGGCAACGCAAAAATACAGTGAGATTTCTGAAAGATGTTGATGGAAAGATCCATGACACAAATGATGATATGCGTTCGGTTGGCCAGGGAATTTTATAGCACCCTCTACTCCTTGGAAGGAGCCCAAAATCTAGACAGAATTTTGGCTAGAATTAATCCTTTTGTGGATGAGGAAATGAACCAGGGGCTGACTGCAGCAGTATCGGACATGGAGATAGAAAAGGCCCTTTTCCAAATGGGGCCGACTAAATCACCGGGGCTGGATGGGCTCCCAGCTCTTTTCTTCCAACACCACTGGGTCGTTGTGAAGGAGGACGTATGTTCGGCTGTGAAGGATTTCCTAGCAGGTTGGAATTGCCTAGATGATTTCAACGACACAATTCTTGTGCTGATTCCGAAGGTTAACTCACTGGAGAACCTTACCCAATTTCGCCCTGTTAGCCTTTGTAATATGCTCTACAAAATTGCATCTAAAGTCTTGGCTAATCGACTGAAGATTTTCCTGCCCATTCTAATTTCGGAAGAGAAAAGCGCGTTTGTTCCGGGGAGACTCGTTACGGATAATGTTTTTATCGCCTATGAGAGCACTCACGCAATCAGAAGAAGGAGAAGGAAAACGCCACTGTGTGCGGTTAAGTTGGATATGGTTAAAGCGTACGATAGGGTGGAGTGGATTTTTTTGAAAAAATGCTTTTACAGATGGGTTTCGCTAGTGGATGGGTTGACATGATCATGAGATGCCTCTCAACGGCGAGATTCTCTATGAAGCTTAATGGTGGCATTTTGGACAGATTCATTCCATCTAGAGGGCTGAGGCAAGGGGACCCCTTGTCCCCTTATCTCTTTCTTTTTGTGTGGAGGGCTTTTCGGCATTGCTGAAGGAAGCTCAAGAGGATAAGCTATTGAGCGGGGTGAGGTTTGGCACAGGCGGGACCCACATCACGCACCTTATTTTTTGCTGATGATAGCATCATGTTCTTGGTGTTGAAATATATTGCCTAGCCCTTTCTAATAGTTCGGACTGTTGGTTGCGTTGGCTAGTGCATCAATTCAATATGGTATCAGAGCAAGAGGTCCTAGGATCAAATCTTGACCAACGCAAAAATTAACAAAAAATATTACGGCTCCCTAAACAAACGTCACAATAGGCCAAAGGGCAAAGTCGCAGGGTGAGTGTTGAAATATATTGCCTAGCCCTTTCCAACAGTTCGGACTGTTGGTTCAGATGGCTAGTGCATCAATTTAATACTTGGAAGCCACACAAACAAGTTTAAATACGTTGAAAAGGGTGCTCCATGATTATGAGGTTAGGTCTGGACAACGAGTCAACCTGCAAAAATCATCAATTTTCTTTGGGGATGGTTGTTTGGATGTGGTGAAAGACAGCCTCAAAGCTGACATTGGGGTCTCATGTGAGGCTCTCTCTGAACGTTATCTGGGACTTCCCACGTTGATTGGTAGATTAAAAGATGGATGCTTCCAACACCTTAGAGAGAGATCATGGGGGGGAATAAAAGAAATTAAGGGGCAAGGTATGTCGAAGGCTGGTAAGAGTGTCCTGATTAAATCGGTGATTCAGGTTGTGCCAGCATATGCAATGAGCTGCTTCCAACTTTCCAAGAAGACGTGTAAGCAACTAAGCTCCATATTTGCAGATTTTTGGTAGGGTGACAAAGATGGAAAACACAAAGTACACTGGATCGCCTGGGAGCGAATGTGCAAGAGCAGACAAAGGGGAGGTTTGGAGTTCAGAGATTCTGAAGCTTTTAACCAAGCTTTTATAGACAAACAAGGATGGAGGCTGTTGACTGAGCCGGACTCGCTGTGCGCTCGTGTGCTAAAAGTGAGATACTACAAAAACAGCGACTTCCTGTCTGCTACTTGCCCAAAGCGCGCCTCTTACACATGGTATAATATATGGAAGGAACCTACTGAAGGAGGGACTGATGTGGCGTGTGGGCAATGGTGAGGCAATCTCAACGATGGAAAGCAATTGGATTCCACGCACTAGCTAAAAACGCCCACTAGGGCATAAACTAGAAACATGTCTAAATAGAGTCCACGATCTGATGGTGGAGAGTGGAGGAACTTGGAATGAAGGAAAGCTCAGGTTGCATTTCCACGATCCGGACGTGGCTGGTATTTTGAAGATCCCCGTTGGGAAGGCTGGGTCAGATGATTTCCAGGCATGGAATTGTACGAATAGTGGAATTTTCTCAGTGAAGTCGGCCTATCATCTGGCGATTCAGAGGAAGAACATAAGCAGGGGCGAGCTGAATCATCAAAATCTTGTGATGGTCACAAAGGCTGGCTGGAATTGTGGGCAGCCTAAGTAACAAACAAATTCAAAGTCCATTTCTGGAGGTTGATTGAGAATGGTCTCGCGGTGGGTGCAGAGTTGCATCGAAGGAACAAAAAAGATGGCGTAGTCTATCTCAGAAGCGACAAAGACGAAATCCTGATCCACCGGTTCTAGAACTGTCCTCACTCTGCTCTGGCGTGGAAGTATCTAATGCAGTTAGCATGAACACAACTTGAGAGGCCCCGAATGCACCTGAGAAACCAAGCTGAACTAAGAGGTTGGCTATTAGACTGGATTGGAAAAACCAATGCGGCCAACCGTTCATGGATGATCTCTATGGTGTATAATATGTGGCAGGTGAGGAATGATGCTCGAGATACTAAAATTTTTGGTGACCCAAAATCTGTCGCAATGAGAACCATCACTGGTGTTGAAGAATGGCAAAACCTATAGAGGCCCGTGATAGGTGCAGCCATAAAACCGCACGAGCACTAGCTTCCTCCGGAATTCCAATGGCACAAAGCAAATGCAGATGGAGCCTTCCATGCAGACTCAGGTCTGAGCGGGGGAGGGGTGGTAATTCGAAATCATGATGGTAGCTTTGTGGTGGGAGCTAGCCATTTCTTCCCCCATGTCCTAGATGTCGAAGGGGCCGAGCTGCTGGCCTGCCATCGAGCTTTACTCCTCTCGAAAGAAGTGGGGATTCAGAAGGTAATCTTAGAGACTGACAGTGCTGGGATGGTGGCAAAGTTGACAAATGAGGAGTTGGACCGGTCTTTGCACGGTCAACTGGTTGGGGAAATAAAATCCCTCCTTGGAGACTTCGACGTTTTCTCGGTGCGAGCCATGCGGATATCAGCAAATGATATTGCACATCGACTAGCTAAAGAAGGCTGTGATAACAAGCTGTGTAAAACTTAGCTTGGTGTTCCACCAAATTGTATTGTAAACAGACTTGCTCTAGATGTTTCCCTGAATTAATATAATCGCAGTGCGTGTTCTAAAAAAGGATGTTCAGTTGTCGACGGTCTGATTGAAGGAAAGTTAAATGGCCGTAGCAATGATCTACCAAGAGAGCACGCATAAACACAATATCTAAAGATCCAACTTCACAAGACTTTCATACAAAAGAAAGTGTAATATGAATATTGAAGAACTATTGCTCTTTCTGTTTCATTGCATTGCTCAAGCCTACTAAATTACTTTATTAATTTGCAAATGGGTCAAATGCAGGGCAACTACATTCACCTCATCAATATAAAGTATAAAATGACGATAGGGTGTATAATTGTAAGGAAATCTTATTGACGAGGGGTAACCTCGGCAATACCCATGGTTATGGACTTAGGGTTTCACGGAAAAAGAACGCTAGGGATTTTGATCAGACAAAAAAGGGAGTCGAGATCGTCTGATTATTGAGGAGAGTATGATTATAGATTACTCAAAGATTTGGTACCTCTCTGTTGGCTCCTCCCAACCTTTATATAATAGGATGGGTCCCAAGCCCGTATACGGATAGGTTACAAGTTACAATTACAACACTGATATTATGTCAGTTTCTATTTCTTTCTTGATCGCTAAGACACGCTTCTATCCGTCGGATGCTTCCTGGTCTTTCCTTTATTCTTCATGGGCTATAGGCCTTTGTATGGGGACCCAATAGGTCATGCCTATGTCACTTATATTGCCAGGGACACAAAGATGAGTCATCAAAACATGAATGCACAAAGCTGTTAGATGGGAGCAACCAAATCATAGCATGGCTTCGTTAGGACTGATATGAATTTTACCCATGGATAGTAGTAGAATGTGAAGGAAGCATCGTGATATTATAATCAAACTTCTCAATACAAGGGTTGCGAGAGAGTTCAGGAAATAATACCATTGGTGGTCATCCATTTGTGTAGTTGTATTGTTGCTTTTTTGTAATCAAGAGGTGTCCTACATGCTAGCTTTGCCCCTGGTATGTGACTACATTGTCTGTAGGCATAATATAAGTCTTCTTATGTAGGGGAAAAGTAAATTACTAGTGGCACAAATTAGATGAAGGTGCAAGCTAGGTACTTTCCATCCTCGCAAATCCAGGATCTTCATGAGGCAATGTCTTCTGAGGTATTCATGAGAAATTTCTTTTGGCTAGTAGAAGATTCCTTTCAGTCTACTATTGCCTTGTAGCTATGATGTAAATTATTAGTTGCACACATATAGGATGAATTAACTGAAATAATGGCACCCAAAAGGTGGTAGAATTTGACCTTTGTACCATTCTTCTTTCCTTTGGACCTAGTGTACCAACTACCATGGAGTGTTCAACCAGGGGCATTGGTGTGGTAGGATTCTAGCATCACGTGAGAATAGCTCCATTAATATAGGAGAGCAACTACATATAAACATAAATGTGCAATACATTTGACTTACCATGGGCAGAGGCGGATGCGCCTCTATTGCGGAAGATACGGAGTGCAATATCATTTCTTCAATTCCAATGGAGTTGGAGTACTCGCCATCTTCAGATCTAGTCTGTTATAGAAGTAGAGATTTCAGGAGGATAATAATGAGATTATAACAAAAATGACTATAAAGTAGAACAATTTACTCCATATCCATCAGTTGCAGGTTCCTCTTTTTAGTCTTTAGAGAAGCCAAGTACGTGCAATTTGTAAGACATCTAAAATTGCAGAGACAGTACATCTTCATATGGGTTATAACAAGATTCAATGGCATTAGACTTATAGTCAACTCATGAAGCATTGCAATTAGGGAAATAAGAAGTCTGAAATAAAGTGTATATGACTGACCTATAAGTGACCTCGTCTTTCCAAGAAGACCAGGTAGTTGGTGAAATGCAGTAAGAAAACATGAGTATCATGGGAAATCTGTCGGTACTTCAAGCTTGACCTGATTCTTTATCCAAGGTGTGTTATTCATCATAAACCTCGCATCGACAACCCAAAAAATGTTCTTTGCTGATTGCACAAATAAACCTCGAAACAAGGCATAACCTCCCTTCCTGAAGCTAGGAGTCTGAACTTGTCTACATGACCTGGTCTTCTCTGTAGTCTTTTTGTTCCCCTTGCATAAAGTATTGGTAGTAATCAACACATAGCTCTGTTCATTTGAGGGCGTGAGCATAGATATATATATATGTGAAGAATAAAAGATGTCTTTAATAATAAAATAATAAGTCTAACAAAGAAAGTAAAGTGCAAACAGAAGTTTAATGACACAAGTTACCGAAAACACCGTACTCAATAACTCAACAACAGACATGCAAGGTATCGATATGAATGCTGCATATCATTACATAGGTAAAAGAAGACAAATAATCTTCAGTTTATAAAAAATTGAATTGTAATAGCGTAGTTACATCAACTTTACATGCCAACTTAAATGTTGAAAGCAGTAACTTACGTTGGATGAATGAGTGAACTTTTTTTAACTTGGGACTTTAAATCACTTAACAATGTGAAAGAAAACATTATATGGACTGGGCTGATGGGTTTGCAGCTATTCAATTTCAAAAAATTGGTGTCCCCTATGCAGCTCATTCTACTTAACTTGTAATGATTGAAATCATCCAATCAAAGGGTTTTCTCATTTTTAGAAGGATATTAATCCAAATTGTTCCTTCTTACAGAAGGTGGTAGTGGAACCTACGGAAAAATATTTAACGTAATTGAAAAACCAACCATGGATAAACAAAGAATAGGCTATCATAACGGTTTACTGACCAAATAAGAAAATTGGAGGCTCCATGTAACATACAACTTTGTAGAAGCTTTTTCTACAAACTTATGGTAAATGTACATGTTCATCAATGAATATCATGTTCACATGAGCAAGCATGTTGCCTTTATTAAATTTTCATTCACGAGACACCTATTGCTTAGATCGAGATCTGACAGAATAAAAAGATCAACCTGTAATTGGCATGTGTTACTTGCTACTAATAGCATTATATACCATGCAAATAAACATTCGTTCTATACTTCTACTAACGTATATTCTGTGATATACACTGGTTCTGGAATACAAAGAAGGAAAGGAAGCAGGCTAATCTATGTCATCGGATAAAGGAAGGCAACAGGAAAATGCATTTATTAGTCAGGGATAAGAAATCGAAAAATTTGCACACAATACAACAATAAATTGAAAGAAACAGAAAATTAACTAACATATAAGTTACAACAGCTTTGCATAAACGAACGTATCTACATGGTCGCAGGTGAAGGTGCCACACACTCTGTTAGCGGTTCATGAATGGAATTCCCAAACGAGCGAGCACAACAACCCCTGAAACGAACAACAGCAAGTCAATTGGGTAGTAAAGCAGAGTTCTATTACATTACACAAAATATGGAGGATGTCAGGAAAATTAGAAAGCAATCATAAGCAAGGATCATTGCTGAGGAACAATGGGAGGTCGAAAGCGAGAAGGGGTAAATAAATATGATTGCTCACTACACGTACTTTATAAAGAACGAAAGAAAACAGACAATAACATTGAGGTTAATCTCCATAATTAGAGGAGGGAGAGGGTCAAAATTTGTACCGCCATGATTATGATATCGACCGCTGTTTCAGTTCCTACACCATGATTGTGACGCTTGGCTAGGTCCACCCGCGGCTGGAGGAAACCCAAGTCTGCATGGAGGAAGCCCATGCCTCTGAATGCGCTGGAGAAGAACGAGAGGGAGCCGATGGGATTCAAACCGAAATCCATGCCAAATCGAGCAAACTCGGCATCCAGCATGAATCCACCGGTCTGAACGTTGCCTCATCGGTTTCTTGGTCGGCTCCAATCGTACACGGAGCAGGGCAGCATGCACCGCTCAGGAAAGTGGAGATGAAAGAGCAGCGCTATGAGGAGAGGGGAGGGGACAGAACGAATGGAACATAACGCTTTTTCTGAGGGGGATCAATTTGCCTGGATTTTTTTGAGGGAAAAGCTAATGCTTTATTGATTCAACGCAATGCTCGGGATACAAAGACCATTAGGCGGCTGTAGCAGCCAAAGCTGACGTCCCAAACTAGTCGAAGTAGCCGACCGAGCTAATCTATGAGCCTCCCCATTGGAGGATCTGTTTCATGCCTAAGCTTTACATCATCAAAAGAGCTACTAGTAAGTTTTATTTCCTCTAGAATCATGCTAAAACTTCCAGCAAAAGGCCTTGCCATATCAGTGACCACTACAAAGCAATATGTCGCAACCGTGATGCGTCTTGCTTGAAGATCCTGCGCCAACTCCAAAGCTTCTCTGCATGCCATTGCTTCAAGAACAGCTGGATTAGAGATAACTGATGTGAACACCCAGAAGTTTAAGTCCAGATTCTTGGTATGCAGTACATCGCAATCCTAGGAATACCATTTTTGCGAGACATAACAGAATTGATAGCACAGTACCTCATCCATTACAAACCATAATAGTCTTACAAATAGTTGATCTCATGATCAGGTGTGGATACACATCAAAGCAGCGGGAATAAACATAGTAGAGACTCCATCTTCATTATCATAGGCAATGCTGATGATGGGAGATGATCCTAGTTATCATAGACATCCTGCCGTCTGTCCTCCGGATACTCCTCTTCATAGTCTGGCCATGGGAATAGCTAGTGACAAAGACATGAGTACTCTTAAAGTACTCGCAAACTATCATTAATGCAAGTAAGACAATTCTAGTAGGAATCCTAAGCTCTAGGCTTGTTTGCAATAAGCCAGTTTTATTTCAGAAGTACTTAGTAGTAAAGACCAATTTTAGTAGTCTAGATTACTCAAGTGGAAACATAGTTCTCATTTCCACAACCCTATTGTGTTCAAGTCAAAGTCATATTTCAAGTCACCAGTCATTTTGAAAACATCTAACAATGGAATAGTATGGCCATCCAACTGTCCATGACCGCGGACGCGGCTATTCGAATAGTTTGACACTCTACAGAGGTGGTACACTTTCACCACAAAATTCGATATATTCGTCAAGGATAGCCCTGAATCATCATACTTGGTATGCGGATAATCAATCATAACCTTTCAATTACACACCCTAGTATAGGAACCTCCCCTATGATCTTGGCCTCCCAGTCATGGCAATCCGCCATCCCGGGAACTGCATAGGTGGTCACTTCTTTCACTCACATCCACGAGGTAGCCTCAGCCTAACCCCTTTTCCGCGAGGGAACCCATACTAAGACACATAAACTTCCAGTTAAGCCCTACCCAATTTAGGTATTGTGGTTGTATGGTAAAGCTGGAATGGTATCGCATCCGAACCCAACAAGCAGTTTTTATTCAAAGTCAAGTCACATCTTTCATTCATCATCATTTTCAAGTCATTTTGTTCCACAACCCATGTCAAAACATTTCAATAGAATGACTCGTCATTCTAAGGTTTTCATAATTATTTGCTCCAAGTGTTCCCATCTAAAGTGATCAATATTAGCTTAGCACTAGCAACTATCAATGAAGGTGTCACTATTGAGGGGTGCTAACTAAGTGTAACTACCTAAGCCTAGTTCTATGCTCTTGGTGGCATCTGTCCTATTTTTCACTAATCACCAATAATTAACTATTTAAGGAACTTTGGTAAAGGGAAAAATAAAGCTTGCAGGTAAAACTTGGGATTGGTATAATCAAGGTTGCATCACAATAGCATGCATAGTATAGCTTGGACAGGTTAGCTTGCCTTGGTTGGTACAGTGGTCGAAGTGCTCCTCTTCTTCTTCATAGAATTCATCCTCCTCGTAGCCCGGGTTGGTACTAGCGTCTATAAATAAATTCAAGGTACACAATCACCAAATAATACTTAGCTACTTGTATTCAGCACACAAAGGTTCACACTAGATGATCTAGCATCATCTCAATCATCACATGAATTAGTGACATGGTCTTATTTATCTTATTTTGGAAATGCAATTTCTACTCATTGAAAAATACTTAGGATTTAATATTCTTCAATTATAAAATATGGGATCATGTTGACACATGTCATCACCATATATTCCAATACTTGGGAATGTGATTTAAAGTAGATGGCATATATTACAAGGTTTAATATTGCTATTTAATATAATTAAAATGACTAGAAATGATTATATGGCTATTCTTTTAATCTTAGCCCATGACTACTGCATGTAAAACTAAATATTTTTACATATTTAGATAGATCATGGAAAATGTGATTTTTGACAATTGGAATCATCTCAAAAGAATTTATTGTTGATTTTAGAAAAATGTTTGAAGTTGGAAAAGTCATTGCCTTGTTATTTTTACTGTGGGTGATCTACAAGTCCAAAATGTTTGAATCCTATGGGAGTGTTTAGAGATTTTCCTTTCCTTTTGAACAAAATTGGAATCATGCAATTTGGTTTAGTGAATATTCTTGAACTCAATTTCAAATTCATCTACATAATAGGATTTTTAAATAAAAGACAAACTTCTATTCCAACTACATAGCGCGCGCTGATACATCGTACATGTATCTAATTTTTGATGTTCCATGCTTGTTTAGTATCTACTTTCTTATGTTTTGTCCACATTTTGTGGTATTTTTATACATTTTCTGGAACTAACCTATTAACAAGATGCCACAGTGCTAGTCGCCTATTTTCTGCTATTTTTGGTTTTAGAAAAGCTAGTAAGGAAGTATTCTCGGAATTGGACCGGATAAAAGCCAAAGTCAATATTTTACCCAAGGCAACATGGAGTCCGGAGGGGAGACGAAGAGGGGCCACGGGGCGGCCACACCCTAGGGTGGCGCGGCCAGCCCTAGGCGCGCCGCCACCTGGTCTAGGCCCTCTCAAGCCTCCACCAACCTTGCCCTTCCGCCTATAAAAGCCTCCCGTGACGAAAACCCTAAGGACCCGATAAAAGACCCGATCAACATTCCACGAAAGAGTCTGTAGCCGCCGCCATCTCCATCCCTGGATCAGGGGGATCTGGAGCTCTTCCCGGCACCCTGCCGGAGGGGAGAGATCACCCTGGAGGCCTTCTTCATCACCATTACTGCCTCCGGTGTGATGCATGAGTAGTTCATCCTTGGACTACGGGTCCATGTAGTAGCTACATGGTTGGTTCTTCTCCTTTGTGCTATCATGTTTAGATCTTGTGAGCTCCGTTCATGATCAAGATCATCTATTTGTAATCTTACATGTTGTGTTTGTGGGGATCTGATGGATATTGCTATTTCAGATTGATTATTTCTATCATGTCTATGTTATTTGTGATCTTGCATGCTTTCCGTTGTTAGTATCTATCTTGGCCAAGTAGATGCTAGCAACTCCAAGAGGGAGTATTTATGCTCAATAGTGGGTTCATGCCTCTAGTAATCTGGGGAAGTGACAGGAATATCTAAGGTGCTAGATGTGTTGTTGCTACTAGGGAGAAAATAACAATACTTTGTCCATGGGACAATCGTATTGTTTACTTTACACACTTTTCTTAATGCAATTATCTATTGCTTGCAACTTAATACTGGAGGGGGTTCGGATGATAACCTGAAGGTGGATTATTAGTCATAGATACAGTTGGATTATGATCTATGTATAATGTTGTAATGCCCAATCAAATCTCATAGGAGTCAAGATGATTAGTATATGCATGGTATGCTTTCTCGAGTCTGTCAATTGCCCCATTGTAATTTGTTCATTCAACATGCTATTTATCTTAAGGAGAATCACCGCTAGTGAACTATGGACCCTGGTCCATTCTTTTACCATCAATCTACTATCTACTATTTACTGTTTACTGTTTACTTTCTATAAGAAATTACTATCTTCCACACAATACGTTTAATTCTTTGTTTTCATCAAAACCGGTGAGATTGACAACCTCACTGTAAGTCGGGGCAAAGTTCTGTGGTTGTGTTGTGTAGGATTCCAAGTTGGAAACAACACCTTGGGGTTGTTTCCTTGCTCCTACTGGTTCGATAACCTTGGTTTCATAACTGAGGGAAATTTGCTGATGTGCTCATCATACCTTCCTCTTGGGGTTCCTAACGAGCTCATCGTATCTTGAGCCATCAAGCTTTTTTCTGGCGCCGTTGCCGGGGAGTCAAGGACAGCTTCACAAGGGGATTCCCTCACAACCAATCTCTTTACTTTGTTTTTTGTTTTGCTTAGTTTAATTTTCGTTTTGTTTGCTTGTTTCTTTCTATCAAAAAAATAGTTTCTTATTTTAGCTTTTATTTTGTTGGCTTGTTTTAATCTAAAAAAAATGAATACTCCTGAAAATACAAAGTTGTGTGACTTCACTAGCACAAACAACAATGTTTTCATGTGCACACCTATTGCTCCACCTGTTCCTGAAGCTACTTTCTATGAAATTAAACCTGCTTTGCTCAATCTTGTTATGAAAGAACAATTCTCTAGTGTTGGTACTGAAGATGCTGTTGCTCACCTTAATAACTTTGTTGAACTTTGTGAGATGCAAAAAACATAGGGATATAGATGGAGATATTATTATACTTAAATTGTTTCCTTTCTCTCTGAGAGGAAATGCTAAAGAATGGTTGCTATCCCTAACTAGAAATAGTATTGATTCTTGGAATAAATGCAAAGATGCTTTTATTGGAAAATTCCATCCTCCTGCTAAGATTATATCTATGAGAAGTGAAATAATGAAATTTAAACAATTTGATAATGAACATGTTGCTCAAGCTTGGGAAATAATGAAATCTTTGGTAAAGAATTGTCCCCCTCATGGACTGACTGATTGGATGATTATCCAAACTTTTTATGCAGGACTGAACTATTCTTCAAGAAATCTGCTAGATTCTGCTGCTGGAGGTACCTTTATGACCATTACATTGGGTGTGGCAATAAAGCTCCTTGATAATATGATGGTTAACTGTTCTGAATGGCACACTAAGAGAGCTCCACAAGGTAAGAAGGTAAATTCTGTTGAAGAAACCTCCTCCGTGAGTGATAAAATTGATGTTATTATGTCTATGTGATGGGGATATGCCGAATGGGGTATGCCCAGCAGGACGTTCCGACTAGGCCAAAGGCCTCGCGAGTGGGCCTGCAGGACGACGACTGGAATACGACTGAGGAGAAGGCCAGACGATTGGAGACTGGAGGCCTAGAAGCATACTCGAAGCCCAGTCGGATTAGGTAAAGCCTCTGAATCCATATCTTGTTCGGTTGTAAACTATAAACCCTAGCGAGGTGCTTCCTATATAAGCCTCCCTAGGGTACTTTGAGGACTTACGTTCCATCATACACCCCTTCGAGTGACTCACTGCTTAGACGTCGAGCTCGCCACCCCTGTAACTCGCTCTCCATCAATCTAATCTAGCAGGAGTAGGTCTTTACCCTCCAGGGGGCCGAACCTGGGTAAACCATGTGCATCTACCCCCATCTCGCACCGCAGATGGCCACCAACTCTCGCCCCCGATTCTATCAATCGCTGCTTGTAGCAGCGACTGCCGTGGCCATTTCCACGATAGTGGCGCCCACCGTGGGGCCTAGTTGGACTGTCCTGAGTTCTGCGGCGAGACCCTACTCGCCGATCGATCGGCCGATCGCCACCGGCCGCATGATCGCCATCGGTGGGATCTTATAGATCTTGCCTAGTAGCTACATCTCGGCGTCGCGCCCGATCACCCACAGCGCGATAATGCCGGTCGGCACCATCAACCTGTTCATTAGCTTCACTGGCGCGGTTGACCCAGCGGCGACGGTGATCATCGGCGGGTCACCGGCGCGCCGCAATCTGCTCTCGGAGGAGCAGGTCCGCTCCATTAGGAGCCTCGTCACCGAGTACGACTCGGCCGCCAGTAGCGTGGCCGAGACCAACGCCGCCACAGATGACGCGGCCCTCCACGACGACGCTGACTCCGCGACCCCTGCCCCGGTCGACAGATCTATTACCGCAGCATCACGGGAGGACTCCATCACGCGGGTCTCCAACCTTGATGACTTCAAGGACTCCTCCATCCTTGGAATTTTCGACTCCGACTCCGGCACGGATTCCCCCGAGGACTTCCGCGCCAGATCCAATCGCTTCAACGCGGTCTACATGGCGGGCAACATAGTCGCTCCGCCAGATCTGTTCTCCATGCCGATCCTGCCGACCACCATGGCCACAGAGGTGGAGGAAGCCCGCCTGCGACTGGAGGAGGCGCAGCGCAAGGAGCTAGCCGAGCGCGAGAAATTCCGCCTCGAGCGAGCAACGGCGCAGGAGCTGTCGCTCTATCACCAGCGCCGCATCAGGACCCGCATGAACTCCAACGTCCAAGGTCGCGTCCTAAACTTCAACGACAAGAGCGACCCCGCACGCGTGGCTGAACGCGAGTACTGCGAGAACGCACCACCAGGCGGAAGCAATTGACCACCACCCGGCGCACTAGCGACTGGGGCCCCGCCACCACCCATTGGTCGCGCGTCCCTGCCGGACCAACTGCGGATCATAATCTCGCCATAGGCCCGTGACGCAAATGGACTCCCATTCTACTCCACCCCGATGGACAACGTCGTCGCGACCGACGCCGCAGTCGCAAACCTCGATGTCCAAGGAGAAGGCGCACTGCAGATCCAGTACGCCAAGGCCCTACTGGCCAGGGCCGTCGAGCAGCAAGCCACGGGAGTCGACCCACGGGGGCAGATGTATTCCCGCTCCTTGGCAAGCAGGGCGGCCTCAAGCGGTCACCAAACCGTCGCCAACTCCGTGACCTGCCCACCACAGCAGCCCCTGGCGAACCAGCCACGGGCCGCCAACCCCGCGCTCTCCACCAACGAGCCGCGACCGGTGAACAACACGATCGCCTCCAACGGGCAACCCATCGATGCCCGAACGCACATCGTCAACAACCAGCCTTGGCGGGCATGCCAGCCCAACGACTTGAGGCACACCCTCACTAACCGCGGTGACCCCGAACCCAGGGGCTCGCTTAGCTGAGTCAGCCCCCAGTGCTTCGAACCTATGATCCGAGGAGAGAAGTACCCTGCCAACTTCAAAGCACCCAAGGAGATCGAAAAGTACGATCCGACGTACGATCCAGCGGTCTGGCTAGACACATACCTCATGGCGATGGGAATTGCCGGCCACACCGACCTGCTAGCCGCTCGCTACCTCCCCCTGATGATGGAGGGTGCGACCCAGCAATGGATCAACACCCTCCCCGCCGATAGCATCGACTCCTGGGAGGAGATGCGGGATGTCTTCGTCAGGCACTTTGAGGGATCTTACAGCCACGCCACCACCATTGAGGACCTAGAGCGATGCATCCAGGGACAACGCGAGTCGACCTGCCACTGGATCCAAAGGTGGCAGGAACTATGGATTAACGCCTCCGGCATCCACCCGGACACGGCGATACATTGCCTCAAGAACACGTGCCGGTACGAGCCCCTGGTCGCTAAGATCAAGAGGGTCTACCGGACGCTCGACAACATCCCCGACCTCCTCGAGATCGCCAAGCGCTACGTAGAGGAGGACCCCAACCAGGACTCCGATGACGAGTCGGGAGGAAGACGTCGCACCAGCGGCCACGACAGCGGGCGACAGCGCGACATCTGCTACAGCAACACTCGCATCACCGGAAAGAGCCGTAGTGATGGCCGAGTCGACTTCGTTGCCAACGTCGGCTACGGCCAAAGAGACCCGAAGAATTTACGTCGCGACAGAGGAAACTACCGCAACAGCAGAAATTACCGCGCCAACAACACGGCAAGGCCGAAATTCGACCCCGCCGCCCGGCTCAACCAGCCCTGCATCTACCACAGCAGGGAGAGAAAACCCGCCACCCACACCACCGCAGACTACCATTCTCTTAAAGAGATCGAAAAGGCAAGGCGAGCAAGGGAGGACCTCAACAACAACCCACCAAGGTACAACGGCAATGTCGGCGGGTTCAGACACGCCGTCGGCTCGCTACACACCTTCACCAAGCTTGGCACCAAACACGAGAAGAAGGTCCTCGCCCGCGGTCATTGTTAATGCGGTGACCCAAGTTGACATCTCCCACTTCCTTAACTGGTCCGAGCAAAGCATCACCTGGAGTCGCCAGGATCACGCGCCCAGGATCGAATATCTAGGGCGAGTCGCCCTGGTGGTGAGGCCCAAGGTAGCCGACTACTGGCTGCCCAAGACACTGATGGACGGCGGGAGCTCCATCAACATCATGTACCTGGACACGTTCAAGAGGCTCCGACTCCCAAAACCAGCAATCGAGCCGACCCTGACAACCTTCCACGACATCGTCCCCGGTCGGAAGGCATACCCGATAGGAAAAGTGACACTGCCAGTCACCTTCGGCACACCGGCAAACTACCGCACCGAGAGGATCGTGTTTGAGCTGGTGAACTTCCGCAACCCCTACTAGTACGTCCTGGGATGCCAAACGTTCGCCAAATTCATGGCGACCCCCACTATACCTACAACATGATGAAGCTTCCAGGGCCAAGCGGCGTCATCACCGTCCACAGCGACCCCGATATGGCCGTGGAATGCGAAGACAAAGGCACTAAGCTCGCTGATGCCGTCATCGCTGCCAAGACTAACCACGCGGAGGAGCTCGCGAACGCAGGCAACATCAACAAGGACGACCCCACCATACTGAAGAAGCCAACCGCCGCGAGATCCACGTTCGACGCGACCACGCACTAGGGGTCGACTCCAGTCAGACGGTCACCATTGGGGCGCACATGAGCCCCGCATAGGAAAGTGCGCTCATCAGGTTCCTCCGTGAGAATCGCGACATCTTCGCATGGAAACCATTTGACATGCCAGGTGTCCCGAGGGAACTCGCTGAGCACAAACTCAACACCGACCCCAAAGTGCAACCAGTAAAGCAGACGCCGCGGCCCTTCAATGAAGAGTGCCGTCGAGCAACCGCCGAAGAAGTACAGTGCCTGCTAGTCGCAGGCTTCATTCGGCCAAGCAAATACTCCAAGTGGCTGGCAAACCTAGTCCTAGTCCTGAAAAAGAACAACACATGGAGAATGTGTATTGATTACACCAACCTCAATAGCGCCTGCCCGAAGGAGGAGTTCGTCCTACCACGCATCGATTAGATCATCGACTCGACCATGGGATCAGAGTCGATGTGCTTCCTTGACGCGTATTCTGGCTACAACCAGATCAAAATGGCGGTGGAGGATGAGGAGAAGACTACGTCCATCACGCCATTCGGCGCCTTCTGCTACACGGCCATGACGTTCGGCCTCAAGAACGCCGGCGCCACATACCAAAGGTGCATGCAGGATGCCTTGCGAGCCAAATTGGCTGCAACATTTACGTCTACATCGACGACGTGGTGGTAAAATCCACCCGCCAGGACGACTTGCTCGCCGACCTGGCCGAAACCTTCACAAACCTACGGAGGTACAACATCAAGCTAAACCCAAGAAAGTGCACCTTCGGCGTCCCCAACGGACAGCTTCTGGGATACATGGTCTCCAAACGAGGCATCGAGGCCAACCCCACCAAGATCAACACCATCGCACGACTCAGGAAACCCGAGTGCCTGCGTGACATCGAAAAGTTGGCCAGGCGAGTCGTGGCTCTCAGCCGCTTCATTCCCTGGCTCGGCAAGAAGTTAATGCCCCTCTACCGCCTGATGCACAGGAACCCCATGTTCCAATGGAATGCGGAGGTGGATAACGCACTCAAATCACTCAAAGAAGTTCTACTCGCGGCTCCACTCCTTGCCGCCCCAATCGACAAAGAGCCAATGCTCGTCTATGTGGCGGCCTCCACTCGAGTCGTTAGTGCCGTGATGGTCGTCGAACGACCAGAGGAGGGCAAGGAGTGACCCGTACAGCGCCCCGTCTACTACATCAGTGAAGTCCTAACGGAGTCAAGATAGTGTTACCCGCAATACCAGAAACTGGTATACGCGGTATTCCGAGCTCAATGGCGACTCCCTCATTACTTCCAGGAGCACCCAATCACGGTAGTCTCCTCCGCACCACTACAGGACATAATACGCAATCGTGAGGCAACTGGGCGAGTCGCTAAGTGGGCCGTCAAAATCGGCATCCACAACATCAAATACGAGCCCCGCAAAGCAATCAAGTCGCAAGCCCTTGCTGATTTCCTCACAAACTTGGAAGAAGGACAGCAGCCAGAGAAGCTACCATACCTCCACTACTAGTCGCTCCATTTTGACGGGTCCAAGAACACCGAAGACGCTGGGGCCGGGGTCATACTGACCTCTCCTAAAGGAGACAAGCTCCGCTATGTGCTCCACCTCAACTTCAAGGCCTACACCAACAACATGGCAGAGTACGAGGCCCTCCTTCACGGCATGCAGCCAAGGAGATGAACATCAACCGCCTATGGTGCTATGGCGACTCCGACCTAGTCGCCGGCCAAGTCGCCGGAACCTGCGACGCCGTCTCCTCGACAATGATAGCATACCGCTAAGCGGTAGACCAGCTGGAAGGACACTTTGACGGCTGCTCAGTCGAGTGGATCGACGGGCGAAAGAATGAGGAGGCGGATGCCCTCTCCCGCATCGGGTCGGCTAGGCAAATGCCACCCGTAGGCATCTTCATCGACATCACCCACAAGCCTTCGGTCTCCCCTTCGAAGGAGATCGACATCGGGATACCACTACAACCTGAGCCGGCCCTAGTCGCCATGGTCGTGGAGCCTAGCGACTAGACGACACCATATGTCGCCTTCCTCGAGCACAAGATCCTCCCAAGCAACGAGATAGAAGCGCGAATGATTGTGCATCGCTGCAAATCCTTCGTTATCATCAACGGTGAGCTCCACAAACACAGCGTGACTGGCACATATGATATATAATGAAATTCATTTGGATCACATAAATTGTGTCTACTCGCCATACTCTTGTGCCACTCGCACTCATACATTTAGCAATATGCTACCTACGGAAGTCAACCATTGGTCGAGCGACCGACACGGCTAAGTAGTGCGGCCCAAGGGCACCGAAAATATTCGGGCTTTGTGTCGTCCACGAATACGCCAACCCGGAGCAACCATCGGAGTTGCCCATCTCGACTGGCCCACCGGGCCAAGGCGACCGACATACGCTTCCCACAGCGACCTGTCCTTCCCATCCTCGTGAAAAGCGACTCGAATGGTCAAGTACCACGCACGGGGATTTCACAAACGGAAACCCTCATGGGGCTCGGGAAGACACCAAGTAAGAGAGCTGCCTTGGGCTCGCCTAGCGACTGGCTCTCCGAACCAGGGGAAGAGACGCGTTACAAACAACTCACCAATAACTCACAATAGGCACGCGCCCAAAACGGCTAAGTACTACGCTCGGGGAATCGTCTAAAAGCAATCCTACTCGTGCTCAGGGACTCGCCTCTTCAGAGGCGCAAGGGACAACCAACACAAAAATCCAAAGAAAACACATATGTACACAAACGAGTTATACCCCACTAAAGGGCGGACGCGCTTGGGGACTCGCTCAAACAAATAGTTAAACACACCACACAATTAAGCTTGCATTGCGAGTTGATTGACTCCTCTTACTCCCATACAAAATATTGTTCATATTACAAAAGTCGCCGCTTGGCATATCTGACAAATTGCCCCAGGGAAGCTGTCTATTTCGCAGGACCCGATGACGAAGCGCCGTCACCACCCTCGACACAGACGAATGGCTGCCATGGGTTCGTCGGGTAGGTCGACAACGACTTAGACAGCGCTGACCGGAAGGGCTGCTCCGACTTCAGGTCACGATGCTCTGGCTCAGGGTCGCCCGACGCCACCACCGTCTCCTGGTATGGCGGCAAGTCCCTCATCGCCAGCACCCGATCAGCGAATGGGGCGGCCTTGGTGATCAGCTTCAATACCTCCAACATCTCCACCGTGCCAGTCGTCGAAGGGTAGCCACTGGTGACATTGTCGAGATCGAAGTTGTCAGGGAAATGTGCGAGCCCCAGGCTCAACATCATGGTGGCCCCGCGCCTAAAAGCCGAACGCGCCATCCATTCTACGACGCTGGGCACCTCCTCCAGATAGCACCATACTTCAGTCAACCCCCCAGGTATAACCTCGGTGGGGGACATTCCTTGAAGAACTGCTTGGACGCACAACGTCGAGGCAGTGGCTGCGTTCACCACCGCAGTCACACACTGCGAGGCATTCAAGGTCTGCACCACCGGATCACTTTGCCCTATCACAGATGCAACCTTAGACGTCAGTGCCACTACGGATTCCCCCACTCGGGGACCCATCGCGCATATCAAAAAGAATAGTAGCAACTCACCAAGGAGCTTCCGGCAGTTTTCAGTGACATGCTTCTCCAAGGCAGCATGATCACTCTACAGCCCAAGGATGATTGAATCCGCAGCCTTCCACTCATCTTCAACCGTAGCGACTGCGGCCTTTGCCCTATCCTCAGAAGAAATCAAGGCTGCCTTCGCCTCCTCCAACTCCTTGAACAGCGAATCGATATGCCCATTCGCCACGTCCAGCTCGGCAACCGGGACATATCCTTCTCAGGCCTTGGAAATCGCAGCCGGAAGACCACCTAAACGGAACAAAAATGACTGTCAGCACTCCGGAACACCAGCAGCTTGCGACCGTAAAATGAAACAGGTACTTACCAACAGTCTCCTGGAGTCACCGGTTAGCCTCCTTAGGCCACGTGCAAATCACGCTCCAGACGCTCCTTCGCGGATTGTCGATCCGTTGATTCCCTTTGCAACCCCTACAAGCAAAATGAGCAATTAGCAAACTGCAAAAACACAAATTCAGTGCCTAGCCACTGAACAACGACTAGACACTCGGGGACTGGCGACTAGAAGAAATTCAGTGCCTAGCCGCTGAAATTCAGCGACTAGACACTCGGGGACTGGTGACTAGAAGAAATTCAGTGCCTAGCCGCTGAAATTCAGCGCCTAGACACTCGGGAACTGGACGTACCTGAGTGGCGGCTCCAAGCATACTGTGAAAACCAATGGCGTCCGTTGAAGAGACCACAAAGGAGGTGCGCCCGCGATGAGGCCCAACGTGCTCGTCAACAATCTCCGACATCTACGGAGACTGGTTTTCCGCCACGCCCGGAAAACCCTTCGCCATGAAGCGCGAAAATGTCGCAGAGGCTCTAACTGGGACACTAGTCGTCAGGGCCGACGGTTCCGTCATCGGAGCCCCTTTGGCTGGCTCCGATTGGCTAACCGCTACCTCCTCGAAGCCTGCGGCAGGATCACTCCCCTTGGCGTTGTCTCCTGCCACAGCATCGCTGGCACCTCCCTTATGCTTCTTTGCGCCCCCCGCAGGCACGACATCTGTAGCATGCTTCCTATTTTTGGGGAGATCGCCTTCCCCTGCGGTGGTGACTAGAGGAATCTTCGCCACTGAAGGGCGACCAATCTTTTTGACGCTGGACCTGCAAAACCTCCATAGTCAGCTTAGAAATCACACAAAGACGGATCAAAAATTGGAAGGGAAAACTCGAGGCTTACTTGGCGAGTGGAAGAAAACGTAACCCCGTACTGATGTGGGTGGGCTTGTCCAATTCCAGCCCCATCTTGCGCGTGAGGCCTCTCTCAAAAACATTCGAAGCCCACGACACCGCGGGCTTCTTTGATGATGAACCCGTGGTCGCCGGAATCTCCGGCTCCGAACATATGGCCGTTCCCGAAGGTTGCGGCGACTTCGACGCCGCGGCCTCAGCTGCTTCCTGATCTGACGCTGGCGAAGTTGTCGGTGTGATCACTGCAAGTGGAACTTCCACCGCCGCTTTGGTATCTTCAGCCTCCGATCCCACCGTCGGAGTCTCACCCTCCGGGACCTTGCACGAAGTCCTGGTCACGTCGTTGTCGGATTTGTCATCCGACTCGAACACCACCGCCGATCTAGATGCCGACGCCGGTTTCGAAGCCGGCTTCCTCGCGGGCGACTTTGATTTACACGTGGGCTTCGCCGTTCACCGAGAACTATGCTCTTGCAATATCTCATCGTCTTCTTTGCGTTCATCAAGACTACAACTCGCCTCGAACTCGCGCTGCTTTTGCATGCGAGTCTTGTGAGCCGCGAGCGCTGGAGGAGGAACCTCCCTCTCTTCCTTGTCGCCTTCGGAGGATTCTCCTTCGGCACCCTCTTCGAGCTCGTGGGGGACCTCTTCATCGAGCGGGGGGAGCCAGCCCTCCAGAACCTAGAACAACTGAGAGTAGCCACAAATAAGTATTAGATGATGCGGCTGCAAATTGCACCGCAAGAATCATGACTGAAAGGAAACTTACTATGTGAGCTTCATTTTTCACGGGGATGTACGGCGCGAGCCCGGCCGACATGGTTGTAAATTCCGCGTCGATAATCTTCTTTAGAGAAGCCTTATAATCTTCGGCATTTCACGACTCTTTGATGGTCTGAGAGGGGTCATTCTTCCCGCTGTACTCATACATCCAGTGTGGCCAGGCCGCCAATGGAACCAGACGCCGCCCAAGCCAGAAGTTGTATAGTTTGATCGAGGACAACCCTTGGTCATTCAGCTTCTGGATCTGGTCCATCATCTCCGTGACGACCATCCTCTGATCATCGGGAAGCTTGTACGCCACTTCGCCGGAGGGAGTGGACTCTTTCACGTAAAACCAGCTCTTCTTCCACTCGCTCGCGACCTTTTTTGGCAGCAGAAGCTTGATGAAATTGGCCTTCGGCTTCAACTGAAATGTGATGCCTCCGGCCGCCAACATCAGGCCACTGGACACCTCGCGTCCGATGCGTCCGTGGAACAGATCCAACCACAATGGGAAGTATGGCCTGCAGCCAAGGTAACATTCGCAGAAGGCAACGAAGATCGCCAGCTGCTCGATGATGTGCGGACCGAGATCTGACAGCTTGATCGCGTAGTACGCGCATAATCGTCGGAAGAATAGCGAAGTAGGGAACCCCAAGCCCCTCTCCAAGTGGCTTGGGAAGCAGATGAACTCGCCGGCGCGCAGCTTCGGCTCGACCTCGGAAGACGTGGGGACCCACCAGTTCCCCTTACGGAGGACTCTAGCATCCTCAAAGGACTTGAGCTGCGCCGTGGTGCACTTTGATTTCCCCCACGAACCTTTCAGAGGCGCCATCGGGAAGGATGTAGGGTCGCTTGGTCTGAGAAGTCTGGATTGAGGGAAGATAGAGGAAATGGATGCGCAGGGATGGAGAATGCGAGGAAGAGTCTACAGGACCGATCCGTCACTCCCCTTATAAGGAAGTGCTGCCCGCCAATCTCGAGGTAGCCGTTACCCGCAGTAATTGTGCCGAAGTTACCATTGGGTTACCCAACGGATAGTTTGACCAAGTTGATGGTCCAACTCCTTCACTCGACTCGCTTGCAACTGTGCCATGTCCATTCGCTGAAGCAGCGAAAAAAATGTGGTGGAAAATTTCCTTGGTTTCGGTGGAGTCCATCACCGATTCGACTGGGCGTCCAAATTGGACTCGCCTACTCCAACTGCCAAATGAACACCTGCGTATGAATCAACGATGGCCTCAGGGACTACTGATGGGGATATGCCAAATGGAGTATGCCCAGCAGGACGTTCTGATTGGGCCAAAGGCCTCGTGAGTGGGCCTGCAGGACGGCGACTGGAATACGACTAAGGAGAAGGCCAGGCGATTGGAGACTGGAGGCCCAGAAGCATACTCGAAGCCCAGTCGGATTAGGTCAAAGCCTCCGAATCCATATCTTGTTCGGTTGTAAACTGTAAACCCTAGCGAGGTGCTTCCTATATAAGCCTCCCTAGGGTACTTTGAGGACTTACGTTCCATCATACACCCCTTCAAGCTACTCACTGCTTAGACACCGAGCTCACCACCCCTTTAACTCGCTCTCCATCAATCTAATCTAGCAAGAGTAGGTCTTTACCCTCCGGGGGACCGAACCTGGGTAAACCATGTGCATCCACCCCCATCTCACACCGCAGATGGCCGCCAGCTCTCGCCCCCAATTCTACGAATCGCTGCCTGTAGCAGCGACTGTCGTGGCCATTTCCACGACACTATGCTTATTAATGGAAAAGCTCATGTTGATCCAAATCATGTTCCCTTACCTCTTTGGTTGCTCAAGAAGAGCAAGTTGACGTGAACTTCATTACAAACAACAATTTTAACAACAATGCTTATAGGAATAATTTTGGTAAAAATAATTATAGGCCATATCCTCCCAATAATTGTAATACTTATGGAAATTCCTATAACAACAATAGAAGTGCACCTTCTGAACTTGAAGTTATGCTTAAAGATTTTATTAGTAAACAAACTACTTTTAATAAAACTATTGAGGAAAAAAATTCTAATGCTGGAAAAAATATATCATCTTTGTCTGAAGCACAATCCTCTTTGATTAATAAAATGGCAGCTAAACCTGAAACTATAGAAAACCCCTTTGTTGCTACTAATGCCATACAAGTTAGAATTGATGAAAATGTTAGATTGTTAGCTGAATTGCATGCTAAGTGGGAAAGAGAAGATGAAATTGCTAGAAATAGTAGTATTTGTACTACCACCACCACTAATGTTGATGCTAGCAAACCACATGAAGTCCCCATTCCTTTTGCAACAATGCCTAAAACCAATGGAACCTCTTCCAATAAAAATTCTGAAATTCTTCAAAATATGGGAAACAATAGCTCTACTACCTTGGATGGTAATTATGATTTTGATCTTGATGGTTGCAATATCTCTGAAGTAATTATGTTCCTACAAAAGCTTGCTAAAATTCCTAATGCTAGTTCTATGAATATGGCCTTTACAAAACACATTACTGATGCTCTCATAAAAAATTAAAGAAGAAAAGATGAAACATAAAACTTCTATTCCTATGAAATTACAAGATGGTTGGGAACCCATCATTAATATGAAAGTGAATGATTTTGATCTCAAAGCTTTATGTGATCTTGATAGTAGTGTTTCTATTATGCCTAGAAGGATTATGAAATGCTAGATTTGCCACCTTTAGGAGATTGTTATCTAGATGTCCAACTTGATGATAATGCTCAAATGAAAATCATGGGGGGTATTAATGATGTTCTTATTATGGTTAACAATACATATGTCCCTGTTGATTTATATGTTTTGGATGTTGAATGCAATGCTTCTTGTCCTATTATTTTGGGAAGACCTTTTCTTAGAACTGTTGGTGCCATTATTGATATGAAAGAAGGCACCATTCAATATCAATTACCACTCAAAAATTTATAGAACACTTCCCTAAGAGGATAGAAAATATTACTTTTGCCTCTCCTATTAAAACAAAATTTTCTCTTAATGCTTCTTCATTCGAAAAAATACTTGAATCTTTCTTCTTATGCCTAGCTCAAAGGCGTGAAAGAAAAGCACTATTGGGAGATAACCCAAATTTTTATTCAGTAAGTTTTTATTTTATTGAGTCTTGGAAGTTATTGCTTCAGTAATAACCTCGCCTTATCTTTTTTGTGCCAAGAATAACCTCTAATGAGAGAGAAGTAAGACTTGGGAAAGTTGTTGTCCCGAAACAGATTTTTGTGCTACACTGTAAAAAATCATGAAAAATCCTTGTACTTCAGATTGAGCTGTAATTTTGTGTGCTTATGCCCCAAGTTATTGTCTAACTTTCGTTATTTTATCACGTTTCGATTTGAGCAACAGAATGTCTTTGAAAAAATCTATTTTTACCTGCTGGTCTGTTTTGACAGATTTTTGCCATTATTTGCATTTGCCTCTTAATCTCTTTCTCTTTGAGTTCTCTTTCATCACTTGAGCTTTTAGAAGGAATTGCTATAGTAGCTTGTGTTTTAATGGAAGTTTTACTTATGTTTAAATTGAACCAAAAGACTTATTATCTTGAGTACACTAATGTTGCTAATGAAGATTGCGTGAAGTTTTGTATGAACGAAATTTTAAAGTGTAGGGAAGAATAATGTGATAAGATGAAGTATGGATAAAAGCTCAAGATTGGGGATGCCACCCGTGTGACCCCAAGAAATATTCAAGAATTACTAGCATCAAAGCTTGGGGATGCCCAAGGCATCCCCTTCTTCATCAATAAAAATCTCAGGTTTTCTTCCAAACACTTCATTTTCATTGTCTCATGCACAATTGTGTTGTTCTTGGAGCGTCTTCATTTTTTTAGTTTTCTTTAGTTTGGTTTGCTTAAATAAATTGGTTGGACCCCCACATTCATACATTAGTTTTCAAATAAGTTGATTTGGACAGGAAAAGAGTAGGAAAGTTCATGCTTATAAGTGGTACAAAAGGAGTTTTGTTTTGAATGTGGCCTAGACTTTATCATGTCATGTTTGATATTGCTTTGAGTTTATGCTTAGTAATTATTGTTGTAGCATGACTTGTTACAAACAATTGAGATTGCTTAATGTGCCTTAAAAGAATCATGCGTTGTTTTAGCATATAAAAGCATAATATTGTGGTATTCTCCTTTGATGCTTTATTTGGGTTGACTTGGTGCATGCTTACACCATGTTAAGACTATACCAAGTCACCATAGCCTCTATGATCATTTAGTTTTCGACTTGTGCTTTAATTAATAATGTTTTCTCGCTTTTCATGATTATGGCCATTATTGTTCTCTTAGTTGGCCGCTCCTAGTCTTTTGCTAGCCTCCACATGTACCAAGTATGAGTTCCACTCATGCATCCAACTCCAAATAAAACCAAGTTATTCCAAAGAGTCCACCATACCTACCTATTAGCATTATTGCTATTCCAAGTATATTCATGTTTTTATCTACTATCTGAATTAAACTTGTTATGTGAAAATTAGTGATTAAAGCTCTCACAAAGTTGATGGCACACTTTACTTTCTTGCACTTATTAAACTTGAATCATTTTGCCCATCTATGTTGCGTATATGCTTGCGCTTTGTAAGTTGTGAATTAGCAGAACCATGTTACCATGGGGAATGCTTTCAACAATGCACACTATTTAGTTGATATCATGTTCTTTTGCTTATGGATCCCGGCGGTGTGAAATAAAAGGGGAGCTTGTAAGCTCATGGAGTTTGTATATGTGTTAGAGAAACGCCTAGGCCGCTAGCCTAAGCCATGCCTAATCATGGTGGAAACTTGCAGCATAACCATAGTGAGCAATCTGTGAAGCATTCTCAATAAAAACCTATGCCAATAACAAATAAAAAGATTGCTAATATGCTCATTGTCTATTGCCTTGTCATTTTGATATGGGATAGCTCCTGTATCATGGGGCAAGGGGTACGCCGTTGGTGGTTCTCTATGATACACATGTACTTACAATGACCAGAACTTACTCGTGACTAAAGTTGAGTAGCATGAGGTTCGATACTCGTAAGCAAGGGGCATGAGATTTTCAACTTATAACTTGTCAAGCATATCCTCATATTTTTTCACTTTAACCTTAATCACCTCCATACGCTTATGATAGGGGCAATGAGAGCTGAAAGCTAATAAGTACCAAATTTTTTGGAAGCTCTTTATGAAACTTGAATCCTTGCTTCCTTCAATGAAGGGCCTTTCTTTTTTACTTTTATGTTGAGTATCCATCTTCTATCTTTATGCACCAATTGAGAGAGCATAGTGATCATTCTTAGTTTAATGTGCATTGTCCCAAAACTTGTTGATTGATTCATAACTTTGATATTGCTTGTTCTTAAACTATTTGTATCTAGTCACCCTTATGAACTTTGAAGGTGTCATGTGCATTTATGTTTTGTTGTACCATGAGGGACAAGCTGAATACCATTCTTATTATGTTTTCTATATGTGAAACAAACAAACGTCTTTCAAAGCATTGTTATTCATGAATCTTTTGTTTGTACCTTTTCATGTTACAACATAGTTGCTGGCTCTTATTGTTAGAACTATGTCTTTCATGTCTATATTAAAGTACTATGATCCCAGCTATCAATGTTTTACAAATACCTTGATCAAGATTGTGATGGTGCATGTCACCTCAAAAAATATTATTTTTTATCACTTACCTACTCGAGGACGAGCAGGAGTTAAGCTTGGGGATGTTGATACGTCGTAAACGTATCTATAATTTTTGATGTTCCATGCTTGTTTAGTATCTACTTTCTTATGTTTTCTCCACACTTTGGGGTATTTTTATAAATTTTCTAGAACTAACCTATTAACAAGATGCCATAGTACCAGTTGCCTATTTTCTGCTGTTTTTGGTTTCAGAAAAGCTAGTAAGGAAATATTCTCTGAATTGGACCGGACAAAAGCCAAAGTCAATATTTTACCCGAGTCCGGAGGGGAGATGAAGAGGGGCCACGAGGCGGCCACACCCTAGGGTTGTGCGGCCAGCCCAAGGCGCGCCTCCACCTGGTGTGGGCCCTCGAGCCTCCACTGACCTTGCCCTTCCACCTATAAAAGCCTCCCGAGACAAAAACCCTAAGGACCCGATAAAAGACCCGATCAAAATTCCATGAAAGAGTTTGTAGCCGCTGCCATCTCCATCCCTAGATTGGGGGGATCCGAAGCTCTTCTCGGCACCCTGCAAGAGGGGAGAGATCACCCTGGAGGCCTTCTTCATCACCATGACTGCCTCCGGTGTGATGCGTGAGTAGTTCATCCTTTGACTACGGGTCCATGTAGTAACTAGATGGTTGGTTCTTCTCCTTTGTGCTATCATGTTTAGATCTTGTGAGCTCCGTTCATGATCAAGATCATCTATTTGTAATCTTACATGTTGTGTTTGTGGGGATCCGATAGATATTCAGATGCTATTTTAGATTGATTATTGATTCTATCATGTCTATGCTATTTGTGATCTTTCATGCTTTCCGTTGTTAGTATCTATCTTGGCCAAGTAGATGCTAGCAACTCCAAGAGGGAGTATTTATGCTCGATAGTGGGTTCATGCCTCTAGTAATCTGGGGAAGTGACATGAATCTCTAAGGTGTTAGATGTGTTGTTGCTACTAGGGAGAAAACAACAATCCTTTGTCCATGGGACAATCATATTTTTTACTTTACACACTTTGCTTAATGCAATTATTTATTGCTTCCAACTTAATACTGGAGGGGGTTCGGATGATAACCTGAAGGTGGATTATTAGTCATAGATGCAGTTGGATTACGGTCTATGTATAATGTTGTAATGCCCAATCAAATCTCATAGGAGTCAAGATGATTAGTATATGCATGGTATGCTTTATCAAGTCTGTCAATTGCCCCGCTGTAATTTTTTCACCCAACATGCTATTTATCTTAAGGAGAATCACCTCTAGTGAACTATGGACCCCGATCCATTCTTTTACCATCGATCTACTATCTACTATTTATTGTTTACTGTTTACTTTCTGCAAGAAATTACTATCTTCCTACGTTTAATCCTTTGTTTTCAGCAAAACCGGTGAGATTGACAACCTCACTGTAAGTTGGGGCAAAGTTCTGTGGTTGTGTTGTGCAGGATTCCAAGTTGGAAACAACACCTTGGGGTTGTTTCCTTGTTCCTACGGGTTCGATAACCTTGGTTTCATAACTAAGGGAAACTTGCTGTTGTGCATATCATACCTTCCTCTTGGCGTTCCCAACAAGCTCATCATATCTTGAGCCATCACACGTGCAGCGGGCTTCACTTGCGCCAGCCCCACGCGTTAGCGGCGGATCCAACTCCAAGCGGTATGCGCTAATCCTAGCCGCACGATTAGAGCACGATCAAAGGCTCTGTGTCATCGTCTCCCTCACACGGCGCGCGCGGGATTCAACCCTAACTCTACTGCGTGGGTCATCGGGGGCTTACCAGGGCTCTAGCTAGGTATGGCGATGCGGGCAGATAAACTAGACATGGAAGGCAGTTCGAACGGTGGTCGCGGCGGCTCCTGGGGCGGCTCCTAGCGCTGGCTCTATTGCGCCACTGCTGCGGCAAACTCTGGTGAAATTCTGGCACTACCTTCTTCGCCTTGCTCCGGGGATGGGTCATAGAGGTCGCTGGGTGAGAGAGGAGTCGAGTGGGGTGCGTTTTGAGGCAAGGGGAGGGGTCAATTTATACACCAACGAGGGGAGCATCGGGACATGGCTCGAGCTCATCGGCGACATTGTTACAGTGAGCTATGGGCATGGCGGAGGGGGTAGGCCGACACAGTGCTTCTTGGTGATCTTCATGAGCAAAGTGGCATGGCGAGGCGCGGTCTCAATCGGTCGGGGACGTCCATGCCATCCTCGGGTACCGCAGGTGTTCTTCACGGCATACGGCGTGTAAAAGTAGCGCGGGGTCAAACAGGCATGTCTGGGAGGTTGCTAGCGTCGTGGCAAGTGCATTGATGCGAGGGGAGGGTGAGGCGCAGCATGGTCGCGTGGGACAGCTCGCCGTACTGGCGTGCGTCTTGGCATGACAGACAGAGAAATGGGCGCGGCTGCACTAGCATTTCCATGGCCTGGTGTTGGTCGAGGTGTACACGAGCGGGTGTGGTGAGGTCACGCCTAGCTCCTAGCGGTCATGGGTGAGTGCGATGAGACGTGTAGCATAGAGTCCGTGTCGGGTGGCATGGTGAGTTGGGTATGGGTGGCACTGGTCCAATGGTCGAGTGAGCGAGGCTTAGCAGCACGGGCTGGTGCTAGGGCGAGTGTGGGCGAGGCTGCACTGGCATTTCCACGGCCTAGTCGAGGCGTACACGAGCGGGTGCGGTGAGGTCACAGCTAGATCCTAGCGGTCGTGGGCGAGTACGGTGAGGCGTGTAGCGTCGAGTCCATGTCAGGGTGGCATGGTGAGCTCGAGTACGGGTGGCATGGGTCCAATGGTCGAGTGAGCGAGGCTTAGTAGCACGGGTTGGTACTAGGGCGAGTGTGGGCGAGTTTTGGAGGCTGAGTGAGGTACAAAGGTGATCTCAACATTGCTCTAAACAGTGTGGAGTAGGTAGCTATGTACTATGCTCAGAAGGTGTTTGATCAAATGACCGCAAGAGAAAAAGATTTGAATTTTCAAATTCTATTTAGTGCGTTTGTTGATCATAAGCTTGAGAGTCTCTGGTTGCAAGGATTGGCCAAGTGGAGAAAGTTTTGATGGTTTTGAAAGGTTGCTATCTTGATGCAGTAGATAGATTCAATTTTGAAAAGTCCTCCAAATGAATTTGAATTTGTTCTGGTAAGTTTTGAAAGCTCACTTGTGTTCGTTGTCATTTGGTCTAGCAATGTGAGAAAAGAAATGGAATTGTTTCTGTTTGAAATTATTTAATAGAGATGCTCCAAGTGAGCTAAGTGTTAACATTTGCAAAAAATGACCATTAGCTTATATGCTTTGTATTTGGACTTTCTTTTGGTTTGGTTTGGTTTTGATTTGACCTAGGGGATATTGTTTTGATCTTTAAACCAATCCTCATCATTTATAACAAACAAAACATGGCATATCATGCATTCACTCATCATTAACAAACACACACTTGCATTCAGAGTTTTTACAATTAAAAGTTTTTTGTTAACCCTAATTTTGGTTGCACGGAAATTGATATTCTCATTTAATATTTTTGGGATGTTACAAACCTTCCCCCTTAAACAAAATCACGTCTCGAGATTCAAGGAAAACTAGGAACTAAAGAGATTTGGAAACTCAGTCCTAATATAATCTTCTCGCTCAAAGGTGGCTTCTTCCTCAGTATGGTTGTTCCACTGAATTTTTAGAAACTTGATACTTCTAGTCCGGGTGGTTCTGAAGGCTTCTTCCAAAATACGAATGGGTACTTCACGATAGGTTAAATCCTTGTTGATATCCACGGCTCTGTGATCAATGTTCTTGAAAACTTTGGTCTTCTCTGGAACTTCTAAGCATTTCCGAAGTAACGAGATATGAAACACATCATGTACAGCTGGCATCTCTTCAGGCAGTTCTAGCTAATAGGATACTTCTCCTCGGTGACTTAAAATCTTGAAGGACATATCTGGGTGCAAGCTTCCCTTTGAGTTGAAAACGCTGCATTCCTTTCAAGGGTGACACTTTGAGATACACAAAGTCTCCGATATCGAAGGTCGGTTCTCGGTATCTTTTGTCATTGTAACTCTTCTATCTGGATTGAGCGGTCTTGAGGTGTTCACGGATCTTGTGAACCTTATCTTCGGCTTCTCGTAGGATGTCTGGTCCGAATATCTGACTCTCTCCTACTTGTGACCAATTTAGGGGGGTACGACACTTCCTTCCGTACAAAACCTCAAATGGGGCCATTTGCAAACTGGCCTAATAACTGTTGTTGTATGAGAATTCTGCGAAAGGCACACAATCTTCCCATTTAGATCCATATTCTAGTACATAGGCTCTCGGCATATCTTCTAGTATCTGCTTTACTCTTTCTGTCTGTCCGTTGGTCTGCGGGTGATAAGCTATGCGGAAGTTCAGTTTGGTTCCTAATCCTTCTTGGAATTTCTTCCAAAATCTTGAGGTAAACTGGGTTGCTCGATCTGACACAATTATCTTGGGGGTTCTGTGCAGACTGACTATTCTCGCAATGTACAACTCTGCTAGCTTCGGGCCTTGGTAAGTGGTCTTGACAGGTATGAAATGAGCTAGTTTGGACAGTCTATCTACTATGACCCAAATAGAATCATTTCCTCTACTATATGTAGGCAACCCAGTGATAAAATCCATTCCAACAGAATCCCATTTCCATTCCGGAATTTGTAACGGCTGCAAAAGTCCTGCAGGTCGTTGGTGTTCCACTTTGACTCTCTTACAGATATCACACTTGGCGATGTAGCTTCCGACTTCTCTCTTCATTTTGTGCCACCAAAATTGCTCCTTCAAATCCTGATACATCTTCGTTCCTCCCGGATGAATAGAATAAAGAGTATCATGGGTTTCCTGATAAATGACTTGCTTCAACTCTGAATCTGCTAGCACACATATGCGTCCTTTATAACACAAAACACCTTCTTCATCTTTAGTGAATCTGGGTACCTTCCCTGTATCGATGCGACGCTTAATTCCATTGACACTAGCATTTCCTTTCTGAGCTTCCTTTATCTGACTAATCAAAGTGGGTTAAAGTTCAATACTGGCTAGGAATCCTTCGCTAACTAGCTCCATTCTAAAATTCTCCAATTCCTCATGCAGACTTGGCTGATCTTCCTTAATCATGGTGTTTAACCTAGAAGGCAGTCTACTAAGAGCATCTGCTACCACATTGGCCTTGTCGGGGTGGTAGTGAATGTCAAGGTCATAATCCTTGATTAACTCTATCCATCTCCATTGCCTCATATTCAGCTCCTTCTAGGTGAAAATATACTTCAGACTCTTGTGATCCAAGTAAATCTCACAGCGGTTACCCATGAGGTAATGATGCCATCTCTTCAAGGCTAAAACTACTGCTGCTAATTCTAAGTCATGGGTGGGATAATTATGCTCATGTTTCTTCAGTTGTCGGGACAAATATGATATTACTTTGCCTTCCTGCATCAACACACATCCGAGACTAATCTTGGATGCATCACAAAATACATCAAAAGGCTTCGTGATATCGGGCATGATCAAAATTGGGGCTGAAATCAATCTCCTCTTGAGCTCTTAAAAACTTGCTTCACATTTGTCCGTCCATTCAAACTTCTTTTCTTTCTTCAACAGTTGGGTTATCAGCCTTGCGATGCTTGAAAATCTTTCAATGAACTTGCGGTAATATCCCACTAATCCAAGAAATGCGCGGACTTCGGTTTGAGTGGTTAGGGCTTTCCATTCTTCAACATCCTTAATCTTGGCACGATCGACGGCAACTTCTCCTACCGACAAGATATGTCCTAGGAATCCTATTCGTTTAACCAGAACTCACATTTTCTAAACTTGGCATACAACTGATGCTCTCTAAGGGGTTCAAGGATGGTTCTTAGGTGCTTCTCATGGTCCTCTTTCGACTTGGAATAGATCAGAATGTCGTCGATGAATACAACGACAAACTTATCCAAGAAGTTCATAAAAATCTTATTAATGAGATTCATGAAATAAGCAAGGGCATTGGTCAATCCAAATGACATGACATTGTACTCATACAATCTATATCTGGTAGTGAAAGCAGTCTTTGGGATATCCGTTGCACGGATCTTCAGTTGATGATAACCAGTTCTAAGATCAATCTTAGAAAACACTTTGGCACCAGTGAGCTGGTCAAACAGATCTTCTATCTTTGGCAGTGGGTACTTGTTCTTGATGGTGACGTCATTCAGCTTCCAGTAATCCGTACACAAACGGTTGGCACCATCTTTCTCATCCACACAAAAAACAGGTGATCTCCACGACGAGGCACTTGGTTGTATTAGACCTTTGCTCAACATGTCATCAAGTTTCTTCTTCAGCTCCACTAATTCAGCTGGGTTCATACTATAAGGTCTGTGGGCTATGGGTCTAGTTATAGGAACTAATTCAATGATAAACTCGATATCCTGATCTAGGGGCATAACGGGTAATTCATTTGGAAACACATCGGGGTATTCACAGACTACTCTGACTTTGTCTAGGGTTGACTGGACTAAGCTCTTGTTGCATTTGAATTTATGGGGCAGCATCTCAGACACATGCTCTACTAATACTCCGGTGCTACTGGTCATCGTTATGGCTTTCTTGGCACAGTCTATTAATCCCTGGTGCTTCGACATCCAATCCATTCCTAGTACTACTTCCAAACCTTTTGTTCCAAGTACTATTAAATTGGCATAAAAATCTATTCCATGTATTCTGATAGGCATGGCCTTGCAAATTTTCCTAGCTTTGGTGGTTGACCCAAGTATTTGAACTATCATAACATGCTTCAAATTTTTTGGTTAAATCTTACTAGTGCATGCAAATTCTTCTATAAAAACGAGTGCGATGCTCCAGAATCAAACAACACTCTGGCAAGTACTGAGTTAATAGAAAACATACCCAGCATGACATCTGGCGCTTCATGTGCTTCTTCTGCATTCATGTGGAACAGATGGCCAGTACGGTTGTGCGGGTTGCCTGGGGCAAACCTCTTTCCAGGCTGGACACAGTGCTACTGCTGGGAAGGTGCATTGACATTGGCGGCTGCAGCAAGCTTCTTGGGGCACTCATTGGAGTAGTGACCCATAACTCCACATTCAAAGCAGGTTACCGTTGACTTGTCCTTCCTGGCAATGGGCACAACATTGCTTACAGTCCTTGGGGTAGTATTGTTGTTGTTGTGGTTGGTGGACCTTGGCGGTGCACGGTTGAAGTTATGGGGGTTGCCGATGTTGTTGTTGTGGCCTCCGGGCCTCAGGTTTCCTTCGCCACAATTGGAAAGTTCGGACGGGACATAGGTGGCTTGTTGGGTCTTGGTGCAAATCCTGCAGATGAGCTGGGGCGGTGCTTCGGGGTATTGCGGGGTCCAGGCTAGTGCATCATATGACGCTTGCGGTTCTCACTGGCTTGATTGATTTTTTCTTCCATCTGGATAGCAGAATCGACTAGAGCTTCTAGATCGCCAAAAGGAATGTTGACTAACACTGTCTGGATCTCATCATGCAGGTCATTCAGGAATCTTTCCTTCTTCTTTGCCTCGGTGTCGATCTCATTGGGGGCATACCTAGACAGAGATAGAAATCTGTCACGGTATTCCACTATAGTCATTCTCCCTTGCTTCAGCTCCCTAAATTCATCCCTCGTCCTCTTGATCAAACCTAGGGCACATGAGTCCTGCTGAACTTGATCTTGAATTCCTCCCAGGTCATCATTTGTCCTTCGTTCGTTGTACGAGTGCTATTCCACCAGGATCTCGCATAACCTGCCAGATAGTGGGTGGCAAACAGCATTTTCTCCGCAACATCTACTCCTGCAACTTCTAAATTGTTCTCCATTGACTGCAGCCAGTCATCAGCATCTAAGGGCTCTTCAGATTTGCTAAACATAGGAGGATTTGTGTTTTGAAAGTTCTTTAGATTAGATCCATGGTGATCTTGATTTCCATGGCCTTGGTTGTTGTGCGCCATTTGGGCGATCTACTGAAGAGTGGCGAGATTGGCTTGACGCTCGGCTCTACCGGCCTCTCGATCTCCTACTAGCATTTGCATAATCTGAAGCATCGGATCCTGGGATGAGTTCCAACCACCGGGGTTGCCGCGAGTCATCTGAAGTTTGAGATAGATCATAAGACAAGAGGGAAATTTCTATGGCTTATAGGTAGGGTTCAAAAGCTTTAAACTTGAGTATTGCTAAGGTTTGAAAACCAACAACTCTTTTTCATTCATTCCAAGCAACACATTCCAAACAACACACCACAACTACCAAGCAGATGGTTTTAAGAACCATTCTGTCATCCTACGATACATTGGGACCGGATACAAACTCACACCTACGAAAGTGATCTAGTGTTACTACTCATCATCAGAACTAGTGGGTTCTTCATCATCCAGAAAGTCTCCGTCCTCCTCGTCGGTGTGGAACTCCATGTTTGTGTCCTCCAGATAGTCTTCATCATCACTTAAGAAAGAGGTGATATCCCTACGAAGATCTTCACCTTCGTCTTCCCTCTCCTCAAGCTGAATTTCTTGGTCATGGATGGTTTCTTCAAGGTCTGCCACCTTCTGGCGAAGGCGAGCAATGATGCGGTCCTTCTTGTCACGCTAGTGGCGAAGTGTCTTGCGCTCTTTAGCTAGGATGGTGAGGGTGTGGTTCTTCTGTGCCTCAACAATGTGCTTATGGTTGGCATAGGCACGGGCATTGTCCAACTCCTTGCGGGCCTCGTGCAACATGAAGTCGAGGTGATCCACATGGTGCCTCAGTTTCGGGTGTCCTGGCATGGCAAAGGGTTCTCCCATGGAGTCGCGTCTTGCGTAGTGAGCTAAGCGAGTGCCATTGATCTGGTTTAGATTCTGCCCACACAGACGGGCAAGTGCTTCCTGCATTGCTCTAGCTAGTCCACCTAGCTAGTTGTTCTCCCTCACAGTAAACTGTATCTTCTCCCAGGTGGGTGGCTCCATCTTTCCTCTCAGATCTGCAGCGACTAACCACTCCAGTTCTCCTCCTGGCGGATCATTGAGTTGCGCTCCATAGAACTTGGGATGCGGGCGTCCGAGAAACTCCGCTAGCTAACTCAAGTCCCTCTCGAAGATGAGTTCTCCTCCGTTGCCAAGATGATAGAACTTGATGTACTTGACTTCCATCTATAAGCAATTAGGATGAGTAAGCTAGTGAGGTGATCAAGTGTGTCAAATTTTTATGTAGGATTGCAAGAATTTTGAGGAACATGTGAACTCTCTTTTTTGAAAGAATCTCAAGGATAAGAGTGAGAATAGGCTTTCATAAATACTCACTTCCTTTGTTTTGAAACTAAGTTTTTCAGACTTCCATTCTAACTAGGGTATCCTATGGTCAGGATGGCTCTGATACCAACTTGTGAACACCCGGATTTTTAAGTCCAGATGCCTGTTATGCCGTACATCGCAATCCCAGGAATACTATTTTTGCAATACATAACAGAATTGATAGCACAATACCTCATCCATTACAAACCATAATAGTCTTACAAGTAGTTGATCTCATGATCAGGTCAGGATACACATCAAAGCAGTGGAAATAAACGTAGTAGAGACTCCATCTTCATTGTCATAGGCAATGCTGATGATGGGAGATGATCCTAGTTATCGTAGACATCCTGATGTTCGTCCTCTGGATACTCCTCTTCATAGTCTGGCCATGGGAATAGCCAGGGATAAAGACATGAGTACTCTTAAAGTACTCGCGTACTATCATTAATGCAAGTAATACAATACTAGTAGGAATCCTAAGCTCTAGGCTTGTTTGCAATAACCTAGTTTTATTTCAGAAGTACTTAGTAGTAAAGACTTAATTTTAGTTGTCTAGATTACTCAAGTGGAAACATAGTTCTCAATTCCACAACCCTGTTGTGGTCAAGTCAAAGTCATATTTCAAGTCATCAGTCATTTTGAAAACATCTGACAACGGAACAGTATGGCCATCCAACTGTCCATGACCACGGACGCGGCTATTCGAATAGTTTGACACTCTACAGAGGTGGTACACTTTCACCACAAAATTCGATACATCCGTCAAGGATAGCCCTAAATCATCATACTTGGTATGCGGATAATCAATCATAACCTTTCAATTACACACCCTAGTATAGGAACCTCCCCTATTAGCTTGGCCTCCCAGCCATGGCAATCTGCCATCCCGAGAACTGCATAGGTGGTCACTTCTTTCACTCACATCCACGAGGTAGCCTCAACTTAACCCCTTTTCCGCAAGGGAACCCATACTAAGACACATAAACTTCCAGTTAAGCCCTACCCAATTCAAGTATTGTGGTTGTACGGTAAAGCTGGAATAGTATCGCATCCGAACCCAACCAGCAATTTTTATTCAAAGTCAAGTCACATATTTCATTCATCATCATTTTCAAGTCATTTTGTTTCACAACACATGTCAAAACATTTCAATAGAATGACTCATCATTCTAAGATTTTCATAATTATTTGCTCCAAGTATTCCCATCTAAAGTGATCAATATTAGATTAGCACTAGCAACTATCAATGAGGGTGTCACTATTGAGGGGTGCTAACCAAGTGTAACTACCTGAGCCTAGTTCTATGCTCTTGATGGCATATGTCCTATTTTTTCACTAATCACCAATAATTAACTATTTAAGGAACTTTGGTAAAGGGAAAAATAAAGCTTGCAGGTAAAACTTGGGATTGGTATAATCAAGGTTGCATCACAATAGCATGCATAGTTTAGCTTGCATAGGTTAGCTTGCCTTGGTTGGTATAGTGGTCGAAGTGCTCCTCTTCTTCTTCGTAGAATTCTTCCTCCTCATAGCCCGGGTTGGTACTAGCGTCTATAAATAAATACGAGGTACACAATCACCAAACAATACTTAGCTACTTCTATTCAGCACACAAAGATTCACACTAGATGATCTAGCATCATCTCAATCACCACATGAATTTGTGAGATGGTCGTATTTATCTTATTTTGGAAATGCAATTTCTACTCATTGAAAAATACTTAGGATTTAATATTCTCCAATTATAAAATACGGGATCATGTTGACACATGTCATCACCACATATTCCAATACTTGGGAATGTGATTTAAAGTAGATGGAATATATTACAAGGTTTAATATTGCTATTTAATATAATTAAAATGACTAGAAATGACTATATAGCCATTCTTTTAATCTTAGCCCATGACTACTGCATGTAAAACTAAATATTTTTATATATTCAGATAGATCATGGCAAATGTGATTTTTTACAATTGGAATAAACTCAAAAGCATTTATGGTAGATTTTAGAAAAATGTTTGAAGTTGGAAAAGTCACTGCCTTGTTATTTTTACTGTGGGTGATCTACAAGTCCAAAATGTTTGGATCCAATGGCAGTGTTTCGAGATTTTCCCTTCCTTTCTAAAAAAATTGGAATCATGCAATTTGGTTTAGTGAATCTTCTTGAATTCAATTTTAAAGTCATCTACATAATAGGATTTTTAAATAAAAGACAAACTTCTATTTGAATTAGTGGGCGCTAGGGAAAATTACTAGGCTGGCCCAACTACACAGCGCACGCGCAGCGATCTTCACTTGCGATGGACCCATGCGTCAACGGCTGATCCAACTCGAAGCGGTATGCGCTAATCCTAGCCGCACGATTAGAGCACGATCGAAGGCTCCGCGGCATCGTCTCCCTCACACGGCGAGCGCGGGATTCAACCCTAACTCTACGGCGGGGGTCGTCGGGGGCTTACCAGGGCTCCAGCTCCAGGGATGGGTCAGAGAGGTCGCTGGGTGAGAGAGGAGTCGAGTGGGGTGCGTTTTGAGGCAAGGGGAGGGTCTATTTATACCCAGTGAGGGGAGTATCAGGGCATGGCTCGGGCTCGTCGGCGACATCGTTACAGTGAGCTATGGGCATGGCGGAGGGGGTAGGCCGATGCAGTGCTTCTTGGCGATCGTCATGAGCATAGTGGCGCGGCGAGGCGCGGTCTCAATCAGTCGGGGACGTCTATGCCATCCTCGGGTACCGCGGGTGTTCGTCGTGGCGTACGGTGTGTACAAGTCGCGCGGGGTCAAACGGGCATGTCTGGGAAGTTGCTGGCGTCACGACGAGTGCATTGATGCGAGGGGAGGGCGAGGCGCGGCGTGGTCGCGTGGGACTGCTCGGCGTACTAGCGTGCGTATCGGCATGGTGGACAGAGACATGGGCGAGGCTGTGCTGCCATTTCCACGGCCTGGTCGAGGTGTACATGGGCGGGTGTGGTGAGGTCACAGCTAGCTCCTAGCGGTCGTGGGCGAGTACGGTGAGGTGTGTAGCGTCGAGTCCATGTCAGGGTGGCATGGTGAGCTCGAGTACGGGTGGCACTGGTCCAATGGTCGAGTGAGCGAGGCTTAGTAGCACGGGCTGGTACTAGGGCGAGTGTGGGCGAGTTGTGGAGGCCGAGTGAGGTACAAAGGTGATCTCAACATTGCTCTAAACAGTGTGGAGTAGGTAGCTATGTACTATGCTCAGAAGGTGTTTGATCAAATGACCGCAAGAGAAAAAGATTTGAATTTTCAAATTCTATTTAGTGCGTTTGTGGATCATAAGCTTGAGAGTCTCTGGTTGCAAGGATTGGCCAAGTGGAGAAAGTTTTGATGGTTTTGAAAGGTTGCTATCTTGATGCAGTAGATAGATTCAATTTTGAAAAGTCCTCCAAATGAATTTGAATTTGTTCTGGTAAGTTTTGAAATCTCACTTGTGTTCATTGTCATTTGGTCTAGCAATGTGAGAAAAGAAATGGAATTGTTTATGTTTGAAATTATTTAATAGAGATGCTCCAAGTGAGCTAAGTGTTAACATTTGCAAAAAATGACCATTAGCTTATATGCTTTGAATTTGGACTTTATTTTGCATTTGGTTTGGTTTTGATTTGACCTAGGGGATATTGTTTTGATCTTTAAACCAATTCTCATCATTTATAACAAACAAAACATGGCATATCATGCATTCACTCATCATTAACAAACACACACTTGCATTCATAGTTTTTACAATTAAAAGTTTTTTGTTAACCCTAATTTTGGTTGCATGGAAATTGATATTCTCATTTAATATTTTTGGGATGTTACAACTGCAACGGTGAGGGTGGCGGATCCCAGAAAAAACTCCTCCTCGCTCCGACGGACAACACCAACGGCCCCGCCTGAACCTGTTTTCCCCATGGTTGCATCGACATTCAGCTTCACACACCCAGCGGTAGGAGAAATCCACTTCAGGTGCTTCGTTGGCGCACTCTTACCACCCCCTGCCCTGCTTCGGCTAGCAATAGAGAGGTCCTTTAGGTTGCTCTCAATATACAAGTGTGTAGAAAGAGGGCCGTGGAATATAGCATCATGAATGACCTTTCTTCTCGTATACCAGATCGCCCAAAGTGTCACAACCACTCTTGCAAAATCCTCCGACGAAAGAGTCTCGATCATAGTAAAGAGCCACTGTTTCGCATTTGGGTCCTCATTCATGCATACATGTTCGGCTATTCCATCATCAGCTAGAGCCCACATCGATCTTGCAACTACACAATTGAGTATAGAGTGGCGCCAATCATCCACTATCCCACAGATCAAGCAGGCATTCTTCGGTGCCATGTTGCGGTGGTGTCTCACATCTCCCGAGGGAAGGTATTGTTGTGCGAGTCGCCAAAGAAACACACCTACTTTAGAGGGCACATGTGTCTTCTAGAGACGTTGCCACAACTTTCCTTCCTTTGCCGAGTTTGAAACCTCTGCCCTTCCTTCCAACCAGTCCTCGCGCCTCTTTTTAGTATTGACCAAGAGGCGGTATGCTGAGCGCACCGTAAGGAGGACACTCTTCTCATAATGCCACACCCACCAATCCTACATTCACCTGGTACTCAAAGAAATTGCCTGGATCACTTCCACGTCCATCGGTAGGTAGTATTCTCGTAGCCAGTCGATTCTCCAAATTGCACTCGAGCTATCAATGAAATCCGCCACTAAGAGGGGTGGCTCATCTTTCAGGCATGCAAGCGGTCGTAACATATGATCCCGCGGCAACTAGTTATCATTCCATGCATGCGAGTCTTCGCCTGTGCCAATTCAGCGGACCAGCCCAAGCTTCACAGCGTCCCGTCCCTCAATCATGCTCGCCAGACTTGTGACGGGTTGGCTCCAAGGTTGCAGTGAGGAAATCCATTGCAGGGAAGTAAACGGCTTTGAAAATTCTTAAGCTCAATGAGTCCGGATTTTGAAGAATCCTCCAAGCTTGACGAGCTAGCATTGCCAAGTTAAATAACTCAATATCTCTGAAGCCAAGTCCCCTTGAAAATTTCGGTGAGCACATTGTTTCCCATGAAACCCAATAGGGTTTCCTTTTGCCTTCCTTGCTGCCCGACCAAGAAACTCGAATCATAGCATTGATGGCTTGACATAAACCCCTTAGCAACCTGAAACATGACATGGAGAAAATCGATATTATTTGAGCAACCGATTTAATAAGAACCTCCTTGCCACCTGCTGCCAGTAATTTCTCCAACCAGCCCTGTATTTGCTTCCATATGCGGTCCTTCAAATACTTAAAAGCACCATTAATGGATCTCCCAATATCAATTTGCCTGGATGCTAGGCCAGCGCTGCTGAATAAATAAAAGAAGGCTTCAAGATCCATAAGAAGCTTACACGGCCTAATTAATCAGAGTTCAGCTAGCTCATTATGTGGAGTAACTTCCCAATAATGGTGGATAGCTCTTTCAAAAAAATAAAATAATGGTGGGTAGCCCATTTTGGCGCAATTGGATGAAGCAACCGAGTCCAGCAACGCAGCGGTAAAGATAGTCGATCTTGAGCATTGGTTTGAATGATCGGACGGCCTAGGCTCCAAATCGCTGTAGAGCCTCCTAACTAGGTGAATTTTACTGTTTCTTAATTGCACTAATTGGAGAAGGGAATGATTACACGGGTAATGGTTACCCCTGAAGAAACTATTATTAGAACACTTGATCCCAAGTCTGCACTTGCTAACCAAGATGTATTAGCGAAAATAGTATTACCGCCGATTGTTTGATTGGTAATGATACTCTAGCAGAAAACTCCAACTAGATTTGGCATTGTTACTATGACCTATGGACATGATCGTGGAAAAAATGTTTCTATTGGACAGGGACAAAACTCTAAACAAATGATTGGCGTTCTTGATTTCTATGGGTTTGTGAGTTTTAAAATTAAAGATTACTGTATCAAACTTTCCTAAGTTTTATGACAATCCATTTCACAAAATTTGCTAAAACGAGCAGCTGAATTACTTTGAACAGTTATGTATCAATTATACAAATGTAAAGTTACATGAACATTTAACCAAGTATTTCATGGATTTAGTTTCGAACGTGGCTTTTATTCTTAGATACTTCGTTATTTTCTCGTATATTTACCAAATTGCATGTCGTTCTTTAGTAGAAGAAGAGCGTCGACAAGGCGTAAAAGTAACAAAATAGAACACAAAAATTAGATATTTTCTCGAATATTTCCGTGTTCTAATTGGTTTGTGTCTTATGTACTCCCAAATATAGTAGACATGAGAACAGAAGTATAACTTAGAACTTTAAAACGTGAATGAAGCTACATGTATTTCAGTCATCTACATGTTGTTGCACTATGTGACGGTCATTATTTCTTCTCAGTCATTCAGGCTTGCAATCGAGTTGATGATACTTCTCCACTCAATAGGTAAAATTTTCCCGTTTGAGGACGGGCCTATCTATAAGAGGATATAGAATTCAAGTCAATTTGTCCATTGATCAAATTCTGCAAAATCAAGGAATATTTCAACTCGTGATTTTGCAGCTCTTGGTAAGAAAGCTTTCTGTTTTGGTATCCTGCATGAGCACTCTCCGACTCCATGAAAAACATTCACATACAAGTAAACTATACATGAACGTTTTGTAAAAATAGGCATGCACGATTAAAGTCTCTGTGACTATAATTTCCATAGAAACTTCTATGTACTCTGTAACCAGAAGTAATATGTATGTAAGGGCTGCAATTCAGCTTAATAGGAGTGCCCGGTTGAGACTTCCGTATGTGTGCTACAGCTATAGGTTTGATATTTTCAGCCTAACGTGTCATCTTGTGCCGGTGTTATGCATGTTGATTATATGGGATGCAGCTCATACATTATTTCAAATGTTTGAACAAGTGGCAGGATCAGCTGCTTGAGATCCAACATGAACTCACTCAAATGGAAAGGAAGTTCTAATGACTAGGATGCCAGATGGTCTTACCTATGTCTAATAGCAGGTCATGTGTTCCTTTTGTTTAGTCATTTACCCAATCATCTGCATCATCTACAGTGATAAAAACAGAGCCGCATTAGAACATTTCATTCTTTTAGATCTGTGCCATTACATAAATGGTATTGAAAAATTAAGTGCATGAACAAAAGGAACTTGCACAAACTTCCTTATCTGCCTCTTCGAGGATGTCATGGGTTGTATGACCTTCTTGCCATAAAAATTCCTGAGTTCCAATGACCGATTTAATCCTTATTTCCCATCTTGTAACATTAGCCCAGTAGAAAAATAAGACATGTTTAGTAAACTGATTTTATAAAGGAAATTTAATACATTGAATGATGTAAGTTTGGCAATGAAGTTACTTGATTAATCATGAGAGGAAGATCATGATACCTCTGAATTCATGTAGTGAACATGTGGTTTACGATGGTTTCTAACCTACAAAGTCCTCAAGAAGTGCAAAAGGTTCAGCATCAGAGAAAATTCACTCACAGAAGCAACCATCATATATTCATAAGCACAAATGAACCTGATAGACTAATGAAAATGGAAACTAAACCTCACGACATCAGTCACTTGAATTGACTAATTCAGTTCAGCGGGAACACTAAGTTCCTTACATGCACACGATTCTGTTGCCCATAATGCTCGCCAGCAGGTTGTCCCTCGATGTCGTCCTGCTCCAGTTTATTGGCTTGTACTGCAGGAGGAAGATGTCGGCACTATGGATCCCTCCAACACGCGGTGGCCACGGCTTCCAATATATTGGAGATGAGGCCCGCGTCTCCGTGCCCTGCTACATTGGAGACTAGCTATGGGTTGTGCATGAGCATACTGAGAAACAGCGCCTCAGGCTATTCGGCAACCAGATTTGACAAGGAGGGGCGGAGAAGAGCAGGGGTGAGGGCGTGGGGCCGAAAGGGAGGGCTGAAGGGAATATGCCCTGAGAGGCAATAATAAAGTTGTTATTATATATATTCCAAGTATACGATAGATGTTTATTTTGCATGCTATAATTGTATTAATTTGGAAACGTTAATACATGTGTGTTTAATAAATAAAAGGAAAGTTCCTAGTTATGCCTCTCTTATAAACTAGCTCGTTGATTAACAAGATGATGAAGGTTTCCTGATCATGGACATTGGATGTTGTTAATAACGACGTCACAACATTAGTGAAATGATGTGATGAACATTCATCCGAAGTATAGCATTACGATCAAAGTCATTGTGTTTATATGGTTATAACATCTAACAAAGTAATCATAGTCCTTAGACCATGAGATCATGTTAATCACTAACAGTGGAAGAGTATCTTGATAACATCAAACGTCACACCATGAAAGAGTGATTATAAAGGTGGGTTGAGTGCTACGAAAGTGTTATGTAAAGGCTCATGGATAAAGAGTGGGATTTGTCCATCCTGATGACGGATAGATATTCTCTAGGCCCTCTCGATGATATCATATTGGTTAGCTTGCAAGAAAGTGATGAGATCACTAGAATGTTATATAACGGGAACAAGAAAAGAGTACATTTCTGTAACGAGATCAAACTAGGTATGGAGATACCGATGATCAAATCTTGGACATGTAATATATCACGAGACAAAGGGATTTAGTTACTAGCGTTAAAGGTTCTCACAATCACAGAAGCCATTGTAGAATGTGTAGGAGTCAGTATGGATCTCCAGGTCCCGCTTCTGATTATTGATCTGAGAGGGGTCTCGATCATGTCTGCATTATTCACGAACCATAGGATGACACACTTAAGGGACACCAACACCATTTGGAGCAAATATGTTTCAGACGAATGAATTGCAAAGCGATGGAATTATTTCAATAGACATCGAAACTATTTCAGGTGAAATTGCTGAAATTGGTTTTGCATGTAATATTGAAATGTTGCAGGGGGTTTTATGTGAATGTTTGTTAATTAAAGTAATTAACAAAATTCTAAATAAAATAAAAGAGTTTTATTAAATGAGAGAGCATTAAATTTCTCCAAATTTAATGCATTCAAAGTGGAAACTTTAAAAGAGAATGTGAAGGGGCATTTTAATGTGGAGGGGGTTACCACCACATGAATGGGGGAGGTGAGGGGTCACCCCCATGGGGCACCGGCTATGGGGAGGGGTACCCTCCCTCCTCCTATAAAAGGCCACCCCTCTCACCCTTCTTCCAAACATCTCCTCGTGAATGATCTCTCTCCCCCTCTAGAATTATTCTCCCATGGTCTCGGATTAGCGAGATACATGTTTCCAATGGCATTTCGTCTGGAAAGAGTTGCTGCTTCTGCTGCATTGCTAGAGCAAGGAGGCGGAGGTTGTTCGGTGGCCTGAACGTGTGTGCGAGTGCGGATGCGCTGCTGGTTTGCGGCGCAAGGACTTCCACACGATCTTGAGATCGGCAAGCGAATGACTACATCATCCACAAGTTCCTACTCGTTAACAAAACTTTGTTGTCTTTGAGGGTAAGTTCTCCATGGATGTATATCCACCCGTTGCTTGTATCTAGTAGATAAATCTTGGCGTACAGTTCTCATCGTAGGATTTTTTTTGTTTTCTATGCTTCGAACATTTCAGTGGTATCAGAGCCTGATCTATGCGTAGGTGCTTTTCACGGGTAGAACACAAAAGAGTATGTGGGCGGTGATGATCATGTTATTTCTTCTTATATGTACCTTGGATATTTGTGGCATAGTTGGATGAAGCGGCCTGGACCAACCTTACATGTCATCGCACATGAGACCGGTTCCATGACTAACAAGCAATTAGTTTTGCATAAGTGGCTGGCGGGTGTCTGTCTCTCCTACTATAGTCAATATCTAATTTACAACGAGTTGCTAATAATTTGGTTATCATCGTTGTGGTTCCATGTTCGTAGGTCAGAATGGTTCTATCTTCGAAAGCCCTAAGCCACGTAAAACTTGCAATTGATAAATTAGAGGCGTCTAGTTTAGATCGTTGTTGGGCTTGTATCATGATATGGTAATGTTGTAAGTTGATGTATAGTTGGTACTCTTACAACACACCTAACGTATAAGTTCCATAGACCTTGGCCTTACACACAAAGAAATGATAAAGATCATACCACGATGCATATGATAGTGATCAAATGCAAGAACCATATCATTTCAGTTTACACATATGATGTTTGCATCTTATATTGCTTGTTTGGTGTTTTAGTAGCATTATAAGATGATCCCTCATTTAAATATCAAGATAAAAATTGTGTTCTTCCTTAAGTATACACCGTTCTATGGATCGTGTTTCGAGACATCACGTGATGATCAGGTGTACTCGACTCTGCGCTTTCATATAACGGGTGTAAGACAGTTTTACACACGCGAGTACTAAGGTTCTTACTTGACGAGCCTAGCATGTACAGACATGGCCTTGGAACACGGACCGAAAGGTTAAGTATGAGTCATATAGTTGATATGATGCCCATATAGATGCTCGCTTTTCAAGCTACACCGACTCACGTGATGATCGGACTTGGTGTTGTGAATTTGGTTCATGTAATCACCAAAAAGACACGAGGGATGTTGTTTTTGAGTGGGAGTTTAGTTGAACTCAATCTATCATGAACTTAGTCTAAATAAACTTTAGAAATTCTGTTGTAGATGGCACCACCTGCTTTTAATTTCAATGTGTTCATGGAGAAAGAGAAACTTGCTGCAAATGGTAGCAACTTCACCAACTGGGCCATGAATTTGAGGATTCTCCTCTCTGATGCACAAAAGCAATATGTGCTAGAAGCGCCGCTAGGCCCTCCACCAGCTCTTGATTCCCCTGACGAGGAAAAAAATGTCTATATAACTCGTCAGGAGGACCACAACTTAGTTTATTGCGGCATACTGTATGGGCTAGAGCCAGAACTTCGAAAGCGTTTCGAAAATGGCAATGCCTTTGATACCATGGGTGAATTGAAAATGATTTTCGACACCCATGCTGCCGTAGAGAGTTATAATGCTTCAAAAAAGTTCTTTAGCTGCATAATGGAAGAGAACGGCTCCATAAGTGAGCACGTACTCAAAATGTCTGGGTACGCCGATAAGCTTGTGTCCTTGGGAATAACGATTCCCATTGATTTAGGCATACATCGTGTTCTCCAATCTCTTCCACCTAGCTACAAGAGCTTCGTGATGAACTATAACATGCAGGGCATGAAGAAGACTCTCCCCGAGCTTCTATCAATGCTTAAGACTACAGAACTGGAGATTAGGAAAGAACATCAAGTGTTGATGGTCAATAGGACCATCGGTTTCCAGAAAGACAAGAAGGGTAAATAAAAGGGAAATAAGGGCGACAAATCTGTTGCTACGCCTGAAAAGAAATCTCGGGCTGGCCCCAAGTCTGATACCGAGTGCTAATATTGTAAGGGGACTGGCCATTGGAAGCGCAACTGCCCCAAGTATTTGGTGGACTAGAAGGCAGGCAAGGCAAACAAAGGTATATGTGATATACATGTTATTGATGTGTACTTGACTAGTACTCGCAGTAGCACCTAGGTATTTGATACCGGATCGGTTGCTAATATATGTAACTCGATACAGGGGCTGCGGAACAAGCGACAGCTAGCAAGGGATGAGGTCACAATGCGTGTCGGCAATGGATCAAGAGTTGATGTGATCGCCGTCGAAACGCTGCCTCTCCATATGCCATCGGGATTAGTGATAAACTTAAATAATTGTTATTTGGTGCCTGCGCTGAGCATGAACATTGTATCCGGATCGTGTTTATTGCAAAGCGGTTATTCGTTTAAATCAGAAAACAATGGTTATTCGATTTATATGGATAATATCTTTTATGGTCATGCACCCGTGATGAATGGTTTATTTCTGTTGAATCTCGATAGTACTCATACGCATATCCATAATGTTGTTGCTAAGAGGATTAAACTTAATGATGATATATCTGCATATATGTGGCACCGCCGTCTAGGTCATATTGGCGTTAAACGCATGAAGAAACTCCATTCCGATGGACTCTTAGAATCGCTTGATTTTGAATCATTTGATAAATGTGAGCCATGCCTTATGGGTAAGATGACTAGAACACCGTTTTCCGGTTCAATGGAATGGGCGACAGATTTATTGAAAATCATACATACTGATGTATGTGGTCCTATGAGTGTGTCAGCGCGAGGTGGATATCGTTATTTTGTTACTTTCACGGATGATTTGAGTAGATACGGGTATATCTATTTGATGAAACATAAGTTTGAAACTTTTGGAAAGTTCAAGGAATTTCAGAATGAAGTGGAAAATCATCCTAATAGAAAGATCAAATTTCTGCGGTCCGACCGTGGAGGTGAGTATCTAAGTTACGAGTTTAGCACACACATGAAAGAGTGTGGAATAGTTTCACAACTCACACCTGCCAGAACACCACAACGTAATGGTGTGTCGGAACGTCATAATCGTACTATATTGGATATGGTTCGATCTATGATGTGTCTGACTGACTTGCCACTGTTATTTTGGGGATATGCACTGGAAACCGCTACATTCACTTTAAATCGGGCACCGTCTAAATCTGTTGAAACGACACCGTATGAATTATGGTATGGAAACAAACCTAAGCTGTCATTTCTTAAAGTTTGGGGATGTGATGTTTATGTGAAGAAACTTTAGCCGGATAAACTCGAACCCAAAGCAGAAAAATGCGTCTTCATAGGATACCCTAAAGAAACAATTGGGTATTCCTTCTATCACATATCCGAGAGCAAGGTTTTTGTTGCCAAGAATGGATCCTTTCTAGAGAAAGAGTTTCTCGCGAAAGGTGTGAGTAGTCGAAAAGTAGAACTCGAAGAGGTTAATGAACCTTCTTTTCATGAAATGGCGAGTGGCGCAGCACCGAAAGTCGTTCCGGAGTTGACTTCACCAAATGAAGAAGGAACTAATGATAATGATCATGAAACTCCGAAAGAGGACACTACCGAACCTCGCAGGTCAAGTAGGACACGTGCAGCTCCTGAATTGTACGGGAATCCTGTTGTGAATTTCATGGTTGATGAAATAGATGACCCTGCGACATATGAAGAAGCGATGATGAGCCCGGATTCCAAAAAATGGCTAGAAGCCATGAAATCCGAGATGGAATCCATGTACGAAAACTAGGTTTGGACCATGGTGGACTTACCTCACGACCGAAAGGCCGTTGAGAATAAATGGATTTTCAAAAGAAAAACTGATGCTGATGGTAATGTAACCGTCTATAAATCTCGACTTGTCACAAAAGGGTTTTGACAAATTCAAGGAGTTGACTACGATGAGACATTCTCTCCTGTAGTGATGCTAAGTCAGTTAGGATTATGTTAGCAATTGATGCATATTTCGATTATGAAATATGGCAGATGGATGTCAAAACTGTGTTCCTCATTGGTAATTTAAGAAGAGTTGTATATGATACAACCAAAAGGTTTTGTCGATCCTAAGGATGCTAACAAGGTGTGCAAGCTTCAGCGATCGATCTATGGACTGAAGCAAGCATCACAGAGTTGGAATCTCCGCTTTGATGAGGTGATCAAAGAGTTTGGATTTGTCCAAACTTATGGAGAGGCTTGTATTTAAAAGAAAGTGAGTGGAAGCAATGTGGCATTTCTGATATTATATGTGGATGACATATTATTGATTGGAAATGATATAGATCTTTTAAACAGTGTTAAAAGTTATCTAAACAGCAAATTTTCTATGAAGGACCTTGGTGAAGCGTCATATATATTAGGCATAAAGATCTATAGAGATAGATCGAGACACCTAATAGGGCTATCGCAGAGTACATACCTTGATAAGATTTTAAAGAAGTTTAAAATGGATAAAAGTAAGAAGGGGTTCTTACCTATGTTGCAAGGCAAGACATTGAGTAAGACTCAAAGTCCGGCTATGGTGAAAGAAAGAGAGATAATGGATAAGATCCCCTATGCTTTATCCATAGGCTCTATAATGTACGCCATGCTATGTACAAGACCGGATGTGGCACATGCTATTAGTTTGACTAGTAGGTACCAATCTAATCTAGGTTTGGAACACTGGATAACGGTCAAGAATATCCTTAAGTACTTGAGAAGAACTAAGAAAATGTTTCTTGTATACGGAGGTGAAGAAGAGCTAGTCCCTAATTGTTATGTCGATGCTAGCTTTGACACTGATCTGGATGACTCTAAGTCTCAATCCGGATATGTATTTCTCATGAACGGAGCATCAGTTAGTTGGAGGAGCTCCAAACAACCCGTGGTAACAAGGTCAACAACGGAGGCGGAATATATTGCTGCTTCAGAAGCAGCACAGGAAGCAGTTTGGATAAAGGAGTTCATTACCGAACTGGGTGTGGTTCCTAATACATTGGATCCAATGGTGATCTATTGTGACAACAATGGAGCCATAGCCAACGCAAAGGAACCAATGTCTCACAAGAATTCCAAGCATACTAAGCACCGGTTTCCGAGTGGTATTTCGTCTGGAAGGAGTTGCTGCTTCTGCTACATTGCTGGAGCGAGGAGGCGGAGGTTGTTCGGTGGCCTGAACGTGTGTGCGAGTGCGGATGCGCTGCTGGTTTGCGACGCTAGGACTTCCACACGATCTTGAGATCGGCAAGCGAACGACTACATCATCCACAAGTTCCTACTCATTAACAAAACTTTGTTGTCTTCAAGGGTAAGTTCTCCATGGATGTATATCCACCCGTTGCTTGTATCTAGTAGATAGATCTTAGCGTATAGTTCTCATCGTAGGAATTTTTTTGTTTTCTATGCTGCGAATCCTTCAAGGGCAGCCTGCTGAGTCCTAACGGCGGCGGTGGTGATTCAGAGCAAGTCTAACAGCACCCTTAAACGGGGCAAACCCTCAAAATAACCATCGTTTTAAGGTTTTCGGCGAGAAATCGGCGGCTATCAGTACCCCCAAATCACGCGATGCTTAAAAAAAAGTAAGGGCCGACTCGTAAACCCACTCTCCACTTGCACAAACCAGGGTTGGAGAGGGCGACCCGAACGCGCCCCGCACTCCACCGTTCCTTTGCGCGCGAGAGATTTCAGCTCGTTCTCCCTTCCCGCCCGCCCGTCGCCGCCGCCGATCTCCGTGCCCCCGCCGTCTCCTGCGCCACCGTGGCTGGATATTGATGGCATGGACCACAGATCGATCCCGCTATCCGCTAGCGGCACGCCGCAGCCTGGTGCACCCTCTCCGCCGCTCACCGTTTCTCCCAGGGCTGCCGGAGGTCTTCCGACCTCCACGGATGTCGCCAAGCTGGTCACGGCCACTAGCGTGAAGAAGAGGAAGAGGGCAGGTAGGCACCTCATCAAGACAGCATCTGCACCGGCTCCCGCCCCGGCTCCTTCGTCAAAGTGGAACCGGAGATGCTTCGGTTGAACATGAAGACAATTCCAGAGCTTGATTCTCCCTTGCATGTTGGTAGACCTATGAAGTATGCATTTGGATTTTCCATGAACTATTCCGCGTATGGATTTAATGCAAACTATGTTGTTGATTTGATGTTGAAACTATGCATAAAATGTTTGCAACTTGCATTTGTGCTAGAATTCCTATTTTACGGGCCATGAAACATGTGTCGTCAATCAGTGCCCTTATCACACCTGTAAAATAGAATATTTAGTTTTATAGGCTGTGAATAAGGGTGTTGATCTCCGCCGGCGGTTTTCAATGTGTAAAAACATAGTACAGGCGCCCTTACTCGCGTTTTAAGGGCCGGAGAAATAAGGGTGTTGTTAGACTTGCTCTAAGTGGAGGGCCTGCCTGATGAATCGACAGAGGGGGCTGGAAGGTAGGTTAACTCGGGACCTTGAAGGATGGTGGGAGATAGGTGATGGCCTAATCTGGTCACTTGAACCTAAAGAGTGGGCGGCGCTGTTTTTTCCTTTTTCTATTCTGCTAAGACATGGATGACTTGGGCCAGTTGTTTCCTAATTGTTTAGTAAGTTATTTTTTAACACATCATTTTGTAATCTGGAGGCGTGTCACAACTCACAACTCACACTGGTTAACAAAAGGACAGTGCTACGCGTTCCCTGGGGCATATTTGCCCCGGATCCCCCGGATCGATAGCGTGACACGTGTCTCCCAAAACAGCACATTCTCCCGCTTTTGTTACATTAAGCCCCTTTTTTTGCTATAAATTTTCTGCTTTTGCTACATGTAGCAAAAACTTTTTGTACGGTTCGAACCAGAAGATAGAAAACAGACTGGATCTCGCCGGAGATTTCGCCAGAGACCGTGTAGCAAAAAAGTTGTGCTAATGTAGCATATTCGACCTCATGCCGGAGGCTTTCGCCGGTAGACCTCATCGGAGACCATGTAGCAAAAACTTTACACTATTGTAGCAAAACCACTGATCGACTGTAGCAAAACCACTGATCGACTGTAGCAAAAAAACCTTATATTGTAGCAAACCCCCACTTTGTCGGACACCTCGCCAAAGACATTGTAGCGAATCCCGCGATACGCTTGTAGCACCGCCATTGGTCGCACGTAGCAGCGTCGCCAACCCCGTGTAGCAAACCTCGACGTGTAGCAAACCTCGACGTCATAGGTAGCAGTGTCGCCAAACCCACGTAGCAAAACTCAATGCCGTAGGTAGCAGTGTCGATGACGGTAGGTAGCAGCGTCGGTGGCCGTACGTAGCAGCGTCGTTGGGGACAAAAGGGTTGGGCTTGTCTCCGGTGAGAGGAACAAGGATGGGGGAGGAGGGCGACGCGAGGCGTGTTGCTAGGAGGACCATCTCGCTGAGGCAGCCGCGGGGCAGTACTGCGGGCGGTGCGGGCGTAGAGGCCACGGCTGGGCGGCGGCGCCGGCGGGGTGGCGCGGCTGGGCGACGGCGCGGGCACGGAGGCGTGGCTGGGCGGCGGCGCGGCTAGGCTAGCAAGAACCACGCGCGCGATTTAGGCGACCCGGGAGATCAAATCACGGGATCCCCCGGGGAGCAGTATTACCCTTAACAAAAAGTTCTATCATTCTAAATAATTTTTTACAACTTTTTTTTAAATATTAATTTTTTTGTATCATCAAAATTATTACTATGTAATTTTGCAAGTCATCCTGCGGTACGTGGACGGCATGTGGATGTTAAATTTTATAGAGTATTTCGGAGGAGTTTTTTTATCCGAACTCCTGAATAGACATATTTGCTATGTATCTTGATACCTATTATCTGAAAAGTAACTCTAATTACTATAGTGTATACATTTGTCAACCAATCTTTTTTCTGGACCCTTTTGCCCTTCCACCGAACCTCAAATTACCCACCTATGCTACTGTTAAGTCGCGTACCCGTTCGTTCTCCAGGGGAAGCGAGCGAGGCTTGCTTGCAGCAGAGCAGAGCGACGCGGACGTTGGCGCCGGAGACGAGCAAGAGGACGGGGACGACATGCAGGCGGTGAAGAGCTTGTGTGGCGGCAGGACATGGAGGGCGGCGCAGTGAGCCTTGGTGTGGGGACATCTAGGTCGAGCTCGCGTCTGCGGCGGTGCCGACGCTCGAACAGAGAGACCACGCGGCTCACGTCGGGAGGCGCGGAGGCGGCGTAGAGCATCGGGGCGGAGGCGGGCTCGGCTTGAGGCGACGCGCGGGGCGCTTGGAAGAGGAAGGGACGCTCCACGCCGTGATACGGATGACGAGGGATGCCGATGTGACGAGCCCGGCAGACTGCCAGCGAATTACCCGGTCTATGCCACCGGGTAGTGGAAAAAACGGTGCGCATCTTCACCGTCCGCTGCCCTTGTCAGCCACGCGTCCGTCCTCTCCCACGACCACGACCTTGAACTTCCTCGGTTACCGGAGCCAGGAGATCGTCCGTCGCCGGAGATTGCCTCCGCCGCTGCCACCTAGAAATCAAGAGAGAGCTCCTCGCCCACCCAAGATCTCCCCAGCTGATATTCCCCACAAGCTCACGTAAGCCATGGCCTTCCGCAGCCGCTGAAGCCAGAGGGCCGACAGACCACCTCCCTCCTTTCAGCAGCATCTCGCGCCCCTTCCTCCTCCTACCCAAAGTCGGTTGCTACTGCCTCGATTTGGTACAGAAGCTCACGGGAAAAGAGAAGAAAGGGGATCCTATTTGTGTGGCTGTTGAGGACTGACGTGTAGAGATTGGTGTTGTTGGATAATTAAAAGGGTAAGCAGTTACACGCAGCGAGATAGTTTTCCATTCAGTTATAGTTTTGAGTTGGCCCCGTGGTTAAGGTACTGCACAAATAGCTGAAAAAAAGTTGTAAGACAAATTACACGTAGCAGAAAATTGGCCAGTAGCATGTTGTGACATGTGACTAGGTGAGCTACGAGCGGTGAGGGCAAATTCTTTAGAAGATTATTACTATTATTACTAACGTGAATCTATGCAGTAGAGGACTTAGATTTTTTGTCTATGAAAATGTATTGTTCCGGTGGATTATGAGCATAATCTACAACGACAAGAAAAGAAAAGTATGACTCGCCAAAAGTTACTATACATATGTGAATGATAAAAATATGTATATTTTTATGTATATACAAAAATATGGAGGTGTTGAACACAGTTTCTATTAAATACTATAAAATTTAAATGAATGCAAGCTAGAAACCTAAAATATCACAATAATAATGACAGGAAACTAATGAATAAAATATCTCTACTTCGACCATCTATAACCTTGTAAATCAATGTTTACAGCTAAAGAGACATTCACTGAGCTTAGAAATTCATAATGTCTTTTTAATATTTTTTCTCTTGTCAATTCCAAAACTGTGTACTATGCCTTGTTTTACTTTGAGTTATTTGTAGCAATATATACGGGCTTTGTGCTAGTAATAATAAAGAAGCAACGTTTCTGTCAACCAATTTTTATTGGACGGTTCTACCCTCCCACCAAATCCAAATCGCATATTTCCCACCTGTGACCCATAAGTATTGATCGGCTCATCAAACGCCTAAGAGAAAAAAGGAGATTCTGCCCACTGCCCCTCAGCTCCGTCGTCTGTCCATCACGCCGGCTCTGCCTTGTTCCCCACCACCCCTGACTTTTCCTCCACTGCCCCGCCCTAGCCACATACCTCCACTACGCAAGCCCCGGCCCAACATCGCTCGCAGTCGCCGCATCCCCTGCTCTATATTGTGGACTGCCGCCGCATCCCTTTATCTACATCTTGCACGGCGGCGGTCCGGTTCCCGTGCTCCGCCCCGCGTCGGGGCACCACCTAGCACCCGAGCCATGGACCTTCGCCACGAGCTCGGCCTCCTGCACTGCCGCTTCCCAATCCCAGGTACAGTATGGCATCAATTTTGGTCCCTTCAATGAATACGGTCAGGATTTGGTCGAGATTGAGGATTTGGGAGAGAATACACTGCAGAGGCGTTGGATTCTACCAGATCAATCCAGGAGCATGTGGGAGAAGCATCCGGTGATGGGAATCGGGGCAGGCCGATGAGGTTCTGTCAGAATTTGGCAGCCGGTGGCAGAGGTTACCATGGGATTACTCTCGCCTCTTCGTCCACGGAAGGGAGTAACTCCACGATGAAGTTCATGCGTCCATGTCGAGAGACAGCCTGATCTAGCCGCCATGTCGTGCCCGGGGAGGTGGTCCAGGCAGAAGGGGAGCTACGCATCAGCCATGAGCTAGGGATGCTCGCTGTCCCACTCCCCCAACACTTTATGGCTTGATTCTACTTGGAATTTTCGGGAGGAGGCCTGGCCCTGTTCGTCGGTGGCGGGTCTCACACCAGGGGCAGACATCTTCTCATTTCACCTCTCCCTGCTTCCTCGAATCACATCGATTCAGAAGATCGGCAGCTGAAGGCTGAAGTAGTTAATCCGGAACTTTTTTTTCCTATGATGGCTCCAATCCCCTTTCTACTTCCTGATACTTGGTCCTTATCTGGAGATTGGAGATGCACTTTTCATAGGATTAGTATATACAACTATTTGCTGGACCCGTGGTATTTTTCAGTATGTCATTGGTTGCATGCGTTCAGTTAACACGCATCTAACTACATCCAGTTGAAAATACGGTACTCCCTCCGATCTAAATTAGTTGACTTAGATTTGTCTAGATTTGACTGTATTTAGACTTATTTTAGTGCTAGATACCTTCAAATATAGAGAAAACCAAGTCAACTAATTTGGGTTGGAGGGAGTACATGATTGGGCATTCTTTTTTGGTCTTTTGTACTCCATTCATCCCAAAATAAGTGACTTAAATTTATCCAAATTCGTATGTATCTACACATTAAAACATATCCAGGTGCATTCAAATATAAACAAATCCAATTCAGTTATTTTGGGATAGAAGGATTATCGGGACTTTGATTATAGCGAATAACTGGCAAATATTTCATTTTGCTGCAAACCAAATGGAAGACATCCATCTTTCCTTTTCGTAGGCCTAAACGAGGCTCAATACAAACTTACCCTCGGTACCAAAAATTTATACTAACTGATCTTTTTTCCTACCGAGCTACAGATACTGGAAGAAAATGCTACAACCTACTTGTGGAAAATGTTGATTATAAATGAACGCATGGAGCTAAGGACAAGGATGCATCTTCTGTGGTGAAGAATCCCTGGCCTCCTAGGATCACTTATGTGCTTTCCATGGATGTTTTCTCATGGAAGAGGCCGGCTATGGCGCTGCAATACATAACCTTATGCGATCAAGTTTGATTCTTCAGGTGTCCTTTTAATTTGCAAGCATGATTGTTGCGATAAGTTATAGCTTTACCTATGACACATTACTTTGTACGTCTCCAGTAATCTCTCCCAGACTCTCGTGTGGACGCAGTAGGGATGCCATTGACATGGGCATAACCCTTTCGATTACCTATTATTCGTATATATGGTGTGACCCAACGGAGGAAGCCTCACTCGAAGATTTGCCAAGATCCATGAAGCCCACGACGATTTGACTGATACAAAGTATATATATACAAGGATACAGATTCCTGGTGATATAAGACAAGGAAAGTATAAGACTGGATTAGATACAAACTCTAGCTTGTAATGATAAAGGGAGGATAGCTACTATTCCTGATATTTTGCCACCTCCTTATGTTCTAAAGCTTGGACAATTCTGCTTTGAAGTGCCTCCTAAAGATGAGGTGAAGCCCAACTTTCGGACACCTCCAATGATGTTTCATGTTGGCCAAAGAGATGCGTCCGAAGATGCGTCCGAAGATATTTAGTTGTTTTATTTTCATTAAGTTTTGTTCAGGTTTCTATTTTCAGTTTTGGTTTTATTTGTGTGTGATAGTTTTGGGCCTGTCCAAAATCAAGTGTGTTGGGCTATTTGGGCTTTTAGTTTGGCATGGGGCCTAGCCTAGCCAAAGTAGCGTTGGAGTCACCCTATAACGTGTTCCTGGCAGCTGTCATTGTAATTTATAATTGTTATTTTCGAGCTAAAAAAGACACCAGAAAAGTCCCAATCTTTGGGGGCGCATATCGTGTGTTTGCTTGCTGATCTTCAAGGTCTGATGTTGTGCTATGCGTGGGAGTTGATTTTGATCATTTCCAATATGGAGAATTGAAGAGAGATCAGTTTGATCTATTTCAGATTGGATTCTCTTTCTATCTTGCTGAATTCTATCGATCGTCGTGAAAGATCAGGCCTAAACCTTTCGGATCATGTTGATCCGTATCATCTTGGAATCAGAGTCGTCGGGTTTCTCACGGCGATTTTTTCTACTAAGATTTCTCGCTGAGATCTATCTGCTGTGGAGTTTTTGCTGCCGGAGACGATTTGCCAAAACACCGGTCTTGTTCCGGATCGTGGAGAAGCTTGTGCGTGGATCGATCTTATCGATCAAAGAAGCGGCCTGAACATGCGCGTTTGTTTCCGCTTCACGTGAGCAAGGAAAAAAATACTAGAAGAGATCAGATTGGATCGGACGTGAGCAAGGAAAAGAAATAGAAGGGACTTTGCTATTCACGTGGATTATTTCTTGGGCTCCGTGAAGGAATTCTAGTGCTGCATGTCCGTGCAGTATGTTTTTCCTACCGTGTTATGCATAATAAATCAAGTCAGATTGATACAGGGAGTTCTGTTCCTGGACGTGTCAATGATTTTTATTCTATCCGACTCAGCCGCCTGGATTTTAATCGATCTAGGATCCTCTACGCTCCTGTCGTACTATAAAAGCTGACCGAGGCGCCCTTGACTCTTTCCACGCGACGAGACACAGGGGCAACGATCAGTACTGTTCGCCATATCTGCTGCCGCTGGAGCACAGACACGTCTAGCCTTGAGCGTTGTGTTGCTTGAATTTTTTTTGTGTGTACTGAATTTTGCTGCAGATGGCTAGTTCCATGATTCCTGAAAATTCAGCTGCTGCGGCTGCTACAGCCCCAAAGCTCAAGGAGGTTGCCCTTTCGGTCTACGCACATGATCTTCCTGATAATGTTCGTGCTGGTTTCGACAACACCTGTGTGTACATCAAAAACTGTACGTATGCTTTGGAGGAGAGTTTGGACATAAAATTGGAGGCCATCACTACTAGGCTCCATGCGCTGACGGATAATTGGAGGCCCTCATGCTGCTCCATTATGGGATGCGCCACCACCAAGCGCTGGATATGTTGACGCTCATGCTCGACGTCTTGTGGCACCAATACATGGAGGCATCAATGCTGACCTCGAAGACGATGCTGCATACGCACCACAACAGCGCCACGCTGGGGCTCGTCCTGCATCCGCTTTCGGTTGTGTTTTGCCTGCTGACCGAGATTGTATTGGTTATGCCGCACGTGTTCCATTGGATGATGGTTTTGGACGTGTTAAAATTTCCATACCACCGTTCTCTGGCACAGGCAGTCCCGAGGATTATTTGGAGTGGGAGATGCGCGTGAGTCATATTTTTGTAACCCACCATTATACCGAGGAGAAGAATCCTCAACTTGCTGCTATCGAGTTCTCCGGTTATGTACTGATTTGGTGGAGCCAAATTTTGCGTCTGCCAAATCGCCCAACGTCGCGGAGGGGAATGACAGAACTCATGCGACGTCGCTTTGTTTCTAAACATTTTAAGAGAGACATACACAATAAATTGTAGCAGCTCACTCAAGGTACTAAATCGGTGGATGAGTATTATAAAGAGATGGAGTTGTTGATGATACGTACAGAAACAAGAGAGGACCTGGAGGCCACAATTAGGTCGAATCTTGAGGTGCAGGATCGTGTAGAGATGGTTACCTACTATGATCTTCAGGATCTTGTGCACCAGGCTGAGTGTGCGGATCAACAGATCAAACGACGCCAAGCCGCAGTCCCTACAAATTCATGGCGTTGGTTCTAGTGCTAAGCCGACACCTTCTACACGTTTCCACCATGTTTCCCATACTGAGGTGCCAAAATCTGGAGTGTCCAAAGTTGCATCTAGTACAGATTCCACGGCGCACATTGAGTGTCTTACTTGTGAAGGCCGAGGACATATGAGACATGATTTTCCTAATAAAAAACCCGATCTTGCGGGCACGCGGGCGCCAGATGGACAGATCGAGCGCTCATGCTACCCGACAAACCTGACGTGCGCCTGATGAGCGTACAGAGCGCACCCTCCCACCTTTCCCAGATAGCTAGCCACGTGCGGCACCCAACGCCCCACCCTCCACCTTCTCCGGAGCCCTCCACTGCGCGATGGCGTTAGCTTCCTCACACACACCGCCCTCCACGACGAACGTGCCTCGGCTGGGAGCAGCAGCCCCAGGGGAAGCAGGTGACGGGCGCAGAACGTCGTCTTTCCGATGGGGAATTGGTCGAGGAGAGGACGTTGGGGCTGTGCCGGTTGACATCATCAGCAGAGGAGGCTGGTGGAGGCCGGAATTAGCGACACGAGGCGTTGATTGGAGGATGGAGAGAGAATTTGGGATACAAAGATATGTGTGCGATGAAGCAAAAGATAACGGTGAAGGGGACAGCGGGATAGACACTTAGTGGTGGGTCCCACGTGAAAAATATTTTCCTATATGCACGTGAAGAAAAGTTGCTACTTGTCTAATGACCTATTTTGTAGGTGTTAAAAAAGCTAGTTTATTGCCTCGCGGTAGCTTGTTACCTAAAATCACAAACGACTGTCAATTTGTTGCCTAAACCCACAAAATAGTTGCTAAAATATGCTAGTTTATTGCCTAAAATCACATAATAGTTACCTAAGTATGCTACTAGTGCTAGACTTAGAGTAATGTTGATGCTCCATAAGACAACTTTCATGCCAAATGAGGCAACTTTGGTACCCAACGAGGCAATTTGGTTGTTCGACAAAGCAACTTTGTTTTTGTTGAGATAACTTCGATACGTGACGAGGTACCTCCGGTGCCCGATAAACCAACTTTGCTTTTGACGAGACAACTCTGGTACCAGGCGAGGCAACTTCGGTACCTGACAAACCAACTTTGGTGTTTGATGAGGCAACTTTGATGCCTGACAAACCAACTTTGGGGCAACTTTGGTGCAAATTTGGTACCGAACAGAGCAACTTCGATGCCCGACTGAGGAACTTCGGTGCTCGATAGAGCAACTTCGGTGCCCGACCGGGCAACTTTGGTTCCCAACTAGCCAACTTCAATGCTCGACAGAGAAAGTTTGATACCCGACGAGGCAACTTTGGTGCCTGATAATGTAATTTTGGTGCCCGCCAAAGCAACTTCGATTCCCGATGAGGTAACTTTGGTGCCCGACGAGACGACATCAATGCCCGACAGAGCAACTTCGGTGGCCGACCTAATGCCTACAAAGTTGCCTCATCGGCATCGGCTTGCCTGAAAAAGGACTGTCCTCACCCAACACGGTAGCGCCGCCTACTGAAGTTGCCTCACCCGGCTCTAAAGTTGCCTTGTCGGGCAACTTCTACACCCAACAGAGCAACTTCGATGCCCGACCAGGCAACTTCGAGGTCGGCAGTGTAACTTTGGTGCCCAACAGAGCAACTTCTATGCCCAACCGGGCAACTTCGGTGCCAAACTGGACAACTTCGGTGCTCGGCCGGGCAACTTTGGTGCCCACTCGGGCAACTTTGATGCTCGACAAAGTAATTTCGGTGCCCGACCAGGCAACTTTGATTCCCAACTGGCTAACTTCAATGCTTGACAGAGCAAATTCGATACCCGACGAGGTAACTTTGGTGCCTGATAATGTAACTTTGGTGCCCAACAGAGCAACTTCGATTCCGATGAGGTAACTTCGGTGCCCGACGAGATGACTTCAACGCCCGATAGAGCAACTTCGATGCCCGACCCAAAACTTCGGTGGCCGACCTAATGCCTACTAAAGTTGCCTTGCCAGGCTCCGATGTTGCCTTGTAGGCAACGGCTTGCCTAAAAAAGGGTCGTCCTCACCTAACACGCTAGCACCGCCTACTGAAGTTTCCTCACCGGGCTCCGAAGTTGCCTTGTCGGGCACCGAAGTTGCCTCGTGGGGATCCGATGTTGCCTCATTGGGTAGCGGCTTGCCTGAATAAGGGACATCCTCACCCATCGTGGCAACGCCGTTTTAATGGCCTACCAAAGTTGCCTTGTCTCGCATATAAGTTGCCTCGTCAGGTAATGGAGTTGTATCGTCCAGCCTAGAAGTTGCCTCGTTAGGCACACAAGTGGCCTCGTTGGGCATCAATGATGTCTCATCGAGCATCAACATTGCTCGGTTGGGCACTATTTGTATTGTTGGGCACCAAATTTGCCTCGTCAGGCACCAAAATTGGTTTGTCGGGTACCAAAGCTGCTTCATGGGGACACAAAAGTTGCTTTTTAAGGCACCAAAGTTGCTTCATCTAGCTCTGAAGTTGCTTCATTGGATACCGAAGTTGCTTCCTCAAGCACAAAAGTTGTCTCGTCGGGTATATAAGTTGCCTCTTCGGGCACCAAACTTGTCTGTTCGAGCACCAAAGTTGTCTCTTTAGACACCAAAGTTCTCTCATGGGGCACATAAATTGCCTCCTAGACCACCAAATTAGGTAATAATTTGACAAAATAAGCAAATGCGCACTTTCTATAAAAAAGACGCTGCAAAGACTGTACTGCATTTTTACGCCCTAACCAAAATTTAGCAGCTAAGAAATTTAGCTGCAAAGACTGTGCATAGGCCTAGCTCATGGTTCCTCATGACACAAAAACCAGTAGCTCGCGGTGCCTCCTGACACAAAAACCCATAGTTTCCCCGTCGTCGCGATGCCCGGGAAAATAGTAAACTAGCGCAGTTTGCAAGCAACCGTACACTCAAGGCAAAAAAGCAGATGTTCGGGAAATCACAGGAGAGTCGGAGGCCGTGCGCTCGTGGCCACAAGCGACGCCTGCACGTGAGGAATTTGGCCGGTACTCACTCGCGAGGTGTTCCAGATTGTTGGGGGAAGGCGCGCGGGCTGTAGGCCTGGCGACGCTCATCGGAGCAGCAAGGAGGGCCAGGCCTGGCGGTGTGGTGGAGGTTTCGATCGGGGAAGAGACGGTCGCCTCCGTGTTTTCTCTTGGATAGGGTGCGCTCGGGACGTCTATTTGGCGCTCGGGTGCCCGCTAGACAGTCCCAATAAAAAATGGTGTTGCTCACACAAGATGGCTATGTTTCTGCTAGTGATGATGACAAGGTTGCTGCTCCATCTAGTGATGAGTCTAAGGAACATGATAGCATTGATGTGTATCCTAAGGATGCTGCTCCTAATTGCACTAACTTGATGGTGCAAATGTGTGCCAGAAGATCGCATAGAAGGGCAAGGACAACGCTGGAATATTTTTCAGACTCAATGCATAGTCAAGAACACCACTGGCAAGCTGATTATTGATGGTGGCAGCTACACCAATATTGTTAGCAAGAGCTTGGTGGATTCTCTTTCATTGCCTACATAGAAACACCCACGGCCACATTGTGTTGAGTGGTTGTATAATTTAGGGAAGCTAAAGATAACACATAAGGTGCGCCTAAAATTTTTAGTAGGTAATTATGAAGACACGGTGGTCTGTGATGTGTTGCCTATGGAAGAATGTCATGTGCGGCTAGGACAACCGTGACAATTTGATAAGAATTCCACTCATGAGGGATCCAATGTTTATTCCTTGTGTCATGAGGGAAAGCGTCATGTGCTGCAGCCTATGCTTGACAAGGATATCAAACTGGAAGTGCTTGTTGAGAAAAAGAAATTCCAATACATTAAGGCGAAACCGAGGACGGTTTCCATTCAAGTTGGGGGGAGGGATGATGAGGGGAGGATAGCTACTACTCCTGATATTTTGCCACCTCCTTATGTTCTAAAGCTTGGACAATTCTGCTTTGAAGTGCCTCCTAAAGATGAGGTGAAGCCCAACTTTCGGACACCTCCAATGATGTTTCATGTTGGCCAAAGATATGCGTCCGAAGATATTTAGTTGTTTTATTTTCATTAAGTTTGGTTAAGGTTTCTATTTTCAGTTTTGGTTTTATTTATGTGTGATGGTTTTGGGCCTGTCCAAAATAAAGTGTGTTTGGCCATTTGGGATTTTAGTTTGGCATGGGGCCTAGCCCATCCAAAGTAGTGTTGGAGTCACCCTATAAAGGGTTCCTGGCAGCCGTCGTTGTAATTTAGACTTGTTATTTTCGAGCTAAAAGAGACACCAGAAAAGTCCCAATGTTTCGGGGCACATATCGTTGTGTTTGCTTGTTGATCTTCAAGGTCTGATGTTGTGCTATGCGTGGGAGTTGATTTTGATCAGTTCCAACATGGAGAACTGGAGAGAGATCAGTTTGATCTATTTTCAGATTGGGTTCTCTTTCTATCTTGCTGAATTCTATCGATCATCGTGAAAGATCGGGCCTAAACCCATTCGGATCACGTTGATCCGTATCATGTAACCTACTTGTATTGCTACCCAAGACCTAGCCTCCCATATATAAAGGCTAGGAGGGGCCAATAAGGAGGAGAGAACACAATACAATAGAGTTACACCCAACTTTAGATCTAGACAATAGAACTGAACAATCCCCAAGTGATTTGTAACAAAGCAATCTCTCGTAATATTTAGGCAACTTTGATCTCATTGTTTCCTGACTTCTGACAAAATCCCCAACGTTCTCTTTTCCGCAAAACCCTAAATCCTTCTTTATGGACATTGTTGATATCTCCCCTCGTCAATTGGTGCCGCCTGTGGGAAGCTTGAACGCTGGAACCATGGATTCGGCAGAATTCTCTCTTCCAAGCAGCAACCCAACAAAAGCAGATCCACGCCGGCCCACCCCTGTGATAGTATCAGCCAAATTCAATGGTGGATCTGATCTAATCATCGGAATTTTCCACTTCCAAGTACAAGACCGCCAAGAATCACACCCTTCAGCACTGATTACATCAGAACCGTCAATGGAAAATACTACGCCCATAGCGATACCTGCATATTCCATCGGTTCATTAAAATCTTTGACTGCACTGACCCCGTATGATTTTCGACTCTAGCTCCTCCGGCCACATCAACTTCGTCGACTACCAACAAAGCTAAATTCTCAACTTCAAGTTGATTTTCCTTCTTATTTTAATCGCACTCGACACTCGAGGGCTGCGCCCTCTTCAAGTAACCTAAGTGTCATCGACTTAGTGCACCTGAGCACCTCATACGCGATTTCCTGAATAGCTAACTCTGCCTGAGTGTCGAATCCTTGAACTCCGACCTAGTTGCAGCCCAACTGATAGGTCGACAAGGTACTGAGACTAAGGACGTCAGGAGAACAAAAAGGTCTCGCGTTACGGTGATAAATTATCGGGTCCGATGGCACCGGAAAATGTTATGATAAATTGAAAGGCGATATTCTTTATAAAGATGCAAGTACTTCACAATTCTTTATGTTTTTGCAAGGATGTCGACTACATCGAGCTATTTTGTCGGGTCCTCCCACGGAATCGACTAAATGCCACTCGCATCAACTGGTCACGCACCCGATAAAAATCAAGACCCGAGTAGAGAAATTCCTCGGATGAAGATCATCTTCGCAAACCCGATATCAATAAAGCTAAGTTCTCTTAACTGAGTCCACTTTTCATTACACTATTACACCCAATACTCGGGGGTTCAGTCGAATAAATTATTACATGATCATATACTCCGATACTCGGGGGCTTCGCTACTCAGCGCAAATTTAAAAATTCTTCGGCTCTGCCATGAAATACGTCAAAACACGCTTTGACTCGAGTAGCTGATCTAGCCCAATGGGTATTAGGCTAAAGAAAAGGTCTCACGAGGGGTGCAAACACTATAGCCATCGGCAAAAATATATACAGATTCCAAATTACAACAAGCTATACTTTCAGCTGATACATACACAAACTTTACACAATCTACATGTCTTTTTCCAGGGTCCCTATTTTATCTACACGGAGAAATTCTCGGATGAAGAAGATCTCTGAGCCTATGCTCTGGTGCAAACACCTGAACATAGCCTCAGGGGCTACTCCCATCGGGAGCGATAGCCACGCACCCGATTGAAAAAACAGAAATCCTCTAAACATGAGTCGACGGAAGAATATCCACAATAAAGAAGCATAACTTTGAGTCTACCCGAGTGTAGCCTCAAAGGTTACTCCCATCGGGAGTACCCGGTGAAAATGCTGACATCACTTCAAGAAGAAGACAACGTCATCCATTGCATCAGCCAAACAAGACATCGACAAGTTCATGCATCCAAGAAATCTTCGAGTTCACCTTCCGAGCATATTAAAAGGACTTTGAGCCTATGCTCGGACGCAAGCATCCGAACATAGCCTCGGGGGCTACAGACATGAGCATAACCCTTCTGGTTCATATTATTGGTATTTATGGTGCGGCTCAACGGAAGCCTCACTCGAAGATTTGCCAAGATCCATGAAGCCCACGATGGTTTGGCTGATACGAAGTATATATACAAGGACACAGATTCCTAGTGATATAAGACAAGTACAAGACTAGATTAGATACAAACTCTAGCTTGTAACCTACTCGTATTGGTACCCGAGACCTATCCTCCCCATATATAAAGGCTAGGTGGGGCTAATGAGGAGGAGAGAACACAATACAATAGAGTTACACCCAACTTTAGATGTAGACAATAGACACCGAACAATCCTCGTAACATTCAGGCGACTTTTATCTCATTGTTTCCTGACTTTCGACGAAATCCCCAACGTTCTATTTTCCGCAAAAACCTAAGTCCTTCTTTATGAACATTGCCGAGATCTCCCCTCGTCACCCCTGCTGGCCGACTCCAAACCTACCCTGCAGGCTCTCCTCTCCCATCGCCTAGGGCATCATCGAGCAAACCCTGTGTGGCAACACGGCGGTTCTCTTTGGCGGTGGTTCTCCTTGGTGGTGGCTCGGTTTGAAGCGCCGGTGTTCCGCTCTGGCCAGATCAGTGGCAGTGAAGCGAGGATGTGGCGGCTGATGACCCGCAAGTATAGGGGGTGTATCGTAGTATTTTTGAGGGAAGTGAAATCCAATTTATTGATTCGACACAAGGGGAGCCAAAGAATATCTATAAGCCTTAACAACTGAGTTGTCAATTCAGCTGCACCTAAAAACAATCTTGCTCACATCAGTTTATCAGTAGCAACAGTTTTGTAGTAGGAATAGTAAAGTAACAATAGTAGTGAAGTAAAGACAGTAGTAACAATAGCAGTAAACAGTAGGATTCGAGTGCAGTAGGCATAGGGATGGATGGACGGGCGTTGCATGGACAAGACAATTCACATAGCAATCAGAACATAGGGCAATTGCAGATAAATAAGATAAAGCATCCAAGTACAAAATAATCCTAGGCATGTGTTCCATATATAGTCATACGTGCTCGCAATGAGAACTTTCACAACATCTTTTGTCCTGCCAGCCCATTTGCGCGGGGCCTTAAGGGTACTACTGTAAATTAAGGTGCTCCTTTTAATAGAGCACCGGGGCAAAGCATTAACACTCCGTGAACACATGTGATCCTCACATCAAAGCCATTCCCTCCGGTTATGCCGATTTCTGTCACTTCGGGGCCATTGGTTCCGGACAACAACGTGTGTATACAACTTGCAGGTAAGACCAAAAACAATACTATCATAATGAATCAATAACATGTTTAGATCTGAAATCATGGCACTCGGGCCCTAGTGACAAGCATTAAGCATAACAAGTCACAACAAAGTCAAAAAGCACTAATAGTAGATACTAGGCACCATGCCCTAACAATCTGATGCCATTACATGAACAATCTCATCCAATCCCTACCATCCCCATAGCCTACAGCGGGGGATTACTCACTCATAGATGGGGGAAACATGGATGGTCGATGGAGAAGCGATGGTGATGACGATGGCGATGATCTCCTCCAATTCCCCATCCCGGCAGGGTGCCAGAACGGAGTTTCTGGTGCTGTTTCGTGGAATCTGGTGGTGGCGGCGGACTGAAACTCCTTCTGGAAAAACGTGGACCCCCTCGTTGTTTTTAGGTTAGAAGGCATCTTATAGGCGAAGAGGGAGACCGAGGGGGTGTCTGGGTGGCCAGACCACCCCCTGGCACGGCTAGGCCTATCCCGCGTGGCTAGGCCTAGCCCGCGCGGCCAAGTGGTGTGGCCTGGGCCCAGCCCCCCTCCGTCTCGTATTCTAGCTCCAGGAGTCTTCTGGTGAAATAGGATTTTTGTCATATTTTCCAGGATTTTTTCCTGATAGTTGATTTTCTGCACAAAAACTAGACACCAAGGGAATTCTGCTGAAAACAGCGTCAGTCCATGTTAGTTGCATCCAAATCACACAAGTTTAGAGGAAAAACAATAGCAAAAGTGTTCGGGAAAGTAGATAAGTTTTAGACGTATCAAATCCCCCCAAGCTTAGCTTATTGCTTGTCCTCAAGCAATTCAGTTGAAAACCGAGGGCGATAAAAGAACTTTCACGAACACATTTTCTTCATATGATGTATATATTCTCAGCATGTGATCAACTACTTAGACAATTCATAATAAGGAGTATGCTACTGAGTTTACTTAATAGGCATTGCAAGCTATGAAGAGATTCCAACTCAAAAATAATAAGTAGCATGAAACATAAACATAAGAAACATTACGATGCTCATAAAAAGGTATGATAGAGTGGTAGCTCGCTTGCGTTTGATTGTGAAAGCCAAGGCACCTCTGAGGTTCAAGTGAAGACTAGAAGTAAAGATATCAAAGATACAAGCATCAAAGTCATAACACAAATAATCAAGTAATGAGACAAGCACAAAGAATGACAACTATGCTCTCAAGGAAGTGCTCAAAGAATAGGTGGTGACTCAACAAGAAAATTAAAAAGGTTTTGAATAGTTTGAAAGGCTTCCAAATGCTGAAAGTATGGTACTCATTAGCTTTGAGCTCTCATTGTCCCTATCATAAGCGTCTTTAATATGGTTAAGGTGAAAGTGAGGTCCAATCTGATTTATATGCTTGACAGACTACAAACTTGAAATCCCATGTCCCTTAAGTACGAGGGCCGCTCCTCATGCTACTCAACTTTAGTTACCGGTAAATACGTGCGTATCATAGAGAACCGCCAACGGGGTACCCCTTGCCCGATGATACGGAAGAATCCCCGTATAAAAATGATAAGGCAAGCAGACAATGAGTATCTCAGCAATCTTCTTATTTACCATGGGAAAATGGTGCTTTTTTCTCTCTTTTCTCAAATCTCTTTTTTTCTTTTTTTTTTCTCAATATCTATCTCTCTCTTTTTTTATAAGAAGAATGCCTCATAGATACTTATTATGGTTACGCTGGAGGTTTCCACCATGACGGCATGGATTAGACCGGTGGCCCAGGCGTTTCTCTAACACACATACATAACTCCATGGACTTACAAGCTCCCCTTTTATTTCACACCGATGACATCCTCAAACAAAAGAGAATGGTATCAACTGGGTACAATGTACATGTGTTGAAAGCGTTCCCCGTGACAGCATGGTTCTGCTAATCCCCAGCCTATAATTTGCAAGCATATAACTTTCATGGACAGTCACCATGGTTAAGGTTTATTAGGTGTAGGAAATAAAGTGTGCCATCAAGTTCGTGAGAGCTTTACTAACTAACTTTCTCATAACAAGAAACATTTTATTCGGAAGAAAACAAGGCATATTGAATATGCACGGAAATAGCAAATGATGCTAATAGGTAGGTATGGTGGACACTTTTGGCAATATTTGGTTTTAGGGAGTTGGAAACACGAGTAAAAAAAACTCAGTGTAAGTGAAGGCTAGCAATAGTAAGGGAGCGACAAACGAGAAAGCAATAACTGTCATAATCATGCTTGCAACAAAACATGACTAATCATGGCATGAAAGTGATTTAAGACCCTCAAGGCATAATAGTTCATCGAGTCTCAACTGATTATTTCAGTCATATGCATGCGTGAGCAGGTGCCAAGTCAATTCAACTGAAACGTTCAGAGGAGGATACCACGGTGTCATACCAAGTTATGAATAGAGTAATGCAAGGAAACATTCATATGACATGCTACAAACTATTAGCAAGCTAGAACTAATCATATGAAAGCAAGAACTACTAAGCATCCATAGATAACATACACCCTACACGAACAAGCTAAGCATGCCCACAAAGATGAGTATATGTACAAAAATGAAAACAAATAGAGTTCGTTACCAGCCTCTTACCACACCTCAAGTTGTCATTAATCCTCATTACTGCCCTTCACTTGTGTGGCTTGAATAATAATATGAAACCAAATCCCACTAAGGACTGCTGAACCCTGCAACAAAACTCACAAAACCAAAGTAGAAAAACAAATATTTTTGGTGTTTTCGATTTTTAGAAAGCAAGAACCAAAAAGGAAGAACAAGCGAAGCAAAATCTTTTTCATATTCATATTGTATCATAAGTATTTTTAAGCTAATTATTGTATAGTTGTGTGACGGTTTATGTGAAGACATTTGTATGTGGATAGTGTGTTGCACATTTTGCACAATACACATTTAAGTGACTCCGTAAAAAATGCTAAAATATAAATACAATTGAAAATACATATTTTGATTATAAATTATGAGACGTGCGATTGCATGTGCGAACTTAGTAGTAAATACTCCAGTCCCCCGCCCACCTTCCCCAAATCCTATCTTTCCAATCTAATTTATCCCCTCACTTCTTCCCTACTGCAGCTGTCGTGTTCTTCTCCCTTTCCTCTGATGACCAACCGACCACTGCTCCTTTGATTTAATCCACCCTGGTCTATTATTTTGGTAAGCCATTTTGATTTCTAACAACTTATCCTCTACCTCTAGTGTGTTTTCTCATGATGTGCTAGGTTCCATGGATCAAGAAGAGCCAAGCTTTGAGATGATGATGCCTCCAACCAAGAAGATGTAAATGGTGGATGAAGATGATGCCATCCCCATAGATGATGAAGAAGTCGTCCAAATGGAGGTCAATGCTATCACAACACCAACTTCATATGAGAGGTACAGACAAAGTAGAAATAAGGGTGTTGATGATAGCATGATCCCACTAGTGGACATGATGACTTGTGATGATTTGCATGCTATGGATGATATTTGTGATATTACATATGACTCATTTATATTTCCATGTGATACTTTGCATTTGCAAAATGTTGAGCATGTGAAATTATTTGATTGTGATGGTGTTGCCATATACATGCCATGCTATAAGCGTTACATTGATGATATCAGTGGTTGCACTTTGTTGAACAATTTCTCTTTCCAATGTTTTGCTTTCAAGGATGTTAACAACGGTATATCTCAGACCATGGTTTGTCATGAATCTTTTACAATCTCTCCTATTACTAGCAATAATATGGATGATTGCTATTTCACTTGTTTTGCTTGCAATGATAATTCTCATATGATTTCTATTGAGATGGCCCCCATAGCTTTCTCAAATTTTGGAGTTTTTGGTAAATGCCATGATAAGCATGTTCCCCACTTGCATACTCACCATGCATCTATGTTACACTTGATTGAAATGAATAGTGATGTGCACAAGAAGAGATATGTCATGATGGATGATGTATTTCTCTACCATGCACACACGTTCTTCCTTTTGTGTATGATGTGTGTTGGTACCCGCACGATCATGTCAACCTCGGTTGAGCACGAGTTAACAAAAAGAGCCCTTGAGAGCATCCCACAAGTGAGTTCAAGATCGAACCCAGCTCTGATACCTTTTGCATGCTTTGCATCTTTCATGTTGAAATTTTTCTCTTTCCTGTGGTTTGCTTGCAAGCATGTTGATGGTATTCTTCCACATTGTGACAATCGTGTTCCTTTGCTACTGAATATTAATGCTTTGTGTGTTGCAAAAAAATGTTGAACAAATTCTCTTTTTGATGTTCTGTGTGCAACCATAATGCCATTATGAGCATGTATTGTTATGAGAACTTCCAAGTATCTCGTATTGTTGTTGCAACAAACGTATGGAACAATTTCTCTTTCATATAGTTTGTTTGCAAACATCTTGTTTTTGCTTGTTCTTGCGATACTCCTATGCCCATGATCTTTGTTTTTGATGATTTGTGTATGGCATCCAACATATTGAACAATTTCTCTTTCCAATGGTTGGTTTACACACTTAATGATATTGTTCTGGATGTCCTTCCTCATGTGTTTTTGCCGAATTCTCCTATTCTCGCATCAAAGATGTTGCTCGCTATTTTAGTCAATTTCTTTGAGTACCACACTAAGATGTTTTATGAATTTTTTGAATTTCCACATTTGGATGATGTTCAAACAATTTCCATGCACTTTGACCTTGCATATGCATCCCGTTTGCTATACTTGAGTTGTGCTAATAGTGTGGTGAATAAGAATGGACATGCTACAAATGACATACTCTATCACACACAAAAATATTTTGCTTGGTCTTTGTTATGTGAAGGTGTAAATGCTTACACGTCAACCTCTATGGACCAAAAGTTGACAAGACGAACCGTAGAGAGTCACCTGTGGCCGCCCTTCAACGAGATATCTCTATATCATAAGGTGACTTCCTTCTACTTGAGGACTCATGCTATAATCTTCATGAATTGGCTACACTTTGAGTGTTTCTTCACTTTTGGTGTGAGCTTTGTAGGCTTCATGGAAAGTGAAGGAACATTTAAGTGTTGTCAAATCAATCTTCCCGAGGGCGACTATATGGTGAACCCAAGGATCAAGAAGGTTTCTCGACCTCTTCTACTTTGTGATGAGCATGTAGAGTCAAGGATGACTCTTTTTGAAGGGGGGGGGAGCTTATGTAGCCCAACCTACGGTTGCTACCACATCAAGGTGTCCAACTTTTGCCAAGTTGTCATGGACTCCAAAGGTGAATCCGTTCCTCTATGCAACCCCACTTCCTACCCTTTTGAATGGTATACTACTTCATACTCCATCCCATATTCATGATAGGTTCATACCGACAAGTACAGAGGCAAGGGAGGAAGACCGGAGCACCAAGCCCGACAAGACGAAGGCTTGGAAGAGGAGACAGAAGAATCTACAGCAGAAGCACCAGAGTCTCCGACCCTGACCGGAGTCTCCAGTCTCCAACATCGGATTCTCCGGCCGGACTCTGGAACAATATCCGGACCCGGCCTGGACCCTTCTGTACACCACTACGGAGTCTACACCGGAGAAAGACCGAAGTCTCCAGCCACACCAGAGTCTCTGGCCCATGACACCGGAGTCTCCGGTGTCCACGACATCAGGCATGTTAAGGCCTTTGGGCCTTTGCCCATGTAACCCCAATTTCATCTAGACTTTCCCCTTTTATGTCTAAAGTACCCCTGAACTAGTGGTTGGCCTATAAATAGCCCCCACCTCTATTGTAAACCCTAGGCATAGATGATAGACTAAAGCCAACCCCCTTTGAATTTCTGGTTTTGCATCATCCCCTTCTACCAAAGGGGACCGACTATCGCCACCACCTCATTGGAGTTTGCATAGCGCCTCCCTCATTGTACAAGGCATACATTTGCGAGTGCGTGAGCGTAGTTGTCAAGACCCTCTCCAAGTTGTTCTTCCCTCTTCGCTTGTGATCGATGGAGCATGTTGACCGATCTTTCCTTGCGAGGATTCTATCGGACCGGTGGCCATCTGCAAGAGCAATCAGCCTTGTATCATGTGAGTTTTCTGTGTGTTCATTGTGTTCTTCGTAAGGTGTGTGTCCGCTTACGCTACCTTCTCCCTTTCCCTCGCTTTCCCTTGCTTTCCCATCGATTTGACCACGAGATCTATGAAGATCGGGCCACCCACGAGGTTAGCCCTCAACAGATGGCCCTTGCTTTGCTCAAGTCATTACCCGGGTGCGGATTTTGGAGCCTTCCTGAGGATTTCGGCAAGGCACCAGCTATGACCGCCTTCGCGCTGAAGTTCTTGAAATCCGCTCCTGCAGCGTCAAGATCGCAATCTGCGTATAGCTGGACCGGGACTTCAGCGACCCGGTGGGGATGGAGCTGTTTGGCTGGACCGAGGCGCCAACCCTTCTGCAAGCGACCGCTCCTCCTCTGTCGGCTTCCGACCCGACAGCTACCGATGTTACCTCTTCTAGCCGGACTGTAGCTGATGCCTCCGAGCCCAGCACTGAGCCTCATGCCTGATCGTCGGGATGCCGAGAGTAACTGTATTGGTTGAAACTTGTCTGTTATCTTGTGGTATGTGTGAACAACTCTCAGTATGTTGAACTCTGATGGGATCTTCGTCTTCCTCATGTTATGATGTTTCCTTGTGCTCTTGAATTTGGATTTTCTGAGTGCTGGATTTGCTTTTGCCATTTGCGGGTCTTTATGTGAGGGCGCGGGAGCGCACCCACTAGGTGTAGTCCCAGAGGTTCAGGCCAGATGAAGGAGCCACCTGGGTCGAAGCTCTCTTCTTCCATCTATCTTGGGAGTTATGAGCAACATCTGGCTCTAGCCATTGGTTGCATTTTGACTCGTGCAAAAACAAACACAAACGGTAGTTTCTGTTAGATATGTATGAGGAGGATGTAGTTTGCAGTTTGTTCTATATGATAGGAAAATTTGCAGTTTTGCACTAGGCCGACAACTTTGTCCTTTTCTCAGTGAGCATTGGCCGTTAAGATGTGCCCTTGTCGGCCGCAAGCCAGTTTGTGGTCTGAAAGGAGTATGCCCGAGAGGCAATAATAAAGTGGTTATTATGCTATTCCAGGTTTATAACAGATGTTTATTTTTCATGCTAGAATTGTATTATTAAGGAAACGTTAATACATGTGTCAATTATAAACAGATAAGGTTTCTAGTAAAGCCTATCTTTATACTAGCTTGTTGATTAACAGATGATCAAAGGTTTCCTGATCATGAACAGTGCATGTTGTTAATAACAAGGTCATATCATTAGAGAATGATATGATGAACAGTCACCCACATTAGATGTAGCAATACGATCACGTCATCAAGTTTAAATTTCTATCACATTCGTAGTAACTCAATGTCCTTAGGCCATGAGCTCATGTCAATCACTTCCACCGAAAGAGTAATTTGATTACATCAAACGTCACACCGTAACATGGTGATTTAAATGTGTCATCAGGTATTTGGAAATTGTCAGATGAGGCCCGTGGATCAAGGTTGGGATTTGTCCATCCATATGACAGAGAGATATACTTAGGACCCTCTCGATGATATCACATTGACATAGCTTTACAAGCAAGTGATTTGATCAGTAGAATGTCATATCACAATAACAAGAAAAAGAGTACTTGTCGAGAACGAAATTAAACAAGGTATAGATGATACCGAGTGATCGAATCTCAGAAAAGTAATATATCGTGAGACAAAAGGAATTTGATGCAGCGAAAGAGGTTCAGACGATCATCTGATTTTCGTGGAACTAGTGAGAGTCGTTATGGATCTCCAGGTCCCTTTAATGATTATTGATCGGAGAAAGTCTCGATCATGTATACATAGTTATCGAACCCGTACAGAGACACACTTAAGGTTAACCGACACTTTTGAGTGGATAGGAAACACAGGGGAAGTCAATGAACATCGCAAAAAATTGTTATGTTGCAGAAAATTGTTCTGTTGTAGAAAATTGTTCTGTCGATTCTGCCGAAATAGTTTTGGGGTATCGAAAAAAGCAAGGGATCAAAATGTTAATGTGTTCATTAAATGAAGTACCAATTAAATGAAGTGTTCGTTAAATTGAGTTGCATTAAAATGGAATTAAAGTGCTTTAATGGAAAGACCTTTAAGGGAATTAAAGTGCTTTAATGGAAAGACCTTTAAGGGAATTAAAGTGCTTTAATGGAATTAAAATGCTTTAATGGAAATACAAAGGGAATTAAAGTGCTTTAATGGATAGTACTTTAAGGGAATTAAAGTGCTTTAATGGAGATTTAATGAGAGGAGGGGAGGGGGCAGCCCCATGGTACCTATAAAAGGAGGTGGCCTCCTCCTCCTCTTCACACACTCTCTCATAAGCTCTCTCGTATTCCCCAAGGTTGGCATATTCTCCCCTTGCTTTCCTTGTCATTGACACTAGAAAAGGTGCTCGACGAAGACCTGCTCTAAACCTTCCCCACCACCACTACCATGGCATAGCAATTTTGGAGTTCCCAGGGATCCGCTACTTCAGCTGCCCGGCTGGAGCAAGGGATCGGGAGTCGTCGACACACCAAACGTGTGACCGAATATGGAGGTGCTGTCCATTTGTGGCGTTGATTGTCTGCATGTCCTTGAGGACGGTCATGTACCATCTACATCAACCATGTTTGTTTGCGGGAACATTATGCTGCTTACGGTCTAGGAGGGTGAGTCCATCTGTAACCGTTACAAAGTATCGCCTAGATTCGATCTTGGTAGTTGCAAACCATAGGAATTTTTTGTTTTCTATGCAAAGGACCCCTTCAGGGGTATCAGAGTTATGTCTATGCGTAGATGCTTTGTACGGTTAGAACACATGGATATGTGGAAGTTGATAAATCTTGTTATTGCATACCACTTGTATTTCGGATATTGGTGGCATAGTGGGATGAAGCAGCCTAGACAAACTTTACATGTCCTCGCACATGAAACCTGTTCCACGCTTGACATGCAACTCGTTTTCCATAAGTGGCTAGAAGGTGTATGTCTCGCCCACTATAGTTGATATCTGATTTACAACGGTCTTCTTAATAACTTGGTTATCACCATTGTGGCTAAAGTTCGTAGGTAGAAAGGTTCTATCCTAGAAAGCCCACAACCGCGTAAAATATGGAAAAATAAACTAGAGGCGTCTAACTTGTTTTTACAGGGCATGTGATGTGATATGGTACGTGATACAAATGTTGTTGTATGCGATGTGTTTTATTGTAAAACCACCAGCAGGAGCCATATGGTTCTTATTTTATTTTATGGACTGTGTGCTAGAAAATGGAAATCCATGTAATTAGATCAGTGGAGAACAACCTTGATGGTGGAGCCATGGACCTTTGTGACACGCCGGTTGACATAGGTATGATTACTCGGATGATTATGATTGGCTACCCTACATTGGATAAAAGGCTTACAGCCCATGAAGATTCTAGAAGGTGACCCAAGGAAGCAACCGACAAAGGGTTTGATTGTATTAGGAAAGAGACTATAAACCAACATTGTGTTGATATTGTAATCACGTGTGTATGAAACCTATCCACATACATCTTTGAGACCTGGCCTATTATATATAGGACGGGAGAAGCCCAAGCGAGGGTACAGAAAAATGTAGAGGACAACTTGTAATAGCGTTTTTACTCAATATTCAGGCGACTTTGTCTTCATTGTTCTCCTGACATCCGACAAAATCCCCAGCGTTCTCTTTTCCATGAAACCCCAAGTCCATCATCATGGGCATTCCCGAGGTTACCCCTCGTCAATTGGCGTCGTCTATGGGAAACCTAAACTCTAGAAAGATGGATTCGGTGGAATGCTCTCCACCAAGTATCAACTCGACGAAAGCAGATCCACGCCCACTCACCCCTATATTGGTACCCGCCGATTTCAATGGTAGATCCGATCTAATCATCGGAAGCCTCCACTTCCAAGCAGACAACCTGCAAGAATCACACCCTTCGGCCCTGATCGCATCAGAACCGTCAGTGGAAAAAGATACACCCATAGAGGTACCATCATCGTCCGTCAGATCCTCCACGGACATCACAGCTCAGATCAAAACAGGCAAAGAAGGTCACCAGCCAATCCCACCACACAAAGCAAACCCGACAAACTCAGAACCCGAAGAAAGCAGTGAAAACGTCGACTTCGAAGAAAGTATGGCGAAGATCTTTCCAGAACTACGATCTCGGAGTACTACTAGTACACCCGCAAAAGCAAAAGATGACGCCATTATGCCACGCATAACACATCACCAAGTGTACATGATCAACGGAGATACCTCAACACCATGCGATGAAAATAGCAATCCTATCCTCAACCCCGATGATATTTTATCAGATGACCATGCAGGAAACCATGACAATGAAGGAGAAGACGGAAACAGAGGAGGAATAGCAGATAATCGCATAGTCCACGGAGGAGGTGGAGAACCTCACACAGGAGAAAGACAAGGACTTCGGCTACCAGCGTCGGCATGGCAAAAAGCAAGGGAGGCAATTTTGGGAGCGGTCCCGATGACAGCGGATGATTCAAACGAGGATCTACTAGCATACCAATATCTGCTCCACCACAAGAAGAGAGACCTGCTTTGGATGCAAAGGCAACTTGATGAAAGAAAGAGGTTAGCTGACGAATCCAGCTTACGACAGGCACAATTAAGCTCTACTCGAGGATCAAGGAGTGTAACAGGAGCAACACCACCAAGAAGGGCAACATATCGACTACAGAAAATCCCTGAAGTAGAAAGAAGCGGGATCATACGAGATCTCAACTTATCATTCATGTCAATTGATCAAGCAAGAAACATCAAGGCAAAAACAGCTTAGGCAGCCATTGTGGCCGCACAAACATATCTGATCACCACCCAACCCGCACCTGACGATCCGTGTGCGGGCCTTCACCGCTCCGCCCTAATGAACCTCAGCATGGTAGGAGCCCTCTCTCGCGGAAGTAAAACGAGGAATCACACGTCAACCCGAAAGATCCCCACACCATCACAACAGCCCTTGGCAAGTAGGACACACCCGACGATATCGTTAACCACACCAAGCGCATCTCATAGGATTCGAGCCGTGAAGTAATACAAGAAACGACAACACCCAACAAAGGGGCAGCGGATCCAGAGATGAAAGCCGCAGCCGACAATATCAGGATGAATACGACGAAGATGATAATGAGCTATGTGGGGCCAGTTGTTTGACGCAGAGGATTTGTAAGGCCTCAGTACCCAAGGACTTCAAACTTCCACATGACCGCCACAAATACGACGGACTCCAAGAACCCGAGGCTTGGTTAGCAGACTATTTGGCCAATGTCAAATTATAGGGCAGCTCGACAACTACCGCAATGCAAAGCCTACAACTACATCTCACCGGCGCCGCAAGATCGTGGCTCAGGCAGTTACCTGAAGATTCCATCGGTAGCTGGATCGACTTGGAAGACAAGTTCATCCGGCATTTCCAATCCACATTTAAGCGACCAGCATCCTTGGAGCAGCTACGAGCGTGCAAACAAAAATCTGGGGAGTCCATAAGAGCATTCATCCAACAATGGAATATCATTAAAAACTCAGGTGAGTCCATATCCGACGAAAGGGCCATCGATGCCTTAAATGATGGCCTCGGTCGCCGAGAATTCATTGAAGAACTAGGACGAGTCAAACCCAAAACAATTTCCTAGCTAATGGAAATAGCAAATCGATGGGCTGATGGGGAGGATGCGCTGCATAATAAACGCGCGCGCTCACCCAAAGAAGATAGGGGTGAGTGCCGTAAAGATATAAGAATAAGGAATAATGATGGAAACATAGGACCAAGTTATGTCGGAGCAGGTTTTTTGGGAGAAGGTAACAATAGAAGCAACGACCATAACAACGGGTACCGCCAGAATATGGATGACGTCGGAGGCAGCCAGTCCGTGCAGCGGTACCAGCGAAGACCACGAGACCCACCCATGTCCGCAATGCAAATGTTGGAAGGACCCTGTAATATGCATTTTTACGTCGACTCAACAGGCAGGCGACAATCCAACCATCTTATGAAAGACTGTCGAACGTTCCTGAAGATGCAGGAGCTATGTAATGCAAAGGCAACCGAAGCGACAAATCGAGGATACGCATCCACGCCTGGTACACTAGCCATCGGTGCACCACCACCACCACCAACGACACCACCACAAAACGACAACGATCAAAGCAACGAGTACCCCAGATCAGAAGGGGCAATGTCCATGATTCAGAAGGGATGCCCATCCAACAGAATTCAGAAGCTCATCACAAGGCAAATCAATATGGCAGAAACAACAACATCAACTACACCCGAATATCTCCATTGGTTAGAGCAAGAAATCACATTTAGCAGAGCCGATCACCCACTTCGGGTCCCATGACCGAGCTGCTCAACTTTGATAGTCGAAGCACAAATCGGCGGGTTTGATATGATCAAGGTCTTCATGGATGCAGGAAGTAGCATAAATCCGATCTAAAAAACACTAAGAATAATAGGCTACCCCCTAGACAATCTTGCGCCAATAGATAAATTTCAAGATAAATTGTTGATGTTCTTTTTTGTTCCAAGATAAATTTCAGGCAAGAAAAACTCGAATTTGATGTCATGGATTGGCCATCATGATATCATGCAATCCTGGGACAACCAGCCTTTGCACGGTTTATGGCAGTGCCGCATTTTGCATACTTAGTGATGAAAATGCTAGCACCAAAGGGAATTATCACGGTACAAGGAAGCTTCACATGTGCCGATAGCTATGATCGGGAGTTCAACAAAATTTCTGAATCTTTCGGGATGGCAACAAAGTTTGAACAACTCAGAACTTCAGCAAACACACAACCTCTAGAAGTAACACGTGTCAATCCCGATCAGGCCTTTGACACGGAAAAATATAGAAAAGAAGTACAGATCCACCCCGCCGACCCGACGAAAACAACATTCGTCATTTATAACCTTGATCCCGCATAGGAAAGCGCGCTCATCGAGTTCCTCCGTGAGCACTGGGAAATTTTCACATGGCTACCTTCTGACATGCCGGGAATCCCTAGGGAACTTGCTGAGCATGCGTTAAATTTAGACCCAAAGGAGAAGCAAGTAAAATAGCTGCTTCGACGCTTCACAGAGCCCAAACGCAAGGCCATTGGAAAAGAGCTCCATCACCTGACCGATGCCAATTTTATCCAAGAACTAACGAAATCTGAGTGGCTCGCAAACCCAGTATGTGTTCCAAATAAAAACACTATAGAACTTCGGATGTGCATCGAATTTACTGCATTGAACAAGCATTGCCCAAAAGATCACTTCCCATTGCCGCGAATTGACCAAATAATCGATGCAATTGCGGGATGTGAATGTCTTTCTTTCTTGGACGCTTACTCAGGATACCACCAGATTAGTATGAAGGAAGAAGATCAGGAGAAAACAGTGTTTATAACGCCCTATGGTGTATTCTGCTACACAATAATGCCTTTTGTACGCAAGAACGCCGGGGCAACATGTCAGCGGATGATGCAAAAATGTCTGGACAGACAAATAGGCACAAATGTGCAAGTGTATATCGATGATGTCATAGTCACAACAGGTCAAGGATCTGCGCTGATCAAGGACCTCGAAGAAACATTCAGAAATCTCGACAAGTTTAGCATCAAATTGAATCCGAAGAAATGTTCCTTTGGAGTCCCGGCAGGGCAACTCCTCGGATATTTGGTATCAGCCAGGGGAATCGAGGCTAATCCCAAAAAAATACAAGCAATCCTCACAATGAAGAAGCCAACAATTTTGTGTGGCGTACAACAACTGGCAGGGCGAGTAGCGGCACTCAGTTGTTTTATTGCAAGGTTAGGAGAAAAAAGCATTACCATTCTACACCCTGATGACCCACAAGTATAGGGGTGTATCGCAGTATTTTCGATAAGTAAGAGTGTCGAACCCAACGAGGAGCAGAAGGTGTTGACTAGTGGTATGGATCAGGAATTCTCTGTAAATACTTAACAGACGGATTTTTAGGGTTTTTTGATAATGCAGATAAATAAAATACGAGTAAATAAAAGACAATAATAATAATTGCAGCAAGTGGCCCAATCCTTTCTTTAGAAAAGGACTAGAGATGCCCAAAGTGGGCTAGTGGCTAATTTTGGCCAAAGTGACCATTTGATCATATGCTTCATATTTGATTTGATTTTTATTTGATTTTGTTTGGAATTGACCTAGATGATGTGGTATTCATCTTTAAACTAATCCTTATCATTTATAGCAATCAAACATGACAAGGGCAAGCATTCATGCATTAGTAGAAATCACACCTGCACTCATATGGGTTTAAGAAATAAAGTTTTTGTTAAACCTAATCTTGGGTGGTTAGAACTTGATAAGCTTGTTTAATATTTTTGAGATGTTACACTACAGGAAGCTGGCGTCCCTGCTACATTGCTATAAACAGCTGGTGTCCCTGCTACAAGGCGTTTGCGGCGGTGCTACGAGCGGTGGCATCCCTGCTACGAGTGGCTGAGGATGTTGAAGCTGCAAAGATCCCGTCGTCAACATGCACAAAACTAACAATTTTCCTCCTCGTTCATAGTGAAGCTTTGATCATCACTCATGGATGGGCCTAAATGGTTGTGGCATATCTCTTGGTCAGAGAGCATGTAGATAGTCGCAATGAAGAAGAAAACGAGCAGCATGTCACCGCCAGTTAGAGCTGAGCATTTTTCGGATCGGGCCATCAAAAAGGCCGCGAGACAAAACTTAGGCCCAAGCCTAGCCCGGCCAAGTTGTTGGGCCACAAAACAAAGCCCAAGCCCAAGCCCAGCCCGAACATGCAGAATACCACCGGGGCGTCGGGCCGCCTGGCCGGGCCTTCCCTACTTTCAGCTTTTTCAAGGCCCGAGTTGAACACGGCCCCAAATCTGCCACCTAGGCCTGGCCCATCGGGCTTTTTTCGGGCCGGGTCAGGCCAGGCCGGCCGGGCCGGGTTTCCCATGCCCAGATATACGGCTAATGCATCACGAGCTTTTACACATCTTTTGACAAATTTTCCCTTCCATTTCTAGCGTGAAACCACTCCAGTATGCTATATAATCCCACGAGATACAGGACTAGAACCAAGCAAAGACACAAGCAACTGAAATGAGCTCCCTAGCCATGAATTGTCTGCTCTTTACCTCGACAATGGCCTTCCTTGCCCTCTTCCCTACTGCCGCTGTAGGTGCCGGCCTAAAGGCCGGGTTCTACAACAAGAGTTGCCCGTCAACAGAGAACCTGGTGCAGCAGGCAGTGGCTACTGCTGTCAAGAACGACAGTGGTATCGCCGCTGGCCTAATCCGGTTGCACTTCCACGATTGTTTTGTCAAATTACGTACAAGGCATTTGCTTTTCTTTTCTTATACCTACACTGTAAACATAAGGATAGCCTGAGTTCAAAGTTCGTCGTATGGTATTCCTTCTTTGCACCCTAGATAGAATTATAAAAGTTCAGTTTGATATATGCCACTTGCCACTACATACTTCATGTAAACAAAACATGCCAGTGCGAAAAAACATATGACAAAGATGGTACATCCTTGTTGGGTAAGTATCACATACATTCTTATACCTTTCTCATAGCAGGAAATACGATACCATCCTTTTATCAACACTAGCAAAATGCCCGCGCGTTCCGGCGGAAGAGCGAGGTTGTTGATCTTTTAGGTTCCTTTTCACCAATCTAGGTATAGTGTTTAACCAGTCAATTTGCATAGGAAATATGCATGTGCATAGTGAAGAAATTTAAATATGACATACTGATACATTGCAAATCTATCTATAATTTTTAATGCTCCATGCTTGGTTTTATCCACTTTCTTGTGTTTTGTCCACACTTTGTACTACTTTTCATATGATTTCTTGGACTAACCTATTAACAAGAGCCACAGTGCCAGCTGCCTATTTTCTGCTGTTTTTCGTACCAGGAAAGTCAGAAAATGAATATTCTCGGAATTGGACGGGACAAAAGCCAAAGTGCCTATTTTTCCAGAAGACTCCAGGAGCCAGAATACGAGACGGAGGAGGGCCAGGGGCTGGCCACACCACCCCCAGGCGCGGGCTGGGCCTAGCCGCGCCAGGGCATGGTGTGGTGGCCCCAGGCACCCCCTCGGTCTCCCTCTTCGCCTATAAGAAGCCTTCTGACCTAAAAACTTCGGGGGGGGGGGGGGGGGGGGTCGACGTTTTTCCAGAAGAAGTTCCGCAGCACCGCCACCACCGAAGGGGAGATTCAGGGGACAGCAAGTCTCTGTTTTGGCACCCTGCCGGGACGGGGAAGTGCCCCCGAAGCCATCTCCATCGATCTCCACCATCATCTCCATCGACCATCCATGTTTCCCCCATCTATGAGTGAGTAATCCCCCGCTGTAGGCTATGGGGATGGTAGGGATTGGATGAGATCGTTCATGTAATGGCATCAGATTGTTAGGGCATGGTGCCTAGTATCTTTTATAGTGCTTTATGACTTTGTTGCAACTTGTTGTGCTTAATGCTTGTCACTAGGGCCCGAGTGCCATGATTTCAGATCTGAACTTATTATTGATTCATCATGATAGTATTGGTTTTGGTCTTATCTGCAAGTTGTATACACACGTTGTTGTCCGGAACCTATGGCCCCGAAGTGACAGAAATCGGGATAACCAGAAGGGAAAGGCTTTGATGTGAGGATCACATGTGTTCACAGAGTGTTAATGCTTTGCTCCGGTGCTCTATTAAAAGGAGCACCTTAATTGCCAGTAGTTCCCTAGAGGCCCCGCTACAAACGGGCTGATAGGACAAAAGATGTTTTGCAAGTTCTCATTGCGAGCACATATGACTATATATGGAACACATGCCTAGGATTGTCTAGTACTTGGGTGCTTTATCTTATTTATCAACAATTTCCCTATGTTCTGATTGCTATGTGAATTGTCTTGTCCATACAATGCCCGTCCATCCATCCCTATGCCTACCGCACTCGAATCCCACAGTTTACTGCTTTTGTTACTACTGTCTTTGTTTTGCTACTGTTGTTACTTTACTATTCCTACTACAAAACTGTTGCTACTGATAAACTGCTGTGAGCAAGATTGTTTCCAGGTGCAACTGAATTGACAACTCAGTTGTTAAGGCTTATAAATATTCTTTGGCTCCCCTTATGTCGAATCAATAAATTGGGTTTCACTTCCCTCGAAAATACTGCGATACACCCCCTATACTTGTGGGTCATCAAGACTATTTTCTAGCGCCGTTGCCGGGGAGCATAGCTTTATTTATCAAGTTCACTTGGATTCACTATTGTTCAAGCTAAGTTTATCTTTCTCCTTGTTTCTTGTTTCTTTATCAAAAATACAAAAAAATTAGTTCCTACCCTAGTTGTTATTTTCGTTGGTCTGTTATTGTCTTGCTTTATCACGCTTGATGTCAATGGTTGGTTTCTTTGAAACTGAATCTTATTGGCAAGGTGGGTTCACAGAAGATCAGAAGGATTATTATAAGGAATACTGCTTGTCATAAAAAGGGAAACACTTATGGGAACAAATTGATAGTTTGTATACCATTGCTAAAAATGTGTGCTCTACTTATAATGTTACTTATTGCTGTGATGAGTCTTGTTGCAGAAAGAGGTATAAACACCTCCCTTTTCAATGTGAGTATAGTGATTCAGGGTGCAGGTGGGACTGTCCGCGGGAGGCCCGCATACGCCCGCATAGTCCCACACAATTTAAGTGGGTGTCCCGCGGGAGCCCGCGAAACTTATGTGGGTGTCCACTATCCCACGTATACGCACATGTACCCGTGAAATATGACTAGATATATTCAAATCTAGACAAATGTAAAAAATATTAATTTGAATCGAAATAAATTTTTTGATGTTCGCTCGATCGCGGGCTTCCCACGAAAACCCACCAATTTTTCTTGTTTACCCGCGGGTGTCCTGCATAGCCTTTTATGTGGGCTTGGGTAGTGGGCTCCGTGGGCAGCCCACTCCCGCCTGCACCCTGAATAGTGATAATGATACCATATCTTCCTATGCTAAAGGAATTTATGACTTTTATGATGCGGAACAAATTGAAGAATTTATTGCTTGGAAGGGTGCTTTTAAACTTGCTAGTTTGCTTGAAAATATTGATGATTCACCTTACAAATATGAGGTGTATGGTATACTTAAATTTTGTTTTGATAATTACAAGGATGAAAATGGCTATATTCTTGAATATTTTAATAGATGCTTTCCACAATTAGAAGAGACTAATGCCTTGCAGGATCCTATGGAAGAAGGAATTGATGAACCTGAAATCTCATTAGATGAAAAAGAGGAGAGTGATGAACAAAAGGAGGAAGAATGGATTAGCTACCCATGCCTACCCTCTAATGAGAGTAACTCTTTATCCCTTACATTATTTGATTGTCCCCTTGCTTACTAAAGGAGAATGAATGTTATGTTCCTGAGGTTTCTCTTGAAAATGTTTATAATAAAGCTCTAGTGCTTGTAGATCATGAAGAGCATGCTTTATGTGATAGTTATATTGTTGAGTTTCTTCATGAGGCTACTGAAAATTATTATGAGAGAGGAAAATATGGTTGTGGAAGTTTTCATGGTATTGAAACACCTCTCTATGTGCTGAAAGTTTTGGAGTTACTCTTGTTTTATCTTCCTATGCCTGTCATTTGTTATTTGCTTACACGATTCCTATGCATAGGAAGTGGGTTAGACTTAAATGTGTTTTTAATTTTCTCCTTGATGCTATCTTTTACTTCAACTCATATTCCTTATGAGAGCATCCTCTCAAACTTTTATGCCAGAAGATGATAATATGTCTATTATTCTTGGGAGACCTTTTCTTAAATACTGCAGGAGCTGTTATTAATTGTAACCAAGGGAAGGTGACCTTCAATGTCAATGACAAGGAACATACTATCTATTTCCCCAAGAAGATTGAAAGGACTTATGGTTTGAATTCAATTTAACATGTTGAGGGCATTCAAGTTGGAGATATATATTGTCCCATACCAAGAGAAAAATTTGAAACTATTATGATTGGGACCATTGCTATCAAGGTTGAGGTAACATAATCATTAGTGAAATACAAAGTTTTGTCTCATATGAAATTGTTTTGGTAACAAGACCTGATCAACCTTGTTAACGAAAGGATTTCATTGAACAAAACAATGTTTTCACCATGATTATCTCCGCTTACTTCTATTCTATCCATTTTTAGTTTTTTGCTTATGCCTAACTTAAAGGCATTAAAGAAAAGTACTTATTTGGAGATAACCCAAAAGTTTTAGATGAGTCTTGGAAGTTATTACTTCAGTAATAACCGCTCCTTATCCTTTTTATTTGCTTTTTGTGCCAAGAGTAACCTCTAATGAGAGAGAAGTAATGATTGGGAAAGTTGCTGTCCCGAAACAGATTTCTGTGCTTCACCATAAAAATTCGTGAGAGAGCTCTATATGTCGTATTGAGCTGTAATGTTTTGTGCTTCTGGCCCAGGTTGTTATCTAACTTTCGTTAGTTCTTCACTTTGTGATTTGAGCAACAGAAGGTCTTCTAAAATATTCGTCTTTACCTGCTGGTCTGTTTTGACAGATTTCTGCCATTTTCTGCATTTGCTTCTTGTTAGTTCCTTCTTGAGTTCTTTTGGGGAATTGAGCTTTTTGAGGGAAGTTCTATAGTAGCTAGTGTTCTAATGGAAGTTTATTTGGTGTTATAACTGAACCTTAAGACTTATTTATCTTAAGTGCACTAATGTTGCTAATAAAGATTGTGTGAAGTTTTGTATGAAGGAAAATTTCAGGTGTATGGAAGGAATGAGTAATGAGATGAAGAATGGACTAAAGCTCAAGCTTGGGGATGCCACGCGTATCACCCCAAGAAATATCCAAGAAGTGCAAGCGTCAAAGCTTGGTGATGCCCAAGGCATCCCCTTCTTCATCAATAAAAATCCCAGGTTTCTTCCAAACGCTTCATTTTTATTGTTTCATGCACAGTTGTGTTGTTCTTGGAGCGTCTTCTTTTTCATTTTCATTTTGGTTTTTAGTTTGCGTGGTTTTCTTAGTTTTCTGAATAAATTGGTTGGACCCCCTCTTTCATATATTGGTGTTCAGATAGTTTGGTTTGGTTTGGTTTGGAAAAGAGTAGGAAAGCTCATGTTTAAGTGGTAAAGAGAGCTTGTTTTTGACTGTGGCCTATGCTTTGTCATGCCATGCTTGATATTTGTTTGGCTTTATTCTTAGTATTCTTTGCTGCAGCATGACTTGTTATAAACAATTGAGATTGCTTAATGCGCCTTGGATGAATCATGCGTTGTTTTAGCTTATTAAGGCATAGTATAGTGGTATTCTCCTTTGATGTTTTATTTGGGTTGACTTGGCACATGCTCACACCATGTTATGACTATCTCAAGTCACCATAATCCTTTCTTATCCTTTAGTTTTCAACTTGTAGTATCACTTTATGCTTTGATCAATGATGTTTTGTCGCTCTGCATGATTATGGCCATTATTGCTCTCTCGTTTGTCGCTCCCTTACTATTGCTAGCCTTCACTTTTATTGAGTATGTTTTACTCAAGTTCCCAACTCCCGATACCAAATATTGCCAAAGTGTCCACCATACCTACCTATTAGCATCATTTGCTATTTTCGTGCATATTCAGTATGCCTTGTTTTCTTCCGAATAAAATGTTTGCTTGTTATGAGCAAGTTAGTTAGTAAAGCTCTCACGAACTTGATGGCACACTTTACTTTCTTGCATTTAATAAACCTGAACCATTGCGTCCTTCTTTGTTGCGTATATGCTTGCGCTTTATGACTTGAAGTTAGCAGAACCATGTATCATGGGGACCGCTTTCAACACTTCATTGGTACCTTGTACCTAGTTGATATCATGTTCTTTTGCTTATGGATCCCGGCGGTGTGAAATAAAAGTGGAACTTGTAAGATCATGGAGTTTGTATGTATGTTAGAGAAACGCCTGGGCCGCTAGCCTAAGCCATGCCTAATCATGGTGGAAACTTGCAGCATAACCTTAATGAGCATTCTATGAAGCATCCTCAATAAAAATCTATGCACATAGTAAATAAAAAGATCGCTGAGATGCTCATTGTCTGCTTGCCTTGTCATTTTGATTATGGGATAGCTCCTGTATTATGTGCAAGGGGTACCCCGTTGTCGGTTCTCTATGATACGTATATACTTACAATGACAAGAGCTTACTCGTGACTGAAGTTGAGTAGCATGAGGATCGGTCTTCGCAAGTATGGGGCATGAGACTTTGATTTATAACTTGTCAAGCATATCCTCTTAGTTGTGTCACTTTCACCTTAATCACATTAAAGATGCTTATGACAGGGGAAATGAGAGCTCAAAGCTAATAAGTACCATACTTTCAGCATTTGGAAGCCTTTCAAACTTTTCAAAACCTGTTCGTTTCCTTGTTGAGTCTCCACACATTCTATGAGCACTTTCTTGAGAGCATAGTGGCCATTCTTAGTTCTATGTGCATTGTCCCAAGACTTGTTGATTGATGCATACCTTGATATTGCTTGTTTTAAACTATTTGTATCTAGTCACTCTTGTAAACTTTGAAGGTGTCCTATGCATTTATGTTTGCTACTCTATGAGGTACAAGCTGGATGTCACTATGCTATGTTTTCTTTATGTGAAACAAACAAACGTCTTGCAAAGAATTGTTATTCATGAATCTTTTGTTTGTGCCTTTTCATGTTGCATCATAGTTTCTTTGTCTTATTGCTAGAACTTTGTCTTTCATGTTATGATTGAAGTACTATGATCCCAGCTTCAAATGTTTTACAAATACTTTGATCGAGTCTTTGATGGTGCATGTCAGCTCAAAAATTATTCTTTCTTTTTACCACTTACCTACTCGAGGACGAGCATGAGTTAAGCTTGGGGATGTTGATACATTGCAAATGTATCTATAATTTTTGATGCTCCATGCTTGGTTTGATCCACTTTCTTGTGTTTTGTTTACACTTTGTACTACTTTTCATATGATTTCTTGGACTAACCTATTAACAAGAGCCATAGTGCCAGCTGCCTGTTTTCTGCTGTTTTTGGTTCCAGGAAAGCCAGCTGCCAAAGTGCCTATTTTTCTAGAAGACTCCAGGAGCCAGAATACGAGGCGGAGGAGGGCCAGGGGCTGGCCACACCATCCCTAGGCGCGGGCTGGGCCTGGCCACGCCAGGGCATGGTGTGGTGGCCCTAGGCACCCCCTCGGTCTCCCTCTTCGCCTTTAAGAAGCCTTCTGACCTAAAAACTTCGGGGGGGGGGGGGGGTCAACGTTTTTCCAGAAGAAGTTCCACAGCGCCGCCACCACCGAAGGGGAGATTCAGGGGACAGCAAGTCTCTGTTTTGGCACCCTGCCGGGACGGGGAAGTGCCCCCGGAGCCATCTCCATCGATCTCCACCATCATCTCCATCGACCATCCATGTTTCCCCCATCTATGAGTGAGTAATCCCCCGCTGTAGGCTATGGGGGTGGTAGGGATTGGATGAGATCATTCATGTAATGGCATCAGATTGTTAGGGCATGGTGCCTAGTATCTTTTATAGTGCTTTATGACTTTGTTGCAACTTGTTGTGCTTATTGCTTGTCACTAGGGCCCGAGTGCCATGATTTTAGATCTGAACTTATTATTGATTCATCATGATAGTATTTTTTTTGGTCTTATCTGCAAGTTGTATACACACGTTGTTGTCCGGAACCTATGGCCCCGAAGTGATAGAAATCGGGATAACCGGAAGGGAAAGTCTTTGATGTGAGGATCACATGTGTTCACGGAGTGTTAATGCTTTGCTCCGGTGCTCTATTAAAAGGAGCATCTTAATTGCCAGTAGTTCCCTAGAGACCCCGCTGCAAACGGGCTGGCAGGACAAAAGATGTTGTGCAAGTTCTCATTGCGAGCATGTATGACTATATATGGAACACATGCCTAGGATTGTCTAGTACTTGGGTGCTTTATCTTATTTATCTGCAGTTGCCCTATGTTCTGATTGCTATGTGAATTGTCTTGTCCATGCAACGCCCGTCCATCCATCCCTATGCCTACCGCACTCGAATCCCACTGTTTACTTCTTTTGTTACTAATGTCTTTGTTTTGCTACTGCTGTTACTTTACTATTCCTACTACAAAACTATTGCTACTGATAAACTGCCGTGAGCAAGATTGTTTCCAAGTGTAGCTGAATTGACAACTCAGTTGTTAAGGCTTATAAATATTCTTTGGCTCCCCTTGTGTCGAATCAATAAATTAGGTTTCACTTCCCTCGAAAATACTGCGATACACCCCCTATACTTGTGGGTCATCACTTATGGCAAGATGAGGGCATCCTGTTGTATTTCTGCTACAGATATTTATCATGTTACCATCCAAACAGGATCGAAATAAATTCAAAAAGGTAAAATTAGTATCACGTGATATATTGTGCTAGTTTTTCAGTGGGGAAAAATCATTCATTTCTGGAGACACGGTCTTGTACACAAAGTGTAGACACTCCTAGAGGTATAGGAGGCAACCGAACACAGCTAGAACTACTGGTTTTAGCCAAGCTTGCAAGATTTGTACGCTGCTACATTAAAATTTCTACCTATTTTTACCAGAAGGCAACCAAGCACTGCCTTTCGCAGCTTGGAGATGTCCTTGTAGACAACCAGCGCAGATTGCATTGATTTCTTCTTCCACAACTGCTTTGCCTGATGAGGGGCAGAAGGCTGCATCTATATTGATCTTCATGCCTACTTCATCAAGATGATGCAACCCAATTCTCGGAGGGTTCTCTTTCTTGCTAGGCATAGGCACTACACAAATGCATGGGAAGTACCTTTCTTGGTCAGGTTGTGCTCGTTTCAGCTCTTGCTGGTAGTTCTGGTAGCATAGCAGGAAGGTGGAAGATTAAGCAATCATTTCATCGCCCTTGCCATGAGTAAAATCGCATCGGAGATGCCAGGACCTTCTCAGAGATATCCTACTGCAGCCGTCGCTAACCAACATAAACTCACTGGTGTCGAGTCACAAGGATCTTGAGGATGAAGCACATGAATCAACAATCAAAGCGTCAAAATCTGAAAATCGTAAGTCACATGAACCTTGATGCCAAAGCCCATAAATCAACGCCTAAATCCCTCCAACATGCTACACATAGCAGTGGAGCTTCGTGTTCACCTGGCGCGTGGCCTCGGCCCCATGCTCTGCCCCGCCCTCTCCCGTGTTCTCCCTGTCATGGCCGCCGCATTCGAGTACGTGCTCGACATGCCCCCCTCAGGCATCTTCTTCTGTGACCGTGGTGTTAGCTCTAGCTCCCTATTCCAGGGGATCGAGTGGAGGACAGCAAGGCCGTGCGTCGGCAAGGCGGCCCGCAACATGGACCAGCGCCCTCAGTCTGCCCGGAATCTGCGTCGTCGGCCCTGACCGGGGGAGGGAGGCGGCTCTAGTGGGAGGATATCGAGGGGTGGGGAGCATGGCCAGAGGAGGCGGTAGCTTCAGTGGGATGAGATTGATTGGTGGGGAACGGAGCAATGCGGTGGCGGGGAAGGAGCAGCAGGTTCGGTTTTTTCCAAAGCAACCGTTCTGTTTAACTAAGCGGTGGCAGTGTTGTAATACCTCAAAACTTCAGGGGCAAAAAAGTCTTTTCTGAACATAAGAGTTTTCGCTTCATCTAGTTGATTAATCTTCTTTAGTTTGATAAGTGTTGTGTGGGTGAACCTGTGCTAATGTACTGACCTTCCTAGGACTAATACATACTTGTGATTATACCCCTTGCAAGCATCAGCAAGTACAAGAAAGTAATTAAGATAGAAACCTAACCATACCTTTAAACTCTGAGACCCTACACTCCCTTGTGCAAAGGTTTCCTAACGGGGGTTTAGGTTTCTGTCACTCTGACAACCCCTACGATTAGTAGCCAAATACACAATGCATTCCCTTAGGCCCATAAAGGTGAAGTATCATGTAGTCGACGTTCACATGACACCACTAGAAGAATAACACAACAACTTAATTATCAAACCATTGAATCTTTCTCAACACAATTCCACTACTAACAACATGACTTCTCCCATGTCCTCACGAACTAAACGAACTACTAACGAGACATCATATGGATCAAGATCAGAGATGAAATAATGATAAGTAACAATTTGAACATAAACGATAATTCAATGGTTCCACTCAATATCATCAACTACAACAAGTAATCAACACCGGGAAAGTTTCCCCTAAGAACTATGCAAGATTCAACCCAATTGTTACAGCGGTATGGAGTGGTGATAATGGTGCTAGTGGAGATGATGATCATGTTGATCCCGATGAAGTCCAGCGTGATGATGGTGTTGATGGCGACGATCTCCCCTCTCTGGGAAGGAATTTCCCTAGCAGATGTCTGCCTGCCAGAGAGCTCTTTCTCTCTCTGTAGTTTCCGCCCCGCAGAGGCGGCGAAACCTTTTTGTGGTCCCCCCCGAGTCTTAGGGTTTCGGGAGGATTTTATACGCCAAAGAGAAGAGCCAGAGGTGGGCCAGGGTGGCCACACCACCTGGTGGCGCGGCCTAGGGTGGCCCGCGCCAGGGGGTGGTGTGGGCCCCCTTTGGCCCATCTCCACTCCCCCTTTTGGCATCCTTCATCTTCTACAGAAATAGGATTTTCCGTATATTTTCTAGGTTTTTCTGATCTTCGCGAATTTCGCCTCCAAACAGTGCCTTTTCCATCAGAATCCTGACTTCAGCGGTCCATCCTCCAAAAGTCATGAACCATGCAAAAACAGATGAAATAACATAAGTATCATCTCTTAATATGAAATATATCAATGAATAAGAGTAAATTATGATATAGAATAGTGATGATAAATGGACGTATCAACTCCCCCCAAGCTTAGACTTCGCTTGTCCCCAAGCGAAAACTGAGCTCAATAAACATGACCTCAGGTTTATGGAGTGAAGTGTCGATAAAAAAATATGGACAAGCATCACATTCATCAATACACAAATCATAATAGAAGACAACTCACTATTATATAACTTAACTTGCAATAAGTAAAGGAAACACAATAAAGATACACAAAGTAAATCATAATTGGTAATGGCAAACTTTGTTCTTGGTCAAAGAATCGTTAACAATTTTTGTAGGAGTTCAAACATAATTGGGTTTTCAATGATAGCTTTCAAAGTAAAACTCACTAAGATAATGAAGGAGTTATGCCCTAGAGGCAAATAATAAAGTGTAGTATTTGATATATCTCCTATATGTTCATAATATGTTTCATACTATGCTATAATTGTGTTAATACGAAACGTTAATACACGTGTGGTATGTAAACAAACCGTGTCTATAGTTACCTCTAGTGAACTAGTTCATTGGTCATGAGGATGGTCTGTGTTTCAAGATCATGGGCATTTATGCCAACTGACAATGAGGTCATGTTATTAGTCAAATAACATGATAGACAAACATCCGACCGTTATATCTTAATGAGATCTAGTTACTAAGTTCACCATTGATGATAAAACACAGAGAACCTCGCAACCTGATCCTTTGACTGTGAGGTAATGCAAATCACCATTTCTGAAAGAAGCTTTGATGGTTATCAAGAATCATCTCGTAAAAGGGTGGTCAAAAAGGTGCCACTCAGGTTTTCCGAAGGGATGTGTTGAGGAGTACATATCAAGACCATGATTTGTCTAGTCCATCTAACGAACAGATACATGTGGCCATCTCGGTGACGTTGCATTGATGAAGCTTGCAAGCATGTGACTAGGTCACGGAATGCAATGACATGAGAACGAGAAAACAAGTTCATCGGTAACGAGATCGAACTAAGGTATGGAGATACCGAAAATCAAGTCTCAGATGAATTAGGTATCGAATGACAAAGGGAACGGGGAACGACTATCTCATGGTTCGAACGATTGTATTCGTGAAACACACGGGGGTCACATGGCCATCCAAGTCCCTCTGTTGATCATTGATGTAAGGGTAGTCTCAATCATGTCTGGAGTGTTTCCGAACCGAAGGATGTCACGCTTAAGGGTAGGGACGCTTAGGGTAGATTAGGTATCATAAGAGGAATAGAGAGAGAAGCCAGAATAGTTCCGGGTAACATCCGATGGAGATCGGAAGGGGTCCGGAAAGTGTTCCGGAGAAAAGGAATAATGTAATATGTGTATTTGAATGTTAATTGTAGAATTAATATTAAATATATTTTTTATTTTATTTTTAAAGGCATCCCATTGCTAATGGGCCTCACTCGAAGGGAGGCCCAATAGGGCATGTCACCTAGGGAGTGGGGGCCGGCCGGCCTAGGGCTGGTGGGCCTCCCTAGTGGGGCCCACCTAGGGCTGGCGGCTGCCCCAGGGTGGCCGACGGGTGTGGGGTTTAGTCCCACACCGCCTGGCCCCTGGGTGGTGCGCCCCTCCCACTATATATAGGGGTCTCCCCTCCCCCTTTGGAATCACCCATTCCCTCTCATTCTCTCTCTCTCATCCATTGAGGAATTCTCTGTAATATTGGGGAGGACCTCGTGGGTGAGTTCTCCACCTTCACACTACCATCGTGTGACCTGTGGCCTGGCATCTACTTCTTCCGCTGCTCGGCTGGATCAGAGTCCGGTTGACGTCTCCTACACCGGACGTGTGACAAACTTCGAAGGCACCACACTTGGGGTGCTGCTCGTCTTCATCAATATACGCCTTCCTGCATAAGGGGTGCCTCGGTCTTCAAAGGTATGAATATCGAATCCCTTCTGCGTTATTTATGCCTACATAGTATAGATCCTGGTATTAGTGTTGGAGTAGATAGAAATTTTTTGTTTTCTGCTATGGAACCCAACAGTGGTATCAGAGCGGGTCTATGGGTAGACATGTCATACGGCTAGATCACATAGCAATATGTGGGCATTGATTCTCTAGTTGCTACCCTCTTTAATGTTATTGTTCATATCACGGCACTGTTTGATGAAGCGGCCACGTAAAACATGCAATAGTTAATATAGAAGCGTCTATCTTCATTATTGCATAGGGGCAAGTATTATAACATGGAAATGACAAGTTTGTGAAACTCTCATTAAGGCAATTGATGTTGATCATGAAGCTGTAACCATGTCATAACACTTTACTTTTTGAAGTATTACTTATTATGCTAGTATACTTACTAGACGGAAGCATAATAAGATAACCCCTCATAGTATTCCAGTTATCGTATTCCCCTTGTGTGTGCACCACCAAGAAAGTTCTTTGGTATGAGGCACCCTGCGGTGAGTAGGGGTCAGACATATCTACGTTCGCATACAGTGGGTGTAAGCCATGTTGCACTCTGAATACACACAAGTTAGACCTGGCGAGCCTAGCACGTTACAGAGACGTGGCCTCGGAATACAAGAGACCGAAAGGTCGAGCATGAATCACATAGTTGATGTGATCGACATTAGGGAATGTCCACCCTTGATACTGCACTAATGACTGTGTTTAACTAGGGGAGGTGCAGGGGATTGGGATGATGTGATCACTAAACGAGTAGAGGGATGTTCGTTTAAGTGGGAGTTCCTTTAATAATACTTGAATTCATTATTATGAACATATTCTAAACACTTTGCAAATCCTTTCTAGATGTCTCGCCCACCCACCTTCAACCTTAGCTCTTTCCTCGAGAAGGACAAGCTGAAAACTGATGGAACCAACTTCACTGCATGGTTCCGCAATCTTAGGATCCTCCTAGTCCCCTAAAAGTTGACTTATGTCATCGAGGCTAAGCTTCCAGCTAAGCCTGTAGATTCCGCCTCCCAGGACCAAAAGAATGTCTGGCAGTCCAAGGCGGACAATTTCTCCCTCATCTAGAGTGGAATGCTCTATGCCATGGAGCCAGAGCTTCAAAAACATTTTGAGAAGATGAATGCCTTTGAGATAATTGAGGATCTCAAGGCCGTCTTTACTCCACAGGCTCGTCTAGAGAGGTATGATGCTTCCGAGCTCTTCTTCTTTGCTAAAATGGAAGAGCACAGCAGTATTAGTGAGCATGTGGTCAAAATGACTGGCTACGTTAAGCGCTTAAACGCCCTGGATTGCAAAATCCTAGAGGAGCTCGCAATTGATAGGGTGCTGTACTCGCTGCCCTAGCTATAAGAGCTTTGTGATGAACTACAACATGCAAGGGATGACTAAGACCCTTGCTGAGGTGTTGCCATGCTCAAAACTGCTGAGGTTGAAATCAAGAAGGAGCACACGGTGTTGATGGTCAACAAGACAACCAACTTTAAGAAGCCGGGGAAAAAGGGGAAAGGCAAGGGTAAGAAGTCTAAGAGGGATGGCAAGTTTGTTCCTAGCACCTCAAAGACTGCCAAGCCTGGCCCTAAGCCCGACACTTCATGCTTCTACTGCAAAGGGGATGGGAACTGGAAACGCAACTGCCCCAAGTACCTTGAAGACAAGCGAGCTGGCAAGATAGCCACTCCGGACAAAGGTATATATTATATACATGTTATTGATGTATTCCTTACGAGCGCCAGGAGTAACACGTAGGTATTTGATACCGGATCTGTGGCTCACATTTGTAACTCTTAGCAGGATCTGCAGGGTAGGAGGCGCCCGAGGAAGGACGAGGTGACGATGCGCGTCGGCAATGGTTCGAGAGTCGAAGTGATGGCCATCGGCACCCTGCATCTCCGTCTATCGTCAGGATTATTATTAGTTTTGAATAAATTCTACTATGTACCCACATTGATTATGAATATTGTGAGTGGGTCCTTCTTGTTGCAAGACCATTATTCGTTTAAATCAGGAATAAACGGTTGTTCAATTTATATGAATGATGTTTTCTATGTTCATGCTCCTGCGTGTGATGGTTTATTCTTACTTGATCTTGATTGTGATACACACATCCATAGTGTTGATGCTAAACATTGTAAACACAGTGACGATAACTCCATGTTCATGTGGCATTGCCGTCTTGGTCACATTGGCATAAAGCGCATGAAGAAGCTTCATTCAGAAGGGCTTCTTGGATCATTGGATTTCGAATCCCTTGATACATGTGAGCCATGCCTCATGGGCAAGATTACTAGGACACCATTCTCCAGAATAGTGGAGAGAGCTGTAGACCTACTTGGGATCATACATACGGATGTATGTGGACCAATGAGTGTCTCAACACACAATGGTTATCGCTACTTTGTTACCTTTACTGACGACTTAAGAAGATATGGATATATCTACTTAATGAAGCACAAGTATGAAACCTTTGAAAAGTTCATGGAATTTCAGAAAGAGGTAGAGAATCAACTTAACAGGAAAATCAAGCACCTTCGATCAGATCGGGGAGGCGAGTATTTGAGTTATGAGTTTAACATGCACTTGAAGGACTGTGGGATTATCCCACAACTTATGCCAGCCGAAACACCACAGCGAAATGGTGTGTCGGAACGTCGTAACCGAACCCTATTGGATAGTGTGCGGACCATGATGGCTTTAACTGATTTGTCTGTGTATTTTTGGGGATACGCATTAGAAACCGCCGCTTTTATTTTAAACCGAGCACCATCCAAATCCGTGGAGACAACCCCATATGAGATATGGTATGGGAAGAAGCCAAAGTTGTCATTTCTAAAAGTTTGGGGTTGTGAGGCTTACGTTAAGAAACTGCAGCCTGACAAACTCGAATCCAAATTGGAAAAATGTATCTTTGTAGGATATCCAAGGGAAACCACTGGGTATACTTTCTACAACCAAGTCGAAGGCAAAACGTTTGTCGCAAGAACCGGCACCTTTCTCGAGAAAGAGTTTCTTGCAAAAGGAGTGAGTGGAAGGAAAATTGAGTTAGATGAAATTGTTGACCCTTCTCTCCAAATTCCAAGTAGCGCAACGGAAGCTGTTCCGAAACCGCTCTCCAACATAGAGGAAGAGCCCATTGATGATGATCAAAACAATGACATCGAGACTCCTGAGGTTCACAGGTCTACAAGGGTTCGTGCCACTCCTGATTGGTACAATAGCCTTGTAATGTCTGTCATCTGGGATGAATAGGAAGAACCTGCAAACTACAAAGAAGCTATGGATAGAGCTGACTCCGAGAAATGGCTAGAAGCCATGAAATCCGAAATAGGATCCATGCATAAAAACCAAGTTTGGACCTTGGTGGATCTTCCAGAAGGCCGCAAGGCCGTGGAAAATAAATGGATCTTTAAGAAAAAGACAGATGCGAATGGTAATGTGACCATTCACAAAGCTCGACTTGTCATAAAGGGGTTTCGACAAATTCAAGGAGTTGACTACGACGAGACTGACTCTCCCGTAGTGATGCTTAAGGCTGTCAGGATTTTAATAGCAATTGCTGCACATTTCGACTATGAAATTTGGCAGAGGGATGTCAAGACCGCATTCCTCAATGGTCACATTGATGAAGAGTTGTATATGATGCAACCGGAAGGTTTTGTTAATCCTAAGGATGCTGGAAAGGTTTGTAAGCTTCAATGGTCCATTTATGGGTTGAAGCAAGCATCTCGGAGCTGGAACCAACGTTTTGATCAAGTGATCAAGAGTTTTGGATTTGGCCAAAACCAACAAGAGTTCTATTTTTACAAGAAAGCGAGTGGGAGCTCAGTTGTTTTCTTGGTAGTATATGTGGATGACATATTACTCATGGGAAATGATGTGGATCTTATGAAAAGCGTGAAAGCATATTTGAGTAACCAATTTTCCATGAAGGATCTAGGTGAAGCTGCATACATATTAGGAATCAAGATATATAGAGATAGATCAAGGCACCTAATAGGATTGAGTCAAAGTACTTACATCGAAAAGATTTTGAAGAGGTTCAAAATGGAGAATACCAAGAAGGGTTTTATGCCCATGATGAAGAATTGCAAATTGAGTATGACTCAATGTCCTGTGACGGACAATGATAGAGAGAAGATGTATTTCAGACCCTATGCCTCAGCCATAGGGTCTATCATGTATGCAATGTTAAGTATGCGACCAGATGTGGCATTGGCTCTTAGTTTGACGAGCCGATACCAAAGTAATCCAGGACCGGATCACTTGACAGATGTCAAGAATACCCTAAAGTATCTCAAAAGAACAAAGGATATGTTCCTAATCTATGGAGGAAGTGATGAAGCTCTAAACGTAACGGGTTACGTGGATGCGAGCTGGAACTCACATCATGATGACTCAAAGTCTCAAACTGGATTTGTGTTCCTGGTGAATGGTGGGGCGGTAAGCTGGCGAAGCAAGAAGCAGCCGGTGGTGGCACAATCTTTAATGGAATCTGAATATATTGCTGCGGCTGATGCAGCAAATGAAGCTGTTTGGCTAAGGAATTTCGTCATCGAACTGAGAGTTTTTTCCAATGCACAAGACCCCGTGACAATCTATTGTGATAACACGGGTGCTATTGCAAACACAAGGGAACCAAGAACTCATTCCACAGCCAAACACATCAAGCTAAGATTTCACGTCATCCATCAGAACGTTGATGAAGGTGAAGTCAAGATTTTTAAAGTAGATACGGAACTGAATGTGGAAGATCCTTTGACTAAAGCTCTCCATCAGGAAAAGCACGAACAACACCGAGAATCCATTAGTGTTAGGTTCCTGCCTATTGTAAACTAGTTTTGATTATACTCTAGTGCAAGTGGGAGACGGAAGGAGTTATGCCCTAGAGGCAAATAATAAAGTGTATTATTTGATATATCTCCTATATGTTCATAATACGTTTCATACTATGCTATAACTGTCTTAATACAAAATGTTAATACACGTGTGGTATGTAAACAAACCGTGTCTCTAGTTACCTCTAGTGAACTAGTTCATTGTTCATGAGGATGGTCTGTGTTTCAAGATCATGGGCATTTATGCCAACTGACAATGAGGTCATGTTATTAGTTGAATAACATGATAGACAAACATCCGACCGTTATATCTTAATGAGATCTAGTTACAAAGTTCACCATTGATGATAAAGCATAGAGAACCTCGCAACCTGATCCTTTGATTGTGAGGTAATGCAAATCATCATTTCTGGAAGAAGCTTTGATGGTTATCAAGAATCATCTCGTAAAAGGGTGGTCAAAAAGGTGCCACTCAGGTTTTCCGAAGGGATGTGTTGAGGAGTACATATCAAGACCAGGATTTTTCTAGTCCATGTAACGGACAGATACATGTGGCCATCTCGGTGATGTTGCGTTGATGAACCTTGCAAGCATGTGACTAGGTCACGGAATGCAACGACATGAGAACGAGAAAACAAGCTCATCGGTAACGAGATCGAACTAAGGTATGGAGATACCGAAGATCAAGTCTCGGATGAATTAGGTATCGAATGACAAAGGGAACAGGGAACGACTATCTCACGGTTCAAATGATTGTCTTCGTGAAACGCATGGGGGTCACATGGCCATCCAGGTCCCTCTGTTGATCATTGATGTGAGAGTAGTCTCAATCATGTCCGGAGTGTTTCCGAACCGAAGGATGTCACGCTTAAGGGTAGGGACGCTTAGGGTAGATGAGGTATCATAAGAGAAATAGAGAGAGAAGCCGGAATAGTTCCGGGTAACATCCGATGGAGATCGGAAGGGGTCCGGAAAGTGTTCCGGAGAAAAGGAATAATGTAATATGTGTATTTGAATGTTAATTGGAGAATTAATATTAAATATATTTTTTATTTTATTTTTAAAGGCATCCCATTGCTAATGGGCCTCACCCGAAGGGAGGCCCAATAGGGCATGTCGCCTAGGGAGTGGGGGCCGGCCGGCCTAGGGCTGGTGGGCTGCCCCAGTGGGGCCCACCTAGGGCTGGCGGCTGCCCCAAGGTGGTCGGCGGGTGTGGGGTTTAGTCCCACACCGCCTGGCCCCTGGGTGGTGCGCCCCCTCCCACTATATATAGGGGTCTCCCCTCCCCCTTTGGAATCACCCATTCCCTCTCATTCTCTCTCTCATCCATTGAGGACTTCTCCGTATTATTAGGGAGGACCTCGTGGGTGAGTTCTCCACCTTCACACTACCGTCGTGTGATCTGCGGTCCGGCATCTACTTCTTCCGCTTCTCGGCTGGATCGGAGTCCGGTTGACGTCTCCTACACCGGACGTGTGACGAACTTCGGAGGCACCACACTTGGGGTGCTTCTCATCTTCATCAATATACACCTTCCTGCGTAAGGCATGCCTCGGTCTTCAAAAGGTATGAATATCGAATCCCTTCTCCATTACTTATGTCTACATAGTATAGATCTTGGTATTAGTGTTCAAGTAGATAGAATTTTTTTGTTTTCTGCTACGGAACCCAACAGATAAGAGCAGTGTGCAAAACAAGGAACATAAGAACATGATTGAATAAATCATCATATGAATGAATGCAACACAACAACTCAAAATACTTGCTGAGATAGAAAGGAATAGGTTTACTAACTCAACTAAATAGTAAAAGATAGGCCCTTCGCATAGGGAAGGAGGAATTCAAGTTTCATCAAGAGCTTCCAAAAATTATGGTACTTACTAGCTTTCAGCTCTCATTGCCCCTATCATAAGCATCTTTAGGTGATTAAGGTTAAAGTGAATAAATATGAGGATATGCTTCACAAGTTATAAGTTGAAAGTCTCATGCCCCTTTCTTATAAAGACCGAACCTCATGCTACTCAACTCTAGTCACGAGTAAGTTCTTGTCATTGTAAATACATGTGTATCATAGAGAACCGCCAATGGGGTACCCCTTGCCCCATGATACAGGAGCTTTCCCATATCAAAATGACAAGGCAAGCAGACAATGAGCATCTTAGCGATCTTTTTATTTGCTATTTGCATAGGTTTTCATTGAGGATGCTTCACAGATTTCTCACTATGGTTATGCTGCAAGTTTCCACCATGATTAGGCTAGCGGCCCAGGCGTTTCCCTAACACATGTACAAACTCCATGAGCTTACAATCTCCCCTTTTATTTCACACCACTGGGATCGATAAGAAAAAGAACATGATATCAACTAAATATTATGCAATGTTGAAAGCGTTCCCCATGGTACCATGGTTCTGCTAATTCACAACTTATAAAGCGCAAGCATATACGCAAAATATATGGGCACAATGGTTCAAGTTTATTAAGTGCAAGAAAAGTAAAGTGTGCCATCAAGTTCGTGGGAGCTTTAATCACTAATTTTCACATAAGAAGTTTAATTTGGAAGGTAGATAAAAACATGAATTTACTTGGAATAGCAGTGATGCTAGTAGGTAGGTATGGTGGATGCAAATGGCATAGGTTTTAGTTTAAGGATTGGATGCATGAGAAGCATTCCCTCTTAGTACAGGTTTTTGGCTAGCAAGGCTGGGTAGCAAGCATAAGAGTTGAAGGAAACAAACAACCATACAAGTGATAAAAACAAACATGCAATCTTCCTTGGAAACATAAAAGATCTTAACTAGAGAATACTAGGCTTATGAGCCAATCAAGAAAGAAAGATGATGAAATTATATTTCTTAGAAGTACTTTTCTCTTTTTCATTCAATTCTCATAATAGTGTTGCTACTGACCGAGCCAGGTTTGCCAAAACCAACTAAATTTACTTAATGATCCCAAAGTGATACCAATACTAACAAGATCAATCATATAGCAGAAATTGAAAATTAATATAAGATGTGCAAAAAGTAAATGTTAGAACTTCTCATTAATATTCCATAACGGCAACTCACACCAAGGGATACATAGATATCTAACTAGAGGGGAGATACTTCCACAATGGAAACCATCATATATGATAACTTCTCTATTCATGATATGACTCTACTGAAAAGGTAAAAAGATAAAAGATAGTGATGTGATACCGCGGCACTCCCCCAAGCTTGGAACAAACCAAGGGGATGCCCAAACCCGATGACGAATTACTCCTTTGGTGGTGGTGGTGTTCTCTTGATCGGAGTGAGAAAATCTTCCAACAACTTGCGAAGCCTGTTATTCTCCTCTTGAAATATATCCACCTTTCTCCTCAGGACTCGGTACTTATCACAGAACTCATCAGTTGCTCGTAGGGCTTCCACTACTGCAGGACAAGAACTGAGGTCTAGAGTTGGAGGTATCAGCCCCTTCATGCTGGCTGACATGTTCTTTACTTCCTCCCCAATGCTCTGATCCATGTCTTTGCGCCTAGCTGCGATCCTTTCTTCCTTTGCCCACCCCACGAAAGTGTTCTGCTCAAGATTGGGATGGAGCTCGCGCCAGTGTCGCAACTCATAGTCCTCTAAGGACGAAGCCTAGAACGACATCTGAACAGAACATATCAAAACAAAAACACAACGAGAACACGATGTACGAACCTCGGGGGATCCGAGGGATTATATATTATGAAGTTTATCAACAAAAGGAAAGTACTGGGAGAAAACATGTCGGAGATAGGCTCCGGGGTGGCCACACCCCCTGGTGGCGCGGCTAGGTGGGCCCGCGCCATGTGGTGGTGTGAGCCACTCGGGCTCCGTTTCCGTCTGTTTTTCGACTCATTGCTTTCCATGTTAGATAAAAACTTCAAAAATATAAATTGACAGATTTTTCGCGGACCTTTTCTTACCAGAACTATTACCTATTCAAAAACGGACTCTGCAGGTTTCTAAATTTGGTCTTTGATAAATTTTTCCGGAGTCACCATTTGAATAACATCAATATCTTCATCTTCAAAAACATATTTCTTGAGCCTTTTGACCATTCACCATCTTATTACACCATTTTCTCCTACAACTTGGAAATTTCTTTCACACAAAACTTCACACAATTCTCATTAGCAACATTAGTGCATGCAAGATAATAAACCTTTAAGTTCAATTTCAACTGAAATCCATGAAAACATAAGCTATCGAAACAACTTCTCTCGAAATCCCAAAAGGAATTCAAAAAGGAAATTGATTTAAGAGGCAAATGCAGAAATAGCAGAAATCTGTCAAAACAGACCAGCAGGTAAAGATCAATTTTTTCAAAAATGTTCTGTTTCTCAAACTAACGAAAGTTAAATAATAACCTGGGGCATGCACACAAAAATTTACAGATCAGTACGACATTCTGAGATTTTTAAAGATTGTTTTAAAGTGAAGCACAAAAATCTGTTTCAGGACAGCAACTTCCCCAAATCTTACTTCTCTCTCATTAGAGATTGATCTTGACACAAACACTAAACAAAAAGGATAAGGAGAGGTTATTTCAGAAGCAATAATTTCCAAGACTCAAATAAACAAAATCGAACTGAAAGCAAAAATATATTGGGTTGTCTCCCAAAAAGCTCTTTCTTTATAGCCATTAAGATGGGCATGATAATTTCAGTGATGCTCACATAAGAATATAAATAGAAGTAAAAGATAGCATTAAGAAGCAAAAATACACATGTTTAAGTCTAACACACTTCCTATGCATGGGAATTTTGTACGAAAATAAATTGTTGAAACCAAAGGCTGCTAGCATAGGAAAGCAAAACAAGTGCACCATAAAGACTTTCAACATAAAGCGAGGAAACAAAATATTATTGAGATGCATAATAAAAAAATTCCCTCTCTCATAGTAACTTTCAGTATCATGCATAAATTTAATGATAAAACTATCACATGAACCATTGTAGCAATGATCACTGATTCTAACAGAAAACACAGGGACACTAGCTCTCATAACACTACTTTGTGAGACAATATTAGAAGTATCCTTACAAAGGATAGTGTGTCCATATTCTACATATTTAGTGACAAAGTATTTCACATTTGCTATTACAAGTTCAATAGCTATTTGTTCCTCAGGTTCAATAACTTTATTTGTACTTTCATTAACCATACTAGCCATCATAGAATGTTCCTTTATCTTGACTAGGAAAGGAATTTTCTCAATGTAAGGTTCAGGTAAAATATGATTAGTAGTATAGACTTCGGTGTCTCTTGCAGGAACACAATTAGGAATATCTTTATATGGCTCATGGTACTTATTCCATTTCTTTTTAGGAATTTCAATATAAGAGGAAAAATCCTTAAAATAATTTGCAATACTCTGAGAGTCTAGACCATAAGCATTACTAATATTATGAAAGTCATCAGTTCCCATAAAAGATTTAATGCATTCGTAATCATAATTTATACCTGACTTTCTTCCTTTATCATTCTCCCATGCTTCAGCATTGTCTTGAATACGGTCTAGAAGATCCCATTTAGCTTCTTCTTCCATGCGTGTAAATGATCCAGCACAAGAAGCATCCAATAAATCCTTATCATGAAGAGAAAGTCTTGCATAAAAGTTATTGATAATAATATTGTTAGGGAGCTCATGAATAGGGCATTTGAGCATTAGTAACTTCAATCTCCCCCAAGCTTGAGCTGTACTATCTTCATCATGAGACCAAAAGTTGTATATTTGATTCCGATCTTTATGAATCTGACTGGGAGGATAAAATTTGGAATAAAAGAGAGGTACACTTCCTCCCATTCAAGAGATTGGCCATTCTTCATTAGCTTATACCATTCCCCAGCTCTTCCTTTCAGTGATAATGAGAATACTTTTCTTGACTTGATCTGTTGTAATACCTGCACACTTGAATAACCCGCATAATTCATGTAAAGAGAGCAAATGATCACCGAGATGGACAGTTCCATCTCCAAAATAGTAGTTATCCATAACACGATCAACAATTCTTGTAGGTATCTTAAAAGTATCATTCTCAGCAGGTGGTGGTTCATCTACTACCTTAGCAGTGGTAGTACCATTACAAAATAAGAAACTAAGTGAATTATCCATATTGAAATAAAGTAACTAATAGAAATAAATAATACTCACAGTAGAAGTTTCCTTTACCAGTTCCACTCTTCAATAGCGCTTCACTACCTGGCAACGACGCTAGAAAATAGTATTCATGAGCCACAAGTATAGGGGGTGTATCGCAGTATTTTTGATAAGTAAGAGTGTCGAACCCAACAAGGAGCAGAAGGTGTTTACTAGTGGTATGGATCAGGAATTCTCTGTAAATACTTAACAAACAGATTTTTAGGTGCTTTTGATAATGCAGATAAATAAAGTACAAATAAATAAAAGACAATAATAATAATTGCAGCAAGTGGCCCAATCCTTTGTTTAGCAAAGGACAAGCCGGTTGTATTACTTAAGATGACCAAACATTCTCGTGGACACACGGGAATATCGTCAAGTGTTTTCACTTCATATAGTTGATTAATCTTCTTTAGTTTGATAAGTGTTGTGTGGGTGAACCTGTGCTAATGTACTGACCTTCCTAGGACTAATACATACTTGTGATTATACCCCTTGCAAGAATCCGCAAGTACAAGAAAGTAATTAAGATAGAAACCTAACCACAACTTTAAACTCTGATATCCTACACTCCCTTGTGCAAAGGTTTCCTAACAGGGGTTCAGGTTTCTGTCACGCCGGCAACCCCTACGATTAGTAGCCAAATACACAATGCATTCCCCTTGGCCCATAAAGGTGAAGTATCATGTAGTCGACGTTCACATGACATCACTAGAAGAATAACACCACAACTTAATTATCAAACCATTGAATCTTTCTCAACACAATTCCACTACTAACAACATGACTTCTCCCATGTCCTCAAGAACTAAACGAACTACTCACGAGACATCATACGGATCAATATCAGAGATGCAATAATGATAAGTAGCAATCTGAACATAAATGATAATTCAATGGTTCCACTCAATAACATCAACTACAACAAGTAATCAACACCGGGAAAGTTTCCCCTAAGAACTATGCAAGATTCAACCCAATTGTTACAGCGGTATGGAGTGGTGATAATGGTGCTAGTGGAGATGATGATCATGATGATCCCGATGAAGTCCAGCGTGATGATGGTGTTGATGGCGACGATCTCCCCTCTCTGGGAAGGAATTTCCCTAGCAGATGTCTGCCTGCCGGAGAGCTCTTTCTCTCTCTGTAGTTTCCGCCCCGCAGAGGCGGCGAAACCTTTCTATGGTCGCCTCCCGAGTCTTAGGGTTTCGGGAGGATTTTATACACCAAAGAGCAGAGCCAGATGTGGGACAGGGTGGCCACACCACCTGGTGGCACAACCTAGGCTGGCTCGCGCCAGGGGGTGGTGTCGGCCCCCTGTGGCCCATCTCCGCTCCCTCTTCTGGCATCCTTCGTCTTATGGAAAAATAGGATTTTCCGTATATTTTCTGGGATTTTCTGATCTTCGTGAATTTCGCCTCCAAACAGTGCCTTTTCCATCAGAATCCTGACTTCAGCGGTCCATCCTCTAAAAGTCATCAACCATGCAAAAATAGATGAAATAACATAAGTATCATCTCTTAATATGAAATATATCAATGAATAACAGTAAAATATGATATAGAATAGTGATGCAAAATGGACGTATCATGCCCTCATGAGGAAATAAGAAAAATTCGAGTGGACAGAAGAAGCTCATCGTGCCTTTGAAGATCTTAAAAGCACAGTTTTGACATCCCCTGTTGTCGCGTCGCCAAAAGAGAAAGAACCGTTACTCCTTTATATCGCTGCCACACATCAGGTGGTCAGCATAGTCCTGGTGGTAGAGCGACCTGAAGAAGGGAAGATCTACGGTGTGCAGAGGCCAGTTTACTTCCTAAGCGAGGTTCTATCACCATCCAAACAAAGGTACCCACAATACCAAAAACTAGCATACGGGGTATTTATGACAACACGAAAACTATGCCACTATTTTTCGGAGCATCCGATCATAGTGGTCAATGAAGCGCCCAACATCCTCAACAATCCAGAAGCAACTGGATGTGTCTCTCTATGGGGCATCGAATTATCCCCTCGGGATATCACGTATGAGAAGCGCAAAGCAATTAAGTCACAAGTTCTGCCGAATTTTATCACAGAGTGGATGGAGTTGCAATGTGCGGGTCCACCGGACCTTTCTAGTGCCTGGACAATGTACTTTGATGGATCAAAAAGAACGGAGGGAGCAGGAGCAGGAGTCGTACTAATATCACCTCAAGGCGACACAATGCGCTATATACTTCGGATGAGCTTTGCAAACGCATCTAATAACGAAGCGGAATACGAGGCCCTATTGCATGGCATGCGAATGGCCAAAGCTTGCGGTGCAACTCGCCTAAAAATCTTCAGAGATTCCAATCTTGTGGCACAGCAGGAAATGAACAAGTGCGATGCCGTCAACGAGAATATGATTTCTTATCGTGACCTATATAGCATTATGGAGGCTCAATTTGATGGGTGTGAAGTATCACATATAGGAAGAGCAAGCAATGAGGAAGCCGACAATCTAGCAAACATCGGATCATTGTGCTTACCAATACCACCCGGAGTTTTTTGGTAGGAGATAGTGGAGCGATCGATCAAAGCGAAAAGAGTTTCCGAGGTTGTAGCACCAAAAACAGGGAAAAAGAAACATCCGCAAAAAGAGTCGAGGGCTCCTTCAGAAACCAAGAACATAGAAGAAGCCATCAAAGAAGAAGAACAATAAATTAAAGAGGTTATGCTAATTGAGCTCACCTGGATGCAGCGTATATAGCATATATGACTAAAGGAGAGCTACCAGAAGATGTGATAGAAGCCCGGCGAATCACCCGACGATCGAAAGCCTTTAGGATAATCAAAGGAGAACTATACAAAAGAAGTATTTTGCGTGTTTTTCAATGTTCTGTAACACCCGAAGAAGGAAAAATTATACTGAAAGATATACGTGAAGGAGTTTGTGGTCACCATGCTATTAGCTGAGCAATTGCTGCAAAAGCATTCAGGGCAGGATTTTATTGGCTCACTGTAGTTCAAGATGCAAAAGACATTGTCAGAACATGTAAGGCATGTCAACGATTCGCAACAAATCCTGGAGAACCCGCCGCTGAGTTGAATCCCATACCCTTGGCTTGGCCTTTCGCTCAGTGGGGACTCAATATGGTGGGAAACTTCACAAATCATCGCCAGGAGGGCACATCATTCTGCTAGTAGCAGTCGACAAATTTACTAAATGGATTGAAGCAATGCCTGTCACTTATGTCTATGCACTTCTATTCTTGTAGACAGTTGTTGGGCCTCCAAATGCAGAGCTTTGTAGAACAGCAGCAAGTTTTCCCTTAAGTCGATCACCCAAGGTTTATCGAACTCAGGGAGGAAGTGGTCAAAGGTATTCCCTCTCAAGCAACCCTACAATCAAGATACAAGAAGTCTCTTGTGTCCCCAACACACCCAATACAATTATCAGGTGTATAGGTGCACTAGTTCGGCGAAGAGATAGTGAAATACAAGTGGTATGGATAATTATAAGTGGTAAAGGTGCCAGAAAATAGCTTGCTGGCGTGGAAGAGACTAAAGATAAACTAAAATAAAGATGGAAGCAACCAAGCATGTAACAGATCTAATTGCAAACGGTGTTTCAATGCTTAGAAACAAGGCCTAGGGATCATACTTTCACTAGTGAACACTCTCATATAAATATATTATCTTCATGATACTACCCTAAACTACTCTCTGGTTGGACACTCTAATCCATGGTAGGGCTATAACAGCACACCTCAAAGTTCGCTTTCCGAATCTAGATAACCCCACACTGTCACCTTGAGCACTAGATGGTTCAAACAAACACCACAATTTCATAAAGCATCCAACTCCAAATATAACTCATAACAATTATTTGTAATCTCTATCCTAAGTGCCACCATGGTGTGCATGTTGTCACTTTCACACACATGGGGAGAACAGAGATCTATTAAAGCACTTGAGTAGCAAGGTAGATCTATTTGATTACAAAGCTCATGACCACAATATGATCATGCATAGAGAGAGATGAACACATAGCTACCGGTAGAACCCTTAGCCTTGAGAGAGAACTAATCCCTCCTCATCATGGGAATCAGCAATGGTGATGGAGATGGTGGTGGAGATCGATGGAGATGGCTCCGGGGGCATTTCCCCGTCCCGACAGGGTGCCGGAACAGAGACTTTTTGTCCCCCGAATCTCCCCTTCGGTGGCGGCGGCACTGCGGAACTTTTCGTGGATTTCTGATTGACGATTTAGGGTTTATGCATCGGGAGGCTCTTATAGGCGAGAGGGGAGACCGAGGGGGTGCTGGAGGGACCCACACCACCCCCTGGCGCGGCTTGACCTGGCCCGTGCCACCAGGTGGTGTGGCCATCCCTTGGCCCCTCTCCATCTCGTCTTCTTGCTCCATGAGTCTTCCGGTAAAATATCGACTTTGGCTTTTGTCCGGTCCAATTCCGAGAATATTGATTTTTTGACTTTCCTAGAACCAAAAACAGCAGAAAACAGGCAACTGGCACTGTGGCATCTTGTTAATAGGTTAGTCCAAGAAAGTCTATGAAAAGTACTCCAAAGTTGGAATAAAACATAAGAAAGTAGATAAAACCAAGCATGGAACATCAAAAATTATAGATACTTTTGAAATGTATCAACATTCCCAAGCTTAACTCTTGCTCGTCCTCGAGTAGGTAAGTGATAAAAAGAAAGAATAATTTTTGAGGTGACATGCACCATCATAAACTTGATCAAAGTATTTGTAAACCATTCAAAGCTGGGATCATAGTACTTCTATCATAACATGAAAGATTATGTTCTAACGATAAGACATAGAAACTATGTTGCAACACGAAAAGGCACAAACAAAAGATTCATGAATAACAATACTTTGCAAGACGTTTGTTTGTTTCACATGAAGAAAAACATAGCATAGTGGCATTCAGCTTGTCCCTCATAGAGTAGCAAACATAAATGCATAGGACACCTTCAAAGTTCATAAGAGTGACTAGATACAAATAGTTTAAAACAAGCAATATCAAAGTTATGCATCAATCAACAAGTCTTGGGACAATGCACATAGAACTAAGAATGGCCACTATGCTCTCAAAGTAGGTGCATAAAGATAGAAGGTGGAGACTCAATATATAAGTGGAAGAAAGGCCTTCATAGAAGGAAGTAGAGATTCAAGTTTCATAAAGAGCTTCCAAAAATTATGGTACTTAATAGCTTTCAACTCTCATTGCCCCTATCATAAGCATCTTGAAGTGATTAAAGTTAAAGTGAACAAACTATGGTGTACATGCTTGACGAAGTATAAGTTAGAAATCTCATGTCCCTTGAATACGAGGGCCGCTCCTCATGCTTCTCAAGTTTAGTCACCGCTAAGTTCTTGTCATCGTAAGTACATGCGTATCATAGAGAACCGCCAATGGGGTACCCCTTCCCGATGATACGGAAGAATCCCCATATCAAAATGATAAGGCAAGAAGACAACGAGCATCTCATCAATCTTCTTATTTACAATGGGAATATGGTGCTTTTTTCTCTCTTTCCTCTTTTCTCATATTTTTTATTTTTCTCTTTTTTCTCAATATAGGACTCTTTTTTTATAAGAAGAATGCTGCATAGACAGCTCATTATGGTTACGCTGCAGGTTTCCACCATGTCAGCATGGATTAGACCAGCGGCCTAGGCGTTTCTCTAACACATATACATAACTCCATGGACTTACAAGCTCCCCTTTCATTTCACACCGACGACATCCATATACAAAAGAGAATGATATCAACTAGGTACAAGTACCAAGTGCAATGTTGAAAGCGTTCCCCATGAAAGCATTGTTCTGCTAATCCCCAACAAATAAGTGCAAGCATATACAACATAGATGACACAATGGTTCAAGTTTATTAAGGGCAAGAAAAGTAAAGTGTGCCTTCAAGTTCATGAGAGCTTTAATCACTAGTTTTCTCATAACAAGTTTAATTTGGAAGGTAAACAAAAACATGAATATACTTGGAATAGCATAAGCTAGTAGGTAGGTATGATGGACTCTTTGGGATAACTTGGTTTAGGGAGTTGGATGCATGAGTGGAACTCATACTTGGTTGTGGAGGCTAGCAAAAGACTGGGAGCGACAATGTAAGAGAGCAATAATGGCTATAATCATGTAGAGCGACAAAACATCATTGATCAAAGCATAAAGTGATACTACAAGTTGAAAACTAAAGGATCATCAAGACTTATGGTGACTTGGGATAGTCATAACATGGTGTGAGCATGCGCCAAGTCAACCCAAATAAAGCATCAAAGGAGAATACCACAATACTATGCTTTAATATGCTAAAACAACGCATGATTCATCCAAGGCACATTAAGCAATCTCAATTGTTTATAACAAGTCATGCTACAACAAAGAATACTAAGCATAAAGCTAAAAGAGTATCAAGCAGGGCATGACAAAGCATGGGCCACAGTCAAAAACAAGCTCTCTTTACCACTTAAGCAAGGACTTTCCTACTCTTTCCAATCCAAACAAAACTATTTGAAAACCAATGCATGAAAGAGGGGGTTCAACCAATTTATTCAAGCAAACTAAGAAAACCAAGCAAACGAAAAACTAAAACAAAAACAAAAAATAAGACGCTCCAAGAACAACATAACTATGCATGAAACAATAAAAATGAAGCATTTGGAAGAAACCTGCGATTTTTATTGATGAAGAAGGGGATGCCTTGGGCATCTGTGGCGCCCCGCTAAAACCACTACTAGAAAATCGTTGTGTTTTTGTGCATTGCATCATCATGACCGCACGCTCATGTCATCATGCCACCTTGCATTTGAGCATCGTCATGTCATCAAGCATCTGTTTGCCTCCAACTATTTTACAAAGCCTATATTTGCTTTCTAAATACCCCCCCTCGCTATTTCAAATGTAAAACCTCAGTCTGTCTGGATATTTTATTTGCCTAAAGTATTTTATAAAAAGGATATTTAAAAACTAAATAAAAATAATAAAAACATATTTTTTTATGGGGGAGGCAGCCAAACGGCTAGGCCCAAGGCCCAGCCGCAAGCCACCTACCACCCCACATATCCTAACCCTAATCACCCAAACCAACCCCACCCCTCACTCAAACCCCGTCGCCAGCCGCCACACACCAGCGCGCGCAACACGCCACCAACGCCGCCACCTGCATGTGCCCCGCCTGGCCCCACCCCCTGGCCCAATCCCCACCACTCCACCCTACCCTCACCAACTCCCTCCTGCGCACACACGCACAACACGCACACCACCCAGCCCGATCCACACCTGACCCTGCCTAGGGATCTCCGCCACGACCTGGCCCCACCACTCCCTCTCTCTCCCCCGTGTTTTCCTCCCCTCTCCCCGCCCCCGCGTCGCCATCGTCCTGCCCACCTATCCCGCCCCGCACGCGGTCTCGCCAGCTTCCCCAGAGCGCCACCCCTCCACGCGCCTCCCGTGGCCGACCTCCGCGGTTCCGGCCAAGGCTGCCCCAACCCCGCCGCCAGCGGCGCCCCTCTGCTGCTCTGCCACGCGAGTCCCTCGCCACCGCCCCGGAGCTACGCCCGGCACCTCGCCCTCAAGCTCTCCTAAGCCCGTGCGCTACCGCCTCTCGTCGTCCTCCAGCGCCGCCACGTCCGGCCGCGCCGCGTCCTCCCATCCCTCGCCGCCCGGCTCCGGTCTCCGCCGTCCTTGTCGACCTCCTCGTGCGCCCGACCGCGTCCTCTCCTCCTAGAAGTCCGGCCGCCGCGTGAGCCAGGGCCTCACCGGTCGAGGTCCCACCGCCTCTCGAGCACCGCGACGTCGGCCCGCCCGAGCTCGCCAACCACCGCGTCGCCCTCCCTCCATACCGGGACCCCTAGGTCGCCCGCCGCCAGTGGCCATCGATGCGAAGCTCCTCCCCGACCGCTATGTTCCTCCACGCGAGCGCCACCGTGGGCTCCTCACCGGTACCAGGTGCATCCTCCACCTGGAGATCCTCCGTGGCCTCTCCTCCGACCACCCTTTGGTAGCGACCTCGCCTTCAGCCGTCGAAGTGCTTCGGCCTCTGCCCGTTGTCGCCCAAGCGCGGCTTGGTACCGACCTCTTCCTGAGCGCCCGCCAAGGTTGGTGGTCATATGCATGAGTGCCTCTCCTCTCTTTTGTTTCTATTGCCATGAGCTTCTGCTACATGTGTGATGGCATGCACGCCCTGGTAAAGTGTTGGTACTACTGTGTAGCTACTGCTCCGTGGTCTGATCCAACGTGACACCAAACATGATCCTCCATGCAGGCCAATTCAACCACTTAGATAATTGTCCCCATTTCAGTATCGTGTCTTCGGCAAGACGACCATGACAACAAGATCTTCCTCGAACAACATCTACAAGTCAAGATATTGCGGACAAGACCACCTCGATGTCCACAATCTCGAAGATCTACAACTTGGAAACTAAAGCGCACCATCTCGGAACCTGAGCACGATGATACCCAATCCGAAGGCCTCCGGTGTGGAACCCCCAAGTTCTCCTTCACGGTATTCGAAGACCGATCCCTGAGACCGAACCCTCGGCACGCCAAGATCTTCTCTTCGGAACGCCATGACCGTCTACATGGACCCGAAGACCACGGATGTGACAAGATCTACTCCGTTGTCCGAGAACGTTCCCGCCGAGACCGATCCCTGTCGAACCCCGAACCCTCGGAACCAAGATCTTCCGAACCCAGATGTGTGACCCTAAGCCTCTACTTTTATAATATGACATATACCTGTCGCATCATTAAATTATCATGCTGGCATACATGTCATCTGGTGGGTTGGGTTAAATAGTCGATTCACCTAAATTAAATATGGAGTCTATATGCGGGCTATTCTAGTCTTATTCCGGACTCCATTTAAATTTGTGTAGCGAACCGATACCATGTTTTGCCTTGTTAAGACAACATTTAATTTGCGAGGTAGATAAATAACTTGAACCATATATTTATTTGTCGGGACCCCGGTTCCACTTAATATTGCCTAATGGCACCGCATCTGTGCCATGCCATGCATCATATCATAAGCATGCCGGATCTTCTACTGTAGTATTAAATATTGCATCCAGTGTTTCTTCTAGTGTTTGCTTCTTCGCAGATTAGGCCGATGAGTTGATGCGAGTATCGACAAGTTCTCCGGATATGATCCTTCGGATATGTTTCCCAGGCGAGCATCTCTTCCCCTTCTACCTATTTTGCATTTATAGTCTTTATTTCCTCCTGTTGATCTATTGCTATCCGTGTCGCGATGCTTTAGTTTCCGTGCACCAGTTATATCCCGTGCAACCTCTATATTGCCATGGACACCTCCTAATACTTGTTGTTTGGTAGATAGCTGGCCTTGCGAGTCGTAGTTGCTTGCTGAGGTGCGATCTCGTGTTGTCGAGTACCACAGTTGTTGGAATGCTGGCAGATGTTTATGGTGGAGAAGATCATGGCTTCAATTACAACTTAATATTGAATTGCTAGATATAACTAATGCAGAGGCATCGGTGGGCAATAGATGTTATTTGGTTCTTCCACGCTCACTTGTGTCCCGTAGGACCCCGAGTACTTGATACCTGTTCCTTGACTATCGCACTATCCGCATATGGAACCATGAATCCCCTTAGCCAGAGCTTGATTCATTTCTTATTTCTTGGGGCCACAAACTAGTTTGGGGCTTTATTACTATCATGTACTTATGCCATGCTTTACTGCTTTATTTAAGATTGTGCGTGGAGCACCTGTACTGTTTTGGATCGTGACACATTTTCGCTGTATCGACAAGCCCAGTCACACTTTCGGGTTCCCAGTCCTTTACCGCCGTCCACACAAACCCTGGGTCCGTCTCGGAGCCAGCCAACTTTGTTGCGGGTAGCTTAGTGCGGTGCCCCCCTGAAATATTTTATGAATCCTGTGATTGCTTTGTCGTGAAAGCCTCGTTGGGTTTTGATTTGGTTTTTCCGAGGTTGATCGTGTGTGTGTTGCTATTTGTGCACCCCTGCAGGGTAAATCTTTATGAAAGCCGTGTCCGCGGTTATGGATGACTTGGAGCACAATATCTCGATAATAGACAAGCATAACTAAAGTAGTGCTATAAATTTGACTTAATATGTGACTAGTAATCAGCTTCACTACAATGGAATGGATAATAAAAGTGCCAACAACTGGTGGAACTGGGGTGCATCGTGTCATGTTATACCTGCCTAGTAAGTATCGCAACTACAATGGAATGAAATAAAAGTGCCAACAACTGCTGGGTTTGGGATGTCACATGCTAATTGTATCTGACTAGTAAGTACTGCAACTACAACTGAATGGTTAACTAAAACTGCGCACTACTTATGCTATTAGGATGACTCACGCTATCTATATCTGACTAGTAAGTGCTTCAACTATAATGGAATGAATAAAACTGCCAACTGTATGAGTTCCTCGGTTTGACTTCCTCGTTTGGTCTCGAGGGAGAATACCAGGACAGGTATGATTGGTGTTAGTATCAGGTGTTCCCGGATAGGTCTTTCTTATCTCTCTCTAATAGCCGACAGTTGTATCGAGTCTCTATAGGTTGTTTAGTGCATGCTTCGCTGCCGCTTTAGTCCACCATACCTATGTAGGCGAGAGCCACCGAATTCTAGCCTCGCCGTGTACTGGCCTCAGTACTGACGCTCCTCTTTTTCCTTTGCTCTTTGTCAGCACCCCTTTTTGTTTTAGCAGGTTTGCGATCGACGTCGTTAGCAGGGTTACCCTTACGGATTGGCCTGGGCAGGGTTATGGATGCAATTGGTTATTCTTCAGGGCTCTTAGCCCATTTGCATCTTGTCCGTACTCAGACGCTGTATCGTTTTCAAGGTGATTTGGATCTTTGTATTGTATATCTGTATTCTTGACTCGCTGTTGTATATATATTTGTTCTTTGGGTCCCCTCGAGGACTGTTGTGTAATGGTTTAACTTCGTTTTCCACCCGCACGAAAGTGCCTGGTGGGCGTCCTTGAATTGTTTCTATGCGGGTTTGGTGAAAAGGGCTAAAACTTGCATAGGGCCGATTCTAGGGTGTTACAGAGTGGTATCAGAGCTCATCAGTTGCGATACCCCACTGGTCCAGCCTGTAGGATAACCTAGCTAACGGACGATCTAGAGTGTCAAAACGATTTTGCAAAATCGGTTGGATAGATCTGATTAGGTCTGCTTTTACTCCTTACCCCTTTGCTATTCTCCTCTTACCTCTGCGTGTTTTGAATCTGCTCTCTTACCTTCTTCTAGTTCAGGATTTCTCGTGGTTGGGTTTTCCGTCGTACCTTCCGGGTTTCGCTTCCTCCCTTTATAACGGTGGTTCTACAATCATCAATCTGCTTCTCGGCTGTTGTACCTTCATCCAATCTTTTGTCCTTGAACTCTTTATCCGTATGTGCCCCTTGACAGATATCTGTATCGTTGAAAAGCATATGAGAAGGATGAGCATTGGTGAAGTTGGAGTATACCTTGAGCATGTGTTGTTCATGCCAATGGAACCATCGCAAAACCTGATCATTGTGTCTTTTCGTACGGTGTTTCTTTGTATCTTCCGGTGGTCCCAATGCGACGACCTCATCTACGCCAGATCCGATGAAGATCCTGCATCACCCCTCTTGTTCTGAACACCGCTTGTGAAGATCTTCAGTCTAAATCCCGAGAGTTGGTTGCATGATTCTGCGATTCATTACAGAAGGATGCTTTGAGTACGGGATGGACTGATCACCCTACCCGCCTCTCACTGTGCACTTTTGTACATCGAATCGGTGGATCAAGCAATTTTGCTCCGTCCACGAAAGTTAAAGGTGGCCTTATCTCTTGATACCTTTACCTTCGTACTTTGTTCCCGGAGTGTTTTCTCGACGACCATGGACAACGACCCCTTGTTGGTGGTGTCGCCGATTTCAAGATAGAGCAACAATCTTGTTAGTCGTGTCGCGGGGATCTACCCGAAACGAGAAGATTCTGATCATCGGCCTTCTTCCCGGTACCATGAGTCGGATCTCGAGGGTGAGATCCCTTGTTAGTGGTGTCGTATTGTGGCGCCCCGCTAAAACCACTACTAGAAAATCGCTGTGTTTTTGTGCATTGCATCACCATGACCGCATTCTCATGTCATCATGCCACCTTGCATTTTAGCATCGTCATGTCATCAAGCATCTGTTTGCCTCCAACTATTTTACAAAGCCTATATTTGTTTTCTAAATACCCCCCTCGCTATTTCAAATGTAAAACCTCGGTCTGTCTGGATCTTTTATTTGCCTAAAGTGTTTTATAAAAAGGATATTTATAAACTAAATAAAAATACTAAAAACATATTTTTTATGGGGGAGGCAGCCAAACGGCTAGGCCCAAGGCCCAGCCGCAGGCCACCTACCACCCCACATATCCTAACCCTAATCACCCAAACCAACCCCACCCCTCACTCCAACCCCGCCGCCAGCCGCCACACACCAGCGCGCGCAACACGCCACCAACGCCGCCACCTGCATGTGCCCCGCCTGGCCCCACCCCCTGGCCCAATCCCCACCACACCACCCTACCCTCACCAACTCCCCCCCGCGCACACACGCACAACACGCACACCACCCAGCCCGATCCACACCTGACCCTGCCTAGGGATCTCCGCCACGACCTAGCCACACCACTCCCTCTCTCTCCCCCGTGTCTTCCTCCCCTCTCCCGACCCCGCATCGCCATCGTCCTGCCCACCTACCCTGCCCCGCACGCGGTCTCATCAGCTTCCCTAAAGCGCTGCCCCTCCACGCGCCTCCTGTGGCCGACCTCCGCGGTTCCGGCCAAGGACGCCCCAACCCGCCGCCAGTGGCGCCCCTCTGCTGCTCTGCCGCGTGAGTCCCTCGCCACCGCCCCGGAGCTACGCCCGGCACCTCGCCCTCAAGCTCTCCCGAGCCCGTGCGCTACCGCCTCTCGTCGTCCTCCAGCGCCACCGCGTCATCCCATCCCTTGCCGCCCGGCTCCGGTTTCCGCTGTCCTTGTCGACCTCCCCGCGCGCCCGACCGCGTCCTCTCCTCCTAGAAGTCTGGTCGCCCGCGAGCCAGGGCCTCACCGGCCGAGGTCCCGCCGCCTCTCGAGCACCGCGACGTCGTCCCGCCCAAGCTCGCCAACCACCGCGTCGCCCTCCCTCCACACCGGGACCCCTAGGTCGCCCGCCGCCAGCGGCCTTCGATGCGAAGCTCCTCCCCGACCGCTCTGTTCCGCTGCGCTAGCGCCACCGCGGGCTCCTCACCGGTACCAGGCGCGTCCTCCACCTGGAGATCCTCCGTGGCCTCTCCTCCGTCCACCCTTCGGCAGTGACCTCGCCTTCAGCCATCGAAGTGCTTCGGCCTCTGCCCGTTGTCGCCCAAGCGTGTCTTGTCACTGACCTCTTCCTGAGCGCCCGCTAACGTTGGTGGTCATATGCATGAGTGCCTCTGCTCTCTTTTCTTTCTATTGCCATGAGCTTCTCCTGCGTGTGTGATGGCCTGCACGCCCTGGTAAATGTTGGTACTACTGTGTAGCTACTGCTCCATGGTCTAATCCAACGTGACACCAAACATGATCCTCCATGCAGGCCAATTCAACCACTTCGATAATTGTCCCCATTTCAGTATCGTGTCTTCGGCAAGACGACCATGATGGCAAGATCTTCCTCGAACAACATCTACAAGTCAAGATCTTGCAGACAAGACCAACTCGATGTCCACAATCTCGAAGATCTACAACTTGGAAACTAAAGCGCACCATGTCGGAAACTGAGCATAATGATACCCAATCCGAAGGCCTCCGGTGTGGAACCCCCAAGTTCTCCTTCACGGTATTCGAAGACCGATCCCCGAGACCGAACCCTCGCACACGAAGATCTTCTCCTCAGAACACCATGACCGTCTACACGGACCCGAAGACCATGGATGCGAGAAGATCTACTCCGTTGTCCGAGAACGTTCTCGCCGAGGCCGATCCCTGTCGAACCCCGAACCCCCGAAACCAAGATCTTCCGAACCCAGATGTGTGACCCTAAGCCTCTACTTTTATAATATGACATATACCTGTCACATCATTAAATTATCATGCTGGCATACATGTCATCTGGTGGGTTGGGTTAAATAGTCGATTCACCTAAATTAAATATGGAGTCTATATGCGGGCTATTCTAGTCTTATTCCAGACTCCATTTAAATTTGTGTAGCGAACCGATACCATGTTTGGTCTCGATGACTGCGCACTACTGAATGGTTAACTAAAACTGCGCACTACTTATGCTATCAGGATGACTCACGCTATCTATATCTGACTAGTAAGTGCTTCAACTATAATGGAATGAATAAAACTGCCAACTGTGTGAGTTCCTCGTTTTGACTTCCTTGTTTGGTCTCGAGGGGGAATACCAGGACGGGTATGATTGCTGTTAGTATCAGGTGTTCCCGGATAGGTCTTTCTTATCCCTCTCTAATAGCCGACAGTTGTATCGAGTCTCTATAGGTTTTTTAGTGCATGCTTCACTGCCGCTTCAGTCCACCATACCTATGTAGGCGAGAGCCGCCGAATTCTAGCCTCGCCGTGTACTGGCCTCAGTACTGATGCTCCTCTTTTTCCTTTGCCCTTTGTCGGCACCCCCCTTTTGTTTTAGCAGGTTTGCGATCGGCGTCGTTAGCAGGGTTACCCTTCCGGCTTGGCCTGGGCAGGGTTATGGATGCCATTGGTTATTCTTCAGGGCTCTTAGCCCATTTGCATCCTGTCCGTACTCGGACGCTGTATCGTTCTCAAGGTGATTTGGATCTTTGTATTGTATATCTGTATTCTTGACTCACTGAGTCGCTGTTGTATATATATTTGTTCTGTGGGTCCCCTCGAGGACTGTTGTGTAATGGTATTACTTCGTTTTCCATCCGCACGAAAGTTCCTGGTGGGTGTCCTTGAATCGTTTCTAAGCGGGTTTGGCGGAAAGGGCTAAAACTTGCATAGGGACGATTCTAGGGTGTTACAGGATCCCCAAGCTTTGACGCTTGTACTTCTTGGATATTTATTGGGGTGACAAACGTGGCATCCCCAAGATTGAGCTTTAGTCCATCCTTCATCTCATTACTCATACCTTCCATACACCTGAAATTTTTCCTTCATAGAAAACTTCACACAATCTTTATTAGCAACATTAGTGCACTCAAGATAATAAGTCTTTAGGTTCAGTTCTAACACCAATAAAACTTCCATTAAAACACAAGCTACTGTAGTACTTCCCTCAAAAATCTCAATGCCCCAAGAGAACTCAAAAAGGAACCAACAAGAAGAAAATGCAGAAAATGGCAGAAATCTGTCAAAACAGACCAGCAGGTAAAGACGAATTTTTTCGAAGACCTTCTGTTGCTCAAATCGAAAAGTGTTGAACTAACGAAAGTTAGATAAGAAACTGGGGCAGAAGCACAATCATGCACGCCTCAAAAGGACTTACAGAGATTTTACACGAATGTTTACGGCGAAGCACAAAAATCTGTTTCAGGACAGCAACTTTCCCAATCATTACTTCTCTCTCATTAGAGGTTACTCTTGGCACAAAAAGCAAATAAAAAGGATAAGGAGCGGTTATTACAGAGGTAATAACTTCCAAGACTCATCTAAAACTTTTGGGTTATCTCCCAATAAGTACTTTTCTTTAACGCCTTTAAGTTAGGCATGATAGTTTGAGAAGATGCTCACATAAGAAATATGAATTGAGAGTAAAAGAGAGCATCAAGAAGCAAATTCAAAGCACATTTAAGTCTAACCCACTTCCTATGCATAGGAATCTTGTAAAGAAACAAGTCATGAAAGAACAAAGCAACAAGCATAGTAAAACAAAACAAGTGCAACTTCAAGACTTTCAACATAAAGAGGGGAAACTTAATATTATTTAGATGCATAAAACCATATTTCCCTCTCTCACAATAACTTTCAGTAGCATCATGAATAAAATTAACAATATAACTATCACATGAAACATTCTTATCATGAGCCACATGCATATAATAATTATTACTCTCCACATAAGCATAATCATTCTTATTAATTGTAGTGGGAGCAAATTCAACAAAATAGCTATCATTATTATTCTCATCACCATAATCATCAAATATAGGAGGTAGATTGTAGTCATAATTAATTTCCTCCTCAATAGTAGGTGGACTGAAAATATCATACTCATCATTGTAATCATCATATATTGGAGGTATAGTATCATCAAAGTAAATTTTCTCCTCCATGCTTGGGGGACTAAAAAGATCATTCTCATCAAAACCAGCTTCCCCAAGCTTAGACTTTTACATAGCATTAGCAATAATGGTGTCCAAAGAATTCATACTAACAACATTGCTGTTAGCATGCAAATAAAGTTCCATAGGTTTTTTAATTTTCTCTTCAAACACTTCATGTCCTAACGCAAGATAAATACTATAAAGCTCTCTAATTTTGTTGTTGTTTTCCATTAAGCCTAACTAGTGAAAACAAGAAACAAAAAGACAAAATTGCAGAATCTAAAGGAAATAACTTCGAGAACTCACACCGAAGGATGTGAGTACCTTTTACCTTACCTCCCCGGCAACGGAGCCAGAAAATAGCTTGATGTCTACGCACTTCTATTCTTGTAGACAGTTGTTGGGCCTCCAAGTGCAGAGGTTTGCAGAACAGCAGCAAGTTTCCCTTAAGTGGATCACCCAAGGTTTATCGAACTCATTGAGCAAGTGGTCAAAGGTATACCCTCTCAAGCAACCCTGCAATCAAGATACAAGAAGTCTCTTCTGTCCCCAACACACCCAATACACTTGTTAGGTGTATAGGTGCACTAGTTCGGCGAAGAGATAGTGAAATACAAGTGGTATGGATAATTATAAGTGGTAACGGTGCCAGAAAATAGCTTCCTGGCGTGGAAGAGACTAAAGGCAAACTGAAATAAAGATGGAAGCAAGCAAACATGTAACAGATCTAATTGCAAATGATGTTTCAATGCTTAGAAACAAGGCTTAGGGATCATACTTTCACTAGTGAACACTCTCATATAAATATATTATCTTCATGATACTACCCTGAACTACTCTCCGATTGGACACTCTAATCCATGGTAGGGCTATAACAGCACACCTCAAAGTTCACTTTCCGCATCTAGATAACCCCACACTGTCACCTTGAGCATTAGATGGTTCAAACAAACACCAAAATTTCATAACGACATCCAACTCCAAATATAACTCATAACAAGTATTTGTAATCTCTAGCCTAAGTGCCACCATGGTGTGCATGCTGGCACTCTCACACACATGGGGAGAGCAGAGATCTATTAAAGCACTTGAGTAGCAAGGTAGATCTATTTGATTACAAAGCTCATGATCATAATATGATCATGCATAGAGAGAGATATGAACACATATCTACCGGTAGAACCCTTAGCCTCGAGAGAAAACTACTCCCTCCTCATCATGGGAATCAGCAATGATGATGGAGATGGTGGTGGAGATTGATGGAGATTGCTCCGGGGGCACTTCCGCGTCCCGGCAGGGTGCCGGAACAGAGACTTTCTGTCCCCCGAATCTCCCCTTCGGTGGCGGCGGCTCTGCGAACTTTTCGTGGATTTCTGATTGACGATTTAGGCTTTATGCATCGGGAGGATCTTATAGGCGAGAGGGGAGATCGAGGGGGTGCCGGAGGGGCCCACACCACTCCCTGGCGTGTCCTGGCCTGGCCTGCGCCGCCAGGTGGTGTGGCCAGCCCCTGGCCCCTCTCTGTCTTGTCTTCTGGCTCCGTGAGTCTTCTGGTAAAATATTGACTTTGGCTTTTGTCTGGTCCAATTCCGAGAATATTGATTTTCTAACTTTCCTGGAACCAAAAACAGCAGAAAACAGGCAACTGGCACTGTGGCATCTTGTTAATAGGTTAGTCCAAGAAAGTCTATGAAAAGTACTCCAAAGTTGGAATAGAACATAAGAAAGTAGATAAAACCAAGCATGGAACAAAAAAATATAGATACATTTGCAATGTATCAGTCACCACCCAAGATGGAACTTCGGCTATGAATTTTATTAAATCCATAGTTTTCGGTTTGGCATACCGAACAACATCAGCACGGACAATGTGACCAACTTCACTTCCAATGAGTTCAAGGAGTACTGCCAAGAGATGGGGATCAAAATAAACTACGCTTTGGTAGCTCACCCGCAAACAAATGGACAGGTCGAAAAAGACAATGGACTAGTTACCGCTGGATTTAAGAAGAGACTACTAGCAACACTTTATAGAGAAAAAGGAGCATGGGTGGATGAATTACCATCCATATTTTGCAGTTTACGTACAACTCCAAATAATTCAACACAAGAGACGCCTTTCTTTTTGGTCCATGGTGCGAAAGTCGTGCTTCCAGTTGAGGCATCACACGAATCGCCAAGAGTAGCTGCATATCATGAAGAGGAATTAAGAGAAGCACTTGAAGATGATGTGGATGCGCTTCATGAAGCTCGAGACGAAGCCCTCTAAAGAGCAACTATATACCAGCAAAACTTGCGCAATTACCATAGCAGAAGATTGCGGCCTAGGTCCTTCGTAGTAGGGGACCTAGTTCTTTGCCCCAAGCAAGATGGCCACAAGAATCTAGAATCGCCATGGGAAGGACCATACATCATCACAGAAGTTATTCCCAGAGGAGCATATCGACTACAAGACAAGAAGACATGAGTAAATTACTCAAATCCATGGAACATAGCACAGCTACGACGCTTTTACGCATAAGATTATTTGCAATATGATAAGAGTAACGGTTCGGCTTATTAAGCCAATATGTCTAGGACAACGGCTAACAGCCATCCGCTTAAAGAATAATGTATCATCGATTTTCGCCTTATATACAAAGAGATAAGTTATTTGTACCTTAATCTTTTTATTTCAAAGAGCAATGCTTTCCATCAAGCTAACAAAAACTATGAGCCTATGTCCAGATACAGGCGTCCGAACATAGCCTCAGGGGCTACTCCCATCGGGAGCGCTAGCGCGCACCCGATAGAAATTCAGTTGTGTATGAAGTATATTGATAATTGCAAACACCTTTTGAGTTTTACACTAGTGTATCCTCAAAAAGGTATTACTCCCATCGGGAGATAGAATAAAGTATTAAAACTATCTGATACAATTAGAAACATTCATGGCCTAGCAGGCCAACCGACAAAAAAACCAAAAATATTGGATCACGCTCAGACGCGACAAAAATCCGAAAGACGTGTTCAGAAACATGAAGGTAAGACCCCAGGATTCGTCTCGTGTGGCCTGGTAATCACACAAGAATGCGCTCTGCCAGTAAAATATCCGAATCAACGATACGATGAAAAATCCGGACGGATGCGTTGGATACCCGATTAAAATAAAACTGGAATTCAGTATTCGATAAGACCTCAGCGGCTCAACTGAATTACACAGTAGCAAATTCCGGATTCAATCCTGGGGACTTGAATTTGATGTAGGACAACCTTGTTATTGCCTAGGAGAAATTAACTAATTCCCGATCTGTCAGAAGAATCAGACTCGTTGTACCAAATCCCTACAAAACATAAAAAAGTAATAAAAATAAAGGAAAAAGAAACTTTGAGACTTAACCTGAAACTGTGGTTCAGGTAGAGTCTCGGAGGCTACTGACATAGGTATGATTACTCGGATAATTATGATTGGCTACCCTACATTGGATAAAAGGCCTACGGCCCATGAAGATTCTAGACGGCGGCCCAAGGAAGCAACTGACAAAGGGTTTGATTGTATTAGGAAAGAGACTATAAACCGACATTGTGTTGATATTGTAATCATGCGTGTATGAAACCTATCCGCATACAGCTTTGAGACCCGGCCTATTATATATAGGACGGGAGAAGCCCAAGCAAGGGTACAGAGAAATCTAGAGGACAACTTGTAATAACGTTTTTACTCAATATTCAGGTGACTTTGTCTTCATTGTTCTCCTGACATCCGACGAAATCCATAGCGTTCTCTTTTTCGTGAAACCCCAAGTCCATCATCATGGGCATTGTCGGGGTTAGCCCTCGTCACTGGTGGAATGATGGAGATCATGCCATGACGCACGAGATGGAGATCGAATGCGAGAAGGACCATATCATATCACATTATATATCCATGTGATGTTTATCCTTTGATGCATCTTATTTTGCATTGATTTGATCGCATAGGTTGTATTTGATTTCCTTGGTAGCACTATAAGATGAACCCTCCCACTAAATATCAAGATAATAATATGTTTACCTTAGTATGCACCATTAAGAAAGTTCGTCGTCTCGGAGCACCATGTGATGATCGGGTGTGAGAGATTCTACGTTCGCATACAACGGGTGTAAGACAGTTTTACACACATGAATACTAAGGTTCTTACTTGACGAGCCAAGCATGTACAGACATGGCCTCAGAACATGAACCGAAAGGTAAAGCATGGGTCATATGGAGATATGATGACCCATATGATGCTCGCCATTGGAGTTGTGTCGTGATGATCGGTCATGGTGTAGTGAATTTGGTTCGTGTAATCACTAAAATGACTAGAGGGATGCCATTTTGAGTGGGAGTTCACATAAGTAATTTTTAATTAGCTTGAACTCTATCTGTTATAAACCTAGTCTAAATAGTATTTGCAAATACTTTGTAGGTAATGACACCCCCTGCATTCAATTTGAATGCATTCCTTGAGAAATAAAAGCTGCTAGACAATGGGTCTAACTTCACCAACTGGCACCACGATTTGAGGATTATCCTCGCGGCCATAAAAAGGTCATATGTACTTGACGGTCTGTTAGGTGACACCGCAACAGAAACTGCGACTCGGGAGAGCGCAATGTGTATGACACAAAGTTTGATGAGTACACTCTTGTGCCGTGCACAATGCTCCAATCGTTGGAGCCCGAGCTCTAAAAGCATTTTGAACTTACTGATCCTGATGTCATGGTGGAGGAACTCAAAATTATGTTTAGGGACCAAATCCGCACCGAGAGATATGAGATCTCAGAAAAGTTCTTTAGCACTAAAATGGAGGAGCACATCTCTATGAACGAGCATGTCATAAAGATGACGGGATACGCTCAACGTCTTGAGATGCTGGGATGTGAGATTCTAGCTGATCTCACGGCGAACAGGGTTCTGCAATCGCTGCCACTGAGTTACAAAGCATTTGTAATTAACTACAAGATGAATAGTGCTGACAAGTCACTCACCGAACTCGTAGCTATGCTTAAGACTTCTGAGATAGACATCAAAAAGGAACATCAAGTGTTGATTGTCAATAAAACAACCAGTTTCAAGAAAAAGGGATGGAGGGGCAAGCCCAAGGGTAACTTTAAGAAGGAGGACAAGTATGTTGTCGTTCCTGAGAAGAAAACAAGGGAGGCCCTAAGTCTGATACTGAGTGCTTTTACTGCAAGGAGGATGGGGACTGGAGGAGGAACTGCCCGAAGTACTTGCCAAATAAGAAGGTCGGAAAAGTGAACAAAGGTATATACGATATACTTGTTATTGATGTGTACCTTACTAGTAGTCAAAGTAGTACCTGGGTATTTGATACCGGTTCAGTTGCTAATATATGTAACTCAAAACAGGGACTAAGGAATAGTCGACCTCTAGCTAAGGATGAAGTGACGATGTGCGTAGGCAATGTATCGAAGGTTGATGTGATCGCCGTTGGGATGCTTCCACTTCATCTACCATCAGGGTTGACAATAAACCTTAATAATTGTTATTATGTGCCTGCATTGAGCATGAACATCATGTCTGGATCATGTTTAATGCAAGAAGGTTATTCATTTGTATTGAAGAACAATTGTTGTTCCTTTTATATGAATAACATCTTTTGTGGTCACGCACCTTTGTTGAATGGTTTGTTTGTCTTAAATCCTAATATTAGTAGTATACATATTCATTATGTGAATGCCAAAAGAATTAAGTTGAATAATGATATTGCTGCATATTTGTGGCATTGCCGTTTGGGTCATATTGGTGTAAAGCACATAAATAAGCTCCATTCTGATGGACTTCTTGAATCACTTGATTATGAATCATTTGAAACATGTGAACCATGCCTTATGGTTATGAAGGCTAGAACTCCGTTGTCCGGAACAATGGAACGTGCAAACGACTTGTTGAAAATAATACATACTGATATATGCGGTCCGATGAGTGTGTCAACACGTGGTGGATATCATTATTTTATAACCTTCATGGATGATTTAAGTAGATATGGTTATATTTGCTTAATGAAACACTAGTCTGAAACATTTGAAAAGTTCAAAGAATTTCAGAGTGAAGTAGCAAATCATCGTACCCGAAAGATCAGGTTTCTACCATCCGATCACGGAGGAGAATATCTTAGTTACGAGTTTGGCACACACATGAGATAATGTGGAATTGTTTCACAACTCACTCCAGCTGGAATACCACAGCATAATGGTGTATCTGAACATCGTAATCAAAACTTTTGGATATGGTACGATCTATGATGTCCCTTATAGATTTTCCATTGTCATTTTGGGGTCATGCATTAGAGACTGCTGCATTCACTTTAAATAGGGCACCATCAAAATCTATTGAAACGACACAGTATGAATTATGGTTTTGTAACTAACCTAAGCTTCCATTTCTAAAATTTTGGGGATGCGATTATTATGTGAAGGAACTTCAACATGATAAGCTCCAACCCAAAGCAGAAAAATGTGTTTTCATAGGATACCCAAAAGAAACAATTGGGTACACCTTCTATCACCGATCCGAAGGCAATGTGTTTGACACCAAGAATGCATCCTTTCTAGAAAAAGAGTTTCTCTTGAAAGGTGTGGGTAGTAGGAAGGTAGAACTCGACAAGGTTATTGAACCTTCTGTTCTAGAAGTAGCGAGTAGCACAACACTAGAATCTGTTCTAGTGTTGTCTCCATCCATGGAAGAAGTAAATGATGATGAAGTCCCTACCCCTCCTCATGAAACTCCAAGAGAGAGTACTACCAAACCTCGCAGGTCGGGCATGATACGTACAGCTCCAGAACTGTACTGTGATCCAGTCCTCAATTTCATGATAGATGGAAGTGATGACCCTACGATGTATGATGAAGCGATGATGATCCCGGATTCCAACAAATGGCTAGAAACCATGCAATCCGAGATGGAATCCATGTATGATAACAAATTTTGTACTTTGGTAGACTTACCTCATGACCAAAATGCCGTGGAGAATAAATGGATTTTCAAAAAGAAAACATACGCTGGAGGTAATGTGACCATCTATAAAGCTCGACATGTCGCGAAAGGGTTCTGACAAATTCAAGGAGTTGACTACGATGAGACTTTCTCACTGGTAGAGATGCTAAAGTCTATTAGGATTATGTTAGCAATTGCTACATTTTTTGATTATGAAATCTAGCAGATGGATGTCAAGACAGCCCTCGAGGCTATGTTTGGATGCTTGCGTCCGATCATAGGCTCAAAGTGCTTTTTAATATGCTCAGAAGGTGAACTCAAAGATTTCTTCGGATGTGTGAACTTTTCGATGTCTTGTTTGGCTGATGCAATGGATGACGTTGTCTTGTTCATGAAGTGATGTCATCATTTTCATGGGGTGCTCCGGATGGGAGTAACCTTTGAGGCTACACTCGAGTAGACTCAAAGTTATGCTTCTTCATTGTAGATATTCTTTCGCCGACTCCTATTTGGAGGATTTCTGTTTTTTCTATCGCGTGAGCGGGTGTTTGTACCAGAGCATATGCTCAGATCTTATTCATCCGAGAATTTCTCCATGTAGATAAAATAGGGATCCTGGAAAAAGGCATGTAGATTATGTAAAGTTTTTGTATGTATCAGCCGAAAGTATAGCTTGTTGTAGTTTGGAATCTTGATATATTTGGAACATGATATATTTGGAACTTGATATATTTTTGCTGATGACTATTGCAGTTGCGTCCCTCGCGAGACCTTTGCATTAGCCTGATACCCATTGGGCTGGATCAGCTACTCGGGTCAAAGCGTGTTTTGACGTATTTCATGGCGGAGCCAGAGAATTTTTAATTTTGCACTGAGTAGAGAATCCCCCGAGTATCGGAGTATTATCATGTAATAATTTATTCGACTGAGCCCCCGAGTATTGGGTGTAATAGAATAATGAAAAGTAGACTCGATTAAGAGAACTTAGCTTTATTGATATAGGGTGCATGAAGATGATATTCATCCGATGAATTTCTCGACTGGCGTCTTGATTTTTATCGGGTGCACGACCAGTTGATGCGAGTGGCGTTTAGTCGATTCCGTGGGAGGACCCAACAAATTAGCTCGATGTAGTCGATATCTTTGCAAAAAACATAAAGAATTGTCAAGTACTTGCTTCTTTATAAAGAATATCGCATTTCAATTTGTCATAACATTTTCTGGTGCCCTCGGACCCGACACTTTTGCACCGTAATGCGAGACCTTTTTGTTATCCTGACGCCCTTAGTCTCAGTACCTTGCCGACCGGTCAGTTGGGCTACAACTGGTTCAGAGTTCAAGGATTCGATGCTCAGGCAGAGTCAACTATTCAGGAAATCGCGTATGAGGTGCTCGAGTGCATGGAGTCAATGACACTTCAGTTACTCGGGGAGGGTGAAGCCCCTGAGTGTTTCGAGTGCAATTAAAGTAAGAAAGAAATCAGCTTGACTTGAGTACTTAGCTTTGTTGGTAGTCGACGAGGTTGATGTGGCTAGAGGAACCAGAAACGATGACGGTAATGGGTTGCCGCATCCGAAGATATATAGCGGGTTGCCGCAACCGAAGATTTTTAGCAGGCTGCCGCGACCGAAGATTTTGGCGGCTCGCACGGCGAAACCAGGGGTGGGCGGGTGTGGAACTGCTTTTGTTGAGTTGCTGCTTAGAATAGAGAATTCCGCTGAATCCATGGTTCCAGCATTCAGGTTTGCCACACACTGCGCCAATTGATGAGGGGGGATCTCGGCAATGTCCATAAATAAGGACTTAGGGTTTTACAGAAAAAAGAATGTTAGAGATTTCTTCGGATGTCAAGAAATAATGAGATCAAAGTTTCCTGAATATTACGAGAGATTGCTTGGTTACAAATCGCTTGAGGATTGTTCTGTGCCTCTCCTAGGCTTCTCCCGCCCTATATATAATATGTCGGGTCTCAAAGCTGTATGCGGATAGGTTACATGATTACAATGCCAACTCTATGTCGGTCTTTGTTCCTCTTTCCTAATACAACTATACTCTTTGTCAGTTGCTTCTTTGGATCTTCATCTTGACTCTTCATGGGCCATAAGCCTTTTTGTAGGCCCTAGATAGTAAATCATAGGGACCCGAGTAATCATACCTATGTCAGTTGCGTATGATACAACCAAAATGTTTTCTCGATCCTAAGGATGCTAACAAGGTATGCAAACTTTAGTGATCCATTTATGGACTAAAGCAAGCATCCCGAAGTTGGAATCTCCGATTTCATGAACTAATCAAAGGTTTTGGATTTGTCCAAACCATCGGAGAAGCTTGTATTTACAAGAAAGTGAGTGGGAGCTCTATTGTATTTCTAATCTTGTATGTGGATGACATAATGTTGATTAGAAATGACATAGAACTTATGAAAAGCATAAAGGATTACTCAAATAGTAAGTTTTCGATGAAAGATCTTGGTGAAGCTGCATACATATTTGGCATCAATATTTATAGAGATAGATCAAGGCGCTTAATAGGACTGTCACAGAGTACATACCTTGACAAGATTTTGAAGAAGTTCAAAATCGAAGGAAGTAAGAAGGGGTTCTTACCGATGTTGCAAGGAACAGTTTTGAGTAAGACTCAAAGTCCAGCAATAACAATAGATAGAGAAATAATGGACCATGTCCCCTATGCCTCAGCCATAGGTTCTCTTATGTATGCTATGTTATGTACAAGGCCATATGTCGCACATGTTGTTAGTTTGACTAGCAGGTACCAATCTGATCCAGGTTCAGAACACTGGAAGCCATTCAAGGATGTCTTTAAGTACTTAAGAAGAACTAAAGACATGTTTCTCGTATATGGAGTTGAAGAAGATCTCATCGCAAGGGGTTACGTCGATGCTAGCTTCGACACCGATCCAGATCACTCTAAGTCACAATCTGGATATGTATTTTGATGAATAGTGCAGCGGTGAGTTGGAGGAGCTCCAAGCAACCAGTGATTGCGAGATCTACAATGGAGGCCAAATATATCTCTACTTCAGAAGTAATGGCGGAAGCAGTTTTGATGAAGGAGTTCATTTCTGAACTGGGTGTGTTTCCAAGTGATTTGGATCCTATGGTGATCTATTGTAACAACAATGGTTCCATAGCCAATGCTAAGGAACCAAGGTCTCACAAGAATTCCAAGCATATAAAGCACCATTTTCACTCCATCCAGGAACATGTTCTGGATGGCGATGTAGTGATTTGCAAAGTAGATACAGATCTGAATGTTGCAGATCCGTTGACTAAAGCTCTCCCAAGGGAAAAACATGATGAGCACGAGAACTCTATGGTGTTAGATTCATGACTATGTAAACTCTATTATTGACTCTAGTGCAAGTGGGAGACTGAAAGGAATATGCCCAAGAGGCAATAATAAAGTGGTTATTATGCTATTCTAGGTTTATAACATATGTTTATTTTTCATGCTAGAATTGTATTAATAAGGAAACCTTAATACATGTGTGAATTATAAACAGATAGGGTTCCTAGTAAAGTCTATCTTTATACTAGCTTGTTGATTAGCAGATGATCAAAGGTTTCCTGATCATGAACATTGGATGTTGTTAATAACTGGGTCATATCATTATAGAATGATATGATGAACAGTCACCCACAATAGATGTACCAATACGATCATGTCATCAAGTTTAAATTGCTATCGCATTTGTAGTAACTCAATTTCCTTAGACCATGAGATCATGTCAATCACTTTCACTAGAAGAGTACTTTGATTACATCAAACGTCACACTGTAACATGGTGATTATAAAGTTGTCATCAGGTATTTAAAAAGTGTCAGTTGAGGCTCGTGGATCAAGATTGAGATTTGTCCATCCGGATGGCAGAGAGATATACTGAGGGGCCCTCTTAGTGATATCACATTGACATAGCCTTGCAAGAAGTGATTTATCACTAGAGTGTCATATCACAAGAACGAGAAAAAGATTACTTGTCAGGAATGAGATTAAACAAGGTATAGATGATACCGAGTGATCGAATCTCGGACAAATAATATTGTGAGACAAAAGGAATATGATTGCAGCGAAAGAGGTTCAGACGATCATCTTCTTTTTGTGGAACTAGTGGGAGTCGTTATGGATCTCCAGGTCCCACTAATGATTATTGATCGGAGAAAATCTCGATCATGTCTACATAGTTCTCGAACCTGTAGGGAGACACACTTAAGGTTAGCCGATGCGTTTGAGCAGATAGGGAACACATGGGAAGTCAATGGACATCGCAGAAAATTGTTCTGCTACAGAAAATGGTTCTGCTGATTCTGTCGAAATAGTTTCAGGGTATCGAAACAAAGCAAGGTATCAAAATGTTAATGTGTTCATTAAATGAAGTGTTCATTAAATGAAGTACTCATTAAATGAAGTTTTCACTAAATTAAGTTGCATTAAAATGGAATTAAAGTGCTATAATGGAAAGACCTTTAAGGGAATTAAAGTGCGTTAATGGAAAGACTAAGGTTATTAAAGTGCTTTAATGGAAAGACCTTTAAGGGAATTAAACTGCTTTAATTATATACCTTTAAGGGAATTAAAGTGCTTTAATGGAGATTGAATGAGAGGAGGGGAGGGGGAGCCCCATGGCGCCTATAAAAGGAGCTCGCCTCCTCCTTCTCTCCACACACTCTCTCACAAGCTCTCTCATATGCCCCAAGGTTGGCATATTGTCCCCCTTTCTTGCCTTGTCCATTGCCACTAGAAAAGGTGCTCGGCGAAGCCACTTTAAACCTTCCCCTCCATCACCACTACCATGGTGTAGCGCTATTGGAGTTCCTGGGGATCTGCTACTTCCGCTGCCCGGCTGGAGCAAGGGATCAGGAGTCGTCGGCACACCGAATGTGTGACCGATTACGGAGACGCTGCCCGTCTGTGGCACTGATCGTCTGTACGTCCTTGAGGACAGTTGTGTACCATCGACATCAACCATGTTTATTTGCGGGAATGTTATCCCGCTTAAGGTCTACGATGGTGAGTCCATCTGTAACCGCTACAAAGTATCGCCTAGATTCGATCTTGGCAGTTGCAAACTGTAGGGTTTTTTTTGTTTTCTGTGCAATGAACGCCTTCAAGGTCTGCAGCCAGAACTGAGGGGTAGCTAGTAAGCGTACTGCACGATACTTCATATTTCTGTTATAGGTGTTGAGTGAGCGAGTGCAACCAGAATGTCCAGAAATTTTTGTCTTTCCTATGATTTTTCGTGTAGGGTTCTTGGGTTTTTGCTCTTTCCGAACTGGCAGCTGGGTTGTGGTCTACAGCCAGAGCCGAAGAGTGTGCCCTTGGAGCCGCATTCAATTCTCTGTCGTTTGGAATTCGCGGCCGTCTCGGCCACCCGACGAGTCCCCGAGAGAGATCGTCGGAGCCGGGGTAAAAATAATGCACCAAGAAATTCCAAATGATTATGGAGTCCCCGAGACTGTGTCGAGGCTCCTCAGCTTGTTCATTTATGATACATAAAAAGTAACATACATACACCTCTCATTCAAGTGTAAAATGGGCGAAGTAGGTTCACATTCTAGGGGTTCTCAGTTTCTTTGTCAGAACGGTCCATATTATTCTTTGTCGGCTATTGGGCATCGATGAGGTAGTATGCATTGTTCTATAGCGCCCGGCTGATGATGAATGGCTCTTCACAAGGGGGAGACCGCTTGTGCATCCCCTTAGTGTTTTGTACCAATCACAGCACCAGGTCGCCCTCTCGGGACAAGAAATGGCGGATCTGGCTAGGGTGGTAGTGATGCAGGTTCTGCTGGTAGATGGCGGACCTGGACAAGACCAGCTCGCGCGCCTCCTCGAGGAGGTCGATGTTTTCCTCACGCGCTTCCTTGGCATGTTTCTCTGTGTATAATAGCTTGCGAGGTGCATTGAACTCGATGTCGGTTGGCAGGACCGCCTCTGTTCCGTAGACAAGGAATAAGGGTGTGCAGCCGGTTGAACAATTTGGCATGGTATGCAGGCTCCATAGCACAGCCAACAACTCCTCTATCTAGCATCCTGCGGACCTCATTTGTGCTTCCATGAATCAGGGCCCTGCTAGGACCAGACCGTTTGCTTGCTCGCATTGTCCATTCGACTAGGGGTGTGCGATGGAGGCGAGGTCCAGACGGATGCCCTTTTCTCCATAGAAGCATGCGAAGGACCCTTTAGCGAAGTTCATGCCGTTGTTGGTGATGATGCTATAGGGGTATCTGAAGCGCATGATGATGTCTGTGAAGAACTTGATCAATGTGGCCCCATCCAGCTTCTTGGTGGGCTTGGACTCAAACCACTTGGTGAATTTGTCTAGCGCCACTAGCAAGTGTGTCATGCCAGATCACGTTGTTTTGAAGGGGCCGACCATGTCTAGCGCCCAGACGGGAAACGGCTAGGTGATAGGGATTGACTTGAGAGTTGCAGCCAGAGTGTGCTTTTGCTGGTTGAAACGTTGACAACCGTTGCATGCTTTCACCATTTTCTCAGCGTCTTCTAATGCAGTCAGCCAATAGAAGCCATGGTGGAAATGCCTTTTCCACTATGGCCCTTGATGATGCGTGGTAGCCACTCTCTCCCTAGTGGATTTCCACCAGCAACCAGATTCCTTCGTCTTGGCTTACACAACACTGGTGAATTCCTCCGAAACTGTGCTTCTATAGCTCGTTGTTGATGATGTCGTACGCACTTGCTCTATGCTTTACTTGTCGTGCCACGACCTCTTCGTCGGGCAGTTCTCCTTTGGCCAGGAAATCCATAAAGGGCTTGGCCCATGCAGGGTCTCACGGATAGCATACACGGTCTACATGATCATCTTGATTTCCTTGCATGTAGCTAGGAAAGGCTCGTCAGGTGGCCTGCCGGGTGGAAAGGCGGAGCCGACAGTCCCCGGGCTGCTAGAGCCGGTTGGGGGTGTTGGGGCCTTCAACCTGGTAGTTCTCGGGATTGGCACAAACAGTCCCCGATATTTTTGTGGTAGGCTTAGGTCATTTGGAGCCGACAGTCCATGGGTCCGCATCTAGGATGATGGAGTCAGATTCCGGAGATGGCGTGATGGATGGCTTGCGCAGGTGCTTGAGAGAGACTCCAAGTGGAATTGCTTTCCTTGTTGAGACGACTCGAGCGAGTGCATCGACAGCCTCATTGTTCGCTCGAGGAACATGGTGGAACTCGCACCCCTCGAAGAAGGCGCATAGCTGCTGGACGAAGAAGCGGTATAGGGCCATGTTCACGTCCTTGGCGTCCCAATCTCCTGACACTTGTTGTATCATCAGGTCCGAGTCGCCGAAGCATAGGATCTGTTGGATGCCGATTTCTTTTGCCATCTTCAGGACATGGATGAGTGCTTCATACTCGGCGACGTTGTTGGATGCATGGAAGTGGATCTACAACATGTACTCGAGCTGGTCTCCTTTCGGAGAGGTGATGACAACTCTGGCTCCGAGTCCCCCATACATCTTGGAGCCATCAAAGTGCAGCTTCTAGTGTGTGGAGTCAGGAACCGGTGGCAGGTACCGAGTTTCTTCCCAATCAACAAGGAAGTCGGCCAGTACTTGAGACTTGATCGCCGTTCTTGGCTCGTATCGGATGTTGTGGGCGGCAAGCTCTATTGCCCACTTTGCCATGTGGCCCATGGAATCTTTATTGCTGATGATCTCCGAGAGTGGTGTGAATTCCACCACCCGAATGGAATGCTCTTGGAAATAGTGTTTTAGTTTCTTGGCAGCCATGTACACGCCGTATACCAGCTTTTGGTAGTGGGGGTACTTCTGCTTTGAGAGGAAGAGTACCTCACTCAGGTAATACACCGGGTGCTGGACCGGTTGCACTTTTCCTTTTCCGGCCTCTCAACCACGAGCATGACACTGACGACCCAGTTGGTAGCTGTGATGTACATTAGCATCGGCTCCTTTGCAATAGGGGCCACCAAAATTGGTGGGGAGGAGAGCATGCGCTTGAGGTCGCGAAAGGCCTTCTCCACTTGCCTTGTCTACATGAACTTGTCCGCCTTCTTCATGAGCTGGTACAGTGGTGTTTTCACACCCAACCAGCTAACGAATCGACTGAGGGAGGCCAGGCACCCCGTGAACTTCTGCACGTCGTGTAGATTTTGTGGCGACTGCATGCGCTCAATCGCGCCTATCTTCTCTGGGTTGGCCTCGATCCCTCGTTCTGACACGAGGAAACCGAGGAGCTAGCTGGCTGGAACGTCGAACACGCATTTCTCCGGGTTCAGCTTCATATGGAACTAGGAAGGTTGGCAAATGTCTCCTTCAGGTCCTCGAGGAGTGTTCGTCGTTCTTTCATCTTGACCACCACATCATGAACGTAGGCATGTACATTACTGCCAATCTGCGATTATAGGCCTTTCTGCATATAACACTGGTACGTTGCCCCTGCATTTTTCAGTCCAAATGGCATGGTGGTATAACAGTAAGCCCCATACGGGGTGATGAATGTTGTCTTTATTTGATCATCGGGGTTCAGGTTGATCTAGTGGTAGCCTGACTAGGCATCCAGAAACGACAATAGGTCGCAGTCGTCTGTGGAGTCGATCACTTGATCTATCCTTGGCAGGGCGAATGGATCTTTGGGGCAGGACTTATTGAGGATGGTGTAGTCGATGCACATGCGTCAAGTCTTGTTCTTATTTAGCACCATCACTGGGCTCACTAGCCATTCCGGAAGGTAAACCTCCATGATGAATCCGGCTTCAAGGAGCCAGGTGATTTCTTTACCAATTATTCTCCTATTTTCTGCTACGAAGCGGCGTAGAGACTACTTGACCGGCTTTGCCTCCGGCCGGACGTGCAGAGAGTGCTCGGCGATTTCCCTCGGGACACTTAGCATGTCCTTGGGGGACCATGCGAACATATCCTGGTTCTCACAGAGGAAATCGACAAGCATGCTTTCCTATTTGCTGTCAAGGCCGTCTCTGACCAGGACGAACGTGTCTAGCTCAGCCTTGTTGAGCAAAATCTTCTTGGGGCCCTTGGATGGCTTGAACTAGGCCTCTCTGGCTAGCTTAGGCTCGCCAACCGGCATGTACGCCTGTAGGGCCGCCACATTTTGCATGATGACATGATAGCTGTGAGATTTGACACATTTTTTATGGTTTTTATTGATGGTTTTCTTCCGGGTTTGATTGTTTTCTAGCTTTACCTAACGCTAATACTTCGGTAGCAAAGAAAACTTGGTTTTTAATGTGTGTTTCAGGTTCTGAACGTCAACAGAAGGTTTTAACAAGAGAAACACAATATTTAGGCAAAAACAAGCAAGTCTCTCTTTGGAAGCAATCGAGAGAAGCACACAAAGGCTTTAACGAGCAACCATACGGCGGGAACATTTTTTCGACTGTATAGTTCCCATTGTATAGCTGCCACCGCCTCCGTCTTGTCAAAAGGGACAACTTCCATGAATCGGCCAGATGTGAAATCATAACACATCAGCCGCCATCCCATCAAGTAAGGAGATAGAGGAGATCCGGAGAAGAAGGGGGAGATTCTTCATCTCGCTCCACGATCTTTGACCTCCTAGCCATCACACCCCCATAGCCATTACTTGTACTTGAGAGAGAGAGAGAGAGAGATCTTAACCTTGCAAGATTAGGGTTTGCGATTGTTTCTTCCTATCTTGAATTGTGTTGGATTACTTTTCCGTTCTTATTGTGGATCTCCATGGTAATATTGAGAAGAACTCCCATTATTTAAATATATTGATGATGCTTTGTTCTCTGAAGTGTGAGTAAGTTCCTTGGGCGTGGGAGATGTAAGGGATTGATGAGATGTGATGTGCCTCCATATATTTTCTATTATTTTGGATTGATTTTACTTACTATATTATGTGTGCTTGACTATCTGTGGGATGCCTAATCCTTGTTATCCAATTAAGGGCCTAGACAACATGATGTTTTGTTCTACATAGATATGATGTTATTCACTAGCAGACCGGCGACCCTCGAGTGACATAGGGATATCAATGGAAAACTAGTTGACCCAAAGATAACGAGGAACCACTATGCTTATTGCATTAGTCTGATCCAAGGAGCTTAATTGCTAAGCAACCTGAAGGGTCTTAATCATCTAGTGTCTAACCATGGTTTTGGTAACATGCTAGTAGGATTATTGAAGTTGGGATGAAATCTACCAAGAGGAGTTCCAACTAATTATGGGTTGCTTGCCTACACATATACTTATAAGATTACAATTGTTACACGTATCACTCGTCCACCTGGCATAGTCACTATCACCATGAACTCTATCTCCCCGCGCCTTTTTCCGTCATCTGTAGAAAACAACAAACAACCAAATTGTTCTTTACTTTTATGCTTTTCATTTTTGAAGTTTACATTTTAGTTTTATTTAAATACATCCAGTTTAGTCCAAATCTCATTCTTATTTCGCACTTGCAGTCAATTCACTCGAAGACCTATGACAACTTGGAGTGTGATAGATACTTCACCCATAAACACTTACATTTGGGCTCCCTGTGGGATCGATATCTATACTTCGCAACTATCTACAAACGATCTATGCACTTGCATACATCAAGCTATTTTATGGTGCCGTTTCCGAGGAGCTAAGCGCTAAGTGTTTGTCTCTTGACATTTTAGGTGTTACTACTACAAACTGGTCTCCCTAGGAGACAAAGGGTCGACACGCTCTGGTAGGAACTATTTACCATATTATTTTGAGCGCGTGCCTATTCAGAGGCGCAAAAAAATTATTGAAAAACTTTTAATATCAAACAAGGTTGAAGTTGAAAACCTGAGTAATATTGTGAAAATCATGTCTATTTATAGGACAACTCCCAAGAAACCTGAGAAAACTCACAGAGAATACAGTGCTCCACACTCTGCTTTCCTTAAACAACCAATAGAATTTCCTAACCCTGGGGGAATAACAAAAAAATTGCAGGAAAAAGCTTTTAGAGGAAGGGAAGATGAAGACCTTGTAAGACATATTAGAGAGTTTGACGATTTGATGACAATACTTGGACCAAAAGGTTTGCCAAGAGATTTCTCTTGTCTAATTTTTTTCATTGGTCTCTTAAAGGTAAAGCTCTAGACTGGTTATATTCTCTCCCTCGCCATTACATTAAATGCTAGGAAAACTGTATTGTCAAATTTATAAACAGGTTTAACCCTTTTAAAAAGGTAACTGAAACTAGAAAGAGAATAGGCAACTTTATTCAGAACGTGGGAGAAACTACCCACAAGACTGGGATAGATTCTTTGGAATGATCAATAAAGTTCCTAATCTCATTTGTTTCAAGCATTAATTCTTGTGTGCTGAAAATTCATCCATTCTTTGTGATCATAGAGGCAATTATAAATTGAAGCTACTGAAAGTATTTTGTGTGATTACATTTCATAACAAATTTATAGACATAGACATATTTTCTTACAAATTTATAGACATAGACAGTTGTTACAAAAGAGATATGCAATTTTGTGTCCGGGGAACCATAATATGCATGATTGACAACGGGTTTTTTCAAACCTGGGCCCCTGAATTTCCAAATCCTGGATCTACCCCTCCCGCCGCCCGTCCTCCCCTGCTATGGCGTGCCCTCAGCCAGCGCTCGAAACTGGCTGCTGCTTCTTTGAGGCACGCAAACTTAGTAATGAAAGATGACTGTCGGCGATCGCCCTTTCTGACCATCATCCAGGGAACTTATTGCCATGTTTATCAAGGTACACTAGGCAACTAACTATGTTCTTTGATTACGATAACGGCAAACAAATTAGTTAGTGTTGACATGACCCGTAGTCGCTCTCTTTCCACTTCCTCTCCTCTCGCTCCGCCCCTGTAGAGAGTCTTTTCTCTGCCTCCGGCTCCTTCCCCTATCTTCTCCGGTCGGCCTCGCCGGCCACAGAGGGTGGGGCGATGGAGGCCGGGCTCTTGGAGTCAGTAGTGGTAGTAGTTTAAAGATAGGGTTTGGCGTCTTGCCGTGTTTCGGCTTCATGCCGTGGTCATGGAAAAAGCCTCCGGCGTCTTCGAGCGACGCGTGGTGGCATGTGGTGGAGCTTTGTCTAGTGGTATATGCTCACATGAGAGATAGAGAGATCTCAGTAATATATACTTTTAGTTTCAGATATAGGTCTCCCCAAAAAATAAAGTGAATGAATAGAACGTATGGTTTTTTTCAATCCCATTCGTTTCAAGCTTTAATTCTTGTGTGCTGAAAATTCTTACACTCTTTGTGATCATAGAGGAAATTATAAATTGCAGATATTAAAAGTATTTTGTGTGAGTAAATTTCATAACAAATTTATAGAAATAGACATATTTTCTTACAAATTTATAGACATAGATCAGTTGCTGCAAAAGGGATATGTCTGGGGACCCATAATATGCATGATTTATGACATTTTGTTTTCGACCCTGCCCCCCACAATATATAGATCCTGGATCCGCCCCTGCTGCCGCCGTCTTTCCCCTGCTATGGCGTTGCCCTCAGGCTGCCCCCGAAACTGGCTGCCGCTTCTTTGAGGCAGGTAAACTCAGCGATGAACGATGGTTGTCAGTGATCGCCCTTACCAACCATCGTCTAGGGAACTTACCGCCATGTTTCTCAAGATACACCCGGACAACTAACTATCTGCTTTGATTACGATAATGGCAAACAAATTAGTTAGTGTTGACGCGCCCGTGGTCGCTCTCTTACACTTCCTCTCCTCTTGCTCCGTCCCCGTAGAGAGTCTTTTCTCCGCCTCTGGTTCCTTCCCCTATCTTCTCCGGCCGGCCTCGCCGGCCAGAAAGGGGGGGGGATGGAGGCCGGGCTCTTGTAGTTAGTAGTGGTAGTAGTTTAGAGATAGGGTTTGGCGTCATATCGTGTTTCTGCGTCATGCCGTGGTCATGGAGAAAGCCTCCAGCGTCTTCGAGCGACGCTTGGTGACATGTGGCGGAGCTTTGCTTAGCAGTACATGCTCACATGAAAGATAGAGAGATCTAAGTTATATTTTTTATTTTCAGCTATACGTCTCCTTGGAAAAATAAAGTGAATGAATAGGACATATGGTTTTTTCAAGCTCATTTTTGTTTTAAGCGTTAATTCTAATGTGCAGTTAATTCTTATGTGTTGAAAATCCGTACACTCTTTGTGATGATAGAGGCAATTATAAATTGCAGCTATTGAAAGTATTTTGTGTAAGTAAATTTCATAACAAATTTATAGACATAGACATATTTTCTTATAAATTTATAGACACAGATCAGTTGTTGCAAAAGAGATACGCAATTTTCTCTTCTGAGCCCATAATATGCATGATTTGTGACCTTTTTTCGACCCTGCCCTCCTCGCAATATACAAATCCTGGATCCGCCCCAGCCGCCGCCACCTTTCCCCTACTATGGCGTTGCCATCAGCCTGCCCTCGAAACAGGCTGCCGCTTCTTGGAGGCTGGTAAATTAAGCGATGAACGATGATGGTCACTAATCGCCCTTGCCAACCATGGTCCAAGGAACTTACCGCCATATTTGTCAACGTACATCCGGACAACTAACCATCTGCTTTGATAAATTAGTTAGTGTTGACGTGACCTGTAGTCGCTCTCTTTCCACTTATGTCCTCTCGCCCCGCCCCTATAGAGAGTATTTTCTCTAACTCTGTCTCCTTCCCCTGATAGGGTGGGGGATGGAGCCCAAGCTCTTGTAGTTAGTAGTGGTAGTAGTTTAGATATAGGTTTTGGTGCCATGCCGTGTTTCGGCTTCATGCCGTGGTCATGGATAAAGCCTCCGGCCTCTTTGAGCGACGCTTGGTGGCATGTGGTGGAGCTTTTCCTAGTGGTTTATGCTGAGATGGGAGATAGAGAGATCTAAGTTAGATATTTTTTCCTGTCAGGCGGGTATCTCTCCCGAACTCTCTCTTCTGACTGTCCCTCTCTCCACCGAGAAACCAGGCCTCCCCTGAGTTCTCTCCACCAGCGCCGCCGGTTGGAGGGGGAGGAGGGGGGTACTGTAGTAGTAAGGCTAGGTAGGGCTTGTGCCCTTGTGCCAGTAGTGGGTTGTATGCCCGTAGGAAGAAGTGGCGCTGGAGATTTCCGCAGCAAGATCTGACGCACCTTAGGGTTCCTTGTTGGTGTGCTCCTCATCCATGGTGGATGGGCGCCGACGGCAGAGACCACCGCTTCTCTGAATAAAGTTGCTTTTGGGTGTTGTTGTTCGGCGGTGGCTGCAAGTTCTTGACCCTTCTCTAGCCGGCCGTGGCGGCGGAGGGAGTTGAGTGGAGCTTGGTGTGAGGCTACGGGATGGCACACCATCGAGCTACTTTGCGGTGCGTGCGAGTTGTGCCAGAAGGTTGCTGGGCGTCCTCTCTCAAGATGCTCCTCTGGGTGGATCCATTGATGGGAGGGCGGTTTCGGCGGCTCGGGCATAAAGCTCGTTTTCTTCCTTCATAGTTGGTTGTGGTGATGTTCTCTCCACTTCTCTTGGCCGGCCGGGGTGGTGAGGGAAAGCAGGGGAGGAGATGTGTGCTCCCCAATGTTGAGGAATAAAGGGTGGAGACCTATGTGTGTGCTCGGTGTTTCGAGCACACCAGAAGCAACTGGAGCTGATTACACGATGGCTTGTTCACGTCGTTTCCCTGGCCAGAAAGGCGGCCATTTTGTGACCTCCGTCGTGGAGGCCCTTGCTTACCCTTGCTATCGGAGCTTGAACGCTCCTCACCACCAAGTGGTTTGTCCCCGGGGGTGTGGAGATGGTCGGTGGCGGTGGTCCTCTGCCGGTGAGAAGATTGTGACTGTCTCGAGCTTTGGGCCGTGCTTCTCCGTCTTTGGCATCGCTGATGCCTCGAGGTCGCCGGCGTACGGTGGTGAAGGATACCGAACACTTTATTGTGTTTTCTATTTTCTTACTAGGTCCTTTTTTAGTAATTGCAGACTTTTTTTCCAATATCAGGTTGTCCTGGGAAAGAAATGTAAAAGACCTGCTTGCAACTTTGTACCGTGTTAATAGATGCTTCTAGGCCTCTTTGGCCTTTACCGTTCAAAAAAAAGTTATAATTTTTTTATTTTCAGCGATACATCTCCCTAAAAAATAAAGTGAATGAATAGAAAGTATGCTTTTTTTCAAGCGTTAAATCATAGAGGCAATTATAAATTGCAGCTGCTGAAATTATTTTCTGTGAGTAAATTTCATAATAAATTTATAGTCATAGACATATTTTCTTACAATTTTATATACATAGTCAGTTGTTGCAAAAGAGATATACAATTTTCTATCCGGAGAACCATAATATGCATTATGCTTGATTTACGACATTTTAATTTTTGACCATAGCCTCCCTATGTCCAAATCCTAGATCCACCCCTGGCATTGTCGTATTGGATGACACGGAATCCGACGATGCTGGGCCGAGCAACACGCATTCACGAGTCGGCGAGGCGGGTCAGGGAAGAAGCCGTCAGCCGCGTACCGACGACGACGGTTATTGGGACGGCGACTACGACACGCATTTCAACCGGAGCCTCGACATGAACTAGGCCGATCCCGGCACCGGCGAGCTGCGTTTAGTTTTCTTTATCTGTTTTAGTTAAATTTCGGTCTGAATGGTCTATTCGTAATGAACCAATTTCTCCTGTATGCTATATATCACCGGACTAGTACAAATTAGTACGAACTTTGCCAAATTTACTTTTTCATCTAGTTTTGATTTAAATTCCGCAAAATTAAGTGGGTTCGACGTGTCTATACGTGAGTGGGAAGTTTTAGACCCCAAGGCCAAATGATCACTCAAACCTGCGAAAAATGCCGGATTTCGTCCTGGGGGCCTCCAACAAGTGGGAGATGCTTCGCCTCCAATTAGGCCAACCCCATTTCTGCCTTCTTTTTCCACTTTTTGTGGCACACCGTTCGGTTGGACAACTTAGTCCACCTCAATCACGACGCAGAAACTTACAAAATTTAGGATGTTAACGCACCTTGTCGAATAATGTTGTACCACATTTATGTCACGTTGTAACCTCCTTCCTCTAGTCTCTAGTCAATCCCTTAGTTATAGGATCTCTAGCCTACACGCACGGCACCTCTGCTCATGATCTGTACTTAGACTATTTTGTACTCCTGTAACTGAGTCCAATACTGTGCGTTGAGTCACAATTCAGCTTGGTATCAGAGCCTCGCTCTCCTCCATGAACTCATATTCTTCCACCTCTCCGGCCACCGCTCCGGCCACCATGTCTTCCTCCTCCAGTGCTCAAATTCCCCCCATCAACCCTCTGGATTCAGATCCTCAAACCCCTCTTCAACAACGCCAACCAAGGCCCCGTGCAGCACAAACTCCTTGCCACACCGATCCTCTCAACCTCGGAAACTTATATGACTCTCTCCGGATCGCCAATTTGTGGCACACTTATCTCTCTCCTCACCCACCCATTCCACTGCCAATTTCCCCTCCCACCCCATCCTCAGCATCCATATCGACAACCACATCAAATTCCAGGTGAATTCCACCAGGGCAAACTTCCAAAAGTGGAGAAAAATCCTTCTGTATCTCATGACTATGTACAAGGTCATGGTCCATGTCACCGAGGGCGCCGCTCCGGCCAACCCCGACGACGACTGGCTTGCTGTCAATATTCACCTTAACCTCTGGTTCATGGCGACCCTCACTGATGATCTCCATTGCCTCGTCCAGGGCACTGACGGCCTTGCCGTGACGACCTGGACTCGGCTCCACCGGTTCTTCCTCGACAATGTGTCCTCCCGTTACCTCTTCCTCAGCAAGGATTTCCGCGGCTCGCCTCGTGGTGACATGTTCGTCGCCGCCTATGCTAGTAAACTCTAGTCCATCGCAGACGATCTGGCGGCTATCGGGCGGCCTATCGATGATCATGACCTTGCTCACCAATTCATCAACAGACTCGGTGATGCGTATAGCCTCCAATCCGAGATCCTCAAGGGAGCTGCGCCTCCGCCCTCGTTCGCAAATTGCCTCTCTCGGATCCAACCTACCGTGGTTGAGGCCTCCTCTCGCTAGAAGGCGCACAGCTCCACCGCTTTTGTCGTGCACGGTGGTGGCTACTATGGCCCTCCTCCAAGCGGTTGCCAGTCCGGCGGCGGGCCACCTCGCATCCCTGGCGTGAGCCCAAACTACCGCGGAAAGAACTCCATCCCTGGTACAATGGGTACGGCCAGGGAGGCCAAGGACAGACCGGTCAGGGGAACGCCGGCCTAGATCGCAGACGGGGGCGCGGGCAACCAGGCAGACCACAGCAGCATTAACGCATCTTCGGTGGCGGCAGTCACAGCGGTTCCAGCAACTCCACCCACACGCCATGGTATGGGTTGTTTGCACCCGTGGGCGCCCCTGTGCTGCCGACTCGTGCTCCTTGGGTTCCCCCTAATGTCGCCAGTGTACTTGGAGGTCGGCCCGGTGCGCCCTCTAGTATCTACCCGGTCATGTACTCTGCTGCCACACCACCGCCGTACCAACCATACCAGCAACCATACTAGGAGATGTACCAGCCACCACAGCCTACCACGTCGTGCTCCTTCGACTATGCTGCTATGATCCATGGTGCTGCCAGCAACTCCAGGTACTTGTCATCTCAATTTGAATGGGTCATGGACTCCGGGGCTTCCTCCCATGTCACCGGTAAGACGGGTAATTTGACTACCTCTCACTCCTCTTTAGGTCATTCAAATTCTCAATATATCACTGTTGGTAATGGGTCTAAAATTCCAATTTTAGCAGTAGGATCCGTCCAAATATCTAGCGTTCCTTTTACTCAACAAAATGTTTTAGTATCGCCTAACATTGTCAAAAACCTCATCTTCGTTCGTCAATTCACGCGTGATAATCATGTTTCTATTGAATTTGACCCTTTTGGTTTCTACTTGAAGGACCTAGCCACCAAGACCCTTCTACTTCGCTCCAATAGTGATGATAGCCTCTAACCCTTCTTTGGCGACAAGAACTCCATCCCCACGGCTCTCACCACCACTGTCGGTGATTTGTGGCATCGATGACTTGGACATCCTAGCAATGCATCTTTATCTAGAGTCTCCCTAGATCATTCACCATGTAATAGTGACAATGAGGCTTCCACTCGTCCCTCACCCATTTGCGAGGCATGTCAACTTGGATGTCAACCTTGCTTACCTTTTCCCACATCCTCATCCCGTACTTCCACTGCCTTCCAAGTTATTCACTAGGACTTGTGGACCTCTCCGATTGATAGTTTTTCCAGTTATAAATATTATCTTGTTGTTTTAGATGATTTTTATCATTACTCTTGGACCATTCCATTGTGCAATAAATCCGACACTTGTGCTACCTTGCAGCATTTCTTTTAGTTTTTCCGTACTCAATTTCATACCACCATATGCTACTTACAATGTGATAATGACGGGGAATTTCTTACTAATGCACTGCGTGAATATTTTGCTAATCATGGTGTCATATTTCTCCTCTCGTTCCCTCATACTTCCTCTCTAAACGGCAAGGCTGAGCGTCTACTCTGCACCACCAACGATATTAGTCGCAGACTTCTCCTTCAAGCCAACTTACCACCTCCCTTTTTGGCCGAAGCCTTGCACACCGCCACCCACCTCCTAAATCGTGGCCCCTCGCGTGCCATCGCCTTTGATACGCCGCACCATCGTCTTTACAGCGTCCACCCATCCTATGACCACCTCCGCGTTTTTGGGTGCTTGTGCTTTACTAACATCTATCCTACCACGCCACACAAGTTAGCTCCTCGATCCGTTTGTTGTGTGTTTCTTGGGTATCCCCGAGAGCACAAGGGCTTTCGATGTCTCGATTTGGAAACCAGGCGCGTTATTGTGTCACGACAGGTCATTTTTTATGAGTCCAAATTTCCTTATTTCTCTATTTCCACGGATCAGGACTCTATAGAAGATCTAGTGGAAAACTCACCTACCGGACCAATCCTCGCCGGATCCCGTGCTGCACCTATCTCGTACCTGCACCCCGGTCCGCACGCGCCATCTGCCCCGACCGGATGGCTCTCACCTGACGTGCGTGCAGATTGTAGCGCACCTGGTCCCGCGTTTTCGGCCCCGCGCCCAATCCGCCCCAACCACAAACCAGCATGCCACCTCAGGTGAGCCCACGCACCACCATGCCAACCCCATATAGCCCACGTGGTCACGCGCAAAATCTCCCGTCCCTATCGCCTGGTCCACCCCCATCCACCATGCACCCCACTCTGCCGCCCAAAGCAGTACCAGTACACGCACCCAGAACACACACAAAATGTGCACGCGCGGCAAATCGGGTTATTTCATGCCAACATAGAATTTTCCCTGCACACTTCCACTTCTTCTAAAATTTCTCCGCTTCCTTCCACCTACCGCACTGCCCTTAAATACCCTAACTGGCACGCTGCTATGCTTGATGAATTTACTGCCCTAATGCGGAATGACACGTGGTCTTTAGTTACTCATCCTGCAGGTATAAACGTGGTGACCGGGAAGTGGATATTTTGCCATAAATTCAACTCTGATGGCAGTCTAGCTCGGTACAAGGCGAGATGGGTGGTCCATGGATTTACTCAATGACATAGTGTGAATTATAGGGAGACTTTCATCCTAGTGGTTAAACCTTCCACCATCCGCACGGTTTTGACCATTGCTACCGCTCAGTCTTGGCCCATTCACCAAATGGATGTCAAGAATGCTTTCTTGCATGGTCATCTTGAGGAACAGTATATTGTGAACAACCCTCAGGCTTTCTGATTCCACTCGCCCATCTCATGTGTGTCGTTTGCATAAATCTCTTTATGGCCTCAAACAAGCCCCTCGCACTTGGTTTCATCGCTTTACCACCTTCATTACTTCCATTGATTTTTCTTCCTCCAAGTGTGATTCCTCCCTTTTCATACTCAAACAAGGGGGTTCGGCTGCATATTCACTCTTGTATGTCGATGACATCATCCTCACCGCCAACACCACCCACCTTCTCTATAACACCCTTGAATTGGTCATATGCAGATTTTAGTAGTTCCCACCAAACTCGCATAGAAACAATTCAAAGATGCCCACCAGGCACTTGCGTGCGGGTGAAAAACAAAGTAATATCATTACACAATAGTTCACGATGGAACCCACGTAACATATATATACAACAACGACTCAACGAGTCAAGAATACAGATGTACAATACAAAGATCCAAATCACCTTGAAAACGATACACATCCAAGTATGGATAAGAAGCAAGTGGGGCTAAGAGACCCGAAGAATAACCAATGGCGTCCATAACCCTGCCTAGGAAAAGCCGTAAGGGTAACCCTGCTAACGACGTCGATCTCAAAACCTGCTAAGATAAAAGTGGTGCCAACAAAGGGCAAAGGAAAAAGGAAGCGATCAATACTGAGGCCAGTACATGGCAAGTCTAGAATTCAGCGGCTCTCACCTACATAGGTATGGTGGACTGAAACGGTAGTGCAACATGCACTAAACAACCTATAGAGACTCGATGCATCTGTCGGCTATCAGAGAGAGATAAGAAAGACCTATGTGGGACCCACCTGATACTAACACCAATCATACCCATATTGGGGTTTCCTCCTCGAGACCAAACGAGGAAGTCACCCGAGGAACTCACATAGTTGGCAGTTTTATTAATTCATTCCATTATAGTTGTAGCACTTACTAGTCGGATATAGATGGTATAAGACACCCCCATATCGCAAGCAGTTGGAACTTTTAATTAACCACTCCGTTGTGGTTGCATTACTTACTAGTCAGGTATAGATAGTGTGAGACACCCCAATTCCATCAGTTGTTGGCACTTTTATTATCTGTTTCCATTGTAGTGGAGCTGATTACTTATAACACCCTCGAATCAGCCCTATGCAAGTTTTAGCGAATCTCGCCAAAACCGCATAGAAACGATTCAAAGATGCCCACCAGGCACTTGCGTGCGGGTGGAAAATGAAGTAATATCATTACACAATAGTCCACAATGGAACCCACAGAAACATATATATACAACAACGACTCCTCGAGTCAAGAAGACAAATATACAGTAGAAAGATCGAAATCACTTTGAAAATGATAGAACATCCGAGTAAGGACAATATGCAAATTGAGGCGTCCATAACCTTGCCTGGGCCAAGCCGGAAGGGTAACCCTGCTAACGACGTCGAACTTATACCTGTCAAAGAAAAAAGGGGTGCCAACAATGGGCAAAGGAAAAGGGAGCGGTCAGTACTAAGGCCAGTACAGGGCGAGACTAGAATTTGGCGGCTCTCGCCTACATAGATATGGTGGACTGAAGTGGCAGCTAAGCATTCACTAAACAACCTATAGAGACTCGATACAACTGTCTGCTATTAGAGGTGAATATCATTTTGCGGCCCGAAAGCTGGGTCGCCTAGGCAACGCGGTACCTAAGTTCCCTGAGATCAGCCGCGATGACTACAGTTGGTGTGCCAAATACTCAGAGGGTCTTTTTCGGCACGAATTCAACTTTACATTTCAATACAAAAAATCAGGCTAACGGCCGTCAAGTTGGCCCCCCTGTCAGTTCTCGTCGTTATGTCGCGCCCATCGCTTAGATGTCAATTAGGCTTGCAGCGTTGATACATTGCAAATGTATCTATAATTTTTGATGTTCCATTCTTGGTTTTATCTACTTTCTTGTGTTTTGTCCACACTTTGGAGTACTTTTCATATGATTTCTTAGACTAACCTATTAACAAGAGCCATAGTGCCAGCTGCATGTTTTCTGCTGTTTTTGGTTCCAAGAAGTCAGAAAATGAATATTCTTGGAATTGGACGGGACAAAACCCGAAGTTATTATTTTACCGGGGGACACCTGGAGCCAGAATACGAGACGGAGAATGGCTAGAGGGCGGCCACACCACCTGGCCACGCGACTAGGCTTGGCCCACGCCAGGGGGTGGTGTGGCCAGCCCAGACACCCCCTCGGCCTCTCCTTCCGCCTATATATTTCCTCTGATACGGAAACCCTAAGTACCCGATCAAAATTCCACGAAAGAGTCTGTAGCCGCCGTCGTCTCCATCCCTAGATCGGCAGGGATCTGAAGCTCTTCCCGGCACCCTTCCGGAGAGGGGAATTCACCCTGGAGGCCTTCTTCATCATCATGAAAGCCTCCGGTGTGATGCATGAGTAGTTCATCTCTAGACTACGGGTCCATGTAGTAGCTAGATGGCTGGTTCTGCTCCCTTGTGCTTTCATGTTTAGATCTTGTGAGCTCCATTCATGATCAAGATCATCTATTTGTAATTCTGCATGTTGTGTTTGCGGGGATCCGATGGATATTGAGATGCTATTTCAGATTGATTATTGATTCTATCATGTCTTTGTTATTTGTGATCTTGCATGCTTTCCGTTGTTAGTAGCTATCTTGGCCAAGTAGATGCTAGCAACTCCAAGAGTTAGTATTTATGCTCGATAGTGGGTTCATGCCTCTGGTAATCTGGGGAAGTGATAGAAATCTCTAAGGTACTAGATGTGTTGTTGCTACTAGGGAGAAAACAACAATCCTTTGTTCATAGAACAATCGTATTGTTTACTTTACACGCAATTCGTAATGCAATAATCTGTTTCTTGCAAATTAATACTAGAGGGGGTTGGATGATAACCTGATGGTGGATTATTAGTCACAGATGCAGGTGGATGGCGGTCTATGTATAATGTTGTAATGCCCAATCGAATCTCAAAGGAGTCAAGATGATTAGTATATGCTTGTATGCTTTCTCGATGTTTGTCAATTGCCCGCTTTAATTTGTTCACCCAACATGTTATCTATCTTAAGGAGAGCCACCTCTAGTGAACTATGGACCCCGGTCCTTTCTTTTACAATCAATCTACAAATTGTTTACTGCTTTGTGTCTACTTTCTGCAAACTATTACTTTCTTCCATTCGATACGTTTAATCCTTTGTTTTCAGCAAAACCGGTGAGATTGACAACCTCATCGCAACTTGGGGGCAAAGTTTTGTGGTTGTGTTGTGCAGGTCTCCACGTTGCTAGTTGCACCGGTAGTGCGCCCTGCCAAGGCTCAGCTAGCAACACCTTTGGGGTGTTTCCTTGCTCCTACTGGATTGATAACCTTGGTTTCGTACTGAGGGAAAACTTGCTGCAGTGCTCAGCATACCTTCCTCTTGGGGTTCCCCAACGAGCTCGATATATTTTGTGCCATCAAGCTCTTTTTCTAGCGCTGTTGCCGGGGAGTCAAGGACATCTTCACAAGTGGAGTCCCTCGTAACCAATCTATTTACTTTGTTATTTTTGTTTTGCTTAGTTTACTTTTGCTTTGTTTGCTTGTTTCTTTATCAAAAACACAAAAAAATTAGTTTTACTAGTTTGCTTTCTTTGTTAAAAACACACAAAAAATTAGTTCCTATCTTCAGTTGTCATTATGTCTAGCATTGCTCCAATCACTATGTCACCTGAGGAAATGATTTTCACTTTTAAACAAGGAATTAAAGAGAGTTTCAAAGAAGCTTGGTCTAGAATCTCTGATCTACATAAAAAAACTGAACCTAAAATGACTCAAATCTTGTTCCTTAGCAGTTTTTACCTTGGAATTGCTCTTTGCTATAGATATGCTTTGGATGTTGTTGTGGGAGGAGATTTCCTCCAATGCAAGGAGGATGATGCAGTTAATGCCATAAAGAAATTGATCTTTACTTAAAACTTGCCTAGCAAATCTGGTTATTCCTTTATGAACATATTTGCTAGATTGAACACTCTTGAGACCCGCACTACTAGTTTAAAGGATTGTTATAACACGCTTAGAGAGCATCATAATTCTGTTCCAATAAATTCTGAACAATCAAAGTGGCTCCCCATAGTAAAGATTGATATTAATAATGAAACTTTTCAAGCTCACTATAATATCATGTCTGAATTTTGTCTTATGCCCAAAGATATTTATGAATCCTTGAATCTCTGAAGAGCTGGATGAAAGGGCCCAAGCCCTAGAAGCTCGTCGCCAAGTACTCCTCGATGAAGCCAAAAACCATGAGGAAGAAAAGAAACGCATGGCAACTGTAGAGAAGTACAACTCTAGGCAACATTAGTAGACCAGGAAACATCATATTCATGACGACCAATTCCCGCAGATCCACAAAGTCCTCTTTGGAGGAGAGCATGGGATGCCTCGACGCGACAACAACGGGGATTGGGTGTACCCAACACTAGTACAAAACACTGTTGCGGCTCGAGAAATCCTATCCGCTAATCTAGGCCCAGAGCAGATCCAATTGGGCATTAAATTACTCAACAAAGGTCTGGAGCAGCAAAAGATCACCCTGTCCGGAAGCCAAAAACTGGTCTCCCAATCTGACCAATGTCGCACGGATCCAACCTGGGCTGACGTAAGACCCCAACATGTTCCGGAACAGCATCATCGTTCTGACCGTCGGGAAGACAACTACTCAAGAATCGGATCTTCAGGACAGCACCATAAAGCTACACGTGACTGGCGCAACGTTACCCCAGCTGCGGAGCAAGAGGCAATTGCTGCACTGAACCCGAAGAATCCTCCCCGGCGAGAGTCGAAGGATCGCAGGGAAGAAGATAAAGAGAAACCTCAGGAGGAGGACCGACAAAGAATTCCACCTCCTAGACATGCAAACCATTCGACTGATGAGCGAAGGAACGATGGACACCGTGCCGAGTCAAGCCGGCAGGGGGATCGTCGTAGTGAAGATCCTCCCCGGAACCGGAATAATGAAGCTCTAGACAGAGGCCGGTGATCAGCCGGAAAGAATCCAGCTGCTCCACCCTCTCCGCGAAGTAGCCATCACAACGGCTCTCAAGGAGGCCAAGGAGGGCGTCGTGGTGGAGAAGGTGGTGGCAGAAGTCGAAGTCCGGCTCCAAGGCACCGCAGCCATAGCAGTCATTCGGGACGATCTTTATCCCCAAACAACGCAAGGCACAAGATTAACTCCAATATAGAGGCGCGACGCTATGAAAATGATGATATATACATGGGCCCAAAATGCTTCGGACCACGCATAAGAGCTACAAAATTCCCTGAAGGATTTGCTATCTCAAGACACATTTAAGCCTACGACGGTATAGCTCGGCCAGATACTTGGCTCCAAGATTTCTTCCAAGCTTGTTGTATCGCCAAAGGCGGAAACAGCCTGGTCACAACCTGATATCTCCCACTCATGTTGAGGAAGACGGCACGATCATGGCTCAATGGACTTCCGAAGAACACCATCCACAACTGGTATGACATGCAAAGTGTGTTGTTTCGGAATTTTGAAGGCACATACCGGAGGCCCTGTACGGTAGGAGACTTACAACGTTGCACCCAAAAAGCCAGAGAAACTTGTCGAGATTATCTTAGACGATGGATCGACACCAAGAACTCCTGTGGAGGAGTAAATGAGCAAACTGCGATTGAAGCTTTCATTGCAGGTATCCCAATTGGTTTATTGCGTCGTCGCTTGAAGTGTGATAAGGTCACTGATTTGGGAGAGATGATAGAAATAGCGAGTAAGTATGCAGATGCTGACGATGACGCAGAGGGATTACTGAATGCAAGAATACCTCGGAAGAAAAGCCCAACGCGGTAAACGGCAGTGGTTACTGCTACTTTCGGGTTTGGAGGACGAGGAGGACGTGGCGGTGGCCGCGGACACGGTCATGAGACATCAAGAGTTCAAGGTAGAGGAGACCAGCAACTTGGCAAAACCTACTCTTGGGCTGACATTGCCAATAACCCATGTGTGCATCACCTAGACACCAATGGGGGCTCGTCTCACACAAACGCCGAGTGTCGTTTTAATGACGACATTAAGAGAGATGATACCGCTGGCTACAGGGCTAAGCGGAAGAAGGGAAAGAATAATCCCGAAAAGGACAAAGAGACGAAGGAAGATTCCGACATGGAGGAAGCTGATGCTTCCAATCCCAAACCGGAAAGCAAGAAAAAATTTCCGACCAAGAAAGACACTTACGTCACCTTCCTTGGATCTCAACCAGCAAAGCTCAAGAAAGCAGTTCTAGATGAGCTCAATGCAACAGTTCCGGCTATCCCTCAATTCCTGGACTGGTCGAAAGTGGCAATCACCTTTGACCGCGCTGATCATCCGCCTAAGTTGCACAGGTGAGGAAAGTACGCCTTAGTCGTCAACCCACTTATTGACGGCTATGGTTTCTCCAAGACTCTCATGGACAGTGGCAGCAACATTAATATTCTGTATGTCGAAACACTACGTCGGATGAAGATCTCGGAGACCCAGCTGAACTACAGCTCTGTGATCTTTCACGGAGTTGTCCCAGGAAGACAGGCAAATTCCCTGGGAGAAATAACTTTGGATGTTACCTTCGGAACTCCAAAGAACTACCAGACGAAAGCACTTTCCTTCAAAGTGGTCCCGTTCAAGAGCACGTACCACGCTATATTCGGACGTCTGGCTTATTGGGCTTTTATGGCTCGTCCGTGTTACATTTACAATATGATGAAAATTCCAAGTCCCAACGGTGTGATCACCATTAGGGGAGACCCGAAGAAGGCGCGAGAGTGCAAGGATAGAAATGCCGCCTTTGCTGAAGCCGTGCTGCACGCCTAGGAGTACCAGGAGATCACGAAGAGCATAGATCCGTCCGAGTTGCCCGCAACGAAGAAGGAGGTGACAAAGCTGAATCCAGAGTTCAAGGCATCGGAAGAGATTAAGAAGATGCCGTTGAAGGATGATGACCCCTCCAAGGTGACCCAAATAGGCGTATGCCTAGATAGGGCATAGGAAAGCGTGCTTGTCAAGTTCATCAGGGCAAATCAAGACATCTTCGCATGGCAGCCATCTGACATGACTGGAGTACCTAGGGACTTGACGAGCATTCTCTAAATGTAAACTCGAACGCTAAACCCGTCAAACAGTCATTACGACGGTTTTGGCGATGTAAAGCGTAAGGCAATATCTAAGGAACTAGCCCGACTCGAGTTAGCCGGATTCATAGAAGAGGTCATCCATACTGATTGGTCGGCCAACCCTGTAATGGTCCCTAAAAAGGACACCACTGATTTAAGGATGTGTGCTGATTATATTGCCTTGAACAAGGCTTGCCCCAAAGATCCGTCCACTTTGCCTAGGATTGATCAAGTTATCGATTCTACGGTAGGCTCGGAACTCTTCTATTTTCTCGACGCATATTCTGGTTATCACCAAATTCGGATGAAGGAATCGGATAAAATCAAAACTTCATTCATAACCCCCTTCAGAACCTTCTGTTTTGTTACGATGCCCTTTGGGCTGAAGAACGCAGGAGCTACGTACCAGCGCACTATGCAGCGTTGCCTCCACGATCAAATCGTATGCAATGTACATGCATATGTGGATGATATTGCGGTGATGTCCAAAAAGAAGGAAACATTAATTTCCGACTTGGAGGAAACGTTTGCCAATCTATGAAAATACAACATAATGCTCAATCCGAAGAAGTGTTTCTTTGGAATCCCAGCCGGAAAATTGTTAGGTTTCATTGTGTCCTAGAGAGGCATAAAGGTGAACCGAGACAAGATTAAGGCTATACCCAATATTTCCACGCCAACTCACCTAAAGGACGTTCAAAGACTCACTGGTTGTATTGCTGTAGTCAGTCGGTTTGTAAGCCGGCTTGGAGAAAGAGCCGCACCACTTTACAAACTCCTGAAAAAGACCAAGAAATTCGTTTGGACTGATGAAGCTAAAGCTGCATTACAAGACTTAAAAGAAGTACTCTCTTCTGCTCCTATCCTTGCAGCACCGGAACCTAGGGAACTGATGTTGCTCTATCTCCCTGCGACAAACAGGGTCGTCAGTGTCGTCGTGATAGTGGAGAGACTAGAGGAAAATCAGGAACACCTGGTGCATCTTCCGACTTACTATCTCAGCGAGGTCCTAACTGAATCAAAATAGCGGTATCCACACTATCAAAAGCTGGCTTATGGTGTGTTCTTTGCATCTCGTAAGTTACAACACTACTTTCAGGAACATCCAATTACCATGGTGAGCACATCTCCCATGAGAGATATAATCAATAACAGGGACGCTACAGGACGCGTCGCAAAATGGGGAATAGAGCATTCATCTTTCGATATTGGGTATAAACCTCGGACATCAATCAAATCTCAAATCCTTGCTGACTTTGTTGCTGATTGGACAGAGACAAAGGAGAACATGATCCTCCCTGAGTCGGAATATTGGACCCTATATTTTGACGGGTCTAAGGCTCGTGGGGGCTCGGGGGCTGGCGTGGTGCTCAAATCACCCCAAGGAGATAAACTTCTATATGTGCTGCAGATCCACTTCATAGCAACAAATAATATTGCCGAGTATGAAGCACTGCTGCATGGAATCCGGATTGCTAAGGATATAGGCATCCGACGTTTGATGTGTTACGGAGATTCAGATCTTGTTGCTCAGCAAGTGTTGGATATTTGTAATGCAAATAAGCACATGGCAGCATATAAAGCTGTCGTGGATGATCTATCTAAATCGTTCGAAGGGTTTGAGGTTCAACACATCCCTCGAGCAGAAAATGAGGAAGCAGATGCATTATCTCGGATAGGCTCTGCATGTAAAGAGGTCCCGGATGGCGCTTTTTTAGAGCACCTCAAAGTTCCCTCTATAAAGGGAGTAGACGAGAATATCCGACCAAATCCGACTCAACTTTAGTAGCAGTTCTGGCTGTAATTCCCAGTTGTACTCAACCCTATCTTGATTACTTGGTAGATGGCAAATTTCCTAAAGACGAAGTTCTGAGCCGACAGATCATCCGACGAGTAAAAGCCTATACTGTTGTTAGTGGTGAGCTCTATAAGCGGAGTGTGTCTAGGGTCTTTCAGCGCTGCGTATCACCGGAAGAATCAGTGGAAATCTTAAGAGAAATCCACGAAGGCGAATGTGGTCACCATGCTGCAGCCAAATCTCTAGTGGCAAAAGCTTTTCGGCACGGTTTTTTCTAGCTTACAGCCAAGGCAGATGCTGAACAGCTGGTCAATATGTGCAAGGGCTGCCAAAAAATACGCCAAACAAGCTCATTTTCCGGCTGATCAGTTGCGAACAATACCTATAACATGGCCTTTTGCGGTCTGGGGGCTTGACATGGTAGGACCGTTCAAATGGGCTCCAAGCGGATTTACTCAGCTCTTAGTGATGGTGGATAAATTTACCAAATGGATTGAGGCTAAACCCATCACTAGTTGTGATGGAGCAACAGCCAAAAGATTTGTCGAGGATGTCATAATCCAGTATGGTTATCCGCATAGTATTATCACGGACAACAGGAGTAATTTCTCTATGGGAGAACTTGCCGAGTTCTGCAACGAACAAAATATCCGACTTGGCATTGCATCAGTCACACATCCACAAGCTAATGGACAAGTTGAGAGAGCTAATGGTTTGATTCTACAAGGCCTAAAAGCGAGACTCAAAGCACCACTACGACATGCTGCGCGGGCTTGGGAAGAGGAATTACCTTCTGTAATATGGAGTTTACGAACAACTCCAAACAGGTCAACTGGATATACACCTTTCTTCTTGGTCTATGGCATAGAAGCAGTTCTTCCTAGTGATTTGATTCATACTTCTCCTAGAGTGGCCGCGTATATCGAAGAGGATGCCGAGATTTCTCGACAAAATGATCTCGACTTAGTCGAAGAAGTTCGCGTCGTTGCTGAATTGAGATCAACAGCCTATAACCAGAAGTTACACAAGTATCATAGCCAGAGGTTCAAAAACCGGTCTTTCAATAAGGGCGATTTGGTTCTCCGGCTTGTGCAGCAAAGAAAGCACAAACTTTCCCCAGTATGAGAAGGGCCATTTTTGGTTAGTCGAGTATTGCACAATGGTTCATACTACCTAACTGATATGCGGCCAGTCAAAGAAAGACCTTCTTCTAAGAAGAGAAAGAGAGTTGGAGGCAGTACAAATCCGGATGAGTTAGACATACCATGGAATATTGCTCAGCTACGTCCATTTTATTCTTAGTTTATCCTTCTTTGTAATCATATATGTGTACATGTTCTGTGAGGAATAAAAGTTTTGGTTGCCTCAAGTTTTTTCTGAGAAGTTTTTACCATCTTATTTCTGAATGATCATGTCACAAGTCGAAAATCCTAGAATACTTGAAAGTACTTCATGCTCATGTTTGTTCTGGTTTAGATTTCTGATTCTAAAATTGCTACATTTGGGTATAAATCTAAATTTTCTATTATGTACTTTGGTTATTTGTCTGATTGCCGGATGCGGGTATTTTTCGAGTAGTGAATTGTTGTTACTGGAAGCCGGTTTTGTTTCCGAGTTTAAACTGGTTTAGCAATTGAGCTCCATTGCTCGGCAAAGTTTCCGTATTGAAAGTTTAGCTGGCTCACGAAAGGGACGAGGCGGAAAGCCAGATAAACGATAAGTGCAGACAAAAAAATACAAGTGCTTATGCAAACATTTCAGGCACATAAACATTTTAAGCCAAAAGTGCTAAATAGATATATAAAAACTTGGCACTAGCAAGTATCACTCTACTTATTTACAGATCCATAATGTTTTCAGAATAACACATATGTTCTTTCTGATGATCTATGACGCAGGAGGAGAGGTAGGAGCTGCCGGCTTGCTGGATACATCAGCCGCACCTTGATAACGATCCGAGATGTCCAAATCCGATGTGGTTTGGTCATCGTCGGAAACTTCGGCTATTTCTTCGGAAGGCGGAGGCGGCGTGTCCACGCGAGTGAAGAAGGGAGTGTCGTAGATGGTCAAATCAGCTACCTGGCACCCATATCCAGCGCATGAGTCCATAATGGCTTTGATATCTTGCTTCTGGCCATCTTTGTCCATAGTAGAATTCCCTCTGGTCACTTGCCAGGTCTCCATGCTTCCATGGTGGCTCATGACCATTGTGAGAGCGTTCTGGGCTGCGGATCACGCGTAGGACATGTTCCAGTCCTAGACAAGCTGCGGCATCTCCTTTTCCTTGTCCCGCACCTAAAAGTCGGACATGCTATGCATATCCGGAACCTTGAGAGCTTTGCCAATATCCTCGAGGGATTGGCGGAAGTCATGAAGCAAATCACCGACTTGGGTAAGCCGGTGGGTGCGAGGCTCGGCAGAGGCGGAGTCCCTCAAGTTCAGAGGACCTATGCATATAATGCAAAACGGTTAAATAAATCCGACATCGAAAGAGTCGAAGAATGTAGACAATTCAGAAAGATGGAAACATACCAAAGATGACATCATCGAGTTTGGTTTTCTCCTCACGAAGGCTCTGGAGTTCAACCCGGAGTGCCTCAGAAATGTCCCTCTCTCTGAACAAGTCATTGGTATGATCCGAGATTTTCTTCTCGTGGAGTGCAATCTTGCGATCACGCTCTACGGTGGCCATGGAGGAGGATTCGAGAACTTGAGCAATGCTCTTCTCATGATCCGCCTTGAGCTGCTCTAGCTCTCGGCGAAGATCTTTGTTTCCCACCACCAAGGTCGTTAGATTCTCGGACTCTTCAATCATAGCGCATGACTGCTTTACCAGTGCTGTAAGCCAAAAGAACAATAGTTCAACAAAAATATTCGACTATGAAAATACAAGACAATGTTGAGTCTCGGAATGTTTACCTTCGGCCTCATCCTTGGAAACTTTTAGTTCAGCATTTTCAAGTTGGAGAGCTTTGATCTCTCTCCGCTTGTTGCAGATATTCTTCAACGATTCCTAGTTATATGAATTAACTTTCTGTAAGTCAGAATACCCAGAGCTAGAAGTCTACTAAAGACTCGGGCTAATATTGTAGCTAATATCAGCACGAGCCTTGGGGGCTACACTAGTTCATTCTTTGGCATCCTATGGAAGCATAAACCTAGATTGTCTATCCAACTTCATGCTTGGGGGCTAGAGGATATGATATAAAATACTATAAAGGAAAACGTGAGTGGGAATTCCGACTTACATGATGTTCATGTGTGAGCTTGCTCATGCACATGTGCACTTCAGTGGTAACCTTCTCGGCGAGGGTGAGTGGAATAATTAGAGGTGGTGGAAGCACACCAGCTCTTAATCCCTCGTTGTGAAGGCGGACTTGTTCGAGAAGTTCGGAATACTTGATGTCCTCCGCTTCTTGTGCTTCTTCTTCGGCAGAAATGGTGCGGCTTTCAAGGCATTCCTTGGCCAACCGTTGGATCTCCTCTGTAGATTTCCAAGATAAGCCAAACTTGGCAAGTCCCGGATTGCTCAGGAGGTTGTCGGTGAAAACTTCTGTCGAGGGATCATTACCCGAAGAGGGTTCACCCTTATCAAAACCTGAGTCACCCATGGTGACGTCAGTTTGCGATTCAAGGATCGCTGGCTCTGCTGAGGGAGCTGGATCTTCTGCAATGATCGGAGATGGAGTAATCTCTGGCGCTGCAAAAGGCTGAGGGGTAGGAGTCGGAGGAACCACGGCAGGAGAAGCCAAAGTTAGCTTCGTCTGACGCAGGGACTTAGAAGTAGCTCCCTTCCCCTTGCCCTTGATGAGCTGTTTAGCTCTGAGAAGGTAATAGAATGAAGAACATTACATCTCGGAAGAAATCACAAGTGAAGTACAAAGGCGGAAGTTGTGAGGAAAGTTACCTCTTCACAACTGGCACTTCCTTTGTGCTGATAGTCACTGTCGGAGCTTTGCGCTTTCTAGGCACAATGTCCGGCAGTGGAACCAATTCCTCCTCCTGAGAAAACTTGGGAGGATATCCCTCGATTGGAGCTAATTCCGACTCAGGGAGGTCGGCAAGCGGAAAAGAAGATAGTATCTCAATGTTGCGAAATAATTTAAAAGTGAAACACATAAAAGGGTTGTTGCTAAAAGCTTACCAGCACGACAGGGTCTTCTGCTGTATGCATATCCAGGGACAAATCCGGAATCTTTCTCTCAATCCGCTCCCTTATCAGCCATTTGATTTGGCTTATATAATATTACGGCTTTAAGGCCTTGGGGCTGATGCAGAGGGAGTCCTTTTTTGACGCTATGATGGAATGCATCAGTTGGTCGCCATGGTGTTGGAGAGGTTGAATCCGGCATGCCACCCAGCATTGGACTAAGTTGGACCCTTTCAAGCCCTTGTGCTTCATCAGGTATTCGATCCGTCTCTTGGCGAGAAGAAGATCGTCACTAAGAGCCGGAGCGACCTTGTCCCAAGATGCTCGGGGCATGGCGGATCATCGACGAAAGCCGACAAAGTAGTAGCTTTGCCGGGAGCAGGAATATCCTTATGATAGAAAAAGGTAGCCGGCCATTGTTTGACCAACTCACTAGCTAAAATCCGAGGATAAACATGCTCACGCCTAATCTAAAAACTAATAGTGCCGGTAATGTAAGGATTACCGATGGTGATGGAATGTCTTCGGACATGGAAATAGTACCGAAAAAGAGTGAGACTCGGCCTAATGCCAAGATACCCCTTGCACAAAGCTGCATATGCGCTCATCTCTAAGATGGAGTTTGGGGGGAGATGGTGAAGTTGAACACCGTAGTGATAGATCACCTCAAAAAAGAAATCTGAGGGAGGAAAGGAGAAACCTCTGTCCAGGTGCGTGCTGAAGTGCACTCGCTCGCTATTGCGAGGGCTAGGGGTGGCTTCGCTGAAACTGCTCCGCCAGTCGCCGGTGCAGAGGAACCCTTCTTCTTCTACGCCGTGGAGCTTCTCGTTGTCGAGGACGCACGAGATCCAAACCCCGCAATTTCTCTCCTTTTCCGCGCCGTTGCCATCGCCGCCGTCGCTGCTGTGCCGGAAGATGAAGTGGAAGCCATTTTCCTGGTGCGCCGATGACCTTGGATGAGCGGCGCTGGGAATTTTTGGGGGCGAGGTGTTGGGTGCGCAACATAGAAAACAAAAAAATTCCTACGATGGGAACTATACGCCAAGATCTATCTACTAGATACAAGCAACGGGTGGATATACATCCATAGAGAACTTACCCTCGAAGACAACAAAGCTTTGTTAACGAGTTGGAACTCGTGGATGATGTAGTCGTACACTTGCCGATCTCAAGATCGTGATGAAGTCTAGCACCGCAAAGTAGCGGTGCATCCGTGATCGCACACACGTTCGGTCCACCGAACAACCTCCCCCTCCTTGCTCCAGTGATGCAGCGGAAGCAACAACTCCTTTCCAGATAAAGCCATCAGGAACATGTATCTCGCTAATCCGAGACCATGGGGAATAACTAGAGGGAGAAGAGAACCTTCACGAGGAGGTGCTGCAAGAGGAGAGGAGGAGGAGGTGCTCCTTATATAGGGGAGGGGGACAGCCCAAGGGGGCATGGCGCCGGCCATGGAGGGTGCCCCCCACCTCTCCCTCATTCATGTGGGTGGAGCTGCCACTCACATAAACACACACCTCCACTCATGTCCACTCACATGCATTAAATTCCCACCAAATTTAATGCAAGCTCTCATTAAATAAAACACTTTTATTTATTTTATTCAGAATTTTTTTAATTACATTAATTAACAAACATTCACATAAAACCCCCTGCAACATTTCAATATCACATGCAGAATCAGTTTTAGCAATTTCACCTGAAACAATTCCGGTTTCCATCAAAATGATTCCGGCGCTTTCATAAATCTTTATCTGAAACATATTTGCTCCAAATGGTGTCGGTATCCCTTAAGTGTGTCACCCTACGGTTCACGAATAATGCAGACATGATCGAGACCCCTCTTCGATCAATAATCAGCAGCGGGACCTGGAGATCCGTACTGACTCCCACATATTCAACAATGACTCTTGTGATCGTGTGAACCTTTTAACGTGGTAACTAAATCCCTTTGTCTCGCGATATATTACATGTTCGAGATTCGATCATTGGCATCCAAATACCTAGTTTGTTCTCATTACCGACATGCACTCTTTTCTCGTTCCCGTGATATAACATTCTAGTGATCACATCACTTGCTTGCAAGCTATCTTAATGTGATATCACCGAGAGGGCCCAGAGTATATCTATCCGTCATTGGGATGGACAAATCCCACTCTTGATCCATGAGCCTCAACATAACACCTTCGTAGCCCTGAACCCACTTTTATAGTCACCCTGTTATGGTGTGACATTTGATGTTATCAAGATACTCTTCTAGTGTTAGCAATTAACATGATCTCATGGTCTAAGGACTAAGATTACTTCATATGATGTTATAGAAATATAAACATAATGACTCTGATCGTAATGCTATACTTCGGATGAATGTTCATCACATCATTCCACCAATGTTGTGACCTTGTTATTAACGAGATCCAATGTCCATGATCAGGAAACCTTGCTCATCTTTTTAATCAACGAGCTAGTTTATAAGAGAGGTATAACTAGGAACTTTCCTTTTGTTTATTAAACACACATGTATTAACGTTTCAGATTAATACAATTATAGCATGCAAAATAAACATTTATCATAAAAAAGGAATAAGATAATAACCACTTTATTATTGCCTCTCAGGCATATTCCCTTCACGAGGGAGCTCTGTGCGCGTGGGAGAAGTGGAGGAGAAGGAAACGGCACGGGGAATAGGCGAAGAAGATGAGGAAAAGGAATCCTCACCCCTTATAAACACCGACCACGCCAATATTCGTGCAAATGCCATAGTAACTGTGCCACGCGTCGTGGAAAGGACAGGAAAACCTCTGCGCGATGATTACGTCACCTCGATCTCCACGCACGCATTAAAACGGCGCCTCGGTTTCACGAAAGATAGACCCACCAACGGTCGTGCTGATAGGAAATGTCTGTTAGTGACGTGACTTGACCATGACTGGTGTCAGGCTATGTCAGAGACCAAGTTCCGGCTTAGGTTGAATTACGAGCTAGAAACACGACTAATGTACTGATAGGTCCGACTTATTTTTGAGACCTAGATCGTATCTTTTGTTTTAAAGTTTCAGGAACCCTTCAAGATTCTGCAAGCCGAAGATCAAGCTAGACGATGATGAATCTGGCTTTGGATCTTGGAGACTTCCGGGGGCTGCTGTTGGGGATATACTTTTCGGGTATCCTCGAAGTTCCTCGCTGAACAGGGTGGCCCACTTCGGGTTAGAGCTTTGCTTCACGGGCGGCCCAGTCAAGGAGAAGAGACGGAGTCTAGTCCGGCTACGGGAAGGCCCAGAAGACTTACCGACATAGGCGCATAGTGTTACTTCTAGTTCAAGATGTACTCTATAACCGAGTCTTAGTCGTAGCCGGATAGATCTCTCCTGTAAACCCTAGGCCGGATATCTATATAAACCGTACTAGGGAGAGCCTTTAGGGCACCCAATAGTCTACAATCACAACTCGCATAGGAGAACCCCTTGTAACCCATATTCCGGCTCTGTCGTATTACTGGATTGCTAGAAGGAGTAGGATCCGTCCAAAGCCGGCGGATTCGAACCTAGGTAAACTTGTGTGCTCACCGTCCTGAAACACCGTATGCCTCACACCCCTCTCTTCCACATGCCTCAAGGACACCCTCATGGCGTACTTTTCATCAATCCGACGACAATATCCCAGTGTCACGTCCCCATTACTTCTCTTCCTCCCCGTACTTCTCTTCCTTCCCCTCGAAGCCACTTTCCCCACTTCACTCCCATCCTACCGTAGGCACAAGCCGACGTCACCTCCATCCCAATCCCCTCTCCGGCAGCCACCCCCCTCCCCTCTCGCCATGGGTTCAAGGGGAGATGGCAAGGAAACGCGTCGTGATGACAGGGACGGTGATTTCGATGTGAGTCGTCTTATCTCTATCTCTATCATCTGTGGCCAGTTATCTATTTTTTGAGCTAGATCTACTCTGTTTACTCATGTGTGTATGATGTGTTAGCCCAACCAGATGATGTATGACTCTGACTATCACGGTTTAGCAGATGAAGACAGTCCTCTGCTATGTAAACATGGATATGTGCCTGCTAAATTTGTAGCATTCGAAGGACGAAACCCAAGCAGGAGGTTTCTATGATGTCAAGGACATCGTGCAATGATGCAAGGCGGAAGTTGCGGTGTTGTCAAATGGGTAGATCTAGAGTGGCCTAAATCGATGCATAAAATGTTGGACAAATTATGGGATATGACTGTTGAGTTTAAAGAATCCGTAGTCAGCTCACTTCTTGACAGTGTTGAGATGAAGCTATGGGACCCAGTTGACACGACCAAGCTTAACCGAGATCTCAGGAGGGTGCAAGACAAGGTTAGCAAAGTCGAGAAGGAGAGGGACATGGCGTTGGCCCTAAAGGCTAAAGAAGAGCAAGAACTGACTCAAGCAAGGAATGATCTTCACCATGACAAAGTCCTACAGTTCACAACTACGAGTATTGACAAGTGCATGAGGAAAAATGCAAAGAAACAATTGAAGCTGTGCAAGGAAAATGCTAAAAGGAAGGAGCAGACGATTCGATCCTTGCTCTTGCAGGAAGATGCACATCGGGCTAAGATTAGGAAGATCAAGGAGATGTGTGATAACTAGTTCTATTTAGCTTGAGCTTCGTGCCTTTTTAAGTTGTAATAGTTGTACTTGTTGACCTAGCAGTCTGAACTATTGGCCCCGGAGTCCTGGGAGGAAAAAATTGGTCGGCCGTTAATCTGTCTTAACCCTCCATTACTTCCTTTTGTCTGACCAATGCCCCTTGGATATTCCGCCCATCGCTTCGTCGTCCTCATGTACAAATAGGAGGCGCCACAGCGCGTCGCTTCGTCATCCATCCCCTCGCCCTCTCCAATCTCCACCGCGTCGTCGCTTTGTCATCCATCCCCTTGCTCCCTCTCCAATCTCCACCGCGCCGCCATGGAGATGTCCGTGCTGAACTTCTACGAGGCAGTGATGTTCGCGCACTTCGACGTCCTCGCACCGCCAGCCGCGACGGTGCCCCACGGATGGCGCATCAGCTATGCGAGCGTGCCGGTGGCTCCGCTCCTCGTCCCCAGCGAAGCTGTGATGGAGAGCAAAATCGCGGCGTGCTGACGCCAGATGCCCGTGTGGAAGAGGGCGCTACCCTGGTACAGGGCGGCCAGCCCGTACTGGCCCGCGCTATTCAAGAAGGAGCGAAACGCCAAGATTGGCAACCACATCGTTTAAGGACGCCTGGTGCACCGGGATCTCCGTAACCGAGAAGGGCGGGAGAGGTTCTGGTCCGTCCCTGGACGGACCAAGTACACCGTCATCGCCGCCGCTCACCGTGAAGAGGTGCTCCGTCTTGCGAACAATGCAAAAATCGTGGAGGTTCCGTCCGACGACGACGAGGAAGTCGGCGAATCGGAGGACAGCGGTAGCGGAAGTGAAATTGTTGAATAGTGGTTGAATTAATGTAGGATGTGAAATCGCACCTTTGTTTAGAATAATTTGTGGTTGAATTAATGAAATGCCTCGATTTAGATCTCTATCTCGATTAATTTGTGGAAGAATTTGTGATTTAGATCAATTTCTGCCTCGATTTAGATCTCTGTGCCGGATTGGCAACATGACCGTGGACCAAAGACCCCTTTTCTACTAGTGTATTCTGACATTGGTGGTTTGTTTAAATGTAATATATGTGGATTGTGCCGCATGCAAATGGCACAACCACAATTTATAAAGTGGAAGCACGTACACCCGGTTACTGTAGATCCCGGAGCTTCGCCAGATGCAGGAGTAGAGAGGCGGTGAGATAGACGGGCTCAAGATTAGGCCAGAAAGTGGTACCGATTTCCTCCTCATCTGGGCATTATCAGTTGCCATTGTTGTTTATATTGCCATGTCATTATATGCAGCAGCTAAAATAAGTAGCTGCTTCGTGGAGTGTAGCAGTTTAAATAATTTCTTTCTGTGGCACATACATTCTGTCGTATTTGGAGACCTCCTGCCCCTTAGCAATCGTGGAACCAGTGCTGCGTGTTTTCAGATGGCAGTGGCACAATCACAATTTCGGATTCAACTACTGACTCGGGCGTTTCCAAACCTTGAGTCGCGGTAAATTTTACTTAGAGAACGTGGATAGATTGTTTCGCCCAGCAAAGTACCACACACAGAGCTAACCGAATTACATATATAGGTTCAAGTTTAACACATTACTATGCATCTTCATTGCTAGCAGCCTTCTTCCGCAGCCTGGGTGCCAAGCCTTCACGTCCACTGGCTTCTTCATTTCCTGCCTTCTTCCTCTTCCTTGGTGCCAATTTTCTTAGCTTCACGTACTCTGCATCGTCGGGACAATGGGCACCAGAATCGTGTCCAGCATCATCTTTCCACTCATTTTTAATTTCTTCGGGCACCAAAATGACTGGCCCGGCAGTCATGTTTCTAACCTTGCGGTGCTTCCTGTCAAAGAAACAAGACTGTTGCATAACTGCCCAATATCTACAGAGTAAATAAAAAAAATTACAATTCAGCATAAACATGTGAACCCCAAGAGACTTCTGCTTACCAGGAGCTAATTGGGTTTGAGCAACCACCCTGTCCAAGAATAGAAGGGCGACTCCCAGTTGCAGTAGCTTCCACATCCAGTACATCATAATTCAGCTCAAACATGCAAGCCGAAGCATACCTTTTCATCAACCCAATTAGCTGACTGTCACACGTTAGAGGAACCATGATGCCACGTTCATCCATGAATCCGAACTTTGTTGTCTGCTTAGGCCATAATTCATCATTATTACGCAGAGCAGCAACCATACCAGATATAGTGCAGATCTGCGCATGCTTTTCTTCCATCGTGATACAATGGTGTCCATACCACTTTCCCTTAGAGTCGTATCTGAAGAGGACTACCGTAACCAGGTAAGGGTGGTCCGCGGAGATCCCATTTGATAGAAAACTATGGACAAAATATGTTTGTCAGCGTTGGGCTAACAAACAATTTTAGGTTCAGTAGCGAGCTAGCAGTTATAATTAGTGCGAATAGCAAAGAGAAGGGTATCTCACTCGCTTGTAGCCAGAACTTCTTCCTTGGTAGTAGGATCTGCCATCCTCCGAGCTTCTCGGCTCGTCGTCGGCGGAGACGGGATAGAGCCTCACAACGGCGGCTACGGCATGCGCCATTGGAGCTCGGGATCAGCGACTGGTCGCAGCAACTTGGTGCCATAAGTCAAACGTCCGAAGGGATCGTCCTGCCTGGAGGGTGGATTCCGACACTGCTGGTGCTAGGGGAAAGGTGGGAATGGATTTGTGAAATTGGTCAATGCATCCAATCCACTTAGTTACTCGATTTTCCTAAGAGGTTGCCGCGTTGGCGCTCGCGTCACGGACATATGACCGACATGAGGGTCCCGACCGTCTACTTCACGGGGCAGTTTAATGGAATGTTTGAATTTCGCAGGGGTGAGATGAGTTTGCATCGAAATGGCCCCTCTCGGTAGTTGCTGGCCCAACATTTAGAAACGCGGCAATTTTAGGCAACTTAGGTACCGCCATGCGCTGGCCTGCAACTTTGGTACCGCAGACAAACAACCCCCTATTAGAGAGGGATATGGAAGACCTATTCAGAACCAACCTGATACTAACACTAAACATACCCATCCTGGTATTTCCCCCTCGAGACCAAACGAGGAAGTCAAACTGAGGAACTCACACAGTTGACATTCTTATTCATTCCATTATAGTTGCAGCACTTACTAGTCAGATATAGATAGCACGAGTCATCCTGATATCATAAGCAGTGAGCAATTTTAGTTAACCATTCCGTTGTAGTTGCAGTACTTACTAGTCTGATACCATTAGCATGAGACATCCCAAATCTAGCAGTTGTTGGCACTTTTATGTGCTCATTCCGTTGTAGTGAAACTGATTACTAGACATGTCAAAGTCAAATTTATAGCACTACTTTAGTTATGGTTATCTATGATCGAGAAACTATGCTCCAAGTCGTCCATAACCACAGACAGGTCTTTCAGAAAGATTTATCCTGCAGGGGTGCACAAATAGCAACACACACATGATCAACCTTGGGAAGAACCAAATAAAACACAACGAGGCCTCACGACAATGCATTCACATGATTCATAAATTATTTCAGGGGGACACCCCGATAGGCTACCCGCAACAAAGTTGGCCAGCTCCGAGATGAACCTAGGGTTTGCAACGACGGCGGTAAATGACTGGGAACCCGAAAGTGTGACTGGGCTTGTCGATACAGCATAAACATGGCGCGGGATTCCTAAATGGTACATGTGATCCACACACAACTGTAAATAAAGCAGTAAAGCATGGCAAAAATACAGAATAGTAATAAAGACTCAAACTAGTTTGTGGCCCCAAGAAATAAAGTGTGAATCAAGCTCTGACAAAGGGGGATCCATAGGGTCTCCCGTATGTGGATCGTGTGAATAGTCAAGGAACAGGAATTAAGTACTCGGGGCCGACGGGCACAAGTGAGTGGTTAAAAACCAAATATTAGCTATTGCTCACTGGTGCCTCTGCATTAGTTATATCTATTCCCAGCATTTTAATTATCAAGTTGTAATTAAAGCCATGATCATCTCTACCATTAAGCATCTCCACCATTAAGCATGTGTCAACCTCCCATCAACGGTGGAATGATAACGATGCGAAGCCGCACCTAAACAAGCAACTACGACTCACAAGGCCGACTGTCTATCAAACAACATGCAATAGGATGTGTCCAAGGCAATATAGAGGCCGCAAGGAATATAAATGGTGCCTAGGAACTAAAGCATCGCAACACGGATAGCAATAGATCAACAAGAGGAAGTAAAGACTATAAACACAAGATAGGTAGAAAGAGGGAGAATGCTCGCCTGAGAAACACTACCGAAGGTTCATATCCGAAGAAATTGTCGGCACTCGCCTCAACTCGATCGGCCTAATCCGCGAAGAAGCAAAACACTAAAAAAACACCGGATCCACTATTTAATACTACTGTAGAAGATCGGGCATGATGCATGACATGGAAATGGTGCGATGCAATTAGGCAATATTAAGCGGAACCGGGGCTCGAACAATTGATTAGGAGGTTCATGTTGTTTGGATACCCCGCAATTTAAATGTTGTCTTAACAAGGCAAAATATGGTATCGGATCGCTACACAAATTTAAATGGGGGCGAGAATAGACAAATATATCCTGCATATGTGCTCCATATTTAATTATGAGGTGAATCTACAAAGTACCCGCAAATAAATGAATATGTATGCGAGAATGAACAATTTAATATGCAACAACATATATGTCATATATTATAAAAATAGGGGTCTCGGATAGGGGTCACACATGGGGGCGAATGTCTTGGGGCTCGAAAGGTTCGAGGGATCGGTCTTCGGACTTCGGGGTCAGGGTTCTTCGGGGTCTCAACCTTTGGATCTGTGATGGAGATATTGTGGCTCCGGCTTGTATGGTCGGTGGCGAATTTTGTTCGGGTGACGATAGAGATCTTGTCTAGAGGATTTCGGGCAGCTTGCTCTTCGGTTGTACTCAGGCGGCTTCAACACCACAACATCTCTCATCTACACCAACTCACATCCATCACCAATACGCCACCGCTTCGTCAATGCATAAGCATGAGCCAAACAATAGAACCACTTCATGTACATCGCCTTATTGGAACCACACCACGTCCACCACTAGAACATCATGGAGCAGGGCCTCACATAAACTTGACAGGAGCATGGGGAGGGGGTTGTCACGGACAGGGTACTTGCAGGCCTTGGTGTTGCTGCGTGCAGTGAGGAAGACTGGGTCGCACTAGGTCGGAGGAGAGGCCAAGGTCGGCGGAGAAGGGGGCCCGCATCAGGCATGCTGCGTGCGGGGATCGAAGCACGGGGACGCGGACCGGGCGGACATCGACGATCAACGCGGAAGACGGCGCTCGGCGAGGTGGGAGACGACGTAGAGGTTACGCCACGTGGGGTCAATGGCGACCGGGATGCAACTCAGGGTTGCGCTAGCTCGGGTTGAGGTAGGGCGTAGGGGCGGCGACAGACGCTAGACGAACGGGCGAGCAGTCGGCGATGGAGCGGTGATGACACATGGAAGGGCATGGCGGCCAGGACTTTTGGGGCAAAGCGGGCAGGGGGCACCAGGGCAAGGACATGCAGGTGGCAGCAGAGCGTTCTGCGGAGGAGGCCGGCAAGGTAGGCGGCGGCGAGATCGAGGCCGGCTTGTGGCGAGGTCGAGGAGGAACAGAGGAGGACGGCGACTGGAGGTTGAGGTTGAGGCCGGCGAGGACGGGGCCCTATGCGGCGCTGCCATGGAGCCTGGAGGCAGAAGGTGTCACGGCAACACGCAGGGAAGACAACGACGTGAGGTGGAGAGGCGGAACTAGCTCACACGGTGGAGGATCTTGCGGGGGGCGCGACGCCGACGGAGCGTAGAGGGCGGTGGCAATGGGGTTGGTGGCGAATGGGGTCATGAGGGAGATGTCACGGGCAGGGAGAGAGAAGCGGGGGCGAGGCAGGCATACGACGCGGAGTGGTGGTGTAACATCTCAAAAATATTAAAGGAGAATATCATTTTCCAATCACCAAAATTAGGGTTAACAAAAGCTTTTACTATTAAACACTATGTGAATGCATGTGTGTTTATTAATGATGTATGAATGCTTGTTATGCCATGTTTGTTTGTTATATATGTTGAGAAATAGTTTAAGGATTAAATGATACGGATCACGCCAATGATCCTTGCGATTTCTCTCGATCTTTCACAGTGAGTCACCTGGATAATAATCCTTCCAATAACACCGATGAACGTCACCTGAAGAAGAGGAATCAATCCATAAAGTAACATGATGAAGATCACCACGCCTCAAACCTGAGAACGACAATCCTTGATGAACACAAGAACCTCCACAACAATAATATGATAAACAGTATCGCCGTCCCCGGAGGGATGATACACGATGGAGCACAATATAGTTTTTAGACTAAACAACTGAACTCCCCTAAACCCTAGGTGGATGGCTCCTTTATATAGGAGGCCTGCAACTAGTCGGTTGGATAGACCCAAACCAAACAAACAACGGACTCAAACCTAACCTAGACTCGGACTCAATAACATAGCAATAATAACAAGAGTTGAGAAGAAGAAGACGGTGGTGCCTAGGTCCAAGCTCGTATGGAGACACAAGGAGGTGCAGGCGCCAAGGGTTGTATCAAGTCGAGTAAGCCAAGTGGGAGGATGTGGTGAGGAAGGCAAGCAAGACTTGAAGATGGCAAAGACGCGTGAAGCTATTGTTCATATCATGCCACCTTTCCGACCCGACCCGCAAGCGTTGGGGACAACGCTTCTTGAAGAGGGGATGATGATATGGGCATGAAGGAGGAGGTGAAGCCTAATTTTAGGAATCCACCAAGCTAGGTGATGCGGGCGCATCTCATCGATGATTGGCACGCGAGGACGACCTACGATATGTAATGATAAGTCTAGGGTTGTGTCAAATATTATTGCTATTTTATTGAGTCTGAGTCTAGGTTAGGTTCGAGTCCGTTGTGTGTTCGGTTTGGGTCTATCCGACCGACTAGTTGCAGGCCTCCTATATAAAGGAGACAGCCTCTAGGGTTTAGGGGAGTTCAGTTGTTTAGTCTAAAAACTATATTGTGCTCCACCATGTATCATCCCTCCGGGGACGGCGATACTGTTTATCATATTATTGTTGCGGAGGTTCTTGTGTTCATCAAGGATTGTCATGCTCAGGTTTGAAGCATGGTGATCTTCATCACGTTACTTTCTGGATGGATTCCTCTTCTTCAGGTGACGTTCATCGGCGTTATTGGAAGGATTATTATCCAGGTGTCTCGCTGTGAAAGATCGGGACAAATCTCAAGGATCATTGGCGTGATCCGTATCAGGTGGTATCAGAGCGCCAGGTTGATTACGGTGCAAGTTGTGTCATTGGAGGCATTCTTATTGTTGCTGGATCTTTAATTTCGAGGCAGACCAGACTGCGTATCGGCGAGTACGCTTGTGTCGATCAAGGAGTTTTGCTGGCACGTTGGTGGTGATCGATTTCAGTCGAGATCGTTTTCTATTGGGCGTATAGCACCGGTGGAATCAAGATTGGAAGCAGATCCGATCGTGTTACCATTATATAGCGATTTGGTCATATTGAAAAAAGCAAGGAGTCAGTGATCTGGTTGTATCGTGTCCAGAGTCCATCCACTTCCCGATTTGTTTTAGATCCGATCGAGGCAGTCGGATAAAAAAAGGCAAACGTATACGTGAAAAGGAGAGAAAAAAGGCAGTCCCAATCGGACTCCATATGTGGAGTTTCCTTCATGTGAAAAAAGGGCTCAACCAATCTCTAAGCTAGAGTCCTTTGCATCTACATGTACCTGAAAAAAGAGTAAAGGAACCGCTCGCTGGAGATCGGATCGATCGTGTTTGTAAATTAAAAAGAGCGCTAGCGCACGTCGGACCGCAGATAGATTCTGCTCTTTCGCGTGTGAGCGCGGGTAAAGAAAGGCCAGTTCGTGAGTCTAGGGATATCGTCAAACAGTATACGGACACTTATGTCAGTCAAGTGCATACCCAGGTGTATTCATCCTATTTGGATCCATGGTGTACAGGAATTTGTTCTGTGTGTTATGAGTGATATGCATGGTATAGCGTCAGTTGCAGTTGGAGGATGCTTGTGTCTCGATCAGGTTGATGGTGTCGAAGGCCAAAGAGAGACAAGGACAGTATGAAGTCAAGCAAGCCGAGAGGGAGGATGAGGCATGGAATGCGAGCAAGACTTGAAGATAGCTAGTCGAGCGGGAGAATGAGGTGTGGAAGACTGGCGATACTTGAAGACGGAGAGTGGCGATGTTGATGATCTGACGCCACATTCTGGAGACTACCCTCTAGTGCTGAGGACAACGCCTTTTGAAGAACGGGAGGATGATGAGGGACTAAGCCCGAAGAATCCGGCTGATTCACCCGGAATGTCCGGCTACCCCGGACAGTCCTGCCTGTGCCAACCGGATAGTCTGGCCGTGTTCGGACCAGTCCAAACCGGATGTATCATGTTTAGAGTCCAGTTAGTTTAGATGTTGGTTTGGCCCTGTCCAACCGACTAGGTCGAGTCTGTCCGCCCCAGCCCTCATCTAAGGAGCTAGCCGGTCTAGGTTTTAGATTAGCTTTGAGTTTATTCATAATAATGTAGAACTTAAAGTTCATATTATGACCGTCCCTCTGGGATTGGCGTGTGTGACGGTGTCTTGGACGTTCGTCCAGTTATCCATAATAAAGACACGAGGGTTCTTGAATTGTCAAGAGTAATCGTGTGGGCGCGAAGGTCCTCGAGTTATCAAGGGTTGTCGAGCTTTGGCGTGTCTATCCCGACGTGAGGTTCATCGTTCATCATCGAGTTGCTCGTATCATTAAAGCAATATCATCTAGGTCAAATTCAAACCAAAGCAAATCAAAAGAAAATTAAATTATAAGGCATATGATCTAATGGTCATTTTTGCCAAAGTTAACACCTAGCCCACTTTGGACAACTCTAGAAAATGATTTCAAATAGAAAAAATTCTATTTCTTTTATCACCTCTCTAGACCAAGTGACATGGAACCCAAGTGAACTTTCAAAACTTACAGAAAAAAATTCAAATTCTTGACCAATCCTTGAAACCAGAGACACCAAGATAGCCATTTTTCAAAAACCACTCAAAGTTTCTCCACTTGACCAATCCTTGAAACCAGAGACACTCAAGCATATGACCAGCACACCCACCAAAAAGAATTCGAGAATTCAAATGTTTATTTCATGCGGCTATTTGATCGAGCACTTAGAAGGCACATTATAGATATACCAACTATACATTGTTTGGATCAATCTTGTGATAATATTGGTTCCTCACTAAGCTTCCACTACTAGCCCACGATCACCCTAGTACCAGCGTGCAATTGAGCCTCTCTCACTCGACCAAATGTCTAGTGCAAAGTGGTACCCGACCATGCCATGCCGGCCGGACATGGTCGCGATGCCACAAGCCTCGCCGGCCTCGTCCATGACCACTAGGAGATAGGCGTGACCTTACCGCACTCGCCCGTACACGCCTCGGCCAACGACAACCAGTGGAGACGTCAGACCTGTTGTGCCCATTTATCTCTCTGGCATGCCGACGCGCACGCCAGAGCGCCGAGCTATCCCGCGCAACCACGCCGCGCCTCCCTCTCCCTTGCATAAATGCAATCGCCGTGATGCCAGCGACCTCCCAGACACGCCCGTTTGACGCCGCGCAACCCGTGACCACCGTAGACCATGACGAACACCTGCGGTACCTGAGCAGAGCATGGACGTCCCATCCGATTAAGACCGCGCCTCGCCGTGCCACTGTGTGCATGACGATCGCCGAAGAGCACCATGTCGACCTATACCCTCAGCCATGCCGATAGCACCCTGTAGCAACATCACTGACGAGCCCGAGCCATGCCTCACCGCTCTGCTTGCTGGGGTATAAATAGACCGCTCCCATTGCCTCAAAACACACCCCACTCGACTCCTCTCTCACCTAGAAACCTCTCTGACCCATCCCAGGAGCAAGGCAAGCAGTGAAGTGCCGGAATTTTGCCGGAGCCCGCCACTGCTATGGTGGAGCGGAGCCAACGCTAGGAGCCGCCCCAGGAGCTACCGCGACCACCGTTCGAACCGCCGTCACCTACCAGTTTGTTCGCCTGCACCGCCCCACCTAGCTGGAGCCCTGGTAAGCCCTCGACGACCCCCGCCGTAGAGCTAGGGTTAAAATCCCCCGCGCGTCGTGCGACATAGACGATGACGCTGAACCGTTGATCGCGGTCTATTCGTGCGGCCTAGATTAGTGCATAACGCTTCGCGTTAGAATAGCCGCTGACATGTGGGACTAGCACTAGTGCAGCCTACTGTGCGCGCACCGCATAGCTGGGCCGGCCCAATATCATTCCCGCGCGTTGCCCACGAATTGAAATTTAGATTTTCCTTTTAGTCCAAAACCGTATTCTGCCAGTGACTTCAAAATCAAATTCAAGAAGATTTACTAAACCAAATTGCATGAATCCAATTTTGTTAGAAAGGTAATGAAAATCTTTAAACACTCCCATTGGATTCAAATAGTTTGAAGTTATAGATCACCTATAGTAAAAATAACAAGGCACATACTTTTACAACTTCCAACATTTTTCTAAAAATTAACCATAAATGCTTCTGAGTTGATTCTAATCATCAAAAGTCACATTTGCCATGATCTATCTAAATATATAAAAATATTTTGTTTTGCATGCTGTGGTCATGGACTCATATTAAAAGAATGCTATATAGTCATTTCTTGTCATATTAATTTTATTAAATAGCAATATTAAACTTTGTAATATATGTCAACCACTTTAAATCAAATTCCCAAGTATTGGAATATGTGGTAATGACATGTGTCAACATGATCCCATATTTTAATTGGAGAATATTAAATCTTAAATATTTTTCAATGAGTAGAAATTGCATTTCCCAAAATAAAATAAATAAGACTATGTCAATATTTCATGTAGTGATTGAGATGATGCTAGATCATCTAGTGTGAACGTTTGTGTTCTAAATAGAAGTAGCTAAGTATTGTTTGGTGATTGGGTACCTCGTATTTATTTATAGACGCTAGTACCACCCTGGGCTACAAGGAGGAAGAGTTCTACGAAGAAGAAGAAGAGCACTTCGACAACTATACCAACCAAGGCAAGCCCACTATGCAAGCTAACCTATGCAAGATGCACTATGCATGCTTTAGTGATGCAACTTTGATTAAACCAATCCCAAGTTTTACTTGCAAGATTTATTCTTTTACCCTTTTATCAAAGTTTCTTAAATAGTTAATTATTTGTGATTAGTGGAAAAATAGGATAGATGCATATCAAGAGCATAGAACTAGGCTTGAGTAGTTACACTTGCTTAGCACCCCTCAATAGTGTTACTCTCATTGATAGTTGCTAGTGCTAAACTAATATTGATCACTTTAGATGGGAACACTTGGAGCAAATGATTATGAAAACCTTGGAATGATGAGTCATTTTATTGAAATGTTTTGACATGGGTTATCAAACACAATGATTTGAAGATGAAACTTAATGAGGCATGTGCCTTGACTTTGATAAAAACTAATGGTTGGATTCAGATGTGATACCATTCCAGCATTTACCGTACAACCGCAATACCTGATTTGGGTAGAGCTTAACTAGAAGTTTATATGTCTTAGTATGGGTTCCCTTGCGGAAAGAGGTTAATATGAGCCTACCTCGCGAATATGAATGTCCACCTATGCAGTTCCCGGGATGGCAGATGGCCATGGCTAGGAGGCCAAGCTCATAGGGAAGGTGCCTATACTAGGGTTTGTAATTGAAAGGTTAGGATTGATTATCCGCATACCAAGTATGATGATTCAGGGTTATCCCTAACAGATGTATCGAATTTTTTGGTGAAAGTGTACCACCTCTGCAGAGTGTCAAACTATTTGAATAGCGGCGTCCACGGTCATGGACAGTTAGAGTGGCCATACTGTTCCGTTGTCAGATGTTTTCAAATGACTTGTGACTTGAACTATGACTTTGACTTCACCACAACAGGGATTGTGGAAATGAAAACTAGGTTCCCACTTGAGTAATCTAGATAACTAAAATAGGCTTTACTACTATGTTATGCTTAAATAAAACTAGCTTATTGCAAACAAGCCTAGAGCTTAGGATTCCTACTAGAAATGTCTTACTTACATTAGTGATAGTTTGCGAGTACTTTAAGAGTACTCATGGCTTTGTCCCTGGCTATTCCCATGGCCAGACTATGAAGAGGACTATCTGGAGGATGGATAGCAAGATGTCTAAGATAACTAGGATCATCTCCCATCGTCAGTATTGCCTGTGACAATGAAGATGGAGCCTCTACCACGTTTATTTCCGCTACTTTGATGTGTATTAAGACTTGATCATGAGATCAACTATTTGTAAGACTATTATAGTTTGTAATGGAGGATGTACTGTGCTACCAATTCTGTTATGTCTCGCAAAAATGGTATTCCTGGGATTGCGATGTATGGCATAACAAGCATCTGGACTTAAAAACCCGGGTGTTCACAAGTTGGTATCAGAGCCATCTTGACCATAGGAGACCCTAGTTAGAATGGACGTCTGAAAAACTTAGTTTCAAAACAAAGTAAGTGACTATTTACGAAAACCTATTCTCACTCTTATCCTTGAGATTCTTTCAAAAAAGAGTTCACATGTTCCTCAAAATTCCTGCAATTCCACATAAAATTTGACACACTTGATCACCACACTAACTTACTCATCCTAATTACTTATAGATGGAAGTAAAGTACATCAAGTTCTATCAACTTGGTAATGGAGGATATCTCATCTTCGAGAGGGACTTGAGTCAGCTAGCAGAGTTTCTTGGACGCCCGCATCCAGAGTTCTATGGAGCACGGCTCAATGATCAGCCAGGAGGAGAACTGCAGTGGTTGATTACCGTAGATCCGAGAGGAAATATGAGCCACCCACCTCGGAGAAGATACAGTTCACCTTGAGGGAGAACAAATGGCTAGATGGACTAGCCAGAGCAATGTAGGAGGCACTTGCCCGTCTGTGTGCGCAGAACATCGACCAGATCAATGGCACTTGCTTCGCTCACTATGCAATACATGACTCTATGGGACAGCCCTTGGCCCTGCCACGACATCTGGGGCTGAGGCACCATGTGGACCACCTTTACTTCATGTTGCACAAGACTCAGAAGGAGTTGGACAATGCCTGTGCCTATGCCAACCAGAAGCACATTATCGCAGCCAAGAAGAACCAAACCCTTGCCATCCTAGCTAAAGAGCGCAAGACCCTTCGGCACCAGCGTGACAAGAAGGACCGCATCATTGCTCGCATTCGTCATAAGGTGGCAACCCTTGAAGAAACCATCCATGACCAAGAAATTCATCTTGAGGAGAAGGAAGAAGAAGGTGAAGATGTTCGTGGAGATATCACCTCTTACCTCAGTGACGATGACGACTATCTGGAGGACATCAATATGGAGTTCCACACCGATGAGGAGGACGCAGATTTCCTGGATGATGAAGAACCCACTAGTTCCGATGATGAGTAGTCGCACTAGATCACTGTCGTAGGTGTGAGTTTGTATCCGGTCCCAATGTATCGTAGAATGACAGAATGGTTCTTAAAACCATCTGCTTGGTAGTTCTGATGTGTGGTTTGTACTGTGTTCCTTGGAATGAAAGAAAAGGAGTTGTGTTTTTTAAACCTTAGCAATACTCAATTTTTAAAGCTTTTGAACCATACCCATCATCCATAGAAATTTCCCTCTTGTCTTATGATCTATCTCAATCTTCAGATGACTCGAGGTAACCTCGGTGGTAGCAGCTCATCCCAGGATCTGATGCTTCAGATTCAAAAAATGCTAGTATCGGATCAAGAAGTCGGTAGAGCCAAGCGTCAAGCCAATCTCGCCACTCTTCAATAGATCGCCCAGATGGCACACGACAACCATGGCCATGGAAACCAGGATCACCATGGATCTAAGCTCAAGAACTTTCAAAACACTAATTCTCCTATGTTTAGCAAATTTGAAGAGCCCTTAGATGCTGATGACTGGCTGCAGTCAATGGAGAACAACTTAGAAGTTGCAGGAGTAGATACTGCGGAGAAAGTATTGTTTGCCACCCACTATCTGGAAGGTTATGCAAGATCATGGTGGAACAACACTCGTACAATGATGACTTGGGAGGAATTCAAGATCAAGTTCAGCACGACTCATGTGCCCCCAGGTTTGATCAAGAGGATGAGGGATGAATTCAGGGAGTTGAAGCAAGGAAGAATGGCTGTGGTAGAATACCGTGTCAGATTTATGTCTGTGGCTAGGTATGCCCCTGATGAGATCGACATAGAAGCAAAGAAGAAGGAAAGATTCCTGAATGGTCTGCATGATGAGATGCAGACAGTGTTAGTGAACATTCCTTTTGACGATCTAGAAGCTCTTTTGGATTCTACTATCCAGATGGAAGGAAAGATTAATCAAGCCAATGAGAATCGCAAGCGTCGTATGATGCACCAGCCTGGACCCCACCATACCCCGAAGTACCGCCCCAGCTCGTCTGCAGGATTTGCACCAAGAAACAAGAGGCCACCAATGTCATGTCCGAACTTTCCCAATAATGGCGGAGGAAACCCAAGGCCCGAAGGCCACAACAACAACACCGGTAACCCCCATAACTTTGACCGTGCACCGCCAAGGTCTACTAACCACAACAACAACAACAACAACAGTACTACCCCAAGGACTGGAAGCAATGTTGTGCCTATTGCCGGGAAGGACAAGTCAATGATAACCTGCTTTGAATGTGGAGTCACGGGTCACTACTCCAATGAGTTCCCCAAGAAGCTTGCTGCAGCCACCAATGTCACTGCACCTGCCCAGTAGCAGCGCCGTGTCTAGCCTGGAAAGAGGTTTGCCCCAGGCAACCCGCACAACCGTACCAGTCGTCTGTTCCACATGAATGCGAAAGAAGCCCAGGAAGCGCCAGATGTCATGATGGGTATGTTTTCTGTTAACTCAGTACTTGCAAGGGTGTTGTTTGATTCTGGAGCATCGCACTCGTTTGTTAAAGAAGAATTTGTATGCACTAGTAAGATTCAACCAACAAATTTGAAGCATGTTATGATAGTTCAAATACCTAGGTCAACCACCAGCTAGAAATATTTGAAAGGAAGTGCCTATCAGAATACATGGAATAGATTTTTATGCCAATTTAATAGTACTTGGAACCAAAGGTTTGGAAGTAGTACTAGGAATGGATTGGATGTCGAAACATCAGGGATTAATAGACTATGCCAAGAAAGCCATAACCCTGGCTAGTAGCACCAAAGTATCAGTAGAACATGTGTCTGAGACGTTGCCCCACGAATTCAAATGCAACAAGAGTTTAGTCCAATCAATCATAGACCAAGTCAGTGTAGTCTGTGAATACCCCGATATGTTCCCAGATGAATTACCCAGTATGCCCCCTAGATCGGGATATCGAGTTTATTGAACTAGTTCCTAGAACCGGACCATAGCTCAGAGACCCTATAGTATGAACCCAGCCGAATTAGTGGAGCTCAAGAAGCAACTTGATGACATGTTGAGCAAAGGTCTGATACAACCAAGTGCATTGACGTGGAGATCACTTGTTTGTTCGTGGATAAGAAAGATGGTGCCACACATTTGTGTGCGGATTACCGAAAGATGAATGATGTCACTATCAAGTACGAGTACCCACTGCCAAAGATAGAAGATTTGTTTGATCAGCTGACTGGTGCTAGAGTGTTTTCTAAGATTGATCTCAGAACTGGTTATCATCAATTAAAGATCCGTGCAATGGATATCCCAAAGACTGCGTTCATTACCAGATATGGATTGTATGAGTACAATGTCATGTCCTTTGGATTGACAAATTCCGCTGCTTATTTCATGAATCTCATGAATAAGATTTTTATGAACTTCTTGGATAAGTTTGTCGTTGTTTTTATCGATGATATTCTGATATATTCCAAGTCGGAAGAAGACCATGAGCAGCACCTAAGGACCATCCTTGAAACCCTTAGAGAGCATCAGTTTAATGCCAAGTTTAGCAAATGTGAGTTCTGGTTAAAGGAAGTAGGATTACTAGGACATATCTTGTCGGCAGGAGGAGTTGCCGTCGATCCTGCCAAGATTACGGATGTTGAAGAATGGAAAGCCCCAACCACTCAAACCAAAGTTCGCGCATTTCTTGGATTAGTTGGATATTACTGCAAGTTTGTTGAAGAATTTTCAAGCATCGCAAGGCCGATGACCCAGCTGTTGAAGAAAGATAAGAAGTTTGAATGGACGGACAAATGTGAAGCAAGTTTTCAAGAGCTCAAGAAGGGATTGATTTCAGCCCCAATTTTGATCATGCCGGGTATCAAGAAGACTTTTGATGTATTTTTTGACGCATCCAAGATTGGTCTCAGATGTGTATTGATACAGGAAGGAAAAGTAATATCATATATGTCCTGACAACTGAAGCAGCATGAGCAGAATTATCCCACCCATGACTTAGAACTGGCAGCCGTAGTCTTCGGCTTGAAGACAGGGTGTCATTACCTCATGGGTAACCGCTGTGAGATTTATTCAGATCACAAGAGTTTGAAGTATATTTTCACCCAGAAGGAGCTGAATATGAGGCAACAGAGATGGATAGAGTTAATCAAGGATTAGGACCTTGACATTCACTACCACCCTGGCAAGGCCAATGTGGTAGCGGATGCTCTTAGTAGACTGATGTGTAGATTAAACACCATGATTAAGGAAGACCAGCCAAGTTTGCATGAGGAGTTGGAAATTTTTAGAATGGAGATAGTTAGCGAAGGATTTCTAGCCAATATTGAACTTCAACCCACTTTGATTAGTCAGATAAAGGAAGCTCAGAAAGGAAATGCCAGTATCAACGGAATTAAGCATCGTATCGGTACAGGGAAGGTACCCGGATTCACTGAAGACGAAGAATGCATTCTTTGGTCTAAAAGACGTATCTGTGTGCTAGTAGATTCGGAGTTGAAGCAAGTCATTTTGTAGAAGGCCCATGATACTCTTTATTCTATTCATCCAGGAGGAACGAAGATGTATCAGGATTTGAAGTAGCAATTTTGGTGGCACAAAATGAAGAGATAAGTCAGAAGCTATATCACCAAGTGTTATATCTGTTAGAGAGTCAAAATGGAACACCAGCGACCCACAGGACTTTTGTAGCCATTGCAAATTTCGGAATGGAAATGGGATTCTGTTGGAATGGATTTCATCACCGGTCTACGTACATCTAGTAGAGGAAATGATTCTATTTGGGTCATAATAGATAGACTATCCAAGATAGCTCATTTAATACCTGTCAAGACCGCTTACCAAGGCCCGAAGCTAGCAGAGTTGTACATTGCTAGAATAGTCATCCTGCACAGAACCCCCAAGGCAATTGTGTCAGATCGAGGAACCCAGATTACCTCAAGGTTTTGGAAGAAAGTCCAAGAATGATTAGGAACCAAACTGAACTTCAACACAGTTATCACCCGTAGACCGACGGACAAACAGAAAGAGTAAACCAGATACTAGAAGATATGCTGGCCTGTGTATTAGAATATGGATCTAAATGGGAAGACTGTCTGCCTTTCGCAGAATTCTCATACAACAACAATTATCGAGCCAGTTGGCAAATGGCCCCAGTTGAGGTTTTTTATGGAAGGAAGTGTCGTACCCCTCTGAATTGGTCGCAAGTAGGAGAGAGTCAGATATTCAGACCAAACATCCTAAGATAAGCCGAAGAGAAGGTTCACAATATCCATGAACACCTCAAGACCTCCCAATCCAAACAGAGAGTTACGCTGATAAAAGACGTCGAGACCTGACCTTCAATGTTGGAGATTTTGTGTATCTCAAAGTATCACCCTTGACAGGAATGCATCGTTTTGAACTAAAAGGGAAGCTTGCACCTAGATATGTCGGAACTTTCAAGATTTTATGTCACCAAGGAGAAGTACCTATCAGCTAGAACTGCCTGAATAGATGTCAGCCGTACATGATGTGTTTCATCTCTCGTTACTTCATAAATGCTTAGAAGTTCCAGAGAAGACCGGAGTTTTCAAGAACATCAATCACAGAGCCATAGATATCAACAAGGATTTAACCTATCGTGAAGTACCCATTCGTATTTTGGAAGAAGCCTTCAGAACCACCCGGACCAGAAGTATCAAGTTTCTAAAAGTCCAGTGGAGCAACCATACTGAAGAAGAATCCACATGGGAGCGAGAAGATTCTATTAGGATTGAGTTTCCCAATCTCTTTAGTTCCTAGTTTTTCCTGAATCTCAGGATGAGATTCTGTTTAAGGGGGGAAGGTTTGTAACATCTCAAAAATATTAAAGGAGAATATCATTTTTCAATCACCAAAATTAGGGTTAACAAAATCTTTTACTATTAAACCCTATATGAATGCATGTGTGTTTATTAATGATGTATGAAGACTTGTTATGCCATGCTTGTTTGTTATATATGTTGAGAAACAGTTTAAGGATCAAAGCAATATCATCTAGGTCAAATCCAAACAAAAGTAAATCAAAAGAAAATCAAATTAAAAGGCATCTGATCTAATGGTCAGTTTTGCCAAAGTTAACACCTAGCCCACTTTGGGAACCTCTAGTAAATGATTTCATACAAAAAAATTCTATTTATTTTCTCGCCTTGCTAGACCATGAGACAATGAACCCAAGTGAACTTTCAAAACTTATAGAAACAAATTCAAATTCTTTTAAAGGACATTTCGAAATTGAATCCATCATAGACATCAAGATAGCCATTTTTCAAAAACCAATCAAAGTTTCTCCACTTGACCAATCCTTGCAACTAGAGACACTCAAGCATATGACCAACACACCCACCAAAAAGAATTCGAAAATTCAAATGTTAATTTCATGCGGCCATTTGATCGAGGACTTAGCAGGCATAGTACAAATATACCAACTATAAATTGTTTGGATCAATCTTGTGATAATCTTGGTACCTCACTAAGCTTCCACTACTAGCCCACGATCACCCCAGTACCAGCCCGTGCAATTGAGCCTCTCTCACTAGACCAAATGACCAGTGCAAAGTGGTACCCGACCATGCCATGCTGGTCGGACATGGACACGATGCCACAAGCCTCGCCGCCCTCGTCCACGGTCATTAGTAGATAGGTGTGACCTCACCGCACTCACCAGTACATGCCTCGGCCAACGACATCCAGTGGAGACGCCAGAACCCCTGCGCCCATTTATGTCACGCATGCCAGAGCGCCGAGCCATCCCATGCAACCACACCGTGCCTCGCTCTCCCCTTGCATAAATGCAATCGCCGCAACGCCAGCGACCTCCTAGACATGCCCGTTTGACGCTGCGCGACCCATGACCACCGTATGCCATGACGAACACCCGCGGTACCCGAGCAGAGCATGGACGTCCCCATCCGAATAAGACTGTGCCTTGCCGTGCCACTTTGCGCATGACGATCATCGAAGAGCACCACATCGACCTATACCCTCAGCCATGCCGATTGCACCCTGTAGCGACATCACTGACCAGACCGAGCCATGCCTCACCCTCCCCTCGCTGGGGTACAAATAGACCCCTCCCCTGCCTCAAAACGCACCCCACTCGATTCCTCTCTCACCCAGCAACCTCTCTGACCCATTCCCAGATCAAGGCGAGCAGTGCAGCACCGAAATTTCGCCGGAGCCCGCTGCTGCTGTGGTGGAGCGGAGCCGATGCTAGGAGCCGCCCTAGGAGCTGCCGCGACCACCGTTCAAACCGCTGTCGTCTACTAGTCCACTCGCCCACATCGGTGCACCTAGCTGGAGCCCCGGTAAACCCCTGAAAACTACTGCTCTAGAGCTAGGGTTAAAATCCCCCGCGCGTCGTACGACGGAGACGATGACGCTGACCCGTTGATCGCGCTCTAATCGTGCGGTCTAGATTAGCTCATACCGCTTCGCGTTAGAACAGCCGCTGACATGTAGGACCAGCACCAGTGCAACCCGCTGCGTGTGCGCCGTGTAGCTGGGCCGGCCCAATATCATTCCCGCGCGTTCCCTATAAATTCAAATTTATATTTTCCTTTTATTCCAAAACCCTATTCTGTAAGTGACTTCAAATTAAAATTCAAGAAGATTTACTAAACCAAATTGCTTGATTCCAATTTTGTTAGGAAGGTAATGAAAATCTCTAAACACTCTCGATGGATTCAAACAGTTTGAAGTTATAGATCACCTATAGTAAAAATAACAAGGCAGAGACTTTTACAACTTCCAACATTTTTCTAAAAATTAACCATAAATGCTTTTGAGTTGGTTCCAATTCTCGAAAATCACCTTTTCCATGATCTATCTGAATATATAAAAATATTTAGTTTTCCATGCGGTAGTCATGGACTCATCTTAAAAGAATGCTATATAGTCATTTCTAGTCATATTAATTCTATTAAATAGAAATATTAAACTTTGTAATATATGTCAACCACTTTAAATCACATTCCACAAGTATTGAAATATGTGGTGATGACATGTGTCAACATGATTCCATATTTTAATTGGAGAATATTAAATCTTAAGTATTTTCCAATGAGTAGAAATTGCATTTCACAAAATAAAATAAATAAGACTATGTCAATATTTCATGTAGTGATTGAGATGATGCGAGATCATCTAGTGTGAATATTTGTGTGCCAAATAAAAGTAGCAAAGTATTGTTTTGTGATTGGGTACCTCGTATTTATTTATAAATGCTAGTACCACCCCAGGCTACGAGAACGAAGAGTTCTACGAAGAAGAAGAAGAGCACTTCGACAACTGTACCAACCAAGGCAAGCCCACTATGCAAGCTATGCAAGATGCACTATGCATGCACTATGCATGCTTTTGTTATGCTACTTTGATTATACCAATCCCAAGTTTTACTTGCAAGATTTATTCTTTTACCCTTTTATCAAAGTTTCTTCAATAGTTAATTATTTGTGATTAGTGGAAAAATAGGATAAATGCAATCAATAGTGCTACTCTAATTGATAGTTGCTAGTGCTAAACTAATATTGACCACTTGCTTAGCACCCCTCAATAGAACTAGGCTTGAGTAGTTCCACTTGCTTAGCACCCCTCAATAGTGCTACTCTCATTGATAGTTGCTAGTGCTAAACTAATATTGATCACTTTAGATGGGAACACTTGGAGCAAATGATTATGAAAACCTTGGAATAATGAGTCATTCTATTGAAATGTTTTGACATGGTTTATGAAACACAATGATTTGAAGATGAAATTGAATGAGGCATATGCCTTAACTTTTATAAAAACTGATGGTTGGGTTCGGATGCGATACCATTCCAGCTTTTACCGTACAACCACAATACCTGATTTGGGTAGGGCTTAACTGGAAGTTTATATGTCTTAGTATGGGTTCTCTTGCGGAAATAGGTTAATATGAGCCTACCTCGTGAATATGAATGTCCACCTATGCAGTTCTCGGGATGGCAGATGGCCATGGCTGGGAGGCCAAGCCCATAGGGGAGGTGCCTATACTAGGGTTTGTAATTGAAAGGTTGCATACCAAGTACGACGATTCAGGGTTATCCCTGACGGATGTATCAAATTTTGTGGTGAAAGTGTACCACCTCTGCAGAGTATCAAACTATTCGAATAGCCGCGTCTGCGGTCATGGACAGTTGGAGTGGCCATACTATTCCGTTGTTAGATGTTTTCAAAATGACTTGTGACTTGAACTATGACTTTGACTTGACCACAACATGGATTGTGGAAATGAAAACTAGGTTTCCACTTGAGTAATCTAGATAACTGAAATAGGCTTTACTACTAAGTTCCGCTGAAATAAAACTAGCTTATTGCAAACAAGCCTAGAGCTTAGGATTCCACTAGAATTGTCTTACTTACATTAGTGATAGCTTGCGAGTACTTTAAGAGTACTAATGGATTTGTCACTGGCTATTTCCATGGCCAGAATATGAAGAGGACTATCCGGAGGATGGACAGCAGGATGTCAATGATAACTAAGATCATCTCCCATCATCAGCATTGCCTATGACAATGAAGATGGAGCCTCTACTACGTTTATTTCCGCTGCTTTGATGTGTATTAAGACTTGATCATGAGATCAACTATTTGTAAGACTATTATGGTTTGTAATGGATGATGTACTGTGCTACCAATTCTGTTATGTCACGCCAAAATGTTGTTCCTGGGATTGTGATGTACGACATAACAGGCATATGGACTTAAAAATCCCGGTGTTCACAGGTGGGCCAGGGGCGGGGTCGGGATCGGTGGAACGCGTCAAAGGGGTGGGGCTCCGTGTCGTGACAGGGGTGTAGCGGGGCAGCATGCTGGCAGCGGGGCTGGGGTAGGTAGGGCCGAGGTTTCGGTCGTGTCGCACGCGCATGTGTGCGTGTGCTCTGCTGGCGGCTGCGGCAGGTGGGAATAGTCTAGGGTTAGAAAGGTTTGGTTGGGGATTAGGGTTTGGTCCAAAACGTCCAGTCGGGGTAGTAGGTGGCTTGGCCTACGTGCTAGGCTGCCTCCCCTGGTACAAACAAAAAATAGTTTTTATTTATTTGTTTTTTTTAAAATAGATTTTTGTAAATAGTTTTAGACAAATAGAGATATCCGGAAACACCTGGGTTTTGATTTGAAATAAAAGGGAGGAGATTAGTGTAGAAAACAAAATAGGGCTTTTAGCAAAATAGTTTTAGGCATACAATATGCAGGAAGACATGACGATGCTCAAATGCAATGTGACATGATGACATGAGCATGCTATCATGATGATGCACAAGGGCAAAACACAGAGATTTTTTAGTAGTGATTTTATGAGGGTGCTACAATTCGACACCACTAACAATGGATCTCGCCCTCGAGATCCTCCTCATGGTACGGGGAAGAACGTCGACGATCTGAATCTTCTCTCTTCATGTAGATCCTCGCGACACCACTAACAAGATTCTTGCTCCATCTTCAAATCGGCGATATCGCCAACAAGGGTCGTTGGTCATGTTCATTGGGAGAACACTCTGGAGAAACAAAGATGAAGGTAAAGGTCTCAAAAGGTAAGGCCACCTCTAACTTTCATGAAAGGAGTAAAATCGCATTGATCCACCATTCAGTGTACAAAAGCAAATGATAAGAGTAGTGGTATGGTAGCTACTCCATCCCGCACTCAAAGCATTACTATGTACATGAACAAAACAATCGTGCAACCAACTCTTGGAATTTAGACTAAAGATCCTCACAAGTGGTGTTCTTAACAAAGGGGTGATGCAGGCTCTTCATAGATTATTTTGTCATGCAGGAAAACGCCGGAAGATACAAAGGAAATCGTATGAAAGGAAACAATGATTAGGCTTCACAGTGGTTTCACCGGCATGAACAACACATGCTCAAGGTATACTCCAACTTCACCAATGCTCATCCTTCTCATAATGTTTTTCAATGATACGGGCATCCGGCAAGGTGCAGACACAGATAAAGAGTTCAAGGACAAAAGATTGGATGAAGGGTACAACAGACGAGATTGTAGCACCACTGTTATAAAAATGAGGAAGCGAAACCCTGAAGGTACGATAGAAATCCAACCACGAAACATCCTCAACTCAAAGAAAAGATAAGAGTAGATTCAAAACACGCAGAGGTAAGAGGGGAAAGCATAGGGGCAAGGAATAAAAGCAGATCTAATCAGATCTATCCAACCAATTTTACAAAAATAGTTTTGACACTCTACATCGTCCGTTAGTAGGTTATCCTACATGCTGGAGCAGTGGGGTATCACAACTGCTAGGCTCTGATACCAATTTGTAACACCCTCGAATTGGCCGTATATAAGTTTTAGCGATTCCCGCCAAACCTGCATAGAATTGATTCAAAGATGCCCTCCAAGCACTTGCGTGCGGGTGGAAAACAAAGTAATATCATTACACAATAGTCCATGATGGAACCCATAGAAACATATATATAAAACAAAGACTCCTCGAGTCAAGAATACAAATATACAGTAGAAAGATCCAAATCACTTTGAAAATGATACAACATCTGAGTACGGACAAGATGCAAATTGAGCTAAGAGCTCTGAAGAATAACCAATGGCATCCATATCCCTGCCCAAGCCAAGACAGAAGGGTAACCCTTCTATCAACATCAAACTTATACCTGTCAAAGCAAAAAGGGGTGCCGACAAAGGGCAAAGGAAAAGGGAGCGGTCAATACTGAGGCCAGTACATGGCGAGACTAGAATTTGGCGGCTCTCGCCTACATTGGTATGGTGGACTGAAGCGGAAGCCAATCATGCACTAAACAACCTATAGAGACTCGATACAACTATCGTCTATTAGAGAGAGATAAGCAAGACCTATTCGGAACCAACCTCATACTAACACCAAACATACCCATCCTGGTATTTCCCCCTCAAGACCAAACGAGGAAGTCAAACCGAGGAACTCACACAGTTGACATTTTTATTCATTCCATTATAGTTGCAGCACTTACTAGTCAGATATAGATAGCATGAGTCATCCTGATATCATAAGCATTGAGCAGTTTTAGTTAACCATTCCGTTGTAGTTACAATACTTACTAGTCAGATACCATTAGCATGAGACATCCCAAATCCAGCAGTTGTTGGCACTTTTATTTGCTCATCCTGCTGTAGTGAAACTGATTACTAGACATGTAAAAGTCAAATTTATAGCACTACTTTAGTTATGGTTGTCTATGATCGAGAAACTGTGCTCCAAGTCATCAATATCCACGGACACGTCTTTCAGAAAGATTTACCCTACAGGGGTGCACAAATAGCAACACACACAAACGATCAACCTCGGGAAGAACCAAATAAAACGCAATGAGGCCTCACGACAATGCATTGACATGATTCATAAATTATTTTAGGGGGCCACCACAAAAAGCTATCCGCAACAAAGTTGGCCGGCTCCGAGACGGACGCAGGGTTTGTGACGATGGTGGTAAAGACTAGGAACCTGAAAGTGTGACTGGGCTTGTCTGTCGTGGTATTGCCAACGAGTACGCCATGGAAGGATCCTCACAGTGCGTGTTTAAAGACGTAGGGTAAGGCGGAGAGTTGGTGGGTACGAGGTAACAAAGCTTACCTAGGTTCAAGTCCCACAATGGTGGCGGAACTCTACTCCTGCTATAAATCACTATAATGGCAATACGCCAAGTTATAGAGATAGGTTCGTCGTGCGAGGTGTTGCACGTTGTACATAGCAATCTAAGAGGTTGTGCCCTAAAGGCTCCCGTAGGCCGGCTTATAAAGGTTCCAAGACCTAGGGTTTACAGGGAAAGGTCCTTGTCGGACAAGGTAAAGAGTCCTACACCTATATGAACTAGTCTTTCATGTCTTGCACACCAAGGCTCCAAGGACGCCGGTGACTCCTGTGTAGCCTTCCTTCTTCCGGCATGGGCCTCCCTACTGGATCCATCTAACTAGGCCACCCAGCAGGCCATAGTTGTTGCTACCAACTATGGGCCACCCGGGTTAGGCGGATTAGTGACATGCTATGAGGATATCCATTTAGAATATCCCCAACAGTATCCCCGCAGGACTTTGAAATCTTGTGTCGTCTTCCCACTGATCTTTTGAATATCCCATCAAAATGATGCCAACAATTCGTCAAGCAATATCTCAAAGGTCTCCCAAAGAACAATGCAATCCTCTTCGGCTTCACAATGTAGCCGGATATTCCTTGAGTCTTCGTTTCTAGAGTCGGGCAATCTCTGTCTTCGATGGAATCTTGAGACGTGACATTTCACTGCAATTGTCAGGAAGGTGACGTAGGGTACAGCCTACGCTACCTTGAAACTCATAGAAACAGAGAATTAATCATAACCTATTTTCACGTGCGCGAAATCCGACACGCCAAGGTAGAAAAGACGGAGGACGTGGCGAAATTACCGCGCACGTCCGCTTCCACGTCGGCAACGCCCCATCCATTATATCCCTTTGCTCGAATCTTGACGCGGGGTCTATATATTTTCACCGCGGTCAGTTTATTTTCTTTTTACCCGCATTCACTTCCTCGTTGTCGTCTTCCTCCAACTGTGCGCTCCTTCGAGCTCCTCTGCAAAAACCCTAGCCAGAGCCCTTCTTTCCTCCACCTTCTCCCTCGTCGCAAAGGCCTCCAGCAGCTCCATCCATTCAATAGCGGCGACCCCCGAGGCTATTTCGGAGCCATCCTAGGGAGTGATCGTCCCGCCGGAGGGTGTGGTTGTCCCTGTCAACGTTGTGGTGGAAACCACCGGCGATGACCAAGAATGAGCGGCGCTAGAAGCCGCTGAAGAAGATAGTGACTCCCACAAGGGGTGTAGAGGGGCTTTGACCTCTCCGCTGAAGATCTGCAAGAACTGGTCACCGAGGGGTATCACCCCGCGGTGAAGGAGTGGGCCAGGCGGGCGGCGCTGGCCGACGTGGTGGTTCCTTCTCTCCAAGCCGGAGAAAAGGTGTACCTGAAGGCCTAGCTGGTACGAGGCGTAAGCCTGCCAGTATCCGACTTCTTCTTGGACGTCTTCCGGCACTTCTGGGTACTCCCCCACAATCTCTCTCCCAACAGCATCTTAGTGCTTAGCAACTTCATAGCCTTGTGCGTAGGATTCCTAGGCATTAAACCTATGTTAGATCTGTTCGTGTACTTTTTTACCGTCAAGAGAGAGTCCGTAGAGTCCAAGGACGAATTGCGGATCTGCGGAACCATTAGCTTCAAGATCTAGCCTAGCCGGCGCTTCCCCGACATTGTAGGGCATGAGTCATGCAAGAACTGGCAGCGCACGTACTTCTACGGCCTAGATATTCCTCTACCTGGCCGCCTTGAGACTTATCCTGACTTCATCGATGGAGCCGTCGCCGAGGTGCCTACATGCCGGACCCCAGCCTTCCTTCCCTCCGACGATAAAGCCAATCGCGCCATAAGGCAAATTGAATAGCTCGTAGATGGAGGTCTGACGGGCTTGGATCTTCCCATGTGCTAGATTGTTAGGCGGATCCAGCCTCTGCAGCATCGCGCCGAGTTGATGAGTAATTATACTCAAGACAGGAGGGATCCCATGCGAATTTCACGGGATAACTTCTCTACTGACTCCATCAAACTCTGGATTAAAGACATTGTCAAGGTGAAGGACAGGAAGCGTGGCTCAAGATCACCTAAGACATGTTCGATTGCAGCAAGTACCTAGAGGTAGCTTTTGTTTTCTCTATTGCTCGTTATATACTCTAAAGGTTTTCCGTCTTCAAGTTCTTAGTTTAACTCCCCTCTGCATGCCAGCTGGCGACCTTGGTGGCAGATCAGATGGCCTCCTAGGTCTATGATCCCAAGCTAAAGGATATCCAGGTGGTGTTTGACGATGACGCCGCGAAGGATCAACCAGCTCCGGCAGCACGAAAGCGGAAGAGCTCCACCTCTAATGCTGCTGCCGAGGCTAAGAAGAAGAAGAAATCGGAGAGCGGAGTCTCCAAACAATCCACTTCCTCCTTAGAGGCGGAGAAGAAGAAGAAATCCACCGGCATTCCCCTCATCAAGGCTCCTACCGTGGAGTAAGTGTTTTCACCCTCCGACTTGTACTTTTCAGCCCATACCTTTTTTCAACTCTTGTACTTATACTTTGTATGTTTCAGGAGGAAAGCTGGTGTTAGTTTGAAGCAATCCTCCAAAGATGCTAGAGGTTCAAAATATATTCGTGACATGCTCACCAGAGATGTGGCCGTCAAGCCCTCTCCCGCTACTTATCCCCCTAGTCATGCCGCCAAGTCTTCTGCTGGCCCTCTAGGGTCTTCGTCCCCTGCCATCCCTGAGATCTCCGCCATGGAGACAGATGTCAAATCAATCCTTGATATCTCAGGCTCTGTCGAGGCAGACTTTTCTCCCAACGACCAAGCGATGTAGGAGAGCATTTCCTCCAAAGTGAGTGAAGCTCCGGCTAAGGATACCACTGAAAAAGGGAAGCAAGAGATGGAAGAGGCAGAGGCAGAGGCAATGGTTAAGGCGGGAGCCTTTGAGCCATCATCTGTTTTGAAGACACAATAGGCGGCTAGGGCATCATCCATGCCTCCGGCATCAATGTCTCCTTTGGAAGCAACTCCTCCGACATTGTGCCTAGATGACCTCATTGCGCAGGTGGATGCCGTGTATAACAATGCTGGCATCTTCCACACCGTGTATGCCAATCTGGCCAACAATCTCAAGCTTATTGCCATTGTAAGTCTTTTGAACTTCGCTTTGTTTACTTCACATAGTATATCCCTCTGTAGCCCCCGAGCTCTTAGGCGGATAAACAAAGGTTATTGGCCTAAGTGCTCCAAAGAACTTTAAGAGTAGAACTTGATAGTGTAGCCCCCAAGCATCTAGCTGGAAACTTAGAAGAATTCCTGCTAGATGCCCTAAGAGTAGCATACTTGTTGACTAAAAACTTGCGTTGTAGCCCCCGAGCGTGTACTTGAAACTATATAGTTCCGACTAGATGCTCTAGAGAAACTAAACATGCTTGTTTGTTTGTAGAATGATAATAGATGGAGGGTCACAGCCAATGAGAGGTTTGCTGCTTTGTGGAAGGAGCTGGACCTTGAACAGGGTAAAATAGCCTTCCTGAAGCAACAGATCAAAAATAGCTAGAGTCTATTTCTTGTAACAACTCCTTGCTTTTCTTCATGGATTGTTTTCTGCCATCTTCTCATAGTACTTTCCGATTTCCATTTTACAAAAGACATTAACAAGGCCAAGAGCATCATCGAGCAATCCAAGCATATCCATGAGCTCGATGATGAGAACAGAATTTTGAAGAAGGACTTGGCTAATGTTGTCTAGGGCCATGAGGGTGCGATGAAAGTGCTGCAAGATTCTGCTCACGCTGAGATGATGCACCTGAAGGACGAAATTGCATAAATCAAGGAGAAGAACTAAACTGCCAAAGAGCAGAATACTAGTAACCTTGAGGTGTACAAGACAGTCCAGAAGGAGCGGGATGCCTTGGCGGAGACATGCAAGCAAGCGGAGACGAGCATCTTCGGTAACCTTTCTCCGTCTTTGTCATTTCTGTACTTTGGATAATCATTCTATTTGTTTGTACTCATGGTCCTTGTATCTTGTGCAAACCACAGCTCCCATTGGCTTACCCAACTTGGGTGAAGGTGCTCCAGATCCCAAAGAACGCATGATTCTTGCCAACAACTTCATCAGCACCGCCATTGCTCAGGCGAAGGAGATAGCCCAGCCTCTAGGGATTAACATCAAGGCAAAATACTCAGTGGCCAAGTACGCGGAGATCATGCGCGGAGCTCGTGAGAAGGTCAAGGACTGGAAGGCCTCTTGCATTTGGGTTGGTGCTAGGATGTCTCTATCTTTGGTCAAGGCACACTACGACAACATCGACATCGACCTGGTAACCTTTGTCTTTCTCAAGCTGGATGAGGAAGGGAGGGAGATCGATAGCGATGCTATTTTGAATTCCTCTCCGGCTTCGACACTAGAATTGCCAGAATGGTCAATGCCGATGTCTTTGTGCCTGCCGAGATCCTTGACGAAGACATGGCCTCGTCTGAGTCTAGCCCATCTCCCTCCGAGTTTGACGAGCTCTCCCAGCCTGGCTCCCCTGATGATGCCACCACAAATCCCCCTGCAGCAGAGCCATAATAAACAATGTTTGTATTAAATGTATTTTTGCGAGGTGTATGCGGAAAAAACTTATGCTTTGCTAAGGCGGAAAAACTTGTACTCAAGTTTCCTGCTACTTATCTGTTTCCAGCATATGTATATTTTTTAAGCAAGTACTAGCTTATCCATTATTCTGGTTCGTATGCTTGACCTTTCGTGAGACGGAAGACTCACAGCACAGAACTATGCCCTCAGGTGATGATGCTTAATAGCACCGTCAAGAACCTAAGAACAAAATCGCCGGCTTTGAGTGCCAAGAAGCCACTACTCCGAAATCCACATAAAAACATCAGAAAATGTGTAGACCAAAAAACATAAGCTAACGCCCGTAGGCGGTATTTTCACAAGTGCAAATGAAAACTTGTGCATAAAGGGGTTTATATGATCCAAAAATGAACTAAAGGAGGTAAAGACTTAGAGAATATGAGTGAACCAAATGCTTTATTTCATTGATCATATAAGAAACTTATTACATAATATAAATCTGCTAAGTGTAAAAGGGACATAGTTGTGCTATGTTCCATGGTCGATCTGTCCTCGGGTAATCATCATCGGGGTCACGTTGCTTGCGCTTGTGAATTTTTGGCCTATCTTTCAACTCACAAATATCGACGAGGTAATAGGAACCATTTAGCAGTGCTTTGCTTATGACGATCGGTCCTTCCCAAGGCGGACATAATTTGTGTGATTTCTCCTGCTTGAGCCTAAGCACCAGATCCCCCTATTTAAACGAGCGATGCTTTACGCAGCGACTATGGTAGCAACATAGCTTCTGCTGGTAGATGGCGGATCTCTGGCATGCCAGCATGTGCTCTTCTTCAAGTAGGTCCACAGATAGGCGTCTGGAATCTTCAACATCATCCTCCTTGTAGGCAGAAACTCTTGGTGCATCATGGAGGATGTCAGATGGGAGGAACGCTTCTGCTCCATAAACCATGAAGAAAGGAGTCAAGCCGGTGGATCTGTTGGGTGTTGTTCGTAAACTACACAAAATAGATGGTAATTCCTCTGCCTAGGCTCCAGCTGCTCTACATAGCGGTGCCTCTAAGCGTGGTTTGATTCCATGCAGACTTAGTCCATTGGCCCTTTCAACTTGCCCATTTGATTGTGGGTGTGCCATAGATGCTAGGTCAAGGCGGATGCCTTTTTCATGACAATACTCCTCAACTTCTCCGAGAGATAATTTCTGCCATTGTCGGTGATGATGCTGTGTGGGAGACAAAATCTCACCACTAGATCCTGGACAAATTTTAGGGTTGTTGCTCCATCAAGCTTTCTAATGGGTTTAGCTTCAATCCACTTCTACTAGCAAGTGTGTAAATCCACAGGGTGCTGTCTGCAAAGGCCCCACCATGTCCAGCCCCCAGACTGCAAATTGCCAAGTTATTGGTACGGTTCGCAATTCTTCAGCTAGAACACTTGGTTGTCTTGCATAGAACTGACACCCAAGACATGTTTGTACCAACTTTTCAGCGTCCGCCTTGGCAGTTAACCAGTAGAATCCTTGTCAAAAGGCATTAGCCACCAACGATCGGGGAGCGGCATGATGCCCGCAATCTCCGAGATGTATTTCTCTAAGGATTTCAATACCTTGCTGCTGGGAGACGCATCGGAGGAAAACTCCTGTGGTACTTCTTTTGTAAAGCTGGTCGTCAATCATGACGTAGCCTTTTGCTCTTCGTACTATTTGCTGGCTTTCGACTTTGTCGGCAGGCACAGTTCCATTTTGTAAATAGTCCATGAACGGTTTCATCCAAGCCGGAGATGTCACTATTACTGTATTAACAAATGAATCCACCCCATCCGGGTTGTCGGGGTCCGCTCCCTTCACGGATGGGGTCCATAAATATTCTAGGAAAACGCCTGGTGGAATTGGCCGACGGGCCAATCCAAGCTTTGACAACAGATCTGCCGCCTCATTCTCCTCCCTTTTGACGTACTTGACTTTGTAGCCGTCAAAGCACTTAGCTATTTCAACAACTTCGTCTCGATATGCCGCCATCATAGGGTTCCACGCGTTCCAGGTGCCAGCTACTTCCTGGGCAACCAAGTCAGAATCTCCACAGCAAACTATGTGCGTGATGCCAATATCCTTGGCTACACGAAGTCTATGAATGAGGGCCTCATACTCTGCCATGTTGTTGGTAGTATTGAAGTGAATCTGCACGACATATTGCAACTTTTCTCCTGGTGGTGGTTGTAATAATACACCAGCCCCTGAGCCGTTGAGTAGCTTGGATCCGTCAAAGTGCATGACCCAATATTCTGGCTCTAGCACAGGAGTGTCTTCTGGCAGTTCTATCCAATCTACGAGAAAATCCGCCAATGCTTGTGATTTGATAGCGTCATGTCTCTTCTAGGTGATTTCAAAGGCGGCAAGTTCAATGCCCCACTTTGCCACTCTCCCTGTAGCGTCGTTGTTGTTGATGATGTCGGACAGTGGAGCTTTGCTGACCACTGTGATAGGCTGCTCCTGGAAATAATGCCTCAGCTTGCATGAAGCAAGGAAAACTCCATAAGCTATCTTTGGGTAGTGCGGGCAACGATGTTTAGATTCCGTCAAGACCTCACTTACATAGTAAACGGGTCGCTGAACTCCGTATTCGTGTGTTGGTTCCTTGCCCTCCACCACAATGATGATGCTAATTACTCGGTTGGTTGGCGCCATGTATACTAACATAGTCTCCCTTGACACCGGTGCTATAAGTATTGGTGGGGACGAGAGTATTCTCTTCAACTCCTGAAGTGTTGCGTCAGCCTCGTCCATCCGTGTGAATTTGTCTGCCTTCTTGAGCAACTTGTAGAGCGGCATAACCTTCTCTCCAAGTCGGCTGATGAACTGGCTTACTACTGCGACGCAACGTGTGAGCCTTTGTATGTCCTTCAGGCATGTCGGACGTTTGATGTCGAGGATGGCCTTGATTTTCCCTGGGTTTACCTCCATTCCACGATGCGAAATGATGAAGCCCAACAATTTTCGAGAGGGTACCCCAAAGACACATTTCTTGGGGTTCATCATCATGTTGTATTTCCGGAGATTGTCGAAGGTTTCCTGCAAGTCAGCGATAAGATCATTTGATTTCTTTGACATTACCGTGATGTCGTCCACGTAAGCGTGTACGTTGCGACCTATTTGGTCGTGTAGGAAGTGTTGCATTGTCTGCTGGTAGGTAGCACCACCGTTTTTCAACCCAAAGGGCATCGTGACGTAGCAATACGTGCCTAGGGTCTGGTGAACGAAGTGGCCAGTTGGTCCGACTTTCGCATCCGGATCTCGTGGTATCCTGAGTAAGCATTGAGAAAAAACAGAAGTTCTGAGCCAGCGATCGAGTCAATGACTTGGTCAATGCGAGGCAAAGCAAACGGATCCTTCGGACACGCTTTGTTCAAGCCGGTGTAATCAACGCACATTATTAATTCATATTCCCTTTTTGGGGATAAGTACATGATTTGCCACCCATCGGGTGTGAAGAACTTCGCGGATAAAGCCATCCTTAAGTAATGTAGATATTTATTTGCCTACAACCCTTAGTATTTCATCACCAAAGCGTCGTAGAGGTTGCTTCACCGGTTTGGCATTGGGATCAATATTCAAGTTGTGCTCGGCAAGTTCCCTAGGTACACCTTTCATGTTGGCAGGTTGTCAGGCAAAGATGTACCTATTCTCACGAAGGAACTCGACGAGCGAGCTTTCCTATTTGGATCCAGGTCCGTGCCAATGGCGGTGGTCTTGGAGGAATCTCCTTCAACAAGCTCCACTGGCTTGGTCTTGATGGCGGCCTTGAATGCGGGTTCGGCAGCAGTGATCTGCTTCTTAGAAGCCGGCATCTCCGAGGCATCGACCTGGTTCTGGATCTCCTTGAACTCCTCACCGTAGAGGACTACTTCGGCAAAGGCGGCCATAGAGGTCTGTTCGTGCACCCTTGCGAAGGAATTTTTCATATCCAGCCAGCGAGAGAGGTAGGCACAAGAGGTTTCATCCTTTTCTTGCACACACCGCTGCAAGTCTCCAACAGTGCAAGGATGTTTGTACGAACCCTCGAAATTCCTGCTAAACGCTTCATGCATGTCCAACCAATTGCATATTGATTTCTCCATCAAGTCGTCGATCCATTGTCGGGCAGTGCCGGTCAGCACGAGTGGGAGATACTTAACAACGACATTGGGGTTTCCCCCTGCAATGTGAATCACTTCGTTGTAGTCCTGCAACCATGTTGCTGGCCTGGCAGTGCTGTTGTAAGGTTTGATTGTCTTGTCTATTCGGAGGCCCTTGGGGTAGGTTGTGGCCCATATGACTGGTCCAAAACAACATGGCCCAAGGAATGGGAGCTCCCGAGCTTCTTGGATCTTTTCCAGCTGTGTACACGCAGCATACGGCTCTGGTTGCTTCCCTTTTCCGTCATGGGAAGGGGAGTTGTGGCGTGATCTATGAGATCCACTGTGTCCTCCGCCATGATGGCTGTTAGGTGGCGATGGTGACGTTGGAGGTGGTGGGTTAGCCTTCTTGTTGTGCCCCTCCTGCGACTCATCACGCCTGTCGCAGTTACTTGTCGGACGTGGCGGCTCCTTGTGGGACCTGCTCCTGTTTCCTTCAATGTCGCGGTGCTCTCCGGCATGCCTTCACTTCTCCCCCTGGTCGCATATAACGATGCCGGTCTAGGGACGCCTTGGTGGTGGCATGCTTGTATGGTGTCGCGGCTCTGGTTCCTCGTGACGCCGAGATGGTGTTGGACGTGGTGAATGGCGGGGACGAGCCTTTTCTCCGTGATCAGAGGTGTGGGGATGGCGTCAGTCCTGTTGTGTGCCTCCCTCCGTCTTTGCTCTATAGAGCATGTATGCGATCCCTCGTCACGGGGAGATTTGGGTCTTTTGCGGTTGTTCAGCGTTGACTGGCGAAGCTCCGGGTTGGACTCTAGCCTCTGCGAGGTAGCATTCTCCCATTGCTTCCATGCCTTAGCGACGAGGTCGTACACCTGAGCAACTGCTTCTGGGGACGTGTCCTGTTCGAGGAGGGTCTTGGCGATGGCGATATTGAGTGCAGGAGTTGGCATGACTTGCCTCCCCTCTGAATCAATGTAGGGGGTGGCTTTTGTTGGCTTAGATCCATCATATCCCAACCTCCGCCGAACGTCGGGATCTTTGACGACGTGAGCTGGTACTTTCTTTGCCTTTTGCTTTAACATCAATTGCTTGTACTTGGCCTCCATAGCTCTTGACGTCTTGATGGATTGCTGCGCCTTAGCCATGTCTTCGTCCAGCTTAGCGCCCTGCTCCGCAATGCACTTGGCCTCTGCCAAGATTGCCACGCGCTTCTCATCAAGCTCTATAACACTCTGAATATGGCGAAGGTGATAGGCTCGAGGAGTGTGCCATAAATTGCCTTGTCGGTGGGAGTAGCCAATGGGTTGCCAGCTACAGATGTTGATGGTGGCATTGGTGGCTGATTTGATTGTCGGGCAGTATTGGGGGCTGTGGTGAGTTCCTGCGCCGGTTTCGAGCGGATAACCGGAGGAGGCATGGCCGGAGCCAGAGGCTTGGTGGCTTTCTTGGCTGCTGCTGCTCTAGTAACCGCTGGCGTGGTGATGGCTCTGAAATATAGTCATCTACATCCATATTTAAACTAGATGTTAATCATATTTTTGACAAAATATCTCTCTAAACCCTGCCACTAATACTGATATTTAGAGGGGTATGCAATCCTTTGTTCTTGTATTTTTACTACGCAGATAATGTCGTTTAAAGGAGGGAATCACTACATTAAAGTCAAAGATACGAAATGTCCAACAACCAGAAGAAACCAGGAGCCGAACAACGGAGCCAGACGCCGTAACGACCAAATATAGGGCCAGAGATAAATTCTGACCGTATAGCTCCAGTCGTATAGTTGGCGCCACCACCGTTAGGTCAAATAGAACAACTTTCTTGAAGGGACCCCTATATAAAGATGCCTCGGGCAACGAGAAACAAGAGACTTCAACCCCCGACCCCCGAAAAAGCTATACCTCCCTAGAAAGTCTCCGCCACAGATCTCCAGCCGCCTCCAGATCTCCAAACCCTTCTCCATCTCCATAGCCATACTCCACCACTTGTAATAGTAGATCTCTTCTTCGATTGGTGACATTGTAAGACTATTGCTATCAATCTTATGATTTTCATTACAATGTTTGTGATTGTTGATCTCATCTCTATGTGTGAGTAATTCTCCTTGGGCTAAGGGCTTTGGCCTAGCCATGTAGCAATTTTGCATGTGATTTATCATAGATGGATCGTGTATTAGTTTGTATGACATGATGATTATTGTATCCTCTCTTGTCTCAATCCAAGGACTTGTCAGGTACCCAAGGCATCGAGGGTTGAGCCATGTATAGGGAGTATGAGTGATGACAGATCTGCAGGTTGGGAACCCTAGTGACAGAAGGGGTAGTATGGCTATATGTGAGGGATTTGCTTCAGATTAACGGTGACATCACTATCCATATCATTAGTTCTCTTTCTTATATGGATGAGACTAGTAGGTTATTGCTATAAGCAGTTGCGGAGGCAATAGAAATTATGGATGCACTGCCCACATATAATTTATCTTGCTCTAATAAGTACACGCATACTTTATTTCTATCTTTTATTTCCATCGATGTTTTTCCACAGCTACAGGTGAAACCAAACGCCCTAGGCCCTCTCTCTCCATCATCGACAACAACAAAAAGACGCAAGCTACTGGTCCGGTAAAAACACAAAAGGAATTCTAAAACTCCCGAAGGTCCGTTAAAGTAACTTCACTACGCATTCGCTTCCCGTGGATTCGATAACCTAGGTCCACTAGGGAAAAAGAGCTATACTACATCTGTAATCCGGATCAAAGGTATCAACCCTTTTTCTGGCGCCATTGCCGGGGAAGCAATAGCTTCCCTGCTGAGGTTATTAGGAACCTTGCTAGTTTTAATTATTGTTTTTAATTTTGTTAGTTTGCTTTTAGTCTTTATTTGATAAACCAAAAAATAGTTTGTCTTTAAAAACACAGGAAGTATGGCTGAAAATAAGCTTGGGGATTTTGCTACTCCCAATAATAATTATTTGCGTACTCCTATTACTTAGCCAGCAATCACTACTGATGACTATGAAATTAAGCCCAATTACTCAAGTTTGGTTCAACATAATCAATTTGGAGGCTCTGCTGTTGAAGACATAGGTATGCACTTAAATACTTTCACTGAAATATGTGATATGCTGCGTATAAAAGACGTTGGCCCTGTTGCGGTCAAATTGCATCTATTTCCTTTCTCTCGAAGAGGAAGATCTAAAGAATGGTTGCTATCTTTGCCTAAAAATACTATTACATCATGGGTGGGATGTACTTCTTTATTTATGACTAAAATTTTCCCACTTTCAAAGACTATGCAACTTCGATCTAATATTACTGTCTTTAGACAGGAAGAGCGTGAGCCACTAGCGCTTGCATGAGAGAGGATGAAAGAATGCCTAAGAAACTGTCCTAGTCATGGGATGGAAGATTGGTTAATCCTCCATTTATTTTATAATGCTCTTAATCATGTGTCTAAGTCTATGCTTGATACTACAGCTAGAGGAACATTTATGGGTAAACATATTACCGATGCAAAGCAGCTGTTAGACAATACGCAAGACAACTATGCCCAATGGCATGTGGAAAGATCAAACATGCAGAAGGTGAACTCTGTCTCACCCCAAGAGAACGAAGATCTCAATGCTAAGTTGGATGAGCTCATACTAGCCGTAAAAGGTAAGGAAACTAGGTAAGAGCCACCCCTGGAACAAACATAGAAGAAATAGACTCCGTAGCTCGTAATGATTACAATCCTGCTTGGAAGAAGAGTTACAATACTAACTTTTAGAAACATTATGCTAGTCCTACAAGTAACTCCAATAATAATATGGGAACTAGTAATGGTAGTCTCCAAGAAACACTTAAGTCTTTCATAGACTCACAAAATGAACAAAACAATATTCTTGTTAAAATTACAGAGAACCATGATGCTATGATTGGTAAATTATCTAACCAAGTTGTTAGATTGAGAAATGATTTGCAGGCCCTTCAAGAAAGAACAAGGATCGTTGAGGTATAACTAGGTAAGATAACCGAGAGTCAAACTCCCATTTTAGCTAAATTTGCAAGTAAAGGTGAGTCTAATCCTATTGAAGAACTCAAAATGATTAGAATCCAAAGGAATGAGCCTGAAGAACTTGATTATAGTAATGCCCCTTCACCAAGCTACACCATCGAAGATCTCATAAGGAGGATAAACGTTAAAATTTTGGTAAGTGAAGTTAACGATGAAGCCATGTATCAACACTTTGTTGATCAAGTAGCAATTAAGGTACGTGAGCTTGAAGAGGAATACAAGAAAATTGCTGAAAAGTTACCTATTAAACTAGATGACATATTTGAGCCTACTGTTAAGATAAAGATTGGAACCAATGAGATAGCTGCATTTTGTGATCTAGGTGCAAGCGTCTCAAAAATTCCAAATAGTCTTTTTAACAAGTTAAATCTTGGCTCCTTTGAAATTACTGAGTTAAAATTGCATCTAGCAGATTCTACCTACAAACAAGCCGTAGGGATTAAGGAGAACACTTCAGTTTACATCAAAGGTTGTCCTGCTCAAATTGATTTCGTTATTGTTGACATGCCTGAAGATACTGTTGCTCCTATAATACTAGGTCGTCCTTTCTTAAGAACTATAAAGGCTTTAATTAACCTTCATGAAGGGAACGTGAAGTTGCAATTACCTTTGCGGGATCCTTTTGTTATTCATTTCCCAAGAAAGAAGAAAGCCAAACATGACGAGAAGGAGGCCATCACTTTGAAGCCCAATTACTTTGGAGTGGGTGTTCCACTCATCTGGCCCAAGTGAGTATCATCAAGGTCAAGATATTGACCATAAAATAGCACTCCATCGGAGGCAAACCATGTTAAATAAAGGTTTGAGTTAAGTTTTTAGTTTTAGTTTAAGTTCATGTTTAATAAAGAGTGCTAGAAAACTCCATTTGAGGAGAAGAAATTTGGTAGTACTTAAAATTCTGCATTATTCATACTATTGTTGGTCGACAATATTTATTGTCAATTTTTGTCAAAAACAAGGTATATCGCTAAGTTACAAGAAAAGAAATAGTTTACGAAGAAACAGAATTTTTTTGATGCACACAGAGAGTTTAACGACCAACTATATAGCGGGAATATAAATTCCAGCCGTATAGTTTCGTTCGTATAGTTATCTTTGCCGTGAAAAAATTCTGCAATATATACTGAGAGTTTAACGACCAACTATACGGCGGGAATAAAAATTCCGGCTGTATAGTTTCGGTCGTATAGATATCAATGCCTCCGTACAATTTCTTTTCATATGTACAGACAGTTTAACGACCAAGTATACGGCGAGAATAAAAATTATGGCGGTATAGTTCCATTCGTATAGATATCAATGCCTCCGTACAATTTATTTTCATATGTACTGGGAGTTTAACGACCAACCATATGGCAGGAATAAAAATTCCGGCTGTATAGTTCCAGTCGTATAGATAGCGCTGCCTTTGTAAAATTTCTTTCACAGGGACAGATAGTTTAATGACCACTATATGGCCAGAATATTTTGTTCCGCCCATATAGTTGCGTCCGTATAGCTGCACCGCCAGGAGGAAGACCTAATATTTTGACAGAACGCCAACTATACGGCCGGAACACATGTTCTGTCCGTATAGTTGCGCCCATATAGTTGCGTCCGACCACAAAATCGCACGGGAAGGTAGTCCCAACTCCAAAACTTCAATCCTTTTTCTTTATTCTACCTCCAAACTCTCTCAAAACCTCAAGGGATCTTCATCTCTACTCAATTTTGTTTGATTTCCTCGCACACAAGTGATCTATGGTATGTTTCTCCTCCGATCCTCTAATTACTTTTTGCAAATTCATCTTCGATCTGTTGTCATTGTTAATCTAGGATGATACCTACTATGAACCAATTGCCATGATTTTCTTGCCTAGATTATTATCTTGAGGAGGTTTTTTAGTCTGCTTAGATGAGGAATATATTATAATTACTATTGTTGGATCAAAAAGTTTTATTTTTGCCTTTCTTCAATGTTTTAGATGATGAACAAAGGGATCCAAACTCGTGCTCGTGCCACCGCTAGCGCTTCTCGGGCTATCGCTCAGGAACGCATGGGGATACGGTTCAGGGATGAGGCCCATCGTGAATGCTTCAACTACTTTAATTTACTTTGCAATAGAGCTGGCCTGCAAAACTTTGTGTACAATGATGTACCTACTTATCGCCGCTTAACCATTGAATTCCTAAGTTCATTGCAAAGCACCATTAAACTGTGGCAAGGAGAGGATATTATTTCTTTCCGCCTGATGAACAACAACTACACTTTAACATTAGATGAATGGTGTGCATGCTTTAATTTGCCAAACAATGATGTTCACGCTTTATGCGCATCCTTTACTGGCTTAATTCCTTCCCCCGACCAATACTATAATGGAATGATTTTCACTAGTAGAGTGAACAAGGGGAAGAATATTCAATATCCTGCAATTTGCTATTTATTCTATGTTATTGCTAACACCTTGTAGGCACGCAATGAGTTCACGAGACTCGATGAGGAGGACATCTTAGTCCTTGCAAAGGCTGCTTACATCAAATGCAACCTATCACTCAACTTGGGTGCCATCCTTGTGTGCTACCTGGAGCAGCAAGCCTCTGAAAGCCAAGGGCTAATCACAGGAGGAGGCATCATCACCGTTTTTGCCACTTCCCTAGACATTGATCTAGGTGAGTTGCAACCCGTACTAGCTGAGACGCGTGTTGGTTTCTCCACCTTGAGGGTCTATGGAATGCTCACTAGGAGAGGTGGTGTTTATTACCTGCATATTGCTGGAGCTAGGCATATCTACCCTGCTCCTTTGCCTAGTGGTATTTTCTCTATCAAGGAAGGACGTTTGCTATATAATTTGCAGGTTGAGCAGCACCACCTCGAGGAAGAGATTCCTGAAGAGGACGAGGACCAAGAGGAGGAGCAAGAAGTTCCTCATCAAGAGGAGCAGCCACAAACCCGGTTGGCCGCATACCAAGATTTCCAAGGACTTGCAGGGACTATGGAGAGGATGCACAACCTCTCTTTGAACCTCCGAGAATCAACAAGTAACCTCTCAACTCAATTTGTGAACTGGAGCAACGACCTTTTCCCGCCACCACAATGATTTGAAGGTCTTGCAAAAGCCTAAGCTTGGGGAAATTTCCTCATGTATCTTTATTTGGCGTTCATTTGCTTTTATTTATTTTGAGGTTACGTTTTTATTTGAGTTTATAAACACCCGTGTTGGTTTCTCCAACACTTTATCTTTAGTTCTTTCTATTTTTCTTTCAAATTTTTCTAGCCAAGCTTTGCTGCCAATTTTCTATTCTTTAAAGTTCCTCTCTTGAAAATCACAAAAAGATTTCTCCATTTTTTCTTATTTTCCCTTTTTCCATTCTTTCCGCCTCGAGTTCTTCATATATTTGTAGGAGAGTGATTGATTTCGAGTTTCCAAGAAACAAATAAAAAAGGAAGAGAGAAGTGGAACCAAACATGAGAGGTATGCCTTATGACTCCCTACTTTTGAAGTTTGAGAAACCCATGCTAGTTAGTAGTAAATGTTGAGATATTATATTGGTGGAGTGAGTCTTTGTATCATAGTAAGATTGACGTTTGCATGGGTATTTAATTGGGCTCATTTTGTTCCAACTCTCGTAATTAACCAAGTCTTGCTAAAAATTGCTAAACAATTATAATAAGAAAAAGTCTCATAATTGAAGGCTTGGGCGTTGTAGTGCTTAGTCTTGAAGGTTGCTTTCTAGAGACACTCAACACCACTGAAAATGTTGATTGACTTGATAGCTCTCTTTTAAAGGATTTGTTTGATTGAATTAATTTTTAGCTGTTTTTGTGCGCATGCCAAAGTCTGACTTGTTCATCATAAGAATTATATAGCTTTATGCGTGTCAAACTTCATGGGATGCCAACAACTCCGCTGGCCTACGAACGATCTTCATGGAGGAAACTCCTCGATTTTGGCTTGATTATGAATGCATTGAATCTTTTATGGGAACTGATGACTTTCAAAATATTAAAAATGCTTATGGTCTAGACTCTCAAGCTATTGCTTCTTATTTTAAGGCTTTTGCTTCCTACATTGAAGTGCCTAAAAATAAGTGGAATAAGTATCATGAACCTTATAAAGATATTTCTAAGTATGTTCTTGTAAGAAATACTGAAGTTTATACGGCTAATCATGTTTTACTTGAACCTTACATTGAGAAAATGCCTTTCCCAATTAAGATAAAGGAACATTCTATGATAGCTAGTATGGTTAATGAAAGTACAAGTAAAGCTGTTGAACGTAATAAATAAATGGTTGATGAACCTATAATAGCAAATGTGAAAGACTTTGTTACTAAATATGTAGAAGAGGTACACACTATCCTTTGTAAGGATACCTCTAATATTATTTCACAAAGTAGTGTTATGAGAGCTAGTATCCCTGTGTTTTCTGTTAGAATAAGTGATCATTGCTACGATAGTCCTTGTGATAGCTATATTGTTAAATTTATGCATGATACTAAAAGTTACTATGAGAGAGGAAAAAGTGTTCTTATGTATCTCAATAATATCAAGTTTCCTCGTTTTATGCTGAAAGTTTTTATGTTGCACTCCTTTTGCCTTCCTATGCTTGTAGCCTCTGGTTTCAACAACTTGTTTGTTTACAAAATTCCCTTGCATAGGAAGTGGGTTAAACTTAAATGTATCTACTTTTGCTCCTTAATGCTCTCTTTCACTTCAATTCATATTTCTATGTGAGCATCTTCAAAATTATCATGCCCATCTTAATGGCTATAAAGAAAGAGCTTTTTGGGAGACAACCCAATTTAGTTTTTGCTTTCAGTTTGTCTTTGTTTCTTTGAGTTTTGGAAGTTATTACTTCGGTAATAACCGCTCATTATCCTTTTTGTTTCGTTTTTGTGTCAAGATCAACCTCTAATGAGAGAGAAGTAAGATTTGGGGAAGTTGCTGTCCCGAAACAGATTTTTTCGCTTCACCGTAAAAATTCATCAGAGATCTCTGTATGTCGGATGGAGATGTAATTGTTTATGCTTCTGTCCCAGGTTGTTATTGAACTTTCGGTAGTTTTGTACTTTTTTATTTGAGCAACAGAAGATTTTCGAAAAAAATTATCTTTACCTGCTGGTCTGTTTTGACAGATTTTGGCACTCTTGCATTTGCTTTTTTATTCGATTTCCTTTTTGAATTCTTTTTGGGTTTTCGGAAGGAGTTGCTACAGTAGCTCATGTTTTGATGGTTTTCAGTTGAATTTGGACACAAAAGATTTTATCACTTCACTTATACTAATGTTGCTAATGAGAACTGTGTGAAGTTTTGTGTGAAAGAAATTTCCAGGTAGTGGAGATAATGGTGTAATGAGAAAGTGAAAGGTTTCGTGACTCAAGTAATAAGTGTATGAATATGAAGATATTGATGTTATTCAAGTGGTGACTCCGGAAGAATCCACTAAATACCAAATTCAGAGACCTGCAGAGTCCGTTTTCAAATAGGTAACAGTTCTGGTAAGAAAAATTCCGCGAAAATACTATCCAACTATATTTTTGCAGTTTTTAGTCAATAAGGAAAGCTACGAAGCGAAAGAGGGACGTAAACGGAGCCAGGGTGGCTCACACCACCCTGTGGCGCGAGCCCACCCCTGGCCATGCCACCAGGTGGTGAGGCCACTCCGGACTCCGCCTCCGACCCGTTTTCTCCCAGTACCTTCCTTTTGTTGTGAAACTTCGTAATATATAACCCCCTGGATCTCCTGAGATTCGTATATCGTGTTTTCGTCGTGTTTTCGTTTCGATCTGTTTCTGCTAGGAACTATTCTTGAAAGTCTAGAAGCACAATGGTGTCCGCCAAGGATAAGGGGAAGGAGCCTATGGAGGAAGATCTCTAAGATCCCAAGCAGGGGCTGGTACCTTTAGTCTCTTGCCCTGCATCAACGGAAGCCCTACGAGTCACTAAGGAGTTTTGCGATAAGTACCAAGACTTGAGGAGGAAGGTAGACATGCTTCAATGGGAGAATAATAGGCTTCGCAAGATGCTGGAAGATTTCCTCACGTCAACTAAGAAAATATTACCACCACCACCGAAGGAGTAATTTGTCATCAGGCTTGCCATCCCCTTGGTTTGTTCGAAGCTTGGGGGAGTGCCGCGGTATCACGTCACTATATTCTATCTTTTTACCTTTCTAGTAGATTCATATCATGAATAGAGAAGTTATCATGTAGGATGGTTTGCATTATGGAAGTGTCCCCTCTCTCGTTAGATATATATATCCCTTGGTGTGAGTTGCCGTTATGGAATATTAATGAGAATTTCTATCATTTACTCTTTTGCATATCTGATATTAGTTTTCAATTCGTGGTTATATGATTGATCTTGTTGTTAGTATTGGTATCACTTTGGGATCATTGAGTTAATTTAGTTGGTTTTGGCAAACCTGGCTTGGTCAGTAGCAACACTATTTTTGAGAGTTGAATGAAAAAGATTAAAGTACTCTAAGAAATATAATTTCATCATCCTTCTTTCTTGATTTGCTCATCAGTCTAGTATTCTCTAGTTAAGATCTTTTGTGCTTCCAAGGAAGATTGCATGTTTGTTTTTATCACTTGCATGTTTGTTTCCAAGGAAGATTTGCTCATCCTTCAACTCTTGTACTTGCTACCCAACCTTGCTACCCAAAAACCTGTACTGAGAGGGAATACTTCTCGTGCATCCACTTCCTTAAACCCCAACCTATGCCATTTGTGTCCACCATACCTACCTATTAGCATTATCGCTATTCCAAGTAAATTCTTGTTTTTATCTACGTTCCAAATTAAACTTGTTATGTGAAAATTAGTGATTAAAGCTCTCACGAACTTGATGGCACACTTTAGCTTTCTTGCATTTAATAAACTTGAACCATTGGGTCCTTCTTTGTTGCGTATATGCTTGCGCTTTATGAGTTGAAGTTCGCAGAACCATGTATCATGGGGAACGCTTTCAACACTGACATGGTACTTTGTACCTAGTTGATATCATGTTCTTTTGCTTATGGATCCCGGTGGTGTGAAATAAAAGTGGAACTTGTAAGATCATGGAGTTATATGTGTGTTAGCGAAACACCTGGGCCGCTAGCCTAAGCCATGCCTAATCATGGTGGAAACTTGTAGCATAACTATAGTGAGCATTCTATGAAGCATCCTCAATAAAAACTAATGCAAATAGCAAATAAAAAGATCGCTGAGATGCTCATTGTCTGCTTGCCTTGTCATTTTGATTATGGGATAGCTCCTGTATCATGTGTAAGGGGTACCCCATTGGCGGTTCTCGATGATACACATGTATTTACAATGACAAGAGCTTACTCGTGACTGAAGTTGAGTAGCATGAGGTTCGGTCTTCGTAAGCAAGGGGCATGGGCCTTCAATTCATAACTTGTCAAGCATATCGTCTTAGTTGTGTCACTTTAACATTAATCATCTAAAGATTCCTATGATAGGGGCAATGAGAGCTGAAAGCTAGTAAGTATCATAATTTTTGGGAGCTCTTTATGAGACTTGCAATCCCTGCTTCCCTCTGCGAAGGGCCTTTCTTTTACTTTCTAGTTGAGTCAGTCAACCTATTCCCTTCTATCTCAGCAAGTATTTTGAGTTGTTGTGTTTCATTCATTCATATGACGATTTATTTAATCATGTTTTATGTCCCTTGTTTTGCACATTGCTCTTATCTTAGTGATTACTACTTTGAAATCTTTCATTGAAAACCAGTTATTTGTGAACTCCAGCAAATTATCAACTATTCTTTGACCAAGAGCTAAGTTTGTCTTTACCAATTATGATTCACTTTATGTATCTTTATTGTGTTTCCTTTACTTATTGCAAGTTAAGTTATATAATAGTGAGTTCTACTATGATCTATGTATTGATGAATGTGATGCTTCTTATCCGTATTCTTTTATCGACTCTTCACTCCATAAACCTGAGGTCATGTTTATTGAGCTCAGTTTTGCTTGGGGACAAGCGAAGCCTAAGCTTGGGGGGAGTTCATACGTCCATTTTGCATCACTATTCTATGTCATAATTCATTGTTATTCATTGATATATTTCATATTGAGAGGTGATACTTATGTTATTTCATCTGTTTTTGCATGGTTGATGACTTTTGGAGCATGGACCGTTCCAGTCAGGATTCTGATGGAAAAGGTGTTGTTTGGAGGCAAAATCCACGAAGATCAGAAAATCCGGGAAAATACATGGAAAATCCTATTTTTCCAGAAGACGAAGGAAGCCAGAAGGGGGGCTGGAGATGGGCCACAAGGGGCCCACACCACCCCCTGGCGCAGGCCACCCTGGGTCGCGCCACCAGGTGGTGTGGCCGCCCTGGTCCACCCCTGACTCTCCCTTCTGGCGTATATTATCCTCCCGAAACCTTAAGACTCGGGGAGCGACCACAGAAAGATTCCACCGCCTCTACGGGGCGGAAAACACCGAGAGAGAAAGATCTCTCCAGCAGACAGATTTCTGCCGGGGGAATTCCTTCCTGGAGAAGGGAGATTGTCGCCATCAACACCACCATCAAGCTAGACTTCATCTGGATCATCATCATCACCACCATCATCACCATCAGAACCCTCATCACCATCTCCATATTGCTGTAACAATTGTGTTGAATCTTGCATAGTTCTTAGGGGAAACTTTCCCGGTGTTGATTACTCTTTGTAGTTGATGCTATTGAGTGAACCATTGAATTATTGTTTATGTTCAGATTGTTATACATCATTATTCCATCTCCGATCATGATCCATATGATTTCTTATGAGTAGTTCGTTTTGTTCTTGAGGACATGGGAGAAGTCATGTTGTTAGTAGTGGAGTTGTGTTGAGAAAGATTCAATAGTTTGGTATTTAAGTTGTGGTGTACATCTTCTAGTGGTGTCATGTGAACGTCGACAACATGACACTTCACCTATATGGGCCTAGGGGAATGCATTGTGTATTTGGCTACTAATCGTAGGGTTGCCGGAGTGACAGAAACCTGAACCCCCGTTAGGAAACCATTGCACAAGAGACATACGGGTCTTAGAGTTTAAAGTTGTGGTTAGGTTTCTAGTTTAATTACTTTCTTGTACTTATGGATGTTTGCAAGGGGTATAATCACAAGTATGTATTAGTCCTAGGAAGGTCGGTACATTAGCACAGGTTCACCCACACAACACTTAGCAAGCTAAAGAAGATTAATCAACTATATGGAGCGAAAGCACTTGATAGTCTTCCCATGTGTCCTCGAGAACTTTTGGTCATCTTAAGTAATACAAGCGAAAGGATTGGGCCACTTGCTGCAATTGTTCGTACCGTCTTTTATTTACTCGTACTTTGTTTACTTGCTTTATCAAAAACCCCTAAAAATCCGTTTTCTAAGTATTTGAAGAGAATTCCTGATCCATACCACTAGCCAGCACCTTCTGCTCCTCGTTGGGTTCGACACTCTTACTTATGGAAAATACTGCGATACACCCCCTATACTTGTGGGTCATCAAGGTGTTGCACGTTGTACATATAAATCTAAGAGGTTGTGCCCTAAAGGCTCCCGCGGGCCGGCTTATAAAGGCGCCAAGACCTAGGGTTTACAGGGAAAGGTCCTTGCCGGACGAGGTAAAGAGTCCTACACCTATACGAACTAGTCTTTCGTGTCTTGCACTCCAGGGCTCCGAGGACACCAGAGACTCCTAGGTAGCCTTCCTACATCTGACATGGACCTCCCTTCTAGATCCGTCTAACTGGGCTGCCCAGCAGGCCATAGGCCTTGCTACCACCTATGGGCCACCTGGGTTAGACGGATTGGTGACATGCTATGAGGATACCCATTTAGCATATCACCAACATTGTCGATACAACATAAACGTGGCGTGAGATTCCTAAATAGTACAGGTGCTCCACGCATAATCGTAAATAAAGCAGTAAAGCATGGCATAAGTACAAGATAGTATTAAAGCCCCAAACTAGTTTGTGGCCCCGAGAAATAAAGTGTGAATCACGCTCAGGCAAAGGGGGATCCATAGGATCTCCGGTATGTGGATAGTACGAATAGGAACATGAATCAAGTACTCGGGGCCTACGGGACACATGTGAGCGGTTAAAAACCAAACATTAACTATTGCCCACTTATGCCTCTACATTAGTTATATCTATTCCCAGCATTTTAATTATCAAATTGTAATTAAAGCCATGATCATCTTCACCATTAAGCATGTGTCAACCTTCCATCAATGGTGGAACAACAACGACACAAAGCAGCACCTGAACAAGCAACTACGACTTGCAAGGCTGACTATCTATCAAGCAACATGCAATAGGATGTGTCCAAGGCAATATAGAGGCTACAAGGAATAAAAATGGTGCACGGGAACTAAAGCATTGCAACACAGATAGCAATAGATCAACAGAAGGAAGTAAAGACTATAGACACAAAATAGGTAGAAAGAGGGAGAATGCTCGCCTGAGAAACACTGCCGAAGGTTCATATCCGAAGAACTTGTCGTCACTCGCGTCAACTCGATCAGCCTAATCCGCCAAGAAGCAAAACACTAAAAAAACACCGGATGCACTATTTAATACTACTGTAGAAGATCGGGCATGATGCATGTATGATGCATGACATGGCAAAGGTGCGATGCAATTAGGCAATATGAAGCGGCACCAGGGGTCCAAGAATTTATTAGGAGGTTCATGTTGTTTGGATACCCCACAATTTAAATGTTGTCTTAATAAGGCAAAATGTGGCATCGGTTTGCTACACATATTTAAATGGAGGCAAGAATAGACAAATATATCCCGCATATGTGCTCCATATTTAAGTATGAGGTGAATCAACAAAGTACCCCCAAACAAATGAATATGTATGCGAGCATGAACAATTCAATATGCAACAAGATATATGTCATATATTATAAAAATAGGAGTCTAGGATAGGGGTCAGACATGGGGGCGAAGGTCTTTGGGCTCGAAACGTTCGAGGGATCGGTCTTTGGACTCCGGGGTCAGGGTTCTTCGGGGTCTGGGCCATCAGATCCATGATGGAGATCTTGTGGCTCCGGCTTGTATGGTCAGTGGCGAACTTTGTTTGGGCGACGATAGAGATATTTTTCGGAGGATTTCAGGCAGCTTGCTCTTCGGTTGTACTCGGTTGGCTTCAACACCACAACATCTCTCATCTACACCAACTCACATCCATCACCAAAACGCCACCAATCCGTCACTGCATAAACATGAGCCAAACAATAGCACAACTTCTTGTACATCGCCTCATTGGCACCACACCACATCCACCACCAGAACGTCATGGAGCAAGGCCTCACATAAACTTGACAGGAGCACGGGGGGTGGGGGGTTGTCGCGGATAGTGTAGCTGCATGCCTCGGTGTCACTGCGTGTAGAGAGGAAGAATGGGTTGCACTGGGTCGAAGGAGAGGCCAAGGTCAGTGGAGAAGGGGGCCCACATCGGGCGTACTGTTGGCGTGGACCGAGGCGCAGGGATGCGGACCGAGAGGATGGCAACGGTCGACGCGTAAGACGGCGCCCAAAAAGGTGGGAGACGATGTAGGGGCGACGCCATGCGGGGTCGACGGTTGCCAAGGATGCGGCTCAGGGCTGCGCTGGCTCGGTTTGAGGTAGGGCGCAGGGGCAGCTGCACAAACGGGCAGGCGGTCAGCAACGATGCGGTGATGACACATTGCAGGGCATGGCGGCCAGGGCTCACGGGGCCAAGTGGGCCGAGGGCACCAGGGCAAGGACGTGCAGGTGACAACGGTGCGTTCTGTGGAGGAGGCCAACGAGGCAGGCGACGGCGAGATCAAGGCCCGCCCGTGGCGAGGTCGAGGAGGAACGGAGGAGGGCGGCGACTGGAGGTTGAGGTCGCGGCCAGTGATGGCGGGTCCCTAGGCGACGCTTCCATGGCGCTTAGTGGCAGAAGGCGTCACGGCGACGCGCAGGGATGACGGCGACGGACTGGCTCACGTGGTGGAGGAGCTTGCGGGGGGGGGGGGGGACGACACCGACAGAGCACAAAGGGTGGCGCCAATGGGTTTGGTGGCGAACGAGGTCGTGAGGGAGATGTCACGGGCGGGGAGAGAGAAGCGGGGGCGGGACGTGCATACGACGTAGAGTGGTGGGCCAAGGGGTGGGGTTCGGTGTCGTGACAGAGGTGTAGCGGGGCAGCGTGCTGGCAGCGGGGCTGGGGTAGGTAGGGCCGAGGTTTTGGTCGTGTCGCGCGCGCATGTGTGCGTGTGCTCTACTGGCAATGGCGGCAGGTGGGAATAGTCTAGGGTTAGGAAGGTTTGGTTGGGGATTAGGGTTTGGTCCGAAATGGGTTGGACCAGCCAGGGTAGTAGGTGCCTTGGCCTCCGGGCTAGGCTGCCTCCCCCGGTACAAACAAAAAATAGTTTTTATTTATTTGTTTTGTTTTAAATACATTTTTGTAAATAGTTTTAGACAAATAGAGATATCCGGAAACACTGAGGTTTTTATTTGAAATAAAGGGAGGAGATTAGTGTAGAAAATAAAATAGGGCTTTTAGCAAAATAGTTTTAGGCAAACAATATGCAGGCAGACATGACGATGCTCAAATGCAATGTGACATGACGACATGAGCATGCTATCATGATGATGCACAAGGGAAAAACACAGCGAATTTCTAGTAGTGATTTTACCGGGGTGCTACAATTCGACACCACTACAATGGGTCTCGCTTTCGAGATCCGCCTCATGGTACGGGGAAGAAGGCCGACAATCTGAATCTTCTCTCTTTGTGTAGATCCTCGTGACACCACTAACAAGATTCTTGTGTAGGGAATATGCCCTAGAGGCAATCATGTATGATGTTATTTCCAATGTATTCATAAAGTTATTGTCCATGTATGAACTACTGATATGTATCATTGAATATGTGATTCGATTGTGGAACTATATATTCATGTTGTTTATACTAATTTTCCTTGGTCGTTGAGGTTGTGCTGGACACACAACTTAGACTAATGTGAAAGTCGGATGATGACTCTGTTCCACTTGCCATGGGCATGGAGATGCTATTCCGACTTACACGCATTCGGCTAAATAGTTTAGCGATTCGGGCTAACCCATATTGAGGTACAACAAACAAGTCTTCATTTGTATGTCTCAATCAATGTATTCCTTAGACCTAAGGTTATTGCACAATCCGAGTTGAGGATCACCGACTTAGGTTCTATCAAGCTACGTGATGTGAATAACCAAGATGGATTTTTCCCCTCTGACTGGAGAGATATATTCTGGGCCCTCTCAGAAGATATGATTGGGAAAGCATGGCCTTGCGCGATTCGATTAAGTGTTAACCGAGGTGATCGACTAAGAGTTAGTCGGATGAATCACTTATCTCGGATCGAGAAAGAGAGTCAAACTATTTAAGGGATGATGATTATTCTCCTATAGTTTGACAAGGTATATCGTGAGGTAAAAGGGACTCAGACGAAAGTCGCATTGGAAGGTATGTCGTCATGACTCTTTGGTACTTTGGAGTCGGCACGTTCTGCTAGGATCCGCTACCGACTGATCGGTCACGAGTTAGACTCGGATCATGTCTGGGTCACTATGAGCCTGTCGGGACACACACTTAAGAGCGGGAGAAAATTTGGGTTGGACCCAAATAGGAAACAGACTGAGTTAGTGAGTTGGATTCGCAATGACTAATATAGGCCTTTTAATGAATGGGCCACAAGTTAGTGGATCCCACTTTCACTCCCTATATAAGCTAGGGCGCAGGTGCTTAGAGCAAACGGTTAGGTCACTCCATGTGTTGGAAACCCTAGCCCTAGTCTAGTCATGTCGCCGCCGTACTGGACCTAGCAGTCCGCCACCGACGCTCCTCCTCATACGTGTGGATACTGGCGGAGGTGATATACGTTCAGCACGTCGATGATCGTGGATCGGAACGGATCGTGAGGACTGCACTACATCAAGCGATGTGCTTCATAGATTCCGCAACCACGCGTCTAGTGGTAATTCTCGCGGCCTACTACCTCAGCTACATCTTGGGATCACCGTGTAGGGAAAAGTTTTGTTTATCTCTGTGTGGCCCATCATCTTGATCCATCCTGAAATCGGCGATATCGCCAACAAGGGTCGTTGGTCACGTTCGTCGAGAGAATACTCCGGAGAAACAAAGACAAAGGTAAAGGTCTCAAAAGGTAAGGCCACCTTTAACTTCCATGAAAGGAGTAAAATCACATTGATCCACCATTTAGCATACAAAAGCGAATTATAAGAGTAGTGGTATGGTAGCTCCTCCATCCCACACTCAAAGCATTACTCTGTACATAAACACAAGAATCGTGCAACCAACTCTTGGAATTTAGATTGAAGATCCTCACAAGTAGTGGTCTTAACAAAGGGGTGATGCAGGCTCTTTATAGATGATGCCGTCGTGCAGGAAAACGCCGGAAGATATAAAGGAAATCGTATGAAAGGACATAATGATTAGGTTCAACACGCAATCGTTAATAAAGCATAAGTACAGGATAATAATAAATCCTCAAACTAGTTTGTGGCCCCAAAAAATAAGAAATGAATCAAGCTCTGGCTAAGGGGATTCATGGTCCCACATGCGGATAGTGCGATAGTTAAGGAACAAGTATCAAGTACTCGGGGCCTACGGGACACAAGTGAGCGGTTAAGACCAAATATTAGCTATTGCTCACCGGTGCCTCTGCATTAGTTATATCTATTCCCAACATTTTAATTGACAAGTTATATTGCAAGCCATGATCATCTCCACCATTAAGCATGTGCCAACCTCCCAACGATGGTGGAACATCAACGATGCGAAGCAGCAACTGAGCAAGCAACTACGACTCGCAAGTCTGACTATCTATCAAACAACGGGTAATAGGAGGTGTCCAAGGCAATATAGGATGTATGGGATATAAATGGTACGAAAACAACAGCATCACAACATGGATAGCAATAGATCAACAGGAGGAAGTAAAGACTATAAATACAAAACAAGTAGAAAGGGGGAGAATGCTCGCCTGGAAAACATAGCCGAAGATTTATCCAAGGATCAGGTCGGCACTCGCATCAACTCATCGGCCTAATCCGTGAAAAAACAACACACAAGAAGAAACACCGGATACATTATTTAATATTACGATATAAGATCGGGCATGATGCATGTATGAGGTATGACATGGCAAAGGTGCGATGCAACTAGGCAATATTAAGCAGAACCGGGGTCCCAACAAGTAATTAGATAGTTCATGTTGTTTAAATATACTACAATTTCAATATTGTCTTAACAAGGCAAAACATGGCATCGGTTTGCTACACAAATTTAAATGGAGTCAATATAACACTATAATAACCCGCATATAGTCTCCATATTTAATTATTAGTCGACTCAACAAAATAACCCCAAACAAATGAATATGTATGTGAGCATGAACAATGAAATGCAACAAGTATATGTCATTTATAAAAAAATAGGGTTCGGAAAAGGGGTCACACATCAAGGTCCGAAGATCTTGAGGTTCCAGGGTCCGACGGGGTTCAGGTTTGGTCTTGGACTCTGGGGTCAGGCTTCAGGGTCTCCTCCATCGGATCCTTGAAGAAGGTCATGGCGATCCAGGAAGGAGACCTTTGCGTTCCTGGTCTCGTCTTCAGGTCCGCTCTTCGGTTCAGGGGTTGGGGATCTTGTCGTACTGAACTTTTTTTGAATCACCTTCCAGAGATCTTGGCACATAGGTCTTTTCGTAGTGGGAGGTTTCACCAACACTCCATCTTCACATGATCGACACCACGTATTCACACACATCAAGAACACTAAGTACATGGGCATATTGTTCTATCGAGGAAATTGCACATAACACCAGTTGTTGCGCCGTTTATTGCAACAAACCACAACTCTAGTTTGTTTTTGCACAGAACACCAACAATTGGGGTAATCCATTGCACAAAACAAAAATCCTATGATTAGCATGTTTATCTTTAAGCCGCCTGATTTATGATTATGTCAATATATGTAGTTATAAGTATGTCATGTTTATCTTGCCAAAATTTCAAACCTTGCACTGTAATGTCCATCTTTTAGTAATGGAAAAAATTCAAACCTTGCCAATATAGGATAGATATAAGATAGTTAAGTATCTGTCAAAATTAGTATATCCAGATTTTAGTAACGGAAAAAAAACATGTACGGTGGATGCATCATGCATGTGGGCCTAGGTAGTTAAGTATTTGTCAAAGAGGCAAATTAGAGGTTTTTTGTTTTGTGCAATGGATTACTCCAGTTGTTGGTGTTCTGTGAAAAACAAACTAGAGCTATGGTTTGTTGCAACAAACGCGCCAACAACTAGTGTTATGTGCAATTTCCTCTGTTCCATCTTGTCAACGTGGAAGCCAAAGAGGTTGGGCAAAGAGCAGCAACAACAACGTCTCCAGAACTAGGAGGCACCCTCGGGCACGTGCACACACAAAGGAAGGCAGAGGCGGCTCGGTCTCACTTGCTGCGCTTGCTCGGGAGGAGGAGAACAGCGGCTGGGGCAGAAGGAAACGACAGAGGAGGAGGCGGGACCCGAGGCGGCTGCGGGAGGTTGGACCCGGCGGCCAAGCGAGGTTTGCTCGTGGCAAACGCATGTGAGGAGGAGGGGCGGAGCCACGCGATCGGCGGAGGGGGTAGGTGAGCGGGGCGAGGCCGGGGATGGGCGGTGCAGCGCAGAGGACCGGGCGACAGAGGCGCCATGGCCGGGGCGAGCTCGGATGCAGACAGGGAGGCGCAGAGGATGGCTAAGAGATGCTGCTCAAGCGTGGCGGCGTCAGGTACGCGCGCATGCGCCCACTGTAGAGGCCCGGGAGGGCGGCGTCCTGCCGAGCTCGGCGACGGGGATCTCACGGCCAGAGGAGGCGACACGGTGCTCTGCAGGGCCGAGAACGGAGATGCGGCAGCCGGGGAAGAGCTGACGGCGGCGGTGGGACATCGAGGCAGAGGATGGGCGCACGACACTGAGATCGATCGAGGGGAGCAGTTCGTTGCGGGGTAGGTGGATACGAGGAAAACGACGGGGGACGGGATGGGGCCAGGGTTAGCGGCAGGGAAAGGTTGCGTGAGAGGAGCGGGGTGGTCTACCGCGTCGAGTGCGACGTGCGGGGTGGGGTGGCTCGCTGTGTCTCTTGCGCGTGTTGGTGCATTTGGTGTGAGCCAGGTGAGTGGCGGTGAGGCTGGGGTAGCCGGGTGTGTGGGGTTTGTGTCTAGGGTTAGGGTTTAGGTTAGATCTAGTCTAGGGTTTGGTCTAGCTGGGCTAGATCTAGTCTAGGGTTTGCGCGCACTGTAGAGGCCCAGGAGGGCGGCGTCTTGCCGAGCTCGGCGACGGGGTTCTCGCGGCCAGAGGAGGCGGCGCGGTGCTCTGCAGGGCCGAGAACGGAGAGGATGCAGACATGGAGGCGCAGAGGATGGCTGAGAGACGCTGATCAAGCACGGCGGCATTAGGTACGCGCGCATGCGCGCACTGTAGAGGCCCGGGAGGGCGGCGTCCTGCCGAGCTCAGCGACGGGGATCTCGCGGCCAGAGGAGGCGGCGCGGTGCTCTGCAGGGCCGAGAACGGAGAGGATGCGGTAGCCGGGAAAGAGCTGATGGCAGTGGCGGGACATCGAGGCAGAGGATGGGCACGCAGCGTTGAGATCGATCGAGGGGAGCAGTTCGCTGCGGGGTAGCTGGATACGAGAAAAACGACGGGGGACGGGGTAGGGCCAGGGTTAGCGGCAGGGAAAGGTTGCGTGAGAGGAGCGGGGTGGTCTACCTCGTCGAGTGCGACGTGTGGGGTGGGGTGGCTCGCTGTGTCTCTCGCGTGTGTTGGCGCATTTGGTGTGAGCCAGGTGAGTGGCGGTGGGGCTGGGGTAGCCGGGTGTGTGGGGTTTGTGTCTAGGGTTAGGGTTTAGGTTAGATCTAGTCTAGGGTTTGGTCTAGCTGGGCCAGGCCTGCCGGGTAGTAGGTAGCTTGGCCTAAACGGCTGGGCTGCCTCCCCTGTACGAAATATTTTATTTTATTTTATTTTAAAAAGACTTTTATAAATAGGTTTTATAAAATAAAATATCCGAAAGGAACAGTTTTTAATTTGAATCGAGGGAGGAGACTAATGTAAAACAAAATAGGGTTTTAAAAAAATACTTTTATGACAAAACATGCATGATGATGATAATGCTCAAATTCAATGTGGCATGGTGACATGAGCATGCAGTCATGATGATGCAGTCATGATGATGCACAAACTAAAAACAACACGCGATTTTTTAGTAGTGGATTTATCCGGAGTGCTACATTCTCCACCAAATTATATCTTCTCTTAATCATGAGTTTTTGATAACCGACCTTGGTGACATTCATCATTTTCTTGGTATAAATGTTCACTGCACACATGAGGGGCTATTTCTCTCACAACAACAATATGCATTGGAAATTTTGGACCGGGCTAAGATGTAAAACTGTCCTCCTATATCCACTCCTATGTCACGTTGGAATAATGTTGTACCACATTTATGTCACATTGTAACCTTCTCCCTCTAGTCTATATTCTCTAATCAATCCCTTAGTTATAGGATCTCTAACCTACACGCACGGCACCTCTGCTCACGATATGTACTCAGACTATTTTGTACTCCTGTAACTGAATCCAATACTGTGCATTGAGTCACAATTCAGCTCACCTTACGCGACGACGACGATCTTCATGTGGAAAATGAGTGATTCTGGCCAGATAACACCGGCCATGGCAATGCCAGCACTTTATTTACATTTGTCTGTGAAGGGAAAAACACTTCACTTACATTACAACTGCCCCGCAATCGCATAATTTTAGCAAAACCTAGGAACACGTTTTTGCATGAACAATCACTTGTACTTTTTTTTGAAAGCACATTCACGTGTACTTTACACAAGCAATCATCAAGTGTCCCGGGTATGCATGACGACAGGGATTTGGATGTCCAATGACATAGTCAAGGCTGAAGAAAGCGATCCATTTTGTCTACAGGCTCTTTCTCGGAAAGCCATGACACTCTACAGCTATGCGTGGCATGCAACCTGTCGTGGTGGTGGCACGGTAGATGCCATGGATAGACTAAAGATGGGACCAGTGTGCACTAGAGGAATCTAGGGAGGGATAATGTGGTGATTCCACACACAGATGTTTGTATTTCTCTCTTGTTGGATTTGGATTATAAGGGCTCCTCGAGTTGTTCATGAGAAGGAGACTAGTTCTCTTACTCCACAATACAAAGCCCTAGGGTTCTTCCTTAACAGAATGATCGATCCCCTTCTAAGGAGGTCATGGTGCTCCTTATATGGGGGAGCCCAGGTTACAAAGCTAGGGCACACGTGGAAGCATATTCCCCGAATATGCCCTTTGGTAAAAGCAAGATGCCTCTTTATTCACTTTAAACGGCTAGTTCGGACTCAGCACGTAAGCGTCCCTGATCCCCTCGGTGGCGTTGCATCACTAGACCCGTATCACGCCAGCCGACACTGCTTGCGTCACCTTTGTCTTCCACGCCCCGCTGGTCCTTCCCTCTGCTCACTTCGCTCACGCTATAGTAGACAGAGGCCACCTTTTGAGTAGCGGGAGATTCCTTCCTTTTCTTCGAAGCCTAGTGGTAACCTGGCTAGTGCTTGGCTAACGCGGCTACAAGGGTACCTGCACATATGGTAAATCAAGCATAGTCGACATATGTTTTATGTCAGCCGAGTTAATGTTAGGTGAACACCTACCAAGACGGATTACCCCGTAAGTCGGCCTGCCTTGAGGAGACCTGGCCAGCCTTCGCTTAGACTGCGCCGTACCTCGGCTAACTTGGCCTTTATACCCTGGCGTGACCCTACCTGGGGGTATCCCCCCAACATTAGTCCCCAAAGCTGGTGCAGTCTTAGCAACTTTAGTTGATAAGGCCACAACATGTTCCAATTATCAAGATCTGCACCTCCTTGTCGAGTTATCTTGTAACCCAGTCTCTTTGGTTTGGCATTCCCTTTGATCAATCTGAGTTACTTCTTGTTGGCCGGGTCATTGTCCATGTATCCGGGTTATCTTTCCTTCTCTCATACGCTTCCCCACATCCCAAGTGGAGGTTAATCATCACTTTGCCTCATTTTAAGGGTCGCGCTAGTTTACTGCACCGGTTACTATATTGATTGTTAGGAATAACTGTTGCGCGCGTCATGTCGTGGCACTCCCCTCGTTAACTGTATCATAACGTTGCGTCAGGATTCCTTGCTCCATCTGGCTCTTGGTGTGGCGTGAGCCTGATTGGTTGGTTTGGAGAATAAACAGCCACATCGTGCGGCCGCGCCGCAGCGGTTGATCCCACTGTGCCCCCCCGAGGCGCAGTTAAATAGGGGACAGGGGCGACTCTTGGGGAGGTTCCCCCACTTCGCACGTGGCCCTGCCCTCTACTTCTTCTTCTCCACAGCGATGCCGCCACCGCCGCTTCTGCTTTAGCATAGCACCGCCGCTGACATGCCTCACTGCTCTTTTGTGACCGCTCCACCGTTCCTATGCAAGCTCTTCGCTACGGGGCCTTGCAGCTCCAAACTGTTGCCCGCCACCGCAGATTGGCCTCTGGAAGACACCGATTTGGACATGACTAAAGAGGAAATCTCCATCGTTGCTAATGAAGAGGAGGAGGAAGAAGGAGCACATGAGCGTAGCGCTTGGGCGGGCGCGTGGGTCTGTCAAGATGACATTGACTGGCTCTACGTGGCCCGCCGCATCCTCGCAGGCATCACGTGCCGCCTCGCCGCCCAGGAGATTGCTCCTTTTCCTAACCCAGGTGTGTTCGTCATGTTCTTATCTCACTTTCAGCGCGACTTCAGCCTTCCCTTGAGTGATTTCTTTCACCATTTCCTCAACACCTATCAGCTTCAGCCACACCACCTTCCTACTAATGCCATTACCTCCCTTTCTTCTTTCGCATCCGGCATTGAGGGGTATGTCGGCCTCTGTCCCACCAAAGAACTTTGGATCAAGTTCTTTGGTCTTCGCAAAAACGTCATTCCTGACCCTCTTCTTGCCCCGGCCAATAAACTCTTGACCCAATGCGGTGGAGCCTCAATTTCTCCATGCAAAAACTCTGCCTTTCCCTGGGTTACCGGCCTTTAATCTTGCAAAGGCTGGGCCCGGACTTTCTTCTATGTCAGGAACAACTCGGACGAAGACTTGATTCGGCTGCTCCTCTTCAAGATGGGTCCTTCGGACACCTTTTTGTTGGAGCAGATCCCAAAGTGGCCTACTACGTTGGCGAATCAGGTAGATAGGTGAGTTAAGGAGCTAGTCAAGCTAGGGCTGCGTAGCGAGGATGTCATGATCTCCTTCGTACGCAGCCGGATCTCCCCTCTCCAGAAAATCTCACACAAGCTTTGCCACTTGAGCAGTCCTGTTAACCCCAATCGTACCTCCTCCTTCGAGCTTACGAACTCCGACATATTCCGCCGGGTTAAGGCTATCTTTAAGATAGATAGGGAGTTCACAGAGGCGTGGAAGTGGGGGCTTGAGCACTTCACCCGAGCCAACTTGCTGCCTAAGGTATGTTCTTCTCCTGATACTCTTTTCGAAACTCGCGGTATGTCGGATTGTATCCTAATTTGACCCTTTAGTATTTTTTCTCTCAGTTGTTTCTCCAGCAGACAATTGAAGATGGCAAGGAGCCGACCCTTAAATGGGTGGGGGGCTTCTCAAAGCCGGACGCGGATGAGCCTGACCCGGAGAGATTCTTGCCTACTCCAGACAACACTAAGTGAACCTCTCGTAAGGCCTCTTCTTTAAGGATTGGTCGGATGATGATGACTCTGATGTTGAGGTTATGGAGGTACTTTATCCGGTGCCCATCTCTTACGCGTTTCCGGTTACCTCCGAATCTTAAGCTAACCCGGCCGGTCAGGTCCACGAGGTTCCTCCTCTTGCCACGGGCGACCCGACTCCTATCCCTTCCCAGAAGGGTCCGACAACCTCGGCCACAGCTTCGGAGGCGCCCTTGCCCAAGAAGAGGCAGAAGAAATCTGGGGTTTAGGGTGTGAGAAAGCATGTGCCCAAGAGCACTGTCCGGAGAGCTCCCAAGCCTCGGGAGCCTCCAACCTCAGCTGAGTAAGTCTTTTCCTGCCTTGCTTATTTCCGGGTCTTGCTCCACTATCTTTGCATTTTTTCTATCTCTTTTTCTTCTTCCAACTTATTGCTTGTTATCTGATTATGCATCGCTCCCAGGGTGATTCCCCAGAGTGGCCCCAACATCTCTTCTCCAATCCGGAGTGCTCCATCTCCCCCCTCCTGCGACGATGACGTTTGTCCGCTGAGCCCTATCCCAGAGGACTCAGCCGCCGTGCTGAATCTGAGCCCACCTCACCATGAGGAAGGTGATGTCAGTGCGGAGGGTAGTGGAGCTGCCGAAGATACAGCTACGCCAGACCTCCCCAGTTCTTCGAATCAGTTGTAACCATCCTCTACAGAGGTGCCAACTTCATCGGCACTGCCCTAGACTTCTCCTTTAGTTCCAATTTCACCAACAGCATCAGCACCAACACCGGTACAAGTACCACCACCAGCTCCAGTGCCAGCAGCACCAGCAGCAACAACACCAGCAACAGCAACACCAACTCCAGCCTCCAAGAAAAAAGCTCAAGATGCCGCATCTAGATCAATTGTGTCCATCAAGGATATATTCCAGCCAACCTCACAAGCTTAATCCGGAGCAACAACTTCGGTTCCTCTGCAACGGCCAAAATCTGCTAGCAAGAGCAAGAAGGCCGCTGAGGTAGCTAAGGATCCATCCTCCAAGGGCACCAATATTGAGTCTGGACAGCGCACACTCACATCCATGACCAAGAAGGATGGCGCTGCCTCCGGGTGTTCTGCCGCCGGATCAGAGGGCAGCAAACAATTAACTTTGCATACTAGCCTAGCTGTTGCCTAGGCCGCGAGGCGGGAAGCCCATGCTAAGGGTCTGGTGATGAGCCAGGCGCTTAGCAGGGAGAATTATAGTCCGACGCTCATCGAGTATGCAAATAACTAGAATGACGCTAAGTTTATAAATCCCAAGGATGATCTCCTAGAGAAGTTCGGTCCGACCGAGTTTAGTGCACAGATGAACACTGCCACCAAGGCCATTACCTTTGTTGGTCGGATGATGGAGGTAAACTTTTCTCCATCACGCCTTTTATATGCGCAAACACTTAGAAATATACCCACTAATCCCCGAGCCTTCGGGGGAGTGATTTATTACTCGGCCAGATGCTCTTCGAGAACTAGCGCAATTCCTTAGTAGTTTCAAATATCAACACACCTAGAGCCGGGTTAAGTTCCACATGGCCCGGATCTTGTAGACTTCAAATATCCACACACCTAGATTCGGGTTAAGTTCCACTTGGCCTAGGATTTTGTAGACTTCGAATATCCACACACCTAGAGCCGGGTTATGTTCCACTTAGCCCGGATCTTGTAGACTTCGAATATCCACACACCTAGAGCCGGGTTAAGTTCCACTTAGCCCGGATCTTGTAGACTTTGAATATCCACACACCTAGAGCCGGGTTACTTGCGATCTGTGTTAACTTATCATCCGGATTATGCAGCTGAGGCCGAGACTGAGAACATCATCATACGCAAGAACTTGGCCGAGATCCAAGGTAACTCATCTTGATCATTTTGCGTTTGTGTACTCTTCCCTTGACTTGGTAGATATTTATACCTCGGCTCTGCCAGGTCAACTCATTATTGTGGTTACACTTCAAGATAGTGTGCCCATACCTGACATGATCATTCACTTTCTCGAACAAGCAGGAAAGCATTAGGACAGATTGAAAAAGAAAGATGATGAAATCGCTCAGCTTCGCCTCAAGGACAATGAGATTACTTGGTTGAACATAGAAATCCAGAAGCTCAAGGATCTCCACGAATCAGAGCTGGACAAGGCCGACCAGGAGTTCTCCGAGGAGAAGGAGCGTTTAAAAACTCAGCTCGAAAAGGATAATGATCTGCTGAAGGAAGCCGACATCAAACTTAAGTCGGTGACCACTGAGTATGAGAAGATCCAGGCAAGGAATGCAGATGAACATAATGAGCTCACTCGGATCCTCTACCACATTGCTCGTGAGTTCTCTTCCTACTTCCAAAATTTGCCTCTCCAGGTCATGTGCCCTTGTTCACTGATATTTTCCGTTTTGTTCACAGGCAAGTTCCTAGAGAGTGAACCCCTTGTTTCTACTGCTGTAGCTAGGTCCCGTGTGCAGCGGGGTACTCCAGCTAACCCTGCCTCCGAGTCTGTTCCTTATGACACGGAGAACTTGCTGGTGCTCCCCGCGTTGAAGTTATGAAAAACTATGGCGCAGACATTATGCCAGCAGCAGTCCGGATGTTCAACGCTCTCTGGCCTATTGATCCCACTCCCAAAGGCAGCGCTGCTTTTATGGCAAAGCTGATGGAGTGTGAGACTCAGATGAACGTGTGGTAGGAATCTGCGGCAGGTGCCAAGGTTGATACGGCTTTGAACTTTGTTTTCTCATGGTACGAGACGCTGGACATGGAGTTGCTTGATCGCATGCGCATCATGTCTAAATGGTCCAATGATCCGGAGTGTATCGCTAAACGCAAGGCCCACGCCAAAAATCTCATTCAGTACGCCTTCTACCATAGCTAGAATGAGGGTCCGAGCTTTCTCGAAGCCATTGACGATTCTTATGTTTCTGATGGTGACGGCGAGGAAGAAGACAAAGAAGTCTCTGAGCTCGGCGAAGATGCAGAAGTTCTAGAGGACGAGGGCGCTAAACTAGAAGATGATGGGGGACCAGCGCTCCTGCTGCTAGCACCTAATTACCTCGTACTTTGTTCGATGATCCGGCTCCTTCGACCGATGATCTGGCTCCTGCTGCTGCTCCATGAGCAAAAAACACTTCGATAATCATCAGATCCCCGGTATGTCGGGTGTAGTTGTATTTAAGCACAATGGTTTGTTTTGCTACAATTTCCTATGTTTTGCTACTAAGTTATTAATGCCAAATTAACTTGGGTGGAGTCCCCTAGTTTCCTTTTCTTGTTCTTCCAGTTTTTGATTTGGCTCGCGTCTACCTTGATTCGTTTTTTTGACTTACGAGCCCGAGGTTCAAAAAATTGGCTTAAAAATACTTGAAACTTTGAGATTAGCTCAAAATAATCTAACGTAACATGAATAAAGTAGGTACAAGTTTAGTCTAAATAACACGTGTCGGCTTGATTACGTTCCTTTCCTTAGTCGTTTTTCCTCATGTGCTTCACAATTCCAAACTTGTGCTCTTGCTAGCCATGAAGGTGTAAGTAGTTTAATCCAGCTGACATATATAAAGTAAATACCGGAAAGACAATTATTAAGGCAGTCCCCGAGTTTCTGCTAGGGGTGCTGAAGTTTCATTAATATGCTCATTGCCGACATACATACTGACATATGAGTGATTTGGATACATTCACCTGTTTACTAGGTGTAAAATGGACGAAGTAGGGCTACATTCCATGGACGCTTAGATTCCTCGTCGGACCTGTCCACCTTGTTCTTCTCCTGTGGCTGTGCATCGCTAAGATAATAGGAATCATTGTGCAAAGCTTTGCTTACAATGAAGGGTCCTCCCCATGGAGGGGATAACTTATGCATGCCAGCAGTGCGCTGCACCAGTCAAAGTATGAGATCACCTTCCCGGAAGACTAGGGGGTTGGCTATGGTAGCGTCGGAGGTTTTGCTGATATATGGCGGATCTAGACAATGCTAGTTCTCTCGCTTCTTCCAGCAGATCAACATCATTTTGCCGGGCTTTGCACACTTCGGCTTCTGTGTACTGGGTGACCCTTGGCGAATCATGCTCTATGTCGGCTGGTAGTACATCTTCTACCCCATATACCAGAAAAAATGCGTATAGCCTATAGATCGATTCGGAGTTGTTCTTAGACTCCATAGTATTGCTGGTAGTTCTTCTATCTAGCACCTCGCTGATCTTTACAGCAGCTCAATGAGGCAGGGTTTTATCCCGGACAAGACCAGTCCGTTGCATCTTTCCACTTGCCCGTTCGATGCGGGGTGGGCTACTAAGGAAACATCTAGCTGGATCTTCTTCTCTCGGCAGAACCTCGCAAATGCTCCTTTAGCAAAGTTTTTGCCATTATCAGTTATGATACTATGGGGATAGCCATATCTCAAGATTATATCTTTGAGGAATGTCATAGCTGTTGCCCGATCACATTTCCTAATTAGCTTCACTTCAATCCACTTGGTGAATTTGTCCACCATCACCAAGATATGAGTCATGTTTCACTTTGCCAGCTTAAATGGTCCGACCATATCCAAACACCATACCGCAAATGGCCAAGTGAAAGATATAGTTTTCAGTTCCGACATCGGCATATGCGTCTTTGTGGCGTACCTCTGACAACCATTGCATTTTCTCACAAGATCTTGTGCTTGCTCCAAGGCACTTGGCCAATAAAATCCATGTCAGAAAGCTTTTGCCACTAATGCTCTGGAATATGCATGATGACCACATTCTCCTTGATGGATATCTCGGAGGATGTCAAGCCCTTCTTCTACGCATCGTTGTAGTACACTACTGACACTCCTTTTGTATAATTCGGCATTGATAGTCGTGTATTCCTTTGCTATTCTATGGATTTGCCTTGAGAGTATCTCATCATCCGGCAAGGTTCCTTCTTTTAGGAATTCAAATATTGGCTTTGCCCACGCAGGTATAGCTCGAACGGGGAAAAGCTCTTGGTCTATTTCCATTGCATCCACCAACATAACTCCAGCTAGATCAAGCTGAACAGTCCCCGAGTTCTGTGCAACATTCCCCGGGTCTGTCGAAGCAGTCCCCGGGTTTGCTGAGGTGCTTCCCCATTCTATATCCATAGGAGTAGCTTCTGATCTGAAGAGGGCCAGGATATAAATTGAGTTGGATTCTAGTGACAGTGTAATGGGTGGTTTTCTCAAGTGTTCCAAAGCGATGCCTGGCGGGATTGGCTGCCAAGATGACCCCAACTTGGATAATACATCGGCTGCCTCATTTTCAATCCCAGGTACGTGATGGAATTCACACTCCTCTAAGAAACCACTTATCTTCTAGACATGAAATCTATAAAGTGCCATGTTTGCGTCCAGAGCATCCTAGTTGCTAGACACTTGCTGTACCACCAATTCCGAGTCTCCAAAACACAATATACAACATATGCCTACATCCTTTGCTACCCTGAGTCCATGCACAAGTGCTTCATATTCGTCCACATTATTTGATGCGCTAAAATGGATCTGGAGGACGTATTTCGGCTGATCCTTCTTGGGTGAGGTAAGCACTACCCCGCCCCCAGTCCTTCCTTTAGCTTTGACCCATCAAAGTGCATTCGCCAGTAATTTGAGTCCGGCAGAGGTGGTTCATATTGCATCTCAGCCCAATCCACGAAGAAATCTGCCACAACTTAGGATTTGATCGCATCTCTTCTATCAAACTGCGGTGCATATGGGGCTAACTCAATTGCCCATTTTGCAATTAGGCTACTAGCATCTTTGTTGCCCATGATCTCGGATATGGGTGCTTCACATACTACTTTGATGGGGTGCTCCTCAAAGTAATGCTTAGGTATTTTAGCTGCCATGTACACCATATGCCATCTTCTGGTAATGAGGGTAATTCTGTTTTGAAGATGATAATACTTCGCTTAGGTAATACACTGGTCTCTACACCGATTGTCCTTCATCATCACGTTCCACCACTGTAACTACACTTACGACTTGGTTGGTCGCGGCTATATAGAGCAACATTGGATCCTTGGGTAGTGGCGCAGCTAGTATTGGTGCAGAGGACAACATCTTTTTTAACTCTCGGAACGTGCTATCAGCTTGCGGTATCCATGTAAATGTGTCTGCCTTTTTCATTAATTGGTAGAGGGGCAATGCCTTCTCTCCCAGTCGACTTACAAACTGACTTAAGGATGCCAGGCAACCCGTAAACTTCTGCACATCATTAAGACACTTTGGCAGCTCCAATTTCTCTATGGCTCGTATTTTCGTGGGGTTGGTCCCTATACCTCCACTGGATACAAGGAAACCGAGTAACTTCCATGCCTGCACACCAAATGTACATTTTTCTCGGTTAAGTTTCATCCAGAACTGATGACCCACAAGTATAGGGGGTGTATCGTAGTATTTTCGAGGGAAGTGAAACCCAATTTATTGATTCGACACAAGGGGAGCCAAAGAATATTTATAAGCCTTAACAACTGAGTTGTCAATTTAGCTCCACCTGCAAACAATCTTGCTCACAGCAGTTTATCAGTAGCAACAGTTTTATAGTAGGAATAGTAAAGTAACAGCAGTAGTAAAGTAAAGACAGTAGTGACAATAGCAGCAAATAGTGGGATTCGAGTGCGGTAGGCATAGGGATGGATGGACGAGCGTTGCATGGACAAGACAATTCACATAGCAATCAGAACATAGGGAAATTGCAGATAAATAAGATAAAGCATCCAAGTACTAGACAATCCTAGGCATGTGTTCCATATATAGTCATACGTGCTCGCAATGAGAACTTGCACAACATCTTTTATCCTGCCAGCCCGTTTGCAGCGGGGCCTCAAGGGAACTACTGGCAATTAAGGTGCTCCATTTAATAGAGCACCGGAGCAAAGCATCTAGACTCGGTGAACACATGTGATCCTCACATCAAAGCCATTCCCTCCGGTTATCCCGATTTCTGTCACTTCGGGGCCATTGGTTCTGGACAACGACGTGTGTATACAACTTGCAGGTAAGACCATAAACAATACTATCATAATGAATCAATAACATGTTCAGATCTGAAATCATGGCACTCGGGCCCTAGTGACAAGCATTAAGCACAACAAGTCGCAACAAAGTCATAAAGCACTAATAAAAGATACTAGGCACCATGCCCTAACAATATGATTACATGAACGATGTCATCCAATCCCTACCATCCCCATAGCCTACAACCGGGGATTACTCACTCATAGATGGGGGAAACACGGATGGTCAATGGAGATGATGGTGGAGATCGATGGAGATGGCTCCGGGGGCACTTCCCCATCCCGGCAGGGTGCCGGAACAGAGACTTTCTGTCCCCCGAATCTCCCCTTCGGTGGCGGCGGTGCTACGAAACTCCTTCTGGAAAAACATCGAACCCCCTCGGAGTTTTTAGGTCAGAAGGCTTCTTATAGGCGAAGAGGGAGCCCGAGGGGGTGCTTGGGGCCACCACACCATGCCCTGGGGCGGCCAGGCCTAGCCCGCGCCTGGGGGGGTGTCCAGCCCCTGGACCTCGTCCGTCTCGTATTTTGGCTCCTGGAATATTTTGGAAAAAATAGGCACTTTGGCTTTTGTCCCGTCCAATTCCGAGAATATTCATTTTCTGACTTTCCTGGAAGCAAAAACAGCAGAAAGCAGGCAGCTGGCACTGTGGCTCTTGTTAATAGGTTAGTCCAAGAAATCATATGAAAAGTACTCCAAAGTGTGGAGAAAACACAAGAAAGTGGATAAAACCAAGCATGGAGCATCAAAAATTATAGATACATTTGCAATGTATCAACATCCCCAAGCTTAACTCCTGCTCGTCCTCGAGTAGGTAAGTGATGAAAAGAAAGAATAATTTTTGAGGTGACATGCACCATCATAAACTTGATCAAAGTATTTGTAAGACATTCAAAACTGGGATCAAAGAACTTCAATCATATCATGAAAGACAAAGTTCTAGCAATAAGACAAAGAAACTATGATGCATCATGAAAATGCACAAATAAAAGATTCATGAATAACAATGCTTTGCAAGACGTTTGTTTGTTTCACATAAAGAAAACATAGCATAGTGGCATTCAGCTTGTCCCTCATAGAGTAGCAAACACAAATGCATAGGACACCTTCGAAGTTTACAAGAGTGACTAGATACAAGTAGTTTAAAACAAGAAATATCAAGGTATGCATCAATCAACAAGTCTTGGGACAATGTACATAGAACTAAGAATGGCCACTATGCTCTCAAGAAAGTGCTCATAGAATGTGTGGAGACTCAACAAGGAAATGAACAGGTTTTGAAAAGTTTGAAAGGCTTCCAAATGCCGAAAGTATGGTACTCATTAGCTTTGAGCTCTCATTGCCCCTATCATAAGCATCTTGAAATGGTTAAGGTTAAAGTGACACAACTAAGAGGATATGCTTGACAAGTTATAAATCGAAGTCTCATGCCCCTTACTTACGAAGACCGGTCCTCATGCTACTCAACTTCAGTCACGAGTAAGCTCTTGTCATTGTAAGTATATACGTATCATAGAGAACCTCCAACGGGGTACCCCTTGCACATTATACAGGAGCTATCCCATAATCAAAATGACAAGGCAAGCAGACAATGAGCATCTCAACGATCTTTTTATTTACTATGTGCATAGATTTTTATTGAGGATGCTTCATAGAATGCTCATTATGGTTATGCTGCAAGTTTCCACCATGATTAGGCATGGCTTAGGCTAGCGGGACAGGCATTTCTCTAATATACATACAAACTCCATGATCTTACAAGTTCAACTTTTATTTCATACCGCGGGGATCCATAAGCAAAAGAACATGATATCAACGAGGTACTAAGTACCATTGCAATGTTGAAAGCGTGCCCCATGATATATGGTTCTGCTAACTTCAACTTATAAAGCGCAAGCATATACGCAACAAAGAAGGACGCAATGGTTCAGGTTTATTAAATGCAAGAAAATAAAGTGTGTCATCAAGTTTGTGAGAGCTTTACTAACTAACTTTCTCATAACAAGCAAACATTTTATTCGGAAGAAAACAAGGCATAATGAATATGCACGGAAGTAGCAAATGATGCTATTAGGTAGGTATGGTGGACACTTTGGCAATATTTAGTTTTGGGGAGTTGGAAACATGAGTAAAACATACTCAGTGAAAGTGAAAGCTAGCAATAGTAAGGGAGCGACAAACGAGAGAGCAATAATGGCCATAATCATGCAGAGCGACAAAACATCATTAATCAAAGAATAAAGTGATACTACAAGTTGAAAACTAAAGGATCATAAAGGCTTGTGGTGAATTGAGATAGTCATAACATGGTGTGAGCATGCGCCAAGTCAACCCAAATAAAGCATCAACGGAGAATACCATTATACTATGCTTTAATATGTTAAAACAACGCATCATTAATCCAAGGCACATTATGCAATCTCAATTGTTTATAACAAGTTATGCTACAGCAAAGAATACTAAGCATAAAGCCAAAACAATATCAAGCATGGAATGACAAAGCATAGGCCACAGTCAAAAACAAATTCTTTTTACCACATAAGCATGAACTTTCCTACTCTTTTCCAAACAAAATCAAACTATTTGAAAACCAATGTATGAAAGAGGGGGTCCAACCAATTTATTCAGAAAACTAAGAAAACCAAAGAAAACGGAAAAACAAAACGAAAAAGAAAAAGAAGTCGCTCCAAGAATAACACAACTGTGCATGAAACAATAAAAATGAAGTGTTTGGAAGAAACCTAGGATTTTTATTGATGAAGAAGGGGATGCCTTGGGCATCCCCAAGCTTTGACGCTTGTACTTCTTGGATATTTCTTGGGGTGACACGCATGGCATCCCCAAGCTTGAGCTTTAGTCCATCCTTCATCTCATTACTCATTCCTTCCATACACCTGAAATTTTTCCTTCATACAAAACTTCACACAATCTTTATTAGCAATATTAGTGTACTCAAAATAAATAAATCTTAAGGTTCAGTTCTAACACCAAATAAACTTCCATTAGAACACCAGCTACTGTAGCACTTCCCTCAAAAAGCTCAATTCCCCAAAAGAACTCAAAAAGGAACCAAAGCAAATGCAGAAAATGGCAGAAATCTGTCAAAACAGAGCAGCAGGTAAAGACGAATTTGTTCGAAGACCTTCTGTTGCTCAAATCAAAAAGTGTTGAACTAAGTTAGATAACAACTTGGGGCAGAAGCACAAAAATTCACGCCTCAAAAAGACGTTTAGAGATTTTACACGAATTTTTACGGTGAAGCACATAAATCTGTTTTGGGACAGCAACTTTCCCAATCATTACTTCTCTCTCATTAGAGGTTACTCTTGGCACAAAAAGCAAATAAAAAGGATAAGGAGCGGTTATTACAGAGGTAATAACCTCCAAGACTCATCTAAAACTTTTGGGTTATCTCCCAATAAGTACTTTTCTTTAACGCCTTTAAGTTAGGCATAAGGAAAAACTAAAATGGATAGAATAGAAGTAAGCGTAGATAATCATGGTGAAAACATTGTTTTGTTCAATGAAATCCTTTTGTTAACAAGGTTGATCAGGTCTTGTTACCAGAAATATTTCATATGAGACAAAACTTTGTATTGCACTAATGATTATGTTACCTCAACCCTGATAGCAATGGTCCCAATCACAATAGTTTCAAATTTTTCTCTTGGTATGAGACAATATATTTCTCCAACTTGAATGCCCTCAACATGTTCAATTGAATTCAAAACCATAAGTCCTATCAATCTTCTTGGGGAAATAGATAGTATGTTCCTTGTCATTGACATTGAAGGTCACCTTCCCTTGATTACAATTAATAATAGCTCCTGCAGTATTTAAGAAAAGGTCTCCCAAGAATAATAGACATATTATCATCTTCTGGCATAATAGTTTGAGAGGATGCTCACATAAGAAATTTGAAGTGAAGTAAAAGAGAGCATCAAGAAGCAAATCCAAAACACATTTAAGTCTAACCCACTTCCTATGCATAGGAATCGTGTATGCAAATAAATTCGCAAAGAACAAAGTGACAGGCATAGGAAGATAAAACACGAGTAACTTCAAAACTTTCAGCACATAGAGAGGTGTTTCAATACCATGAAAACTTCTACAATCATATTTTACTCTCTCATAATAATTTTAAGTAGACTCATGAATAAACTCAACAATATAACTATCACATAAAGCATGCTTTTCATGATCTGCAAGCACTAGAGCTTTATCATAAACATCTTCAAAAGAATCCTTAGGAACATAACATTCATCCTTCTTTAGTAAGCATGGGGGACAATCAAATAATGTAAGGGATAAAGAGTTACTCTCATTAGAAGGTAGGCATGGGTAGCTAATCCATTCTTCCTCCTTTTGTTCATCACTCTCCTTCTCTTTTTCATCTAATGAGATTTCAGGTTCATCAATTTCTTCTTCCATAGGATCCTGCAAGGCATTAGTCTCTTCCATTTGTGGAAAGCATCTATTAAAATATTCAGGAATATAGCCACTTTCATCCTTGTAATTATCAAAGCAAAATTTAAGTATACCATAAACCTCATACTTATAAGGTGAATCATCAATATTCTCAAGCAAACTAGCAAGTTCAAATGCACCCTTCCAAGCAATAAATTCCTCAATTTGTTCCACATCATAAAGGTCATAATTTCCCTTAACATAGGAAGATATGGTAACATTATCATTATACTCACATTGAAAAGGGAGGTGTTTGTACCTCCTACAGCAACAAGATTCATCACATCAATAAGTAACATTATAAGTAGAGCACACGTTTCTAGCAATGGTATACAATCTATCAATTTGTTCCCATAAGTGTTTCCCTTTTTGTGACAAGCGGTGTTCCTTATAATAATAATTTTGATCTTCCGTGAACTCACCTTGCCAATAAGATTCAGTTTCAAAGAAACCAACCATTCACAACAAGCACGATAAAGCAAGATAATAACAGACCAACGAAAATAACAACTAGAGTAGAAACTATTTTTTGTATTTTCGATAAAGAAAGAAGCAAACAAGGCAGAAATAAACTTAGCTTGAACAATAGTGAATCCAAGTGAACTTGATAAATAAAGCTATGCTCCCCGGCAACGGCGCTAGAAAATAGTCTTGATGACCCACAAGTATAGGGCGTGTATCGCAGTATTTTCGAGGGAAGTGAAACCCAATTTATTGATTCGACACAAGGGGAGCCAAAGAATATTTATAAGCCTTAACAACTGAGTTGTCAATTCAGCTACACCTGGAAACAATCTTGCTCACAGCAGTTTATCACTAGCAACAGTTTTGTAGTAGGAATAGCAGAGTAACAACAGTAGTAAAGTAAAGACAGTAGTGACAATAGCAGTAAACAGTGGGATTCGAGTGCGGTAGGCATAGGGATGAAGAGACGGGCGTTGCATGGACAAGACAATTCACATAGCAATTAGAACATAGGGCAATTGCATATAAATAAGATAAAGCATCCAAGTACTAGACAATCCTAGGCATGTGTTCCATATATAGTCATACGTGCTCGCAATGAGAACTTGCACAACATCTTTTGTCCTGCCAGCCCGTTTGCAGCGGGGCCTCAAGGGAACTACTGGAAATTAAGGTGCTCCATTTAATAGAGCATCGGAGCAACGCATCAAGACTCCGTGAACACATGTGATCCTCACATCAAACCCATTCCCTCCGGTTATCCCAATTTCTGTCACTTCGGGGCCATTGGTTCCGGACAACGACGTGTGTATACAACTTGCAGGTAAGACCATAAACAATACTATCATAATGAATCAATAACATGTTCAGATCTGAAATCATGGCACTCGGGCCCTAGTGACAAGAATTAAGCACAACAAGTAGCAACAAAGTCATAAAGCACTAATAAAAGATACTAGGCACCATGCCCTAACAATCTGATTACACGAACGATCTCATCCAATCCCTACCATCCTCATAGCCTACAGCGGGGGACTACTCACTCATAGATGGGAGAAACATTGATGGTCGATGGAGATGATGGTGGAGATCGATGGAGATGGCTCCGGGGGCACTTCCCCATCCCTGCAAGGTGCCGGAAACGAGACTTTCTGTCCCCCGAATCTCCCCTTCGGTGGTGGCGGCGCTGCGGAACTTCTTCTGGAAAAACGTCGAACCCCCTCGGAGTTTTAGGTCAGAAGGCTTCTTATAGGCGAAGAGGGAGACCGAGGGGGTGCCTGGGGCCACCACACCATGCCCTGGCTTGGCCAGGCCTAGCCCACGCCTGGGAGGGGTGGCCAGCCCCTGGCCCTCCTCTATCTCGTATTCTGGCTCCTGGAGTCTTCTGGAAAAATAGGCACTTTGGCTTTGTCCCGTCCAATTCCGAGAATATTCATTTTCTGACTTTCTTGGAACCAAAAACAGCAAAAAATAGGCAGCTGGCACTGTGGCTCTTGTTACTAGGTTAGTCCAAGAAATCATATGAAAAGTACTCCAAAGTGTGGACAAAACACAAGAAAGTGGATAAAACCAAGCATGGAGCATCAAAAATTATAGATACATTTGCAATGTATCGGGAACCTCCTCAGGTTCACAAATGTTGCTGGATATCATTAAGGAGTGTTTTGCTTTCCTTAGTCTTTATTACAACATCATCCACATAGACTTGCACATTTCGACCTATTTGGTCATGTAAACATTTTTGCATGCATCGTTGATATGTTGCTCCTGCATTACGTAATCCAAACGGCATAGTGCGATAGCAATAAGCCCCATACGGGGTGATAAACATAGTCTTTATTTGATCATCCGTATTTAGAGGTATCTGGTGGAAACCAGTATATGCATCTATGAATGACAACAATTCACACCCAGTAGTTGAATCTATGACCTGGTCTGTCCTCAGTAGCGGAAATGGATCTTCCAGACACTCCTTATTAAGGTTCGTGTAATCGATACACATGCGCCATACCACTGCCACATTCGGAGCATCCTTCTTCTTCTCCATGAGCACCAGATTAGAGAGCCAATCCGGGTAAAGTACTTACATGATAAATCCGGCTGCAAGGAGCTGAGCTATCTCATCTCCAATGGCTTTTCTCCTGTCTTCGGCGAAGAGGCGGAGAGGTTTCTTCACCGGCTTTGCTCTGGGTCTTACATTCAAAGAATGCTCGGCCAACTCCCTCGACACACCTTGCAGGTCTTGTGTTGATCAAGCAAAGATATCCTGATTCTCATGGAGGAAGTTGATGAGCTCGCTTTCCTATTTGTCACTTAACCCGGCACCAATAGTTACGGTGCGCTCTGGGAACTGATTGTCAATAGGCACTTTCTTTGTATCTTTCGTTGCTTGAAATGAAACACTCCCATGCGGGTTAGTCAGAGCTAGCATATGCTGCTGTGCAGACTGAGCCAATGCAACCACTTCCAAAATTTTCCTCTTCTCTTGAACAATCACAAGTGACTTGGCCCGGTTAGATCCGGTGGAAGCACATTCGATAGAATGCCTGAAGTCCCTAGCTATGGTAATCACTCCCCTTGGTCCAGGCAATTTCATCTTCAAGTAACTGATGTGAGTACTTGCCATGAATTTTTTTAGAGCAGGCCTGCCGAGTAACGCGTGATATGCACTTTCCAAGTTCACCACCTCAAACTCCAAGTTCTCAGTCCGGCAGTTGTCCCTTGTGCCGAATAACACATCAACTCGGACTTTACCAATTGGCTCATAGGAGATACCCCATACAATGCCATGGAAGGTGGTCCTCATTTCCTGGAGCATATTCTCCGATATTCCCAACTTGTGCATGGTATCCTTGTAGATGATGTTAATGCTACTGCCATTGTCTATCAGCATCTTGGAGAACCTCATGTTGATATTAGGCCCAATGAACGTTGGATCCAACACTAGTGCATACGATCCAGGACTCGGCATGATCCTGAGGTGATCCTTGATACTCCAAGTAATTTCCTGATCCGACCAAGGCATATACCTCATCACAGCCGTAATTACCGCATTCACCTCCATATGTCAGCGTTGCAAACTCTTTATATCGGTTTCTTCTGTGGTGAACATGCAGTAGCTTTCGTGACGTTCCCTATATTCATTTCTTCCTTCATTACCATGATACCCTTGGTCTTGTTGTTGCTGGTTATTCACTTGATGCACCACATCCCTCCTTTCTTGATTTTCATACCTCGATGGAGGTGGGGCAACATCAGTTGCTGTCCAGTCCTCCCTGTGAGAAGTTGCTTCCGAGGAGCTTCATACCGAGGTCCATCATGCCGAGGTGCCTGAGCATTCCCCGAGCTACCTTTCTCTAACTTTCTCATCCATTCACATTGTCGGGTTGTATGATTCGCCGGACTATTTGGACTTGGTATATGGAACTTGCATGGTTGATCCAACATAGACTCGAATGTGTATCTCGGACGGTCCTTTCTTTCCAGCCACTCTTTCTTCTATTCTAGCGTCCAAGGCTTTTTGCCCTCACCCTTTTGTTGCCAATGTTTCCCTCTAGTTTTCTGGCGCTGGCTAGCACCGGCATTGGGCCGATCCTTATCCACAGCTTCCACTTGTTGCGAGTTATACCTGCAATCCTAACGATAATCTCCTCTTTTACCTCGGAAGTCATTCCACCTGGATGATCCGAAACCATCTATGTTGTAGTAGTCCTCATTCGACTCGCTTGACATTAGCCGAGGTTGCGTTGGATCTCCTAAAGCATATGAATCCGCGATCCAGATCGTCTCAGCTAGGGTGGTTGGCATATCTCGCTGCAACCTCTGCCACAACATACTCCCCTACCTATAGCCTTGGGCGAACCACACAATTTCTTGTGATTCAATTACCCCTTCACACGAATTACGCACATTGCACCACCGAGTCAAAAACTCTCGGTCTGGCTCATTCGATCTTTGCTTGCATAATGCCAAAGTTTGTGGCATGTTCGGCCTCTTGTAGGTGCTTGATAAGTTGCTGATGAATAGCTCATGGAAATCCAACCAACAGTTATGCTCCCTGGCAGCAAGTTGTTCAACCATACCCTTGCGGGCCCTTCCAACATCTAGGGCACGTATCTTATAGCCCATCTCAAATTACCTGTGGCGATGTTCACTGCAGTTGCGTAACCAATGAGCCAATCATCCGGCTTTGTACTGCCATCATATGTTTTGTTCCTCTTGCCAATTGGAAGTTCGACACTGGTGTCTCTCTCATTATCCAAGGTCCAAAGCACGTTGGACCCGACAGATCTTTCACCTCGATCAGTTCCGACCTATAGATTCGGTCCAGCTTCAGCCTTGCGTCATCTGGCTACAAATTTCCATTTCCCAATCTTTATCTAACCACATGGTTCTCTGGTATAGGAAATCTGACATCATCCATTGCCGAGTAACCATCGTTGTACCTGTCCTGACCCGGACGAGCATTTGGCCGTTGCATTGCTAGGCCTGCACTTCTCTCCTGCCGAGGTGCGTAGTGCTGCTGTTGTTGCCGAGGTGCATTTTTCCATGCTCCCACCGAATCATGCTGTCCAGCATTGCTGTTGGCCGCGTTCCTTTCACCGGTGTTGCCTTGGTCGTGGTTACCTCGGCCAGATTCACCTCGACTGGCACTGTGACGATCCTCATCAACTTGCATTGCTTTTCCTTTTCCTGCCTTCACTGGATCATACGTGACCATCTATTTGTCTCTTCTACCTGAGGTTACTACTTCCTCTCTCCTAGTGCCATGACCAGGGGACGACGCTACTCCAGCAGATTTTGCCGGGTTATTCCTTGCCAAGTAAACTACATGAGATGCTCCGGGTTGTGCCGGGTTTGCCTTGTTTATCTCCTCATGCCGCCAACACGCTACCCTCAACAAGTGGTTAACTATTTCCTTTTGCCTCTCTCGGGCTTCTCCAGTCAGGCCTTCTAACTCGAAGGCAGCTGCATTGGCAGCCCTGAGGGTCTTAGCAGGGTACTGTATCTCTCCAGCTCTGCAGTTACTATCGTATATGTCTGACCCGGCCTAGGCACATAATTCCTGTCAATCTCAGTAATCAGGTTTGTACCTCAGATTTTTACTCCATCTATGCGGTTTGCCTTTGCGTACTCCCGTAGAGTGATATTCAGTGAGTGCTATAACTTAGCTACTTTTTTCGCACCAGCTAGCATTTTCTGCCTAGTTTCCTCTAACTTGGCTTGTGCCTGAGCCGGATCTACTACTGGCAATATGGGCATTGCTAAGCTATCTATTGCCTGCTGTAGTACATTCTTTGGCCTCTCTAGTGGAGGGAATCTAGACCTTGCCTGCTTTGGCATTGCCTCTGGCTCTAGCGCCGAATCCTTGCTTTCTCCTGCATCATGTGTTGTCATTATGACCTCAACGCAGCTTGCGGGGTGAGTGATACACATGTTGCGAGCTACACTGAGAGGTGGCTCGCCTCCCTCGACGATGCACCGCTGGTGTATGCAGGACGCATCAACGCCGACGTAGATCTTGTGCGCGCCAAGCTTGATGAAGAGGCCATTGTGCAGAGGAGGATGCCTGCTGAAGCTCCCAACATTGTCGCTTATGTAGTCCAGCGCTCCAAAGCGCTGAACCAACCCGGAGACGATGCGCTCGCCGGTGCCAAAGATGTTTCCTGTCCGGATTTTTACCCCTGCTAGCGCCGTTAGTCCCACTATGGGCGCCAACTGTCGTGGTGGTGGCACGGCAGATGCCACGGATAAGCTAAAGATAGGGCCAATGTGCACTAGAGGAATCCAGGGAGGGATAGTGTGGTGATTCCTCACAGAGATGTTTGTATTTCTCTCTTGTTGGATTTGGATTACAAGGGCTCCTCGAGCTGTGCGTGAGAAGGAGACTAGTTCTCTTACTCCACACTACAAAGCCCTAGGGTTCTTCCTTAACAGAATGATCGATCCCCTTCTAAGGAGGTCCTGGTGCTCCTTATATAGGGGAGCCTAGGTTACAAAGCTAGGGCACACGTGGAAGCATATTCCCCGAATATGCCCTTTGGTAAAAGTCAGATGCCTCTTTATTCACTTTAGACAGCTAGTCCGGACTCAGCGCCTAAGCGTCCCTGCGCCCCTTTGTGGCATTGCATCACCAGACCCGTATCGCGTCAGCCGACACTGCCTGCATCACCTATGTCGGCCGCGCCCCGCTGGTCCTTCCCTCTGCTTGCTTCGCTCATGCTATAGTGGACAGAGGCCACCTTTTGACTAGTGGGAGACTCCTTCCTTCTCTTGGAAGCCAAGCGATAACCTGGCTAGCGCTTGGCTAAAGCGGCTACAAGGGTACCTGCACATATGGTAAACCAAGCATAGCCAACATATGTTTTATGTCAGCCGGGTTAATGTTAGGTGAACACCCACCAGGATGGATTACCCCGTAAGTCGGCCTGCCTTGAGGAGACCCGGCTAGCCTTCGCTTTGACCGTGTCGTACCTCGGCTAACTCGGCCTTTATACCCCGGCGTGACCCTACCTGGGGATATCCCCAAACATTAGTCCATGAAGTTGGTGCTGTCTTAGCAACTTCAGCTAATAAGGCCAAATCAGGTTCCAATTATCAACATCTGCACTTCCCTTGCCAAGTTATATTGTAACCCGGTCTCTTTGGGTTGACATTCCCTTGGCTCGATCCGAGTTACTTCTCGTTGGTCGGGTCATTATCCATGTATCCGGGTTATCTTTCCTTCTCCCATGCGCTTCCCCACATCCCACGTGGAGGGTAATCATCACTTTCCCTCATTTTAAGGGCCGCGCCAGTTTACTACGCCGGTTACTGTATTGATTGTCAGGAATAACTATTGTGCGCGTCACGTCCTGGCAACCCCCTCGTTATGTGTATCATAACGTCACGCCGTGGGATTGAGTGGCGGCGGGGATGGGGTAGCTGGGTGTGTGTGGTTTGAGTTTAGGGTTAGGGTTTAGTTTAGATCTAGTCTAGGATTTGGTCTAGCTGGGCCGGGCCTGCCATGGTAATAGGTGGCCTGGCCTAAACGGCTGGGCTGCCTCCCCGGTACAAAGCATTTTATTTTATTTTATTTTAAAAAAGACTTTTATAAATTGGTTTTATACAAAACAAAATATCAGGAAGGAACGATTTTTAATTCGAATCGAGGGAGGAGACTAATGTAAAACAAAATAGGGTTTTCGCAAAATACTTTTATGACAAAACATGTATGATGATGATAATGCTCAAATGCAATGTGGCATGGTGACATGAGCATGCCGTCATGATGATGCACAAAATAAAAACAACACGTGATTTTCTATTAGTGGATTTTCCCGGGGTTCTACATTCTCCAGCAAATTATATCTTCCCTTATTCATGAGTTTTCAATGACCGACCTTGGTGACATTCATTATTTTCTTGGTATAAATGTTCACCGCACACATGAAGGGATATTTCTCTCACAGCAACAATACACACTGGAAATTTTGGGCCGGGCTAAGATGCAAAACTATCATCCTATATCCACTCCTATTGATACCCATTGCAAGGTATCAGCCACAGATGGTGCCTTATTTACTGATCCTAGCCTCTAAAGGAGTCTTGCAAGGGCTCTTCAGTATCTCACTCACGAGGCCAGATCTTTCATATGCAGTTCAACAGGTGTGTTTGTTCATGCATGCTCCTCGAGATTCACATTACCAGTTGATCAAATGTATTTTGCGATATATCAAAGGCTCCTCTCATTATGGGCTGAAAGTTCACAAGTCTTCTCCTATGGATTTGATTGCATACTCCGATGCGGATTGGGCAGGATGTCCTGACACTCGTAAGTCCACTTCTGGCTTTTGTGTATTCATTGGGAACAACTTGGTATCGTGGTCCTCTCGACGCCAAGGCATTGTGTCACGCTCCAGTGCGGAGGCCTGAGCGTAGTTCCGGCTGTGTGTGTGGGGGGGGGGGGTGGATTAATGTTGTACCACATTTATGTCACGCTGTAACCTCCTCCCTCTAGTCTCTAGTCTCTAGTCAATCCATTAGTTATATGATCTCTATCCTACACGCAAGGCACCTCTGCTCACGATCTGTACTCAGACTATTTTATACCCCTGTAACTGAATCCAATACTGTGCGTTGAGTCACAATTCAACTCACGTCACGCCATGATGACGATCTTCATGTGGAAAATGAGTGATTCTGGCCAGATAACACTGGCCAGGGCCATGCCGGCACTTGATTTACAGTTGTCTGCGAAGGGAAAAAAACACTTCACTTGCATTACAACTGCCCCACAATCGCATAATTTTAGCAAAACCTAGGAACAAGTTTTTGCATGATCAATCACTTGTACTTTTTTTTGAAAGCACATTCATGTGTAATTTACACTAGCAATCATCAAGTGTCACGGGCATGCATGATGACAGGGATTTGGATGTCCAATGACTGAGTCAAGGCTGAAGAAAGCGATCGATTTCATCCACAGGCTTTTTCTCGGAAAGCCGACACTCTGCAGCCGCGCGTGGCACGCAACCATCCATTATGGATGCACTTAGGTAGCGTAATCTCCAGTAAAGATGTAAAGAAATAGGGAGGGAGGAAAAGTTGCAAAACAATGATGGTATGGAACACGCTTTAATCTTCTTCAGGGCGCACATACACACTTATGAGCACGCTTTCATGACACCGCAAGGATTCTGCCCTGCTGCCATTACGATAGTAAGGGGGAGCTCCAATGATGCCCTGATTTGGGACACCGGTTTGATTCTTGTGTTTACGGAGTGGAGGACGGATCGTCCGGGATGAGCTCGTTTGTGGTGCTCTACAAACACCCTCAGCAAAAAAAATAGTGCAGAAAATAATTATATAAATTATAATTAAAGGTCCCAGGTAGTCAAAATATCCAAAAAAAAAAGAAAAACACCCAATATTATGGGTGTCCATAGCAGGGTGGGATTCCGGCGGTGCTGTTGGCCGGTTGGCGCTGGTCGTGCTGCATGCCGCCTAATTATCATCGTCGTCTTCGATGACGATGAAGACTGGGGACGGTGGCTACACGTCGCTAGGGGCCGGAGGAGGAGTAGGCGCGGTGAGCGCGGGCGGCACTGGTGGCATCTGGGCCTATGCGGCCACCCAGAACTCGTGTAGGGCCTATGCAGTGTCGTCCCACTTATTCTCCTCCTCCAGTCGTGACGCGAGGATGGCAGCCTGGATCTCCTCCTCCTTCGTCATTGGTCAGGGCTGCAACGGCTCTGGCTCCACCACCTTGACGGCAACCTGGTCGGGCCACTGTAGCCACACCTTTGACTCAATAGTGACGGTGCCCTTGTAGCGCGACCAATCAAGGAGGCTGGGTTATGGCGCCGGGGGGGGGGGGGGGGGGAGTGAAGTAGTCAAGGTCGCCCTCGTCCTCGTAGGACTCCTCCCTGTAGTCCTCGTTAGCGTCATCAAGGTTCTCAAGGTGGGCCTCGATTGCCTGGTGTCTCGCCTCGTGCTCCGCCTCGAACTAGCGGTCCAAGCGGTCGGAGTGGATGGCGCAGGCCGGGTCACGCCGTAGATCTAGTGACAGGAAGGTTTGGGAGTAGCAGATCTCGCACTGGTGAGTGGGCCCTGACACGGGGATGGCCGGCATAGGCACGCATTCCTCGTTGAGGTCCCACCCTGACGGCAGATGCACGTTCGGCCAGGGCACGACATTCCTTCCTCAGAGAGCGTCCTCACGGCCTCGAGGCTGACGTAGACATACCGCTCAGAGCGCGAACGCGGCGGCGCGTGCACCCATGGGGAGCGGTAGAAGGAGGACTCGCGCGGTGGTGGAGATCTCGACACAGAATGGTGATGGCAATGCAGGCCGCCGCCAGGGTCTCCTCTCCGTTTGCGGGGTGTCGTTGGGTCGTGGTTTGTGTTCAATAGGACTAGTTCGGACCGGGGCGGTCCATTTTTAGGGGGGCGTTGGAGATGGCCTAAAAGCATCTCCAATCCATTGGTGTCCCAAGATCATTTGCCGACACCGTTTGGAGGGGCTTGTTGGTTTGCGGCCCCAAAGTTGTCGGGCGAGTGCATAGTGGGCTCGAGTTGCCTGTAATTGCCACGTTTCACAAAGTTGGGCTGCCAACTACCGAGAGGGGCCATTCGAGGCAAACTCATCCCATCCCTACCAAATTCAAACATTTCATCAAACTGCCCCGTGAAGTAGACAGTCGGGACCCTCTTGTCAGTAATATGTCTATGATGCTAAGAAAAACAATGAACTAAGAACCTTGGTGCGTTGACCAAATTCACAAATCCACTCCCTCCTTTCGCATGAACCCTAGCACCGACAACGTCGAAATCCACCCTCCAACCAGAACGTTCTCTTTAGACATTTGGAAACTTTCCTCCGACAAGTTGCTGCGCCCACTCGCTGATCTCGAGCTCCATGCCGCATGACGTGCCTGTCGTAGCGAGGCTCTAGGCCGCCTCCGCTGCTGACAAGCTAAGCGGCACGGAGGATGGCTGATCCTACTACCAAGGAAGAAGAAGTTCTGGCTACATGCGGGTGAGCTACTCTTCTCTTTGCTATTCACACTGCCTATAACTGCTAGCTGGCTATTAAACCTAGAATCATTTGCTAGCCCAACGCTGAAAAATAATTTTTGTCCCCAATTTTCTTCCAAGTGGGATCTCCGCAGACCACCCTTACCTGGTTACGGTGGCCCTCTTCATCTAGGACTCTAATTTAGGAAATGGGAAGAGCAAGTGGTATGGACACCATTGTCTAACGATGGAAGAAGCGCATGCACATATCTGCACTATCCCCGGTATGGTTGCTACTCTACGTAAACATGCTAAAATAGCGCCCAAGCAGATTGAAAAGTTTAGCTCCATGAATGAATGAGGCATCATGGTTCTTCTAACGTGTGATAGTCACCTAATTGGGTTGATGAAAAGGTCTGCTTCGGCTTGCATGTTTACGCTGAATTGTGATGTACTGGATGTGGAAGCTGCTGCTACTGGGAGTCGCCCTGCTATTCTTGGACAGGGTGGTCACTCGAACCCTTGCTCCTGGTAAGAAAAAGTCTCTTAGGGTTCGCATGTTTGTGCTGAATTATAATTTTTTTGTTTAGTCTATAGATATTAGGTAGTTAGCCATGTCCTACTTCTTTGGAAGGAAGCACCACAAGTTTAGAAACATAACTGCCGAGTCAGTCATTTTGCTGCCCAAAGAAAATCAAAATGAGTGGAGTGATGATGCTGGACACGATTCTGCTGCTGATTATCTTGGTGATGCAGAGTACATGAAGGTAAGAAAATTGGCACCAGGAAGAGGAAGAAGGCAGGAACTGAAGAAGGCAGGAACTGAAGAAGCCAGTGAACGTGAAGGCTTGACACCTAGGCAGGGAAAAAGGCTGGCAATAAAGATGCATACTAATATGTTTAACTTGAACCTGTATATATAATTCGGTTAAATTCTAGAGTTGCGTGCGTGGAACTTGTCGGGCGAAACAATCTATCCCCATTCTCGGAGTAAAATGTACCACGACTAGAGGTTTTGAAACGGCCGAGTCACTAGTCGAATCCGAAATTGTGATTGTGCCACTACTATCTGAAAACTCGGAGCACCGGGACCACGATTGCTAAGGGGGATGGGGTCTCCAAATTCGATAGAATGTTAGTGGCACATAAATTAATTATTTAAGCTGCTACACTCCACTTAGCATCAACCTATTTCAGGTACTGAATAACGACATGGCAACATAAACAACAATAGAAACCGATAATGTCCAGATAACGAGGAAATTGATACCACTTTCTGGCCTAATATTGAGCCCGTCTATCTTACCACCTCCCTTCTCCTGCCTCCCCTCCATTTGGCGAAGCTCTCGGATCTCTAGTAATAGGGTATATGTGCTTCCACTTTATAAATTATGTATGTGCCATTTGCATGCGGAAGAATCCATATAGATTATGTTTAAACAAACCACCAAAGTTAGATTACCACCATCATCATACAAAAGGAAGTACTGAAGGGCTAAGAAAGAATAACAGACGACCAATTTTTTCCTCCCAGGACTCTGACACCACTAGTTCAGACCACTTGGTCAACAAGTACTATTATTACAATTTAAAAAGTACGGTGCTCTAGATAAATAGAACTAGTTATCACACATCTCCTTGATCTTCCTAATCTTAGCCCGATGCACCTTTTCCTAGGAGCACAAGGATTAAATCGTTTGCGCCATGCTTTTAGCATATTCCTTGTACAACTTCAATTGTTTCTCTGCATTTATCCTCATGAACTTGTCAATACCCATAGTTGTGAACAGCAAGACTATGGCCAAGTAAAGTTCAATCCTTGCTTGAGTTAGTTCTTGCTCTAGTTTAGCCTTTAGGGTCAATGCCATGTCCCTCTCCTCCCTTGCTAACCTTGTCTTGCACCCTCCTGAGATCTCAGTGAAGCTTGGTTATGTCACCATGGTCAAATAACTTCATATCAGCACTCTCAAGAATTGAGCTGACTATGGGTTCTTTCAACTCAATAGTCATATCCCATAGTTTCCAGCATTTTCTGCATCGATTTGGCCCACTCCGGATCTACCCATTTGACAACACCTCAACTTCTGTGTGGCAACATTGCACCTTGTCCTTGACTGTAACACTCCTAGTTTTACTAATAGCAATTAGGGTTTGTTCGTGCATCATGAGCATTGCATGCATGCATTTGAACCAAGGAAATTTCAAATTGTAACTAAGAGAAGAAAACCCTAAACCCTAGTATTACCCCTCTCTTTCAAAACCTTTAAATGGTTTTGATTATTTTGAAAACTACCAAAATGTTGGAGCCCAAATGGATTAAAAGGGCCTCACAATATTTTAATAGTTTTACAAAACCCTCTCGCACTTTTGAAATGTTCAAAATAGTTTTGAATTTGAAAATGTAAACAAAGAAATGGAAACATAAAAAGAAAAGGTTTTAAACAAAAAAATAGAACCCTAACTCTATATGGGCCGCATCCCACTTCCTCTCCTCTCTTTGCCGCCCACCCTCAGCAACTAGTAGTAGCCAGCTACCTAGCATATGGCCCAACTTGGCCCACGCACAGCCCAGCCAGCCCGTACCCCTTCAGGCATCTTTCTCTTTTCTTCTTCCTCGCGGGCGACCGAAATAGCTGCATGACCTTGCGTTAGCCATCGATCTGTGTCGCTCGCTCGTCGCCGTTCGCTACAGAACGGAGAGGATAAGAAGGCTGTCACGACGCCCTCATCCTCGACTCTATCCACTCTTCCTCCCCCGACACTCTCCTTATTTCTCCTCGCGAGAGCCCGAAACCCTAGTCGTAGGTCCCACCGGTCGCCGCCATTCCATGCCTCGCTGAGTGCACCGTCAGGAACGCCTCACCGTGCTGGTCATCCTCCCTAATGGAACCATCCCTGTGCGGCTGCAATTGACTGCGACACGCGCATCCCCCGAGCTTCGACCATCATCACCACCCTCGATCTCGACCATGCCTGGCCTCGTCACGACCTTTGCCATATTCACAGGGGAGTTCGCGGTGCTAACGCACCTGTTTGCTTCCTCCCTTGCCCTATGGCTCCCCTTCCCGTCGACCCTCTACCACCGCAGCCGCTCGTCGTTGTTGCGCCGCTGGCTCCAGTTACCATTTAGCAGCGGCACCACTACTATCTGGTGGCCAACGTCGAGCTCTCTCCAGCGAGAATATCATTTTGCGGCCGGAAAGTTGGGGTGCCGAGGTAACGCGGTATCCAAGTTGCCTGTAATCAGCCGCGATGACTATAGTTGGTGTGCCAAATACTTAGAGTGTCTTTTTCGGCACGAATTCAACTTTACATTTCAATACAAAATATCATACTAACGGCCGTCAAGATGGCCCCCCCTGTCAGTTCTTGCCGTTATGTCGCTCCCGTCGCTTAGGTGTCAATTAGGCTTGCAGCGTTGGCGCCTACATCCATTACGCGTCTTCTTCTTCCCCGGAGCGGCAATCTATGGGGCGTTGCAGCCATCGCACGAAGCTGGGACATGGACGAACCTACTCAGCCTCGCTATCCTCCCCGTAGGCTTGCAGCGTTGGCGCCTGCATCCATTACGCGTCTTCTTCTTCCCTAGAGCGGCAATCTGTGGTTGCGGCCATGCCGCAGAGCTGGGACGTGACGAACCGGTTCGGCCCCCGCTCTCCTCCTCATCCCGAGTCGGAGCTCGCCCTCACCATGGACGCTCCCATGGCACGATGCGGGGACGAGAATTGGTTCCCAGTGAGATCTGTCACCATGTCGACCATGCTCGGTTCTGTTTTCCTCCTCTAGAATCCGAGCTCGGCGTCGCCGTGGTTGCACCCGCACCAATTCTACCACCTCTGCCGAGGTCTCTGTGGTTGCTCAAGTTCTGCCATGTTGGATCTGTAAGTGATTTCGGAGATGGGCGGCGACAACCCGTTGTTGAACCTATAAGGAATTTGCTGAAGACTGCGTGCCACTCCAAGGTCTTCGGCTGATGCCTTCGGCTTCTGCCAACGTGCACCCCGATATGAGATCATTTAGTTACTTCAATACAAAATTTCGACCAATTTAACTTGTTGATGCATTCCTTGACAATTATAATATAATCGAGCACTAGAAATATTTTGTAGTGTGCATGAGCATGATCAGTAATATAATTGAACATTAGAAATTTTAGGGCACTCCATATAAAGGAGTAGATTAATATATAAGGTTCATCAGAGACACCACAGATATATTGTCTTACATGCCACACACAGGTAATAATTAACTAAAACAACAAGCAAGGGTGGCAGCAGGAGGCCGGGATACAGAAACGCCTAGTAGCGCAGGGGCATTAGTAGGAGGCAGGGACAGCCTAGTCGATGGGATACATGCCAGTCCTGACATAATCCCGAAGGAATTTGCCGAAGGCTGCGTACCGCTCCAAGGTAATCATCCTATGCCTTCTGCCTCCGCCTCTAGCAATGCCCACTGCATGCTAGATCATGCTATCGAGGTCCACGTTGATTGCTCTGCCACAAAATGGGAACAGTCTCCCATGGTAGAAACAGATTAGCCCACACCGTAACCTCCTTAGCACATAGGGCTCTTGTTGTCCCTGGATTCCTTGCTATCGTCCACTTCATCATCATCCTCCTGTTGATTTTTAAGAACATAACTTAGAACTCATACATATGATTGAATTATATTACAACTCAAGAATTAACAACATGTACATGTAAGACAATATATACGTGGATATCAAAGAGAAAGCATCTCAGCAATAGTTTGATCAGTTCATATATCATTTCATCTCAACACAATGACAATTAATTGCATCAGAGTCTATGTAGAATAAATCTAGGGGCCTCATAAGTTTCTTCAAGGATAGAGTAGGCAAACCAAGTAACAATTTCACAACGTATAATGTTCTTGTACATCGCCCCAAGTTTGCTAACTCATCCCTGAAAAAATCTTACACCAATGTGTCTGCCTTTCTTTGGGGGCAAATTTGAATCATTGGCCACAGTAAGAAATTGAAATGTAATCATACAAAACAATGTTTAGGGATATACATAGTTAGGTACAAAAACAAGCCTAAATATTGTAATTATAAATAAAAAACCAAACAATTAATCTTCAAGTACATGTTAAAAATACTTATGATCAAAACCATTCATATACATATGCATCATTCGAATCATTCAAAGATTAGAAACAATTCAAGGATCATATATGTAGTTCCATATGAGAATAAATCAAGGGCCTCATAATGTTTCAGGGATGGAGTTGGAGAACCAAAGTACCAACATCACAACCTATATTGTTTGTGTGCATTGCTGCCTCAAGTTCACCAACACATCCCTAAAACACGACACCATCATATGTGTCTCCCCTTGAACTCTTTTGGGGAAAATTTCAATCATCGGCCTCGGTGACAAACTAAAATGTAATTCTTATACACTATGAATGCATGGAATAGATAATTCAAATATCATAGTTCTATGAATGTAGAATAAAAATTGCGGCCTCATAATTTTCTTCAGGGATGGCATAAGCAAACCAAGTAACAATTTCACAGCTTATATTGATCTTGTACATGACCCCAGGTTCGCTAACTCATCCCTGAAAAATCTGACACCAATGTGTCTGCCTCTCTTTGGGGCAAATTTGAATCATTGGCCACAATAAGAAATTGAAATGTAATCGTACAAAACAATATTCAGGGATATACATATGCATCATACGATGCATTCATAGATCAGAAACAATACAAAGATTATATATAGGTTCCATATGAGAAAAAATTAGGGCCTCATTTTTTCAGAGATGGAATCGGAGAACCAAAATACCAACAGCTCAACCTATATTGTTTATGTGCATTGCTGCCTCAGGTTCACTAACCATCCCTAAGAAAACGATGCCATCAGATGCCCTTGCACTATTTTGGGGAAAAATTGAATCATTGGGCTCAGTAAGGAATAGAAATGTAATGTTATAGGCATGTTGTGTATCGAAATCAACACTCAACTAGCAAACTCAATTAGATGGCAGATGAGCAGATTGGGCTTTTGTGACTAGACGGATAGGTGTTTTGTGACTAGATGGCAGATGCATCAATCGACCGATCGAACCATATATATACTACCCTACTTCAAGAATAAAAGAATCTGAACACACGATTGAGCAAATCCTATGTATGAACAGTGAAATCTAGGGCTACGACTAGAGAAGCTAGCAATGTAGTACCTCGGACTCCTCATCAGGGAACTCCTCCCCGAACTCGTCATTCTCCGCGATTGTGTTGAAGATTTCTTGGAAACCGATGGGGTCGTTGACGTAGAGCACTAGATTGCCTCCACCTGCCGCCTACCCCCCATCCAGATCTGCCACTGGCACCACGACGTTGTCAGCCATGACGTTGTCGGCCACCTGCTGCTCGGCGTCGATGGCTACTGGCTGGACGGATGAGCTCGAACCCTCAACGGCACAGCGGCGAGCGGCGTTCGTGCCCAGAGAATACGCCTCCGCCTGCTTGGCCACGACCGAGCCATCTGCTGTTGCGCCTTCAGCTGGCTTCACCTCCAGCTCGTCTCCACGCGTACTCTTCATGGCGCACCTAGGGAAGGAGGTATTGCATGTGTGTTCTTCTCACAAACCACACATGGATCCACCAGTGTCATTGCATGTCCGTTCTTTTCACAAACCACAACTAGAGTCATTGCATGACTATTCTTTCCATGAACCACATATGGATCCACCAGTGTCACTGGATGTGTGTTCTTTTCACAAACCATAGCTAGAATCATTGGATGTGTGTTCTTTTCATGAACCACAGCTAGAGGCATTGCATGTGTGTTCTTTTAACAAACCACATAAGGATCCACCAGTGTCATTTGATGTGTGTTCTTTTCATGAACCACAGCCAATGTAATTGAATGCGTTTTCTTTTCATGAACCACAGCCAGAGTTTTTGCATGTTTGTTCTTCCCATAAACCACACATGGATCCACCAGTGTCATTGCATGTCTTTTCTTTTCATGAACCACAACTAGAGTCATTGCATGTATGTTCTTTCACAAACCACATATGGATCCACCAGTGTCATTGGATGTGTGTTCTTTTCATGAACCACAGCCAGAGTCATTGCATGTTTGTTCTTCTCACAAACCACACATGGATCCACCAGTGTCATTGCATGTCTGTTTTTTTTCATGAACCACAGCTAGAGTCATTGCATGTCTGTGCTTCTCACAAACCACATAAGGATACCCAGTGTCATTAGATGTGTGTTCTTTTCATGAACCACACCTAGTGTCATTGCATGTGTGTTCTTCTCACAAACCACACATGGATCCACCAGTGTCATTGCATGTCTGTTCTTTTCACAAACCACAGCTAGAGTCACTGCATGTCTATTCTTTCCACAAACCACATATGGATCCACCAGTGTCACGGGATGTGTGTTCTTTTCATGAACCACAGCTAGAGTCATTGCATGTCCGTTCTTTTCATGAACCACAGCTAGAGTCATTCCATATTTGTTCTTTCCACAAACCACATATGGATCCACCAGTGTCATTGGACATGTGTTCTTTTCATGAACCACAGCTAGAGTCATTGCATGTCTAATCTTCTCACAAACCCACATAGATCCACCATAGTCATTGCATGTCTCTTCTTTTCATGAACCACAGCTAGAGTCATTGCATGTCTATTCTTCTCACAAACCACATAAGGATACACCAGTGTCATTGGATATGTGTTCTTTTCATGAACCACACCTAGTGTCATTGCATGTGTGTTCTTCTCACAAACCGCACATGGATCCACTACTGTTATTGGATGTCTATTCTTTTCACAAACCACAGCTAGAGTCATTGCATGTCTGTTCTTTCCACAAGACACACATATGGATCCACCAGCGTCACTGGATGTGTGTTCTTTTCATGAACCACAACCAGTGTCATTACATGTGTGTTCTTCTCACAAACCACACATGGATCCACCAGTGTCATTGCATGTCTATTCTTTTCAATAACCACACCCAGTGTCATTGCATGTATGTTCTTTCCACAAACCAGATAAGTATCCACTAGTGTCATTGCATGTATTTTATTTTCATGAACCAAAGCAAGAGTCATTGCATGTGTTTTCTTCTAAAAAACCACACATGGATCCACCAGTGTCATTGCATGTCTGTTCTTTTCATGAACCACAGCTAGAGTCATTGCATGTTTGTTCTTCTCAGAAACCACATATGGATCCACCAGTGTCACTGGATGTGTGTTCTTTTCATGAACCACAACCAGTGTCATTGCATGTGTGTTATTCTCACAAACCACACATGGATCCACTAGTGTCATTGCATGTCTATTCTTTTCATTAACTACACCCAGTGTCATTGCATGTCTATTCTTTCCCCAAACCACTTAAGGATCCACCAATGTCATTAGATGTGTGTTCTTTTCATGAACCACACCTGGTGTCATTGCATGTGTGTTCTTTCCACAAACCACATATGGATCCACCAGTGTCATTGGATGTGTGTTCTTTTCATGAACCACACCCAGAGTCATCGCATGTGTGTCTTTTGACAAACCACATACGGATCCACCAGTGTTATTGGATGTGTGTTCTTTTCATGAACCACACCTAGAGTCATTGCATGCCTGTTCTTTTCACAAACCATAGCTAGAGTCATTGCATGTCTGTTCTTTCAACAAACCACATATGGAATAGCTAGAGTCACTGGATGTGTGTTCTTTTCATGAACCACAGCTAGAGTCATTGCATGTGTGTTCATTTCACAAACCACATAAGGATCCACCAGTGTCATTGGATGTGTGTTCTTTTCATGAACCACACCTAGTGTCATTGCATGTGTGTTCTTCTCACAAACCACACATGGATCCACTAGTGTCATGGCATGTCTCCTCTTTTTGTTAACCACATCTAGAGTCATTGCATGTCTGTTCTTTCCACAAACCACACATGGATCCACTAGTGTCATTGCATGTGTGTTCTTTTCATGAACCACAGCCAGAGTCATTGCATGTGTGTTCTTTCCACAAACCACATAAGGATACACCAGTGTCGTTGCATATCTGTTCTTTTCACAAACCATAGCTAGAGTCATTGCATGTCTATTCTTTCCACAACCCACACATGGATCCACCAGTGTCATTGGATGTGTGTTCTTTTCATGAACCATAGCTAGAGTCATTGCATGTGTGTTCTTTTCACAAACCACATAAAGATCCACCAGTGTCATTGGATGTGTGTTGTTTTCATGAGCCACACCCAATGTCATTGCATGTGTGTTCTTTTCACAAACCACAGAAGTATACACCATTGTCATTGGATGTGTTTTATTTTCATGAACCACAGCCAGAGGCATTGCATGTGTGTTCTTCTCACAAACCACACATGGATGCACCAGTGTCATTGCATATATGTTCTTTGCACAAACCATAGCTAGATTCATTGCATGTCTATTCTTTCCACAACCCACATATGGATCCACCAGTGTCACTGGATGTGTGTTCAATTCATGAACCGCAGCAAGTGTCATTGCATGTGTGTTCGTCCCACAAACCACACATGGACCCACCAGTGTCATTGCATGTCTGTTCTTTTCATTAACCACACCCAGTGTCATTGCATGTCTGTTATTTCCTCAAGCCACATAAGGATCCACCAGTGTCATTGGATATGTGTTCTTTTCATAAACCACACCCTGTGTCATTTCATGTCTGTTCTTTCCACAAAGCACATATGGATCCACCAGTGTCATTGGATGTGTGTTCTTTTCATGAACCACACCCAGAGTTATTGCATGTCTGTTCTTTTCACAAACCACATCAGGATACACCAGTGTCATTGGATGTGTGTTCTTTTCATGAACCACACCCAGTGTCATTACATGTGTGTTCTTCTCACAAACCACACATGGATCCACCAGTGTCATTGCATGTCTGTTCTTTTCACAAACCACAGCTAGAGTCATTTCATGTCTGTTCTTTCCACAAATCACATATGGATCCACTAGTTTCATGGGATGTCTGTTCTTTTCATGAACCACAGCTAGATTCATTGCATGTCTGTTCTTTTCACAAACCACATGTGGATCCACCAGTGTCACTAGATGTGTGTTCTTTTCATGAACCACAGCTAGAGTCATTGCATGTCTGTTCTTTTCACAAACCACAGCTAGAGTCATTACATGTCTGTTCTTTCCACAAACCACATATGGATCCACCAGTGTCATTGGATGTGTGTTCTTTTCATGAACCATAGCTACAGTCATTGCATGTGTGTTCTTTTCACAAACCACATATGGATCCACAAATGTCATTGGATGTGTGTTCTTTTCATGAACCACACCCAGTGTCATTGCATGTGTGTTCTTCTCACAAACCACATAAGGATACACCATTGTCATTGGATGTGTTATCTTTTCATGAACCACAGCCAGAGTCATTGCATGTGTGTTCTTCCCACAAACCACACATGGATCCACAAGTGTCATTGCATGTCTGTTCTTTTCATTAACCACACCCAGTGTCATTGCATGTCTGTTCTTTCAACAAACCACATAAGGATCCACCAGTGTCATTGTAGTGTGTTCTTTTCATGAACCACACCTAGTGTCATGTATGTTCTTTCCACAAACCACATATGGATCCACACGTGTCATTGGATGTGTGTTCTTTTCATGAACCACACCCAGAGTCATTGCTTGTCTGTTCTTTTCACAAACCACATAAGGATACACCAGTGTCATTGGATTTGTATTCTTTTCATGAACCACACCCAGTGTCATTGCATGTGTGTTCTTCTCATAAACCACTAATGGATCCACCAGTGTCATTGCATGTCTGTTCTTTTCACAAACCACAGCTAGAGACATTGCATGTCTGTTCTTTCCATAAACCATATATGGATCCACCGGTGTCACTGGATGTGTGTTCTTTTCATGAACCATAGCTAGAGTCATTGCATGTCTATTCTTTTCACAAACCACATAAGGATCCACTAGTGTCAATGCATGTGTTTTATTTTCATGAACCACAGCTAGAGTCATTGCATGTGTGATCTTCTCACAAACCACATAAGGATCCACCAGTGTCGTTCGATGTGTGTTCTTTTGATGGCTCAATGCACGGCTCCGGAAAAGTGCTGGTGCGCGGTTGATGTATAGCTCGTTGGGAACCACAAGAGGAAGGTATGATGAGCACAGCAGCAAGATTCCCTTAGTTATGAAACCAAGGTTTAATCGAACCAGTAGGAGCAAGGAAACACCTCAAAGGTGTTGCTAGCTGAGCCTTGGCAGGGGGCACTACCGGTGCTAGTAGCAACGTGGATAACTGCACAACACAACCACAGAACTTTGTCCCCAATTTGCGATCAGGTTGTCAATCTCACCGTGTTTTGCGGAAAACAAAGGATTAAACGTATCGAATGGAAAGAAGTAATAGTTTGTAGAAAGAAAACACAAAGCAGTAAACTGTTTATAGATTGTATGTAAAGAAAAGGACCGGGATCCATAGTTCACTAGGGTGGCTCTCCTTAAGATAGATAACATGTTGGGTGAACAAATTACAGCGGGGCAATTGACAAACATCGAGAAAGCAATACATGCATATACTAATCATCTTGACTCCTTTGGAACTTTATTGGGCATTACAACATTATACATAGACCGCCATCCAATTGCATCTATGACTAATAATCCACCTTCAGGTTATCATCTGAACCCCCTCCAGTATTAAGTTATAAGCAACAGATTATTGCTTTACGAACTGCGTGTAAAGTAAACAATACGATTGTTCTATGAACAAAGGATTGTTGTTTTCTCCCTAGTAGCAACAGCACATCTAGTACCTTAGAGATTTCTGTCACTTCCCTAGATTACCAGAGGCATGAACCCACTATCGAGCATAAATACTAACGCTTGGAGTTGCTAGCATCTACTTGGCCAAGATAGCTACTAACAACGGAAAGCATGCAAGATCACAAATAACAAAGACATGATAGAATCAATAATCAATCTGAAATAGCATCTCAATCCATCCGATCCCTTCAAACACAACATGTAGAATTACAAATAGATGATCTTGATCATAAACGGAGCTCACAAGATCTAAACATGAAAGCACAAAGGAGGATAACCAGCCATCTAGCTACTACATGGATCCGTAGTCCAAGGATGAACTACTCACGCATCACACCGGAGGCTTGCATGGTGATGAAGAAGGCCTCCAGGGTGAATTCCCCTCTCCGGCAGGGTGCCGGGAAGAGCTTTAGGTCCCTCCCGATCTAGGGATGGAGATGACGGCGGTTATAGACTCTTTCGTGGATTTTTTGATCAGTCACTTAGGGTTTTCATCCCGAGGGCATCTTATAGGCGGAAGGGGAGGCCGAGGGGTGCCAGGGGCCAGCACACCACCCCATGGCACGAGACAAGCCTGGCCGCGTGGCCAGGTGGTGGGGCCGGCCTCTGGCCCCTCTCCGTCTCGTATTCTGGCATCTGATGACTTCTGAAAAAATAGGCACTTTGGCTTTTGTCCCATCCAATTCCGAGAATATTCATTTTCTAACTTTCCTGGAACCAAAAACAGCAGAAAACTGGTAGCTGACACTGTGGCTCTTGTTAATAGGTTTGTCCAAGAAATCATATGAAAAGTACTCCAAAGTGTGGACAAAACAGAAGAAATTCGATAAAACCAAGCATGGAACATCAAAAATTATAGATACATTTGCAATGTATCAACATCCCCAAGCTTAACTCCTGCTTGTCCTCGAGTAGGTAAGTAATAAAAAGAAAGAATAATTTTTGAGGTGACATGCACCATCAAAGACTGGATCAAAGTATTTGTAAAACATTCAAAGCTAGGATCATAGTACTTCAATCATAACATGAAAGACAAAGTTCTAGCAATAAGACAAAGAAACTATGATGCAACATGAAAAGGCACAAACAATAGATTCATGAATAACAATGCTTTGCAAGACGTTTGTTTGTTTCACATAAAGAAAACATAGCATAATAGTATTCAGCTTGTCCCTCAATAGAGTAGCAAATATAAATGCATAGGACACTTTCAAAGTTCATAAGAGTGACTAGATACAATAGTTTAAAACAAGCAATATCAAGTTATGCATCAATCAACTAGTCTTGGGACAATGCACATAGAACTAAGAATGTCCACTATGCTCTCAAAGTAGGTGCATAAAGATAGAAGGTGGAGACTCAATATAATGGTGGAACAAAGGCCTTTATAAAAGGAAGTAGGGATTCAAGTCTCATAAAGATCTTCCAAAAATTATGGTACTTATAGATTTCAGCTCTCATTGCCCCTATCATAAGCATCTTTAAGGTGATTAAGGTTAAAGTGACAGAACTGAGAGGATATGCTTGACAAGTTATAAAACGAAATCTCATGCCCCTTACTTATGAAGACCGAACCTCATGCTGCTCAACTTTAGTCACGAGCAAGCTCTTGTTATTGTAAGTACATGTGTATCATTAAGAACCGCCAATGGGGTACCCCTTGCACATGATACGGGAGCTTTCCCATAATCAAAATGACAAGGCAAGCAGACAATGAGCATCTTAGCGATCTTTTTAGTTGCTATTTGCATAGGTTTATATTGAGGATGCTTCATAGAGTGCTCATTATGGTGATGCTGCAAGTTTCCACCATGATTAGGCATGGCTTAGGCTAGCGACCCAGGTGTTTCTCTAATACACATACAAACTCCATGATCTTACAAGTTCCACTTTTATTTGACACCGCCGGGATCTGTAAGTAAAGATAATGATATCAACGGGGTACAAAGTACAAGTGCAATGTTGAAAGCGTTCCCCATGAAACATGGTTCTACTAATTTCAACTTATAAAGCGCAAGCATATACAAAACAAAGAAGGACCCAATGGTTCAAGTTTATTAGATGCAAAAAAGTAAAGTGTGCCATCAAGTTCGTGAGAGCTTTAATCACTAGTT